>OZ010746.1:84161261-84778269 GCA_963932245.1 Tachinus rufipes | reverse complement strand
TATTTAGTTAAAATACCCCAGTTAAAATAGTGCCCAATCTGCATGTTATTAAATTTGTACTTACTTATATGACCTGTGAAAAACTGTATGTTACTACACCAATAAATTATTATTATTATTATAATAATAATTATATATCAAATATGTGTATGTCTAATACTTTTTCTTTTATTCCTGTGTGTGAGAATGAAATTATTGAAACAATATCAATTTTACATAATACTCAATCTACAGGTATTGATGATGTCCCAATACAGTTGATAAAAGCAAATGCATAGACATTATTGCTCCGTACATCTCTAATATTATTAATGCTTCTGTAACGCAAGGTAAATACCCGACCGTTTTAAAAAAATCTTATGTTATTCCAGTTCCTAAAAAAGGTGATGTTGTAATATCAAATCATAGACCAATTTGTATATTGAGTATTTTTTCAAAAATCATAGAAAAAACAATTTGTTGTCAATTATTTTCTTTTTTAAACAAATTTAATATTTTAAATATTTAACAATATGGATTCCGAGCCGGTAGATCGACAGAAACTGCCACACTAAATTTAATACAAAGTAGTTTAACCAATTTGGAATTAAAAAAGGAATGTTTTATTGTTATGTTTGACCTAAAAAAGGCTTTTGATACTATCAATATTGATATACTAAGTATCAAATTATACAATATGTGCTTTCGCGGCTTTATAAATAGCTGGATTATATCATACCTTCGAGATAGAAAATATATGGTCATATACAAAGATTCTTTTTCTGAAGAATATTCTCTTGATATGGGTACACCTCAAGGTAGCAACCTAGGTCCATTAATTTTTTTAATGTATGCCAACGATCTACCACAACATATCACTGAAGGAGATGTCTTTATGTATGCAGATGATACTGCAGTCCTAATTTCAGCAAATACATTAGATGAAGCTAAATATAAGGTCACAACTATTATATCACAATTTAATAAATGGTGTAAACAAAACAAATTAATAGTAAATGTTGATAAAACAGTAATAATGCATATGTCTAACGTCTACAACAAGCATAACCAATTAACTTTTAATTTTAATAATACTGATTTAAAAACTGTAGCTCATACAACATATCTAGGCGTAGTTATAGATCAACATCTTCAATGGAATAAACATATAGAATACATTTGTTCTAAAGTTAATAAATCTTATTATTTAATTTCAAGAATCAAGAATCAATTCCACCAAGATTCTATTATTAACGTTTATTATGCCGTAGTATATTCATACTTATCTTACAATATTTGTCTGTGGGGTCTTTCTACGGACTTCAACAGGTTGTTTATCTTACAAAAAAGAATGATTCGGTTAATGTTCAATTTGAAATATACAGAAACATGTAAACCAAAATTTATGCAACATAAATTATTAACACTTTCATGCATTTACATTTTAAATATTTTATGCTACATTCAATCAAATAAATCTATATTTCAAAAGCATTGCGACATTCATAAGTATCAAACTCGAAACAAAGAAAAATTAGTCACGTTTAAACACAAACATACATTTTTTCAAAAATCTCCACATTACTCTGGAATTGTGTTGTATAATAAACTACCACATTCAATAACAGTACTGACAATTGATAAATTAAAACATAAGCTTAAGTCATTTTTATCATTAAACGCATTTTACAGTACAAATGATTTTATGAACTGTTCCCTAACTTAAGATCATCAAAAATGTTTCATTACTTTAATTTTTTGACTGTTTTGTTTGTTATTTTTAATCTGTTTGTATATTATAAGTTGTAATATCTATGTTTGTTTTATCATAGTTTGTAATATTTATGTTTAACTTTTAGTGTACATATATTTTGACCTGTTTAATATTGTAAAAACAATGTGCTGAATTAATAAATTTCTTATTCTTATTTTTATTCTTATAGATAATTATTGTTCGTTGTTCTCCTAGGTTTTCGAGTAATAGAAGCCTTTCTGTCTATTCCGTTGCTGTTGTTATTAATAATAGGTTTATTTCTTCCGGCGTGTGCTTTATTTTAAAACCCATTTCTTGCAAAATTAGGGACTTAAACAAGAATTTTGTTGTCTGTTTAGAGTAGACATAGTTTGATTTCCAGATAAACTCGGTATTTGTCAATAGTACAAAATTGCTAAACACTCTAACTCGTTTAAATATTAACGCGTTTGGCAGGGCGTTAGTGTAGAACTGGCAAATGAGATGATGTGTTGTTGGTTGTCAATTTTTTGGTACAGGACTGCTCCGATGTTTGTCGGTCTGCAGTACAAATACTATTTCTGGCTAACGTCTAGATAATTTCAGCTGTGTGTTTATGGCTGTTTTTCTTTATTTCATTAAAACTCTATTATTAGTATGGCTTTGTTGGTGTATCCTCTTCTCGGATTAAATCTAGGTAATAAATTAGAAGCCAATTTTTATCAAAGCTGATTAAGTAACTGAGGTACTTTACGAAAATTTGTCCAAATGTGCAATTTTTTATGGGGTACTGCCCTGTTCTAAGACTTGTCGTAAATATTGTATGTGTTTTGCGGAATCGTTAGAATATACAAGAATATTGTCTAGATAGACAAAAACAATATTTCTTAACAAGTTTACCAGCACCCAAAACATCATTTTTTAATCTAAACGACACAACATTAAATTGATAGATTCTAGAGTCAGAAGAAGCATAAGCGGTCAAGTATTTGTAGTTTTCGGCCTTAAAAATTTGCCAATATCCAGGTATCTTCAGGTTGATCTTGCTGAATACTTTTGTTAGTGCTAAAACTTTATTCTATAATTGTTGGCATTGTAAGTATATTTTGCTGTTTTTATAAGTGTTTGATCGGTAAATTCAATTAAATACTATCAAATTTATCCGGCTTCAAAAAAGCGTGCTTGGGTAGCATGACTAGTGTGTGTGGTGCTATTTCCATTATAATATATAATAAATGCATTTCCGGGTATAGTTAATCTGCGGGTGACTAAATGTTTATGTTTCACTTAGCATTGGTGCTATTAAAATAGAGAACCCAAATAGGATTTGATTCCTATGGTAACGTTTGTGGGTGCCTCGGCAGTAGTTTTTGTAGTGGCATTTAGGTTAGCCTATTTTTTCATGCTTATACTTGAGGTTGAATTGTACCCCTTTAGCATTGAGCTCAGCCTGCACTACAACAGCTTTGATCCAGTCGGGTACATTTTTGATAACGTACTTTACGGATTTTTATACCCTAACTGGTAATTGTAGTAAAAAACATTGTTTTTTACTCAATAATTTGCTCGCAAAAAGGGATGCATGCATTGGCCACGTTTACGGCGCAGCCAATGGTTTCGTTTAATGATACATTTTGCCAACAGCTTTTTATAAACGAATTTATCTTAAATAGCAAAAAGCGGAGTGTGCGGCGTTGCATAAGGGTTTTGAGAGCTGGTAGTCAAACTGCGTTTTTGTGACCGGCCGGGTTGAGGATTATTTCAGTGGCTAATTGCCTAGATAGCGCTAAAGGCACCTGACAGAAACGGCCCTCTGATGGCCTATTAGAGCAAGTAGTTAAAAGGGGTTGCCGGATTACTATCTTAACTTTTATTTTAGGGTTAACAAAGAAATTTCCTAAAAATTCAAGTGTCGGTTTCACTTTTAAGAAGGGAGTGCCTACCGATTAAATCCGTAAAGCTTATTCATCTTCCATTTAGAAATATATGGGAATAACTGAGGATGGGACGCTCTATAGGCTGTAGGATAGGATGAGGTTGTAGGCAGGGCTGTCGCGAGAAGTACGGCTGCTTGTGTGCAGAACATAAATATGCCGTTTTTTATACCATATAAAGTAAAGCTCATAGGTGTTGCTAAGATAATTTAAAATTATTTTGAAATTTTTGAAACTCACCGCAAAGTATTCAGAGCGTACAATTCTATCATTGTTTTGTCTTACAATTGAATAGACTATTTAACTACCTCTCCCTCTCATATAAGAAAACCTAAAAACGTTTAAAATGCTTATGAAAAAACAACAAACCAAGACACTTAATGATCAGTTCACAATTATTGGGAAAATGAGTAGTATCTATATTAACAAAAGTTAGTAATCCTGTTCCTAATAAAAGCTAAAACTTTCAGTCGTTAACCGTCTTTTTATAAGTTTTCTGTAACTTTTATTGCACAGTATTACAAGTCTAAAACTGTTTTTTGCAAAAATTACATTTATTTATTACTTTTTGGTTTAAAACGCATTTTCTATTAAGTATTTTGTCAGAAACAGCATTTTTAACACTTTTTAGTCTAAAATTTTTTGTTTAATTTTTAAGCTGAAACAGTATTTTTATAAGTTTTTTGTAACTTTTTTGCACAAAACAACGTATTCTGATTACTTTTTGTTTAAAAATGCAGTTTTTATCAAGTTTTTATTCAAAAACAGCATTTTTTGAACACGTTTTAGTAAAAGATTGCTTTTTTTGTTTAATTTTTTGTCCAAAAGCAGTCTTCTCTAAGTTTTCAGTAACTGTTTTTGCACAAAACTACAGTTAACACTTTTTGGTCTAAAAAGTAATCATTTTCTAGTCTAAAAAGAAAGTTTTACTCAAAATTAGCATTTTATGAAAACATTTTAGCTTTGGTTCATTTTTAGTTAAGAACAGTTTTTTATAACTTTTTGGCACAAAAACACATTTTTTTACTACTTGTTGGTTTAAATAGCATTTGTTATTAAGTTTTTAGTCAGAAACAGCATGTTCTAAATACTTTAATCTAAAATTGTTTTTTTTTTTAAATTTATTGTTCAAAACAGTATTTTTTATGAGTTTTCTTGTACAAAATCACATATCTAATAATTTTTTGGTTTAGAAAGCATTTTTTATTAAGTTTTTAGTCAGAAACAACGTTTTCTACACACTTTAGTCCAAAATTGCTTTTTTTGTTTAATTTTGAGTTCAAAACAGTATTTTCTAATGAATCTTTTGTACCTTTTTTTTATAAAATTACATTTTTTATTATTTTTGGTCTAGAACGCATTTTTTATTAAATTTGTTAAAAACAACGTTTTCTAAAAATTTAATCCAAAGCTTTTTTTATTTAATTTTTATTTCAAAACAGTATTATTTGTTATTTTCTTAAACTTTTTCGCACAAAATTACATTACTTTATTAATTTTTGGTCTGAAAAACATGTTCTATAAGGTTTTTAGTCAAAAATGTCATTTTCTGAAAATCTTTTAAAATTGTTTTTTTTTTAAGTAATACATCTAATGTATGCACTACATCACTTTTGTCTATTGTGCACTTTTAATTGTTACTCTTTTGGTAGATGCATTACCATAGTTCAAAAACAGGTTCAGGTCCATTAAGCATTTTTGTGGTTTAATATTTGCTTTCTTCATGGTTAACTTTTTTTTGCAATTAAAAACTAAGTTTTGTTATCTGCCTTCTAGTCTTTGATTGATGCTGACGTCCAGATTCCCATCTATCTTTTAGGTAGTTGGCTTAGAGGTTTTCTACTTTGGAATATTTACCTTATTTGGCAATTTTGTTGCAGTTTATTCTATTCACATAATCCTCTATTGTCATCTTTGTGATTTGACCAATTAAGTAATTTTTTTAGTATCTAGTTTTTCTAATTTTATGACGTAGTTTACTGCTTTTATTGTTCTAAGACTTTTTATTTCTCATTAGTTTTTTAATTTTAAATTTTTCTGCATTGGTTTTAGCGGCGTAGGTTAGGATTGGCCGCACACAATACAGATCACCAAATGTGCTAGTAATGTTCGACTACGAAACCATAAACAAAAAATTAACAACAAAGTTCAGCCACTATTGAGCTAGAGAGCTATCTACGACAAAACAAGTCTAAAATGGCAAAAAAATATTTTGACAAAGCGACTATATGTGCCACAGGATCAATAACATGATCACAGATAGAAATTTACAATTTTTGTATAAACAATCTTAACTCAATAATTAATTTAAATACATTTTTGGCCGCTTTATTCATTCATATTATATAGAGCATGCGTTGTGAGTAGACGTATAAACGCTGTGCGGTATTAACACGATACGTAAAAGTGGTTAATTCTTTATTTAAATTGAAAATTGCAAATTGCAAAGTGATTAAGAAAAGTGACACATCTTGTGTAAAAACAATAATTAACATGGTGCTTACAAAACAGCAAGTAGCAGATATTGAATTGCTTATCGTTGGTGCATTTGAAAAAGAGCTAATAGTAAAGGCTCTTACGGATTCAATATCATCTATACTGAAAAATCAATTAAAAGTAGCTATGCAAAGTTTTGAATCAAGATTAAATGATTTAAATACTGAAATACAATCGCTAAAAGATGAAAATAAATTCCTCAAGGATAAAAACACTAAAAGAACAATTGATAGCATAGATCAGCGTATGCGAGAAAACAATATCTGTATATTTAACCTTGAAGAGAAACAGGCCGAAACTACAGAATCAGCTGTTCTTTATTTGTTTGAAAATAAATTAAATTTAAAAATTGAATCAACGGCAATTGATCGATGTCACCGAATCGGCAGGACCGTTCCAGGAAAAATACGACCTATCCTAGTTAAATTTACTGTTAATAAATATAAATACAGTATAATGAAACAAAAGAAATTGCTAAAAAACACAAAAATTGGGATTCAGGAAGATCTTACAAAAATGAGAGTCGAATTGATAAGGAATGCTTCTGAAAAATATGGAAAAGAAAATGTATGGACCAGAAATGGATCAGTTTGTATTAAAACTCAATTAGGAATTCAACAAATCTACGATATTGATGATGTAGTTAATTAATTGTTCTTAGTTTATATTTAATATGTTTTAATTGTGTTTTCATTTCAAATATGTTGCTTATTAACGATTGTATGTATACGTGTTTTTACTGCGCAGTGGCTGATTTATGTCATTAAATTTTATTTTATATAATATAATAATAATATGTCAAGTACTCTTAATGCTTTACATGCAAATATAAGATCACTTGTAGCCCATATTGGATTGCTTAGAGAATTTTTAAACTATAACAGTTATGATATAATAGCTCTTTCTGAAACGTGTTTAAACAGTTCAATTGATAATAGCATTCTCAAAATTGATAATTTCAGTTTGATTAGAAATGACCGGAAACAAAAAGGTGGAGGTGTAGCTATCTATATTAGAAATGGTATTCACTTTGAGCAAGTAAATAACTTGAATTGTATTCATTTTGAACAGATATGGATAAAATTAAAACTACACAATAAAAAAAGTCTTATATTTGGTGCCGTATATAGACCTCCAAAAACAAATTGCACTGCAGCTATTTCTGAATTAGAAAATGTCTTGATTGAATATATTACATCAGAAAGTTTAGTGATGTGTCTAGGTGATTTCAATATAAACATGTTAGATTTTGAAAATAATACTACTATAAATTTGAATAATGTTTTAGAATCTCTAAATACTAGACAAATTATATCTGAGCCAACAAGAGTAACACATTTAACAAGTACATTACTTGATATCATAATAATTGATGAAGAAATTAAATTGATATCCTCAAATGTTATTGACAATTATTCAATAACTGATCATTATATGATTTCATGTAAAATTGCTTTAGATATAGAAGTAAACAAGTTATCTAAACATTTTTATAGAAACTTTATTAGTATTGATTATGAACGTTTTAATTCCGACTTGCAAAGCCTACCTTGGAGAAATATTTACCAACTTGATGATATAGACGATATAGTAAATCTCTTTAACAAAAACATGTTAACAATTTTTGATTTACATGCACCAATTATTCAAAGCAGGATGCGAAAAAACTTACGTAAACCTTGGATTACGGACAATTTAATTTTGATGATAAAATTGAGAAATAATGCATTGCGTCGATATAAAACTACTAAAAACGTTTCTCATTTTGATTATTATAAATTGTTAAGAAACCAAACAACATTCGTTATGCGGCAAGAACGTAAAGCATATTTAAATTTTAGATTTAGTCAAAATAGCAACAAGTCTATGTGGGAAGGCTTACGAGAATTACAAATTCATTCAAACAAAACAAAACCAGACTTGCCAATTAACTTAACAACAAATATTGAAGCCATTAATGCTCATTTTACAGATATTCCTAAAATTTCCACAAACGTTTCTAACACCATTCAATACTACAATACTACTCAAAAATTGAACATTGGTCAAAAACTTACGTTTGTTAAAATATCAAGTTTTGAAGTAAATAAAATTGTGCATAGTATAAAATCGAACGCTTATGGCAGCGACAAAATTAACATTAAGATGATACAATTGAGTTGTCCCTTTATAATTAACATTTTAACTTTTATTATTAACTTTTGCATTGAGAAAAGCGCATTTCCTAAAGCCTGGAAACATGCTCTTGTAACACCGTTACCGAAATGTAGTGAACCTAAAAGTTTAAAAGATCTGAGACCAATAAGCATTCTTCCTACATTATCAAAAGTTTTTGAGAAAGCTATTCAACAACAGTTACGCCAATATCTATATACTTACAAACTACTACCAGATTTTCAGTCAGGTTTTCGTCCTGGTTATAGTTGTACTACTGCATTAACACATATTACAGATGATATTTTAGGCGCTGTAGATAAAAGCAAATTGACTGTTTTAGTTATGCTTGACTTCTCAAAGGCTTTTGATCTTATTGATCATAAAATACTTTGCTCAATGTTACGGTTCATGACCTTAAGTGAAAAGGCTATAGCATTGTTAACTTCATATTTAACAAATCGCTCACAAAGTGTACGTATAGGAATTGAAATATCGTCATCTGTCATAGTGAATAAAGGGGTTCCTCAGGGATCTATTCTGGGTCCTCTTTTATTCACTATCTATACATCAGAATTACCGAAATCTATAGCAAACTGTCAGTATCACGCATATGCTGATGACACTCAATTATATTATTCTTTTGATAAAACGGAGTTAAATAGTGCGCAAGAAATAATTAATCAAGACTTAGAAAAATTAATTCAATCATCAATAAAACATGGACTAAAAATTAATCCATCAAAATCTGCAGTAATAGTATTTGGAAATAAAAAAAATAGACAGCTTGTAGAAAACAATATGATGCTGATCATTGATCAACAAATTATGACATTTTCAAAATGTTATAAAAACCTGGGATTACATATAGACCCTACTCTTAGATTTAAAACACAAGTTTCAAAAATGATTGGAAAAGCTTATATAACACTTAAATCGCTATATGCTCATCGGCATGTAATGAATACAAAGATAAAAACAACACTATGCGACTCTTTAGTACTTAGTCACTTCAATTATTGTGATGTAGTATATGGCAATTGTCTTGATGCATTTGATAGAAATCGAATCGAAAAAATGCAAAAATCTTGCTTGAGGTTTATATACGGCATAAGAAAACACCAACAAATATCACACAAATTGAAAGAAACTAATTGGTTAAACATGAGCAATAGACGTAAATTACATTCTATTTGTTTTTATCATAAAATTATTACAAGTAAAACACCACCATATCTTGCCAATAAAATGTCATTTCGCACTGATGTTCACAACCTCAATATTCGGAATAGAGGGCTATTAACTACTCCACGTTTCAGAACAGAAATTTTTAGGCGATCTTTTTCTTATAACATTGTAAAAGCTACTAATTATTTTTATTTTAAAGGTTTTTTAGACATAACTACGGCGCAATTAAAAAAACATTGTCATAATATCATTACAAACTCATAAAACCAGTACTATTTTTGTTCTGTATGTATGTATAAATTTTGTGTGTATCGTATATTATTTTTCTTGTTATTGTTAGTTTTTAGTTATTAGTTTAGTGCTAGTGGAAGACCAGAAAACCATCTAATGGTTTACTGAACTAGTTTCTAATTGACTTCTACATTCTTTTTATCATTTATTGTATTGTTCTTCTTTTTAAGTATGTATTTTTGAAGTCAATAAAAAGATTATTATTATTATTATTTGGCCGCCGTGTGCACCGCACACACCGCACAATATGTTGCGACGGCTCTGGTTGTACGGTAGCCCACATTTAGTATGAGATTTGATTGAGCAGTCTCTTATAGGATTATATTTTCTTGTTTGGTTTAGCAAGTCTGGCCAGATTGGAGTTTAAGATAAATTTGCAAAAGATTTTTTGGCCATGGTTTTAAAATGCTGTCACAACAGCGGGATGTTTAGGTTGTTACGGATGTTTTTGTTTCTAACGTAACATGTTCTGACAATTCAACGCAAGGTTAGACTTTAATTGCGTTTTTTTTGACAAAAAACCAACATTGTACTCTTAAATGGGCCAGCTAGTTTTTTTTCTTTCAAACAATTTTATCAACTCTATGGTTTTGCACTACCTACCGTAAGGCCTCAAAAGAATTTGATAATGATTCTTGCAACCACCATGGATAGGTCAAATGTAGATCTGACTATAAGTACTAACGTACCAGCCGGAAGCGCACAACACGCTTTCGGATTACATGGGACAAGCTACAACCAATGTGGTACGCTAAAGGAAGTAGTCACTTACACAACCACCAACTACTTCAAAGAGAAAAGTGCATATACTTAGGTACTTGATTTGTTGGTTTATGCGTACCTTACTATGCATTAAGTAGCTTCAAAAGAGCCTAAAAGACAAGGTATATACATTGAGGCGCAACACAACAAACAACCATACTTATTGTATAAGATTGCTAAGGCCAGGTTTATAATAAACTATACTAAACTTATCGTGACTACTCAAATAATGAACAAACTGTTCAACAAACATTATGGTCTTCAAGAAACGGTAGAAAGCTTTCGCATTCTACACCATTTAGACAAAAAATTAACCAATACTCTGGCAACGCTACTAAAACCCCGTCACCAGCAGGTTTTTAACGTGTTCAATTTAGACACGTTTTAGCAACTACTGGCTATGTTTATTAAAATTGAAACAACCATTGCCAGAAGAAGATTGTTTTTTGCTAAACAAAACAACAAATTGAAACCAAATTCCAACCTTTTCCAGAAATCGGAAAACAAATAGAGCAAGAGAACAAACAACGAAACTAACTGACTCATGCACCACAAACCAACAATAAGAAGAAAAAAATTAAATTACAAATCTTTGTTAAACAATGCATCCGTCAAAAAAATAGAGTCCAACAACCGACGCGAAATCATCGTCATAATGAATAGCAAGGCTAGCAACATATCTACTTCAAGTAACACAACATACGAATAACAACGTTGCGCAGGCAGACCTAAGTGCTACTTTAAAAATTACCTGCAAGGCGTACATAAACGTTACCATAGGACAGTGGTTCTCAAACATTATTTGGTATACATCTACAATGTATAAAATTTAGCGGAAACCAAAGATGAAAAAAATATATATATATGATATACAGGGTGTACGGAAAATACGTGTACAACGTTTGACGACAGACTCCTGACGTCAAAATAGGTCGATCTAAGCCGACTTAGTTATATCCAAAATTGTCTCGTTTAGCCGGTAGAGGGCGTCAAAAATTTGTAAATATAAAAAAGAAATTACCTGTAACAATAATTTTTTAAGTGACCTTGTTGCTATGGCTTTTAATAATTTGACAATTATTGACAAATTGTCACCAGTCTATGAAATTTACTCAAGTATACGATCAACATTCTTGAATTACAAGTTCATTTTACCATTAAAAATGGAAAATTATACAAACTCCTTGTTCCAAATTTTTGTAGAAAAATTATGTTTACTGACGAGGCATGCTTTACAAGATCTGGGGTAACCAATCTGCACAACAAACATATTTATTCCGATGAAAATCCACATGCTATTAAAGTTGCACATCATCAGCATCAATTTAAAATTAATATTTATGCAGGTATTATTGATCACTACCTTATTGGTTCCATTGTTATTCCAGACAGGTTAGATGGAAATATTTATTTAAATTTTTTGCAAGACACATTACCAATTTTTCTGGAGAATTTGCCCCTTTTACTTCGGAGGGAAATGTGGTATATGCATGATGGTGCCCCGCCCTATTTTGCCGTTGCCGTTCGGCAATACTTACATCATCAATATCCCAACCGATGGATTGGAAGAGGCAATGATGCACCAGTAAAATGGCCACCACGTTTTCCTGAGTTAAATATGTGTGACTTCTTTTTGTGGGGCGCTACTAAAACAGAAGTTTACAAGACTCCGGTAAACACACGCGATGATTTATTGCAGCGGATTTTAAATGCAGGCAACCATTTTAATAATCCTAAAACATTAGATAGGGTCCAATATCATTTTTTAAAGAGTGTTATTAAGTGTATTCAGCAAGATGGCGGTCATTTTACACATTTGCTTAAGTAATGTTTTTGTTTTACTTAGTTTCTTACAATACATACTTTCAACTTTGTTTTACTTTTGTTTTTTTTGACGCCCTCTACCGGCTAAACGAGACAGTTTTGGATATAACTAAGTCGGCTTAGATCGACCTATTTTGACGTCAGGAGTCTGTCGTCAAACGTTGTACACGTATTTTCCGGATACCCTGTATATAATTATCCTTTATTATTTTTATTTAACAATAAAATTTATATATGAATATCAGAAATGCGCAGCGCTAGTGAGTCTGCGAATGTATTTGCGTTTTGGCGGAACTCTAAAATTTACAGATTGCAGAACCCACTTTGGGAATCACTGCCATAAGAAATCAAACCCAAAAAATTTAACCTATAATAGCACCGATGCTAGAAGAAACATTTTTGATAACCTGCGGATCGATTATACCCGAAAATGCATTTATTATACATTATATTGACCCCAATTACAAAAAAGACGGACTTTCTTCAAAGATTCAAAAGACGCTAAAAAACTTTGCATCAACAAAGGTATTTAGCAAAATTGACCAGAAGATTTCAATGGCTGAACACCACAAACACCTGACCGTCTTTGCTTTCTCTGACTGTGGGATCTATCAATTTAATGCTGAGTTGTTTTGACTATAAAATGCACCCAAAAATTGATGTTTTCGGTGCTTGACAGGCTTGTTATGGAATATTGTTTTTATGTATTTAGACAATATTTTAGTATATTTCAAAGATCATGCAGAGCAAGTATGACAAAAACAGCTACAGGAATACGGCCTAACAGACTTCCGTAGAGTACCTTGGTTACCTAACCAGTTTTAATAGAAATTGGCATCTAACTCATTACCTAGATTTAATCCAAAAACAGGATACAGTAAAATAACCGTACCATTAATGGAGTTACAAGGAAACAAAACACTTTTTGTTTGGACCACCGTGAATAGAACAATATTTAAGAAAACTAAAACAATCATAAACACACCATTGAAATTATCTAGATCTCAGCTAGAAATACCATTTGTACTGCAGACCAACAATGGTATCGTTGGCGTCGGGGCAGTTCTGTACCAAAAATTTAACAACCCACGACACATCATCTTATTTGCCATTTCTAGACTAACTCCGTGATAAACGCGTTAATACTCATACAAGTTTGGATGTTTATCTGGAGGATAAACTATTTACACTCTGAAGAAACAATAAAGTTTATGTACGGTTAAAAATTTTTTTAGATGCAAAGTCAAAATTAGAGACCTGCACATAATTTTGCAAGAATTAAGTTTTAAAATACAGCACACGCCGCAAAAAATAATCATACTACCCGACGCTTTAAGCCAACATCTCGGCTTAGAATTAATAACAACAGGAACGAAAGAGACTACTGCTACTCGAAAACCTAAGAAAACAAAACGACCACCAACACTAAACCATCTATACGTCTACTTTCCAAGGGAACAAAAAAGTATATTTTGGCAACCACGGTATGTTTTGCGTAAACGGAAAATACTAACATCAGGACATAATACAGAAATATCACAAATTGCCAGACGACCCAAAACGCAAAGAAGATAAAGATAAACACCTGTTCAAGATGGATAGAGATCGCACTAGTGGTTACTGCAAGACTACTGCCAAGGTGTTAAAAAAAAACGTTTTCAAAGATGGAAATATCAAAAGTTAGTGTTGTTTTACAACGAGCCGTAATTTACCAGCCAGCATTTCTAAGGAGCAATTAAAATACAAAAAGCTGTACACTACAGAACGGCAACATACTACTCGCAGGTCAAACTTGGCACTACGCGCTTTAAAAACATCTCGCAGCTGGTAGCTTTGCACTACCAGCCGCTAACTTGCTCTCTTGGAGCAAGCTAGTACCAACAAGGTACGCTAAAGAAGGAAGTGGTCTTTCACACACCACAATAAAGAGGGAAGTGCATACAACTGGGTACCTTTTACGTAGCTTGGAGCCAAACCAGCTGGCACTCGACTCTTCAACGCATGCGTATTATGCATCAAGTAGTTCCGAACAGATAGATAACTTTATGCGAGACTCCAAACCCCACTAATAACACAATAAACAATACGTATAAATATAGCGGGTACCTATCTGCGTATCCCGCCTATATGGCGTCACCTCCACAATTTGTAGGCGCCCAGCCGTTAACAGTCCATTTTGTATTACAATAATTAGTAACTTTAGTTTGTAGCATAATTTATAATAATTTCTCTTAAATCCAACATAACAAAAGTTTTTCTAAATTAATAAATATTTTTGTTTTTAGTTATTGTATGGATGTTTTTAATTTTTGGTTAAGACATAGGACTTTGTATTAAAAAATCTCAAAAACTTTCTCTGTTTTAATAAAATGATTTTTTTAGATTTTTTAAAGTTCTTTATTGCACAAGCGTTATGAGTCATTAAGGTAATAAAATTGATTTTTTGTGATAACTTTTATTACACTTTTACACAATTACATTATTATTATTATTAGTTAGAATATGTACTTGACATTTTATTTATTTTTGTCAATATAGTAAGTAATATTTACTATAACTATAATTATTACATCAATAATCGAATTTATTTTTGGAACGTACATAATATTATGAAAAAGTTTTCAAAACATGATATTTTACTGTATACAGCTCAACTTTATAACAAAAACGGAAAAAACAAAAACTAATGGAACTTCAACACAAATTAATATTTTATTATTTAGCGAGTGTGTGTTTAATAAACAAGGATGGGCGAAAATGTAAAGACCGTGTAGAAAAAAAACATGCCCCTCGGGGTACATGTATGTAAACACATACTGCTGCGTTACAGTTTCATATGATGCAAAACCCAAAATTTACATAATACATAAACATGTTTTGAGGTTAAGTGGAAGCCATTGCCGACGAAGTTATTCCCAACGTTCATTTCCGGACGCATCCGCATCTCTCCACATTCAGTGTGTATCTATCACTTGAACTCGGTTAAAAAGAAATCAAGAGGGAGGAAAAAAAACGATTTTCTAATCCTTAAAGAAATATATTATTCAAATTTATTATATATTTTAAAAAAATGTTTGAAACTTTTATTAAAACAAATTGCTTGATAAATATTTTTTTATAAAATTATCTATTATTAAATATAATAAATTTGATTATCAATCATACTTTTTTGTCGCTTGGTTTTCAAGGACCCGGTTGGATCTAATATCCTCTTCTTTCAAGTATTCAAGGACCATATTAAATTGCCCTATCGACATAATTTTGCAGCGAGCGCAAACAATCTAATAAATATATTATGAGAGTTAATGGAGTCGTTATATACATAATTTATAAGAATTTTTATTTTAAGTAAATTTCCGTTTGTAATATAATCTTGAACATAATTTTAGCAAAGTTATTGTTTAAAGCGATATCTTGCTTGATTTTAATATTGTGATTTATTTTATTGATATTTAAGTTTTAGTTATATTTTTTAAGTTAGTAATATTTGTTTATAGTGGACACAAAGTTTTATCAACACATTATTTACATATTTAATAAGCCGTTGGTTTTATCAACAAATAAGAAACAAAGACAGTTATGCAACAACCGGTTTTTGAATTATTAAATATTAAACTTAAACAATGTTACGGTACTCTAGACCTAGAGGCAGTTTAGTAAATATTCAACTCTTGGAGACGATATATGAGATTTACCCATTAAACTTTTTTTGATATGATAGTTTTGGGATGGGTCGTTTTGTAGAAATTATACTTTCCTAAAGCCAACTAGCCAGATAAATTGTACGGAGTAGCATGAAGACAATTGTTATTTGAAGACCAAGGTGTGCGCGACACCGGAAAAAGTTGAACTTTACTTGATTCGAGAATCTTTTAATTGTTTCTTGTACTCTTGGATTTGATTGTTCTGGCACCGCCATACCATTTTGGTCTTTTGTTGTTGGTCGTTGTTGTTTTCTGGTGGTAATAGAAGTGTCATTGGTTTTGATTGCAAAGTCTATTACTTTGTTTTCCGGTTTTCTGGATTGCACATTTTTAAGTTTGAGCGGTTTTACGGTAAACATACATTTTTGCAGAATTAGTTACCACCGAGTTAATTTAGCTTTGGCATCAATGGAATTGTTCAGCCAGACCAAGGTCTTGTTGTTCGTAATTTTTACGGTTTTGAACGCTTGTTGTTTGGCATCCGTTAACACAAACGGTTTTTTGCTTCTTACTGGTTACGATGGAGAATTTGGGGACATATTTTTGGAGTCAGGTACAAATTTTTATGAAGCGGCTGAGTTGTTTTTTGTTATTTGACTTTGGGTTAATTTTTTATTGTTGCCAGAGGATGTGGTAGTGATTGGATACTTTTGGAACTTGTGTTCCAAGTATTTGATGATGTTTTTTGAAACTTGCTTTTGGACATTTTGCATTTTAAGCCATATTTTTACAATCTTTCTAGAACTCGGTGAAGATGTGCTGTTTATGGTTTTTAGAATAAACCAGAATATTGTCTAGGTAAACTAGGACCACTCTTAACATATACTTCTGGAAAGTGGCACGTTTATTCTTAAATTCAAACGGCATTAGTAAATTGATAAGTGTTTTCATCCGGAGCTGCAAAAGCGGTATAAGGTTTATGGTTTTTTTTAGCAGTTAGCTAGTTAGGTCAATTTTGGTAAAGACTTAAGCATTTACAAAATCTTTTAAAATTTTCTGGATTTTTGAGAAGGGTATTGCTTAAGTCTTGGTGATATTATTTAGTTTTCTGTAGTCTATGCAAAACGAGGCTGACTATCCTTTTTGTTGATCAGTACCATCATGACACAGTAGCTGCCGCTGTTTTTTTAATTTTTTTGTTATTTAGTAATTTGTGGATTTGTTCAAAAATATTGGGAAACTTGCATAAAAGTTTTGTCCACTATATCGATTTGGTGAGTAAAAATTTTATTGGTTGTTGGAACGATGCTGTTATTAAATACTGTGTGGAATTCCTGGAGCAAGTCTGTTAATTGAACCTGATTTGGGAACAAGTTGGTAAGAATTTTTTTGGCCTAAACCTAGTTTGGTTGTTGTTGTGACCAGTATATATAATGGACCGTAGTTTCATTTTTTAGTGCAAACGGTTGATACTGATTTCCTGATTTTTTAGCTACTAATTGCCTAGTATTATGTTGTTTCCCAAACTGTGTGTGACAAAGAATAGAATGACTAGGCATTGGTTGACAATCTTTACGGTTGTTTTAACTTTGCCTTTAGTTTATTGTAAGTTTGTTGGATAGGCCTATTTGGCTTGTCTGTTTGATGGTTGTGTTTTGGGTAGGCAGAGCCAACTACAGTTTTTGCTTACCTTTGAATCTACCAGGGCTTTAATCTAAATTTTTTTCTTTCACTATTTTTGTTTTGTCCTTAGATGCTGGGTGTTTGGTATTTAGTGTTTGGTTGTTTTGTAATAAACGGCTGGTTTCTTTTTGGTGTTTTGTTTTAATTTTTTTTTTGCTTTTTAACTTTCTACTTATTTCATTTCTGGGTAGAGTTAGCAAGTGTGTTTGCCTCAGTTGTTTTTGGATTGTGTTTTGGGCTATTCCAAAAAGTTATGCGCTGGTCAAATTGACTTCCACTTTTAAAGGTTTTAAATGTGATGATATCCAGCAACCACTGAATTCAAGGTTTAGAGTTTGAGGTTGATCTTTTTGAAGTTGTGCTGGTACACTTTGCAATATAAAGTGGCCTGGCTTTTTAGGTAACCTTCTACTGGTTTTTGGCTCATAAATAAAAGTATTTAATTGGCTGCCTATTCTGATAAGCTTTTAATTAACTTTTGAAAGTTTTGGCTTTTTGTTTAGTTGTTTAGTCAGCATTTTGTAATAGGCCGTTACTGTTTTTTTTTTGTTTGGAATTATTTATTGATAGCGTTAAATAATTATTCTGGATCTTTATAGAACTCTTCGTCAAAGCTTGGTATTTTAGGCATTTTTGGGTTTTTTGGCGTGTGGCTTGTAAGAAATTTGCAACTTTTACCAGCACGTAAGTTTGCGCTTATATAAAAAGTTTTAGCGCCATGCGCGCGCTTAGCGTCTAATATTTTTGTCCCTCTTGTCTTCTTTGTTCATTTTTTTTCCTATTCTTATCTTTTTTGTTTGTATTTTTCTTTTTGTTCAGTTTTATCTTTTTATTCATTGTTAGTTCAGTTAACATTGTAAATCTCTTTGTTGGTGTTTTTTTTTTAGGGCTAGTAAAAGTACTATGCATGTGTTTGCCCCACGTTGGGTGCTATTTGTCACCGTTATCTTAGTTTGGAAACAACTCGCGCGGAGGGTAATACCCGGAAGCGTAATTACTAAATATAATGCATTACAGCACACGGCACGCCCTACATTTTATAAACGGCCGCTGATTGGCCATTTTAAAATATACTCGAACTCAGCACACTGTTACTAAATCTAATGCGCTACAGCACGCGTTTTTGGTATTTTAAACTTGAATAACTTTTTTATGTGTAATGCTAGACAAGTTTTAATCATAAAACAATCAACACAATACATGAATCATGTATGTGCAATTAAATTTTTAATAATAATAATAAACTTTAGTATTTTGCATACTATATATACTTTGTTTGCTTGCCATTAGTGTAAAAATGAATATTTATTAACCGAGTAATAATTTCTTTAAGAGTAATTATTAACCAATTTAAAATTGAAGTTTTTATAGTTGTGCATAGATAGCTAGATAGATTTTCATTTGCACAATCCAGTAATACATATACTTTAATAAAATCTGTAAACTGATGTGCTTAAGAGCATACCGACCGCAACCTTGATTTGTAAGTATTTTAACAAAAACGGCAACTTCCCCTTCATCACTGCTTCTACAAATAATTTGATAATCGATTTATTTTTTACCAGTACATTTAGAAAGGATTAAACTTTAAAATGTCGAAGTCTTTTAGTCAAATAATAGTTAGGAAATAGCCGAAAAAACTTATCAAGTATAGAAATAAATGCGTTTTTCTGTATTTTTGAATGCATTTTGTTGCTATTTGCAAATATAATTTTACAAAAAAGACTTCGACATATCATAGTTTAATCCTTTCTAAATGTACTGGTAAAAAAATAAATCATTTATCAAAATAAGTGTAGAAACAGCGATGTTTTTGTTAAAATACAAATCAAGGTAGCGGTCGGTATGGTCTTAAACATAATAGTAAAGTTTATTTAATTTATTACTAATGCATTATATGCCATATACACGTTCTTAAAAGTAAATTCTAGTGCAGTGTTTTCCAACCTTTTTTGTGCCATGCCCCACCTAAGCCTTTCTAAAAATTTTATGCCCCCCTATGTAACATATGCTTAATTTTTAGTATTAAGGGGGCAGTTTGATGAGTGTCATAAAACTACGAGCAGAACTCTCTACTTCATTGAACATTAAACTTAGTAGAGTTTTTATTGTGCTATAAGTTATTTTTCTAAAATAACAATTGTTACAGTTCTGCTCGTAGTTGTGAATGTATGATAAAATGTGAAATTTAAAATTCCCGCGTGTATTAATTTTTCTAACAGTTTGGTACTGCTGCTACATTGATTAAAATTATAATATATATATAGCTTATCTGCTACTTTTATGGTTGTGTAGTTATTGATGTTTAGCTTGGCAATAACAGTTATTATGCTGGGGTGTCTATTTTTCTTCTGCAGAAACGGCACAACGTCAGTTAACCTCACTCTGTTGAAAGCTTGGATGAGGTTGATAAAGCACATAAAAGCAGGTCTGTTAAATTCTATAGCTTTCTCAGTTATTTGGCGTATGGCAAGTATTGCGTCTATCGTGGACTTGTTGTTCTTTGCATATCTCAGAAGCAGCAACTTTAAGTTTCTTGTTGAAAAGAACATGAATCTGATTCAATAGTAATTTGCTTCCGTATTTGATAATTTTGTTGGATATCTTATCTTTCCCAGACGACTTTTTGTTCTTTAGTTTGCTGGCTAGTTGTTCTATTCTTTCCCAAGATATGTTTCATGGTTGGTGGGTGTTATTATCTGTTTGTGTTAAGGCATGTTTGGTGTTGCTTTTGGCTGCGGCGTACAGCTCCCAAAATTGTTTTTCCCAATCTTTGATTGAATTCTCCGTAGTTTGTGTGTATTTGTTTATTAGTTTTTTTTCCTTTTTCTGAGCCTTGTCTACTCCTTTTTCTGTTCTTTATAAATGTTTTGCTCCATATCCTTGGAGAATTTTTTCCAGTATGCTGTTTTTATTGCTTGTGTTTTGCTGTCGATTCTGTTTCTTAGAAGCTTATACTCGTTGTATGTTATTGATTTTGATCTGTAGTGTAGGTAAAACTTTTGTTTTTCTTTAGCCAGCGTTTTGAACTCTTGAGTAAACCAGGATTTGGTATTTGGGTTTTTTCCCCCCGTCCGACACCTTCTTCCTAGTGCTTCTTCCGCAGCTTTTATTATGTTTGATTTTAATTTTTGCTAGACAGTTTCTACATCTGGACGATGTAGATGTTGTATTTTGCAGGCTTGGATTTTTTTTTTCAGTCTTGTTGAAGCATCAGATAAAAATTCTACATTGATTTTGTTAGTTCCCTCTGTCGGTTTAATCTCTTTCGGTTCCAGAGTTGCTGCCATTTTTGTTAGTACTAAGCCGTGATTATTTCCAGCACTCGCTGAGATCAGAGTTCTGACGTCTTGGATTCTGTACGGGTGGATGTTTGTTTGTAATTATGTAGTTTATTACAAATTTCCGTCTTCGCGTATTTTTAAATGTGAATTTGTGTTGTGACTTGTGTAGGAAAAAGGTGTTGTTTATTCGTAGCTTGTTTTCGGCGCATAATTAGATTAGTTGTTTGCCGCTTTTATTCTTTACTTTTTTGTTGAGTTTGTTTTTTATTCCTGGTATACATTTGCTTCCAATTTTTGCGTTCAGATCTCTAAAAATTATTATTTCATCTTGTGGTCCAATACCGTCGAGCACTGCTTGTGAAAGATATTTATTTCTTCTCTTGGCATGGAGGTGTTGGGGGCATAAACGCTTATTATATGTGCAGACTTTTGGTCTTTGAAGTTTGACTGTTACTTGTAGTATTCTGTCGTTGATGCATTTTGAGTCGCTGATGTTATTCTCAAATTTCTTGTGTAGCAGTATTCCAACGTCAGACGTTGTTTTTTCGTTTTTGTCTTTGCCGCTGTATGCAAGTATGTAGTTTCCATACTTGGTGTTTTTTTCCCTTTTTTCTCGGTTTCAGTGATTAGTGATTGCGCAAATGTCAATCTTGTGTTTTTCTTTTTCCAACAGAATTTCTTGGTCTTTGTTGTTCAAGGATGTTACTTTTCATCATCCGATTCTTAGTGCTTTTGGTTTCTGATGTTGCTGATTCATTTTTTTTGCAATACGTGTAGTAATGTTGATTTAAAATTTGGTTCAAGTTGGTAGACTTGTTTAGAAGATAATCATTTTTTCATCTTAACTTTGGATCCAATTAACCAATTGTTGTCCGGAACATTTTAATAGTTAGTTTACAATGTTAGTAGCATATATTAAAAAACTAAAATGATAAAATGTAAGATGTTTAAATACATATTTAGTATTATCAATTCACTTACAAAATGGCCGCCGTAAAATATCCAGTATATCTATGGCATTAAGTCACATACTAACATTCAAACCAAACAAAACAATATCATGTTTTGTTTACGTTGATAGGCAACACTAGCACGTTTGTGATTATTGTTTATGTTATGCATTTGCATGGTAGAAAAATATTTAGCCCTATTCTGTATACATATTGCTAGATAACAATATTGTTATCAAGAAAGGTTGCTAAGCAATGTTGTGTATTAATTACGTTTTTTTACTAAATTGCTAAGCAACCTTGTTTGATAACATTATTGTTAGTTAGCAATATGCATACAGAATAGGGTTAATTGTTTTATATTTAAAATATTATGGATTTATATTATATTACTCGTAGTACAGTAGGATCAAATAATTAAAATAATTTTCGTCGATCAAACTATTGCATCAAAATCTTATCATAAATGCGTTATTCTATAATAATTATTAACAATTAAACAAATCAGCAAGTTTTAACGAAATGTTTGGTCATATTCTTACTTTTTTTCAGTACATGTATCATCACTGTATATGTATTTTTAAGATAGAGTGCATTAATTGAACACATGCACCATTTATATAAGATAATTAGAATTTTAATTACAAAAATCAATTGAGAGATTCAATATTTTTTGTCGTACTATAGTCTGTCCGCGTTAAGACTGCAGTTGCAGTTGTTATAGCAACTGGGAAACAATGCTCTGATTGGCTTAGAGACCATCCCAATTTACAATAGACTATTTTTAATTCAAATTATTATTGACTTTGACGTAAAGTATAACCTAAAAAACTTGGAAACGTCATCTCAATGGCTTTCAAATGTGAATTGAAATGTAAATTGAACAATATGTTTAATATTTTTTTGTAATTTCTTAAATGTTTATTTTAATTATTTTAATTTAATTATTTTAATAATAATAGTATGTCTTTATTTCTTGTTTAAATACAAAGAAAATCAGCTTGTAGCTGTTCTTCCACTTAACCATTTTTAATATTACAAAAATTTTGTGTTAATATTATTCTTTATTCTTTGCAGTATACTTCCATCTTAATGATCTGGCTTAGAGTGTTATTGTTTTCTTTCTTTCCTATTGAGTCTGCATATTATTTTTTCTATACTATAAAATTAAATCTTTGTGTGATTGTCAGAACTGACAAAAAATTTAGTTTTGTTATATAAAATTTAAATAAAAAACTGGCAAAAGTCTATGATAAATGATATCTAAAATAATTCTATATTAATAGTAGGTTTTTGATTTCTTGATTTTGTAACACCTTCAGCTATCATGGCTGATCAAGAAACGGCGGAAATGGCGTCGGAAGAAGATAACAACAACATAAATACTCAGAAAATTACAAAAAATGTACCAGGGAAACTGATACATAGTGGCCAAAAGCTTATAGCTTATAATGTTTATTTAAAACATAGAAATGAGGGCAAAAATAAATCAGACAGTATTAAAATTACTTCATCAGAAACTGGCATTTCACAAAGAAGTATATGGTATATTGTTGCCGAGATAAAAAATACTGGACGGCCGACTTCGCCACGAAAACAGCGAACACTTAAAAATATGCTGCAAAAACTAGAAGAATTTTAAAAATGTACAATTCGTTAACTGGTACATTCTTTTTTTTTGAAAAATGAATATTTGTAATATTTTTCGAATAGTAGGATTATTCGAAAAATATTACAATTAGTTCACGAAAACGAAACATTACCAGCAATGGGAAAAACCACTCTGTAGAATATATAAAAAAAAATTGTATACAAATTTGAAACCAGATGCAAATATCCATTACTTATTGAACGGACAGAAATAACTCTTTGGCGTCGTAGTTATTTTAACAAAATAAATAAATTTTGAAAAGAGGGTTGTACGATCTATTATTTAGACGAAACATGGGTCAATGCCGGTCATACCCTTTCTAAAATTTAGAAAGACAAGTTATTTTTATCAGCCAAGCAAGCATTCAATAAGGGTCTTTTAGTTGGTTTAAAAAATCCATTAGGCAAAGGCGGAAGATTTATAATAACTCATATAGGCAATGAGACTGGATTTGTCAAGGGCGGTTTATTGCTGTTCTTTTCAAAAACTAGAAAAAACACCTTCCAGTACATGGCAAAAACACGAAATTATAAGTTGGTTGCAGTCAAAACATATAAATTTTTTAGAAAAAGCATTAAAAGTAGAGCTTCTTTCTATAGCCAAAAATTATGTCAAAAATAATCCTGTACCTTATTCCATTGATTTTATGGTAGAACAAACAGGTAGAGTTTTGAAATTACCACCTTACTACTGTCTATTAAACCCAATTGAATTGGTTTAGGCTCAAGTAAAAGGTTACGTAGCTGACAATAATTCTACTTTTAAAATGGCTGATGTTAAAAACCTATTTAAAAAGGGGCTAAAAGAAGTACTGGTGTTACTTTTTTTAGCCCCTTTGGACCAATTGTATACGGCATGTTATTGAAGAAGAGCAGCAAATGTATCGTTTGGATAATATTATTGAAAACATACAACTAAATTTTACAGTTAACACCGGCTCTTCTGACGATTCCTTTGAAGAATTTTTATCAGAAGAAAACAAAACCTAAATTATTGTTACTATTTTTTTAAATTTTAAAATGTGTTATTTAGGAATTACTTAATATGTCACAACAACATAAAAATAACTTTAAATTTCAACGAGAGGAACCACACTCGCTGAAACTATCACACTGAAGACTAGATTCTCTCTTAACAAAAATTGATATTACATTAAAAAAAGCTTAACTTTTATAATTTCACAAGTCTGGCAACTTTGTTTTTTAACTGCTTTACTTATTGACGCAAAGTGACTTTTTATTTAATTCTAGGTTAAAGTAAATAAAGAGCTGTGTGGTACTGACTTAATAAACCACTCCCATTACTGCAGTCTTAACGCGAACAGACTATAGAATTTAATTAGTACAAAATAAAAAAAACTTTATTTTTAAGCACATAAGTTTACTGATTTTATTAAAATATATGTTCAACTTGTATGTTATACAACTATGCAAACTTTAATTTTAAATTGGTTAATAAGTACTCTTGAAGAAATCATTACGCAAATAATAAATATTCATTCATGTAGAATAATAAAGTTTTTTATTATAATTATTAATAATAATTCAATTGCACGTATATGATATATGTATTGTGTTATATGATTAAAATTTGTCTAGCATTGTACATAAAAAAGTTATTCAAGTTTAAAATATTGAGAAACGCGTGCTGTAGCGCATTAGATTTAGTAACAGTATGCTGAGTTTGAGTATATTTTGAAATGACCAATCAGTGGTTGATTATAAAATCTAGGGCGTGCCGTGTGCTGTAATGCATTATATTTAGTAATTACGCTACCCGGAAGGGGTAACATTTTGAATTATGCAGTAGTTGCTGCTGCAATTACTGCATGATCTTTAGCCGATAGGTGTTTGCTCAAAAGCAGAACAGTTTTTTTGGAGTTTTTGTTTGTTGCTTGGTATAGATGCGCTCCGGGTCTTAAGCCAATTTTGAAATAAGCTTTCTAGGTGTAGAGTGTTTTTTGGGCATGATTGTTTTGTTTTACGACAATGAGTGCAAGGACACCTAGAAAGTCTTTGTGTGGTCTATTTATAGTATAGCCTGCTAGTCGAGTCCCTTAAGGTTTGGGAACTTTCAGTTGCAACTAGGGGTTGCGTAGTTAAAAAGGCACTAAAAGGCTTTAACAAAACGATTAGAAAAATACTTTTGAGCGCGTGTGTATGCTTGTAGAGCGCTTTTCCAGCTTGAGGAAGCGGTATAGTCGTTGGTGCGTAGATGGATATTTGTCTTGTCAACCATTTTGTTGCAGGTGTTGTCATTGTTGGGCTATTTGTAGTCTGAGGTACTGCAGGGGTTGTTGTCGTTATTTGTCTTAGTTGTGTCGGACATTGTTACGATTTTGCTATTATTTGCATTTTGCATTGTTTTGCAAAGAAAATTTTCTGTTGGGATGTCGGAATGCGTTTGTAAAGTATTGTGAGAAACTGCATCTTTGCTTTTTAAAAACTTGAAAACGTTAGTTTTACTTTTACCAAAGCTTACCCACTAACTTCCCTTTTTTCCATAATAAACGCTGCAAGTTTTGTTCACTTGTAGAGTGAATAGACCTTTCTGTATAGTTAAAGTTACATATTGCATATGTGCCTCTTTATAGGCGTTGTAAGAAGTTTTGCAAAAACTATGAACTACGTTAAATTTACCCATCTAATGAGCTAAAATATTTGCAAAAAAAAATGATAATCTTCCTAAAATTATTGTCACTTGCTTGAGACAGGCGGAGTAACCACTGATTTTTAACTGAAAGTTGTGCTCCAATCATGAGATGAGTTTTTTTTTTGGGTGTGTTCTTGGGTGGAGCTGAAGCAGGAGTTTGTTGGCAAAGTGAAAGACATGATCTTCTGACTTTTTACTTCCTGAGGAAGCTGCACGTACAACATTAAGAAGATTTTCTCGTTCCTTCCCATGCGTGTCGTGGAGAATGAATTAAACCCTTGAGCGATAAGCCAGTATGCACCACATCAACAATTGGAAATATGCCAAATAACATATTTTAGGGTCTTTTCAGTTTCTAGTTGGTAGGTAAGTAGTGTACAATATTTTTTTTAACAGAATACAAGCACAAGTTTTTGCATGCAGTTGGACCAGAGCTGGTCAACTACGCTTTAGGAGCTGGCCTGGTTTAGCCTTGCTGACTGAAGGTTTTTTTGGCGTTAAAGAAACCTGACGTGTGGAGCTGAATGTCTAGTAAAGCAAAAATTATAGAGAATTCATCCTTATTCTTTTTTAGTTTTTTCTTCTTGGCCGGATGATTTTTTTTTCTGAAAGCGAGTTTTTTGTGGGTTGCAATTGTTAATTTCCAGCGGAGTTTTTATTGTTTTTTTATCCTTGAAAAGGCCGTAGTCAACTGGTTTCTTGGTAGGTCTTTTGAGGTATGTCTGGAGACGTAGAAGACTTTAGGCTGGAGCTGTAGTTTTTGGTAAAATGGTTGATGAATGTTTAGCCTGGCAATAAGTAAAAATGTGGCAGCGTTGGAAACAATTTTATTTTTTTTAACTCCTGCGTAATATCCTTACCAAAGGCGGTAAACGTTTTTTTGAGTTTTAATTTAGAAACATGTATTTCTTTTGTTGTCCGCTACAAACGTTATCTTCTTGTTTTGTTAAAATCAGTTTTAACAATTTTAGATTAAAATACAATGTAAACTGCAATACAAATATGCAACATTCTATGTTACTCTCAATTCTACAATTGTATCTATATTTGGTAGATTGGCCGTGATTCTGCTTGTTTAATCAAACAAACTATCAATAAATGTTTAATTATGGATGGTTGACATTTTTATTATGTGGTAATCTATAATAATGATAAAATTAAACAATAACTAAGTTTACCACATCAGTATTTGCAATGCAATCGACACTCTGTCTCAGTTCTAGCTAATTTTATGTAAAACTTTTTTTGGAAAATCTTATTATAAGTTGGCAATACATTTATAGAATTTAAAATTTAAACAATAAAATCAAAATCTAATACCGAAGCATATTCTATCATTTTCATCACATTCTGACATTTATTTATAAATTTTTCAACAGTATTATTTTTCGGCATAACAAAAAATAAAATAATTTAAAGAACAGAAGATTTTACATAAACGTTTACATACATATGCTATGTCAGCAATCGTGCAAATGGACCGGTTGCAATTTTCATCTTGCCAGAACAATCTGCAAGAGTTAAATCCGTATGAAAAGCTCGACGCGATTTTAATCAAGGTCTGCTTGCGGTGAGAACAATTTATTTTAATTTCATTACCGCATTAATATTGTTACAATTACTACAGCAAATTTTCAATTGTTTCATTTAAAGCTGTAACAAAGATAATAAATTATAACAATTTAATTGTTATGAAATAATTAAAACAATCAAATCAGCCAGGAGTCAAGCACAGACAATTTGTCTCATTTAAATTAAACTATTTTTTTTAAATAATATAATATAAATTTAATATAAGAAGTTGCTACACATGAGATGACTCAGTAAAGTAAGTAGTAATGCTTTAGCTCTAGATAACATTGTGTTGGGTAATTAAATTAACCAAAATGTGTTTTAACTTAACACCTCTGGAGTAGAAATTGTGCACAACTTAAAGTTATAAATGTGTAAGTAATTTTTGTGTTGCATTAAAATCAAAAGTGCACAATTTGTTGTGCAATATGTGTTATTAAGATTAGTGCAGTGTTTAACTTGATTATTTGCATTGAGGCTTTAATATGTTTGATTACTGTACGTTACGGCTATGTGTATGGTAAATGATGATGGCTAGCAGTTACAAAAGAAAGTTTAGTTAAAATTGCTTACGGTGAGTTATATTTTTAATTTTTTTTATTGCATCAGCTACAAATTGAATAGAATTAATATTAAAAAAATAATATTTAAATTATATCTTGATATTATATTAAATGTATATTTATGGTCACAAATAAGTGTAACTAGAGGTTTATTTTTAAGTGTACAAAATGTTTTTGCTTGTCTACCCAATTCAAATGGCTATACAAAAACAACAATAGAAAAAGTTAATGAAAACATCTAAATTTAAACTATAAACTTAACCACTTAAATAACTAAGAAGTAGACGTAGAGTTAATTTATGTGACAAAATAATTAACAAATTTACAATTAAATATAAAAGCAACAAACATTCAAAAGCATATTTATACATAACTACAAAACATTTACTTCACATTTCATAACAAATTAACGTTCTTTGACAACAATAAAACTCCTTCCAATTAACCATTGCAAAACATACATGAAATTAATTACAAAAACACTACCCAAAGTCAAATTGAATTTACTGAATGGATAGAAATTAATTAATTAAATTAAATTAATGAAACATATTCATACTGCATAGAAACACTAGTCCTATCCCTCTAGCTATAAACATCATTCAACCAGCTCACAACATACCTTAGAGGAGATATTTACCAGCACTACATAATATTACATAAATTGGAATACGAAATGTGAGGGACTCGCATAGATTTAGTCATGTTAATTAAATCGCTTTAAAGGTGCATTGAAATCAAGATGAATGCAAAATTTTGCTTCAATTTAGGATGTAATTATGTATGAAATATGACAGAATTTAATAGAAAGTGATTTGTAAACAAATTTGTAAAGATTGTTAATATATAAGATTTGTTGTTCATATGTACAGTTTTAACATTGCAATGAGATTTAAGTTGTAATAATTTATGCTTTGTCGTATATAAATAGTTTAAATATGTATCTAAAATTTTATAGTATCAAAAATTTATTAAAATGATGAACAATTTTACAATTTAATATTTATGTTTACTGCTTGTATGTATATTGTATAAATAAGTTATTTTTAAACTCATATACTCCTTCAAAACAAGGTAATAATTTAAAACATTAGCATTAATTAATCAGTTCTTTAACGTGTAACAGTTTACAACTTTTGAAATACATAACGAGGCCTTGTTCCCAGTGTGGGAAATGTTGGAAAAGTTTCTCCTATATAGATGAAGTTAATTTTCCCCCTCATAGACTTTTCAAATATGCACCCTTACGCAGCAGAAATTGTTTCACACTGTTTACATCGTGGCACTGGAAAATATAATAAAAACTTTTTTGCATGCGAGAAAAAAAAACAGGAATATGTTGAATGCAATTTCCTCAATACACATAACGCCCGGCGCATCCACCATTTATGTTAAATTGTAACTTTTTTTTTACTTATAGTTTTTAATGTCATATCGCACATTGATTTCTGAATTTTAATGTTGTGATGAGAAGAATAAACTGTTTAAAAATTAAAGATATCTGTATTTAATTTAAACTTCTTTAAGAGTATAGATGTGGTCTTTGTATAAGTTATTTACTATTACTATGTCGTCCAAACAGACAAAGACATTTAGCTTAAGTTTTGGAATAACATTAAAACTATGAACTTCTGCTTTGGCTTATTTTACTTTAAGAAATTGGTATAGATTGCTTTCCGCAATTCTAACACTTAAAAAAGTAAATTTGACTGAATACTCGACTGCTAGGAAATACCTCAATGTTGTAGTTAATATAAAAAATATTGAAAACTTTATTTTCTAAACTCCGATAGGTGTTTTCTAATTTGGAAATATGTTTTATTACTGCAAAACTAAGATAACCTAAATATTTACTAATTAATAAATTATGATTTTTTTCAGATGATAAAATTTTTTGTTTGTTTGTTTGATATTTAATTTACTACTAAGTAGATTGCAGTTTTTTTTACAATTATGTTGTACATGTTCTATGATTGTATTCTAAATGCTATCATCAAATCAAGAAAGTTTTAATTGGTTGGTCATAATTAATGACTTCAGTTTTTACCCAGCAGTATCAAGATCAAAAAAGGTCAACCGCTTCTAAAAATATCTTTGCTTTTAAAAATTCTTTTGCTACTCTGACTTCATCAAATCTTTTTATAAAGTACTTCTTGCAAAAATAATTTTTCACTTGTAAACTGAACATTTTGCACTCTGATAGTGGAGTTTTTTAAGGTATAGTATGTCCCGTGGGGATAGTAGATGTTGATAAAAAAAAAGATTAAATAGTGTTAAGCCGTAGTTTAAAAGACTGGGAAACAATGAGACAAAGAGTGATAAACCTTTGTGCCGGGAGTGTAAGGATTTTATGCAACGGTCGGGAAATTGATACAAAATCTTGATGTTGCATCAGGAACCCTAAGTGATAAACCCAAAAAGAATAAGAAAAATAGATGGTTTACCAGATCAAAAGTGTAATGCTGCTTTTCCGCAGTTGAGAGATGAAAACGGGGTATTGCTGAAAGAATCGGTAAAAACGTTGCTCTAATTGGGTAGTCCAAGGACAGTACAGGGCTTGTTTTTGTAGTTTGGTTTTTGGTTAATTTAGAGGTTTATTGATGTTCTATTTGGAGAAATTGGGGATGGTAAAACAAATTTAAATTTAACTTATATCTCTTACTTGTGCGTTATTAGTCTAGTTAAATAGCAGAAAAAGAAAAAAAAGGGTGGTCTGTACATGTGGTGCTAACAATCTCTACCACTTTTTTTAAACAAAACAACTTCTGGTAGTTCTGCAAAGTTTACCTTGTCTTTAATGATGGTCGCTGGTTTTAGATTGTTTACTTAAATTTTGGTAAGGGAGCGGGATGCTGTAATAATTTTTTCAAGCTCATTTACATGTTGGTGAAGAGCTTTGCTTGACCCTTCACCATCATTTTTATGTCATCTGGATGGTATTTGTGTACCGCATTCTATCAGCGTGAGTATTAGTGCTGCCAATATGTGGTTTGGCGCTGCCTAGCGTTTTGGAGCTTCAAATCTAAGTCCAGACGCTGTTTGTTATTATCGGGTTTACCATATTTTTCTGGCTGTCTTTGGTTTCTTTCTGAGAGCAGTATGTGGCAGCATTAGTTTGGCAATTATTGTGGAACACTGCAACCTGTAGCAGTGTGTTCTATTGCTTGTGCGGGTGTTGCTCGGCGGAAACTTTTCAACTGGATTTGTCACCTTTTAGCGTTTTATGACATTTTGAAACTGAATTTTGGGCTGATTTTGCTCAAAATTTTTTTTTGGGTGGCTAAATTGACCAAATAGACTTCTAGCTAGTTTCTTTTAGCATTGGTGCGGATAAGTTCACCCAGTTTTTTCACAATATAATTAATGTCAAGGTGTTTCGGTCTTGAGCACGTTTTTTTTAGGTGATGGGTAATTTAGTGTTTCTAACCCAGTCGCTGGTATAATACATTTAAGCTTGGCAGCGGTTTAGTTTTTTTTTTTTAGGAAACAGCACCCGTTTTGTATTGTAATTTTTGTCGTTGACAAGATTGTTTTTTTTTTTAATTTTAAAATGTGTTATTTAGGAATTACATAATATGTCACAACAACATAAAATATCTTTTAAATTTTAACAAGTAAAATCGTTCTTGCTAAAACTATCACATTGAAGACTAAATTACAGCAGTCTGCAAACATTGGCTTTAAATATTTGTATCTTATAAGTATTGGAAAACACTAAAGTTAATTTTATGTGTCAATAATAAATTTTGGTTCTACATCTCTGAGCTGTCAGTAAATATTTTTTAGAATTTTTAGCATGCCTTGTACTACGAGTAAATATTTGTTTAGAAGGCAACAATCTGTCTGTACTGTTTAGTATCTAAATCATTAGTCACCTTTGGATTGGCAATAACGACTGGCTTGACATTTGCATACAATAGTATATGTTTTTGGAAGCATTTTTCTTAGTAAAGCACCGCTTCAAAATCTGCCTTTAATGCGTCAATTTGTAAAATGTAACGAAAGCCTGGTTGTGGACGGGTTAGTTTAATCATTTTCATTAGTTAGGCTTTAGCGGTTTTATCTTACACAAAAAGCTTTAGCTGCACTGCATCATCATCAACGGCAATGTATACTAGGCATAACCGGGTACGTATTTGCAGAGGTGCAAAGTATTAGTTGCTCTAGCGTGATTTTGAATTAGGGTTAAGTGATGTTGCAAAAATACATTTCTTTTTGCTGATCTTGTGTTTTAGGAATTCTGCATTGGTTTTGGTAAATTTGCAATTGATCTGTTTGCATTTTAAACCGTGCCTTTGGAGACGCTCTAAAACCCTGCGGAGGTATTTGATGTGGTTTTTATAATTATTCAAGCATACAAAGATTTTGTCCAGATATACCAAAACGATTTTTTTAAGCAGGCCTGTCAATAAAAACTAATGTGGACAATCCACATTAGTTTTTAAAATAATACGGGAACATTATAACAAATTTTGTGTAATGGCTTTGCTGTATTTCTATTGAAATTTACCAATAACCTATTTTCAGGTCCATCTTTGTAAAGATTTTGGCTCTAACAAAGTCTTAGAGAGTTTTGTGGGTTTTTGGCCGAGGAGCAACTTCATCTTTGGTAGTAAGACTAAGTTTATAAAATTCTATAAAGAACCTTATTGAGCCATTTTTTATTTCATTACCAGTAATACCAAGAAACAGTAGTTACTGGTACTTCTTTTGATAACACCTGTAGAGCATTTTTTTAATTGCAGTAGAATTACGGTCTTTTTGTGAATTGTCTACATAAGTGTTCTTACTAGAATGTAAATTTAGAGCTTAAGTTTTTGTGTTATTGTGAAGTTGGTTGTAAGTACTACATTGTCTGCAACTACCAAGGCAAACGCACGTACCAACTGGGTGTTTCTCTGGTGGTGTCGGAAAGATGTTTGTTTCTTCTAAAACTCAGAGCATACAACAATTGTACTCTAAATTTGAATTGTTGTTATGTAACCAGGCATGCCCCAACATAATTGTTTCACTCAGATTGGGTGCAGTATTGGTTCATTTTCTTATTGTGAGTTGCAAGTATGCTTTGCTTGCGGTCCAAAAAAAGTGCGGAAGTCCGCTTAAGCTATTGACGTATTTAATTAATTGTTTAGCTCCTACCAAATTGGTCAATTAAAGCTACTTGGTTGTGACTGCTAATGGATACAACAATTTTTGGTAAGTGGTTTAAAAAACTCATGTGTGTAGACCTGTTTATATTGTTTAGTGTGTCAATGTAAGCCACTAAAGTTATAGTACTAAACTTAAAATTTTAAACAACGGTGGTGCTTGATATTTCCTTTAACCCAGCTTACATATTTGTTTAATTGCTGTAGATCGATAAAGCATAGCAATTCTAATGCGTGTTAGAACTGGGGTTTGCATAGGGTTAGTGTATTACGTAACAACCGTTGTTTGGCTAAAGGTTTTGCTAAACTGATTTTTGTAACGCCGAGTTCTGATTTGAATAAATGTGCAGTGTCGATTGTATGGCAGAATCTGCTATTTTTTTAAGTGTATTTTCATTCTAGGCTTTTAGATTCTCATAAGGTTTGTCACTAATTATTATCCACGTTTTTGGTGCACTATTAGATCTGGGTTAAGTTAGTTGCTAGCTGTTTGAGGAAATGTTGGTTTGTGTCTTGGAATGGTGTGGCTCTGGGACGCCACGTTACCAGGTGGCATGCCTTATCTTTTATGGTAGTGGCATTTACTGTGCGGGTAAATTGTTGGTCAGCCCAAGTTTAACTGGTGACTGCACGGTTGTCTTGTTAGCCCAAGGTTTGGCTTTTGGCGGAGCAATTTTTGGATTATGTACGGGAATTGTAGGGGGGTTGTATTAATTTTTTTAAATGTTGTTAGGAGGATCTGATCGTCTCCGGTGTGTTGTATATATATATATATATATATATATATTCTTGAAGTTTAACCTTTTTAACAAACATATATATATATATATATATATGTGTATTTAGCCACTCTTAAAGAACAGGATGGCCACTTGGCCCAGGAAGAAATAGATGAAGTGGCGCGTTTTGTGTGTCACGTAAGAGCCAAAATTCCTGCCGACGGTGCAATGCCACGTTGGGTTGTACTTCTTGTCAAATTCCTTTTTGATGTACGCGGCGATATCCTTTTGTTGTATTTTTCAATAGCCTGCGTCGCGCAGTCTTTGCTCATATCGGCATTCTTGATAACTGCTTTGCGGTCAGACATCTTGCTTTTGCTTTTTGAACCAGACGTGTAATTTAAATTGGGGTTGTATGGAAATAATGGGGGGGCCGCTGCAGCACTACTTTTTTGCTATAACGCGATTTTGCTTCTATTTTATTTTTGATTACTATTTCCTCGGCCTCCTTTGTTTTTTTTTTTTTTTTTGGTTGTTAGTCCGGGGTTTTTGCCTTTAGGTGCGTTAGACTTGCTAAGGGACCTAGGACCTAGTGTTTGGTTGAGCCGTAGCTTAAAGGATTGAGAAGCGGCTTCAGTGCAATGACACGGAGGGTAATAAACCTCTGTCGAAAGTGTAAGGCCGCTATGCAACGGTCGAAAGATTGATTCAGGATTCCGACCCACCAGGAGTTTAAGTATTGGACTCGGAGTAGGAGAGCAAAAAAGAAACGCATGTTCTTGTACAATGACCCAGTTTTTAGTTAACTTAGGAGTTTGCTGAGTTGGAAACAATAATTCTGTTCTTGATTTTTCTTTGTTGGTTTTCTGGTCTAAACTCAAAAAGTTCTATAGCTAGAGATTCCAAGCTGCCGTTTAAACAATGTATAAGCAGCGTACACTCTCAATATCTTTGTTTTTGTCGTACTATGACGTCTTTTCTATTTCATACAACGTAACGCCATACGCAAGAAAAGAAAAAAAACAGCTCGATCACTAGTAAAAAATTAAATTTTAAATTAGACTTACTAAAAAAAATTAAATGAGATGTAAGTGGAGTATTGTGTTTTTTGCAATTTTTGCATATATTCACCATTCTTGTTTGTTTTATTATAATTCATAATAAATTAAATATAATAAGCATATAATTGTGCCGTATTGTACCTTTAACCCAACAAATGAAGACATAAAATATAGTATGTAGTTCAACATATAAAAAGAGTGATGACTGAAACCTTATTGTTTGGATATTGAGGTGGTTGGCGATTTGTTCAATAAGAACCAATTTTACTTTAAAAACGGCGTTGTATTTGTCAATATGTTTCTATAAAACAAAATTTACTAATATTCTCGTAGATGTGATAGGATTTAAGATTTTTTTAATAACAATATTACTAACGGCACCCCAACAGAACGCGGTGACTAAATTCGGCAATTCTCTAACGTTAAACTGCAGTGGTGCTTGATGTTTGATTTTATCTTGCTCACATATTTGATTAATTTTATTGTTCTAGATTAGTAAAACATAGCAATTTTAATACTTGTTGGTTGGATCTAGGGTTTGATCTACAAGACCATAGAGTTTGTCATTTAAAGGGCGTTGTGGTGTAAGTCCACCCGCTGGCGTTGCTTGCTTCCGTAGTTAAATTATACCGGTTTTTTGGTTTAGTGTGCGTTACATCAGCTTACTAGCTAATTGTGTGATTAGCGTAGAGTTGGTGTATTTGCGTAACAATCACTATTTGCTTTGGCCATTGCTTGGCTGTAGTTCTTTGCTAAACTGGTTTTTGAAAAGCCGAGTTTTGTTTTCAGCTTTTAGATAAATGTGCGGTATTTGGAATTTTTACTTAAACCAACATGTAATTTCTTATTAGGTTCAAGTCCGTGTTAGTTCTCAGTCAGGAGTTACAAACGTAGTAAGGTTAATAATTAATTAATTTTTCTCAAAGTTATTAGTGTATTTATGTAACAACCGCTATTTGTTTCGATCATTGCTTGGCTGTGGTTCTTTGCCAAACTGCTTTTTGTAACGCCGAGTTTTAACTTTCAGTTTTCAAATAAACGTGCGGTATTTGGAAGTCTGTTGGTTTGGTACAGCAAAGCGCATCTGAGTAATTAGCAATTTTATCAAAGAAATTTTTGTTTAAACCAACATGTAATCTTTTAATAGGTCAACATCCGTGCTCTCAGTCAGGTATTACAAACGTAGTAAGCTGTTTTGAAGATCTTTCTTATGGTATGTCTAATACATACAAGTTGAAGAACATTGAAAAAAATACTCAACGCTGTGGAATACGGCTAGTGTTTTTTTTTTCAGATAGAAAGCAAAAAGTTTTATTAATCTTGAATTAAACCTGAGACGTTGGAGTTTCAGGAAAAGACTTTAGTGCCAAACCTTATCTAAAGCTTTTTTGACATCAAAGAATGCCACATCAATAACCTGTTTTGTACAAAAATCAGTTTTAATTAGATTGGTAACTTTGGCTAGTTGATGGGTTTTAAAAAACCCATATTTAAAGTTAGCAACATGTTTTTAACCGTTCTGTGATGAAAGACTAATTCAGCGGTAATTTTGTAAAATATGTCTACTCTTCTCAATCTATGTTTAGTCAGCCGGGTTGTAAAATTTTTGCTATTTATGTTACAATTTTGAACACGAATAAGCTTTCTGGTTTCTCTGTCAAAACCCAATTAATTAGATTTAATTTTTGGCAAAACATAAGTGGCGTGAGTTAGCGAAAATCGGCAAGTTTAGAATGGAAAAAACCCAGTTCTTTCTTTTTATTTTAATTATTAAAATACCAAAACAGTTTCATAATTCTTTTTGGCAAGTTTGTCTTGAACATCTTTGACCAAAAAACAGTCTGAAATCAGAAATATTGAAGTTGTTGAAGTTGGCACTAAATCCGGGTTTACATAATTGTTTTGGTTACTATGTGTGCCAGAATCAATGTTAATGTGCTCTACGACAGAATGTATAATACCGTTATCTAGAATGTTAGTAATGTGTAATGTTTTTAATTAATTAAAATTGCCTTACTTTTTTTGTCAGTCTTTTTTTTAACGGCCAGTTTTGTTTTTTTTTTTTGTTTTTAGATATTTTGATAGAGTATTTTTTATTATCTAAGCGGTTTCTGTTCTGGGAGTTTTTGGAGAAGACGGAACGAACCAAACCGATTTGTCGATATCTATTTTCCCGTTGGTTAGTTTATTTTCTGGTTGGCTTTTGTTGTGATCTGAACTGGTCAGCAGTTGGCAATCAAATTATCTTTTTTATTTGTGTTTTTTTTTGTAATTTAAGAGCAGAGTTTTCTAAAAACTTAAAATGTTTTTTTCTAAAGCGCCTACTGACTAAACCTCTCCTCATTTTTGAGTACCTAAAGTACCTGTATGAGCTGTACGGCTTATGCTTTTCCGTTTGTAGATAAAATGGGAAGAAAAAGAATAGGACGCTCTATAAATTGAGAGAAGAGGTTGTGGGGTAGCTCACTTTTAAAAGAAGGTTTGGTTTACCGGTTAGCCTAGCCAGTTCAGTATTTGCAAAGTATTTTTTAGCCAAAGCTTCAAAATGCTGTAGCAACGGTGGGATGCCTAGGTTGTTACAATTTTTTTTTTCTAACGTACCAAGAGGTTTTGACTATTCAACACAATGTTGATTTTAAAATGTTTCAAGACAATGAAGGTGAGTGTTTATTGCTGTTTTCTAGAATGAAAATGCTCTTATTTGTGCAGCAAGAAAGTTTAATATTTATACTTTTCTCCGCTCTTAGGTTACGTTGTCTGGTTTTTGAAATATTTTGTTGATGACGCTAATTGCAAGTCATCAAAGTGTAGTTTTACCGAGGGTCTGTAAAGGTTGTATTCTACTTAGTAGCAGTGAAACTTCACAGTAGTAATAATCTTAGCTATTTGTTGCTAACATCTTTATTGCGTCTACGCTTCTCCGGCTTTTTACTTGCGTACGTTGACGTAAATATTTGCTAGTAAAATTTGGATCATTATCCGACAGATTTTGAGTAGTGGTAGTTTTGCTTGTTGCGGAAACTACTGGTGTGGACTCTAGCCATCTAGTGCAGGTATTCATTACTATTAGTATAAATTTGTTCCCTAATTTTGCGTTGTCTAGGTGGATACATAGTCTATGGCCGCTTTCTTTTATGACTTTCTAAACGGTAAGGTTTTAGCTGGGTTTTAAATTGTTGAGCTTTGGCTTTTAATCATACATCTTTCATACATCTTTGGATAAAGGTTTGAACGACTTAGCAAATTCTTAATCAGTGGTTGGTTAGGTTAGAGTGGCAGTAGCAGGTACTAATAGCTGGTTGGTTCCGGTGCTAGTTTTTAGAGCTCTTATTGTTTTTTTAATTTTGTACCCCAAGTTTTTATTTACTTGGCATTTTGTTACAACTTCCATTTTATGATGTCTTGTATGTTGGTGCTCTTTGTTTATTTTTGTCGGACAATGGTAGGTTGAGTTTATTTCTAGGAAGCACATTTTGGCGTATTCTGCTCTGTATGTTCTTACAAGGTAAGTGTACAAAATGGGCGTTTTGTGTTTGACGGAACTCTTTGGTGGCAATTTTTTTTTTATTTTTGATGCGGGTATTACTAGTTTTTAGGCTTATTTTTTACTTTAAAGTTAAAGCTTTTATATGTAAAACTATATTTAAAAGAAATCATCATTTTTTTAAGAAAAACATATATAAAGTTCTGCAAAATTTTCAAAATTTATCGAAAAAAATTTTTGTCTGAAAACTTATTCTTTAAACAAATTTAAAGAAAAAAGTTTGTTATAATTTTTTCCTAAAAACGCAATTCTGAGAATTTATAAACGATCAAAAAATGTAAATTTAAAAAATCTATTGCACATATTTTTTATATTTAAAAAAAAAGAAAATACCCGTCTCCATTTTTTAACTTTTACAATCAAAAAAGGTAAATAAACTCAAAAATTTTGATTTTATCAAATTTTAATTGCTTATTACTCGGAAATGGCTTACAGAAAAATCTGAACAAATTTAAATAATTAGGATTCATGTAGAGAAAGGCATTTTCAGTGGTTTAAGAAAAAACAAATTTTTATTCTGTACACTTGACTCATTCATGGCCATAATATTGTATTTTAACATAAAATCAGTGTGAATTAACAAACGTGAATCTATTTTCTTGATTTTTTTAACTAATTCAGGTTTAATTTCAGCAATGAGATGATCAATGTTTTCCAATGTCGCTTGGTGGTTGGAGTAAATTAAAATCTCAACGTTACTCTACTGAAAGTTTAGGAGTTTTAAATTGAGTATAATGAATTGGCCATATATTGAAATAATTGATTTACCAAACCTTTCTTTGAGTTATTGAATTGCTTGATTGGCCATGTGACAAGTATCACCGTTTTGCTAAAATCACATGTAAGAGCTCAGTCAAGTGCATTTGAATTAGGCCAAATAATTTTACTTAATATTCATAGACAGGGTTAATAGCATTGTTAAAAAAAAAATCCAAGGATTCCTTCAGCATTAAACACACACTAGACAGTCAGTTTAAGTGAATGTGCTAGCTCATGTTTCTGGTTGATTTTCAAACTAAATATGGCAGTTATGGTTGTTCTGAAAATAGTTAAGCCAGAAGTATAACAACAAACTTATGTAAAACAAATTTAAATTTTAAAATGATTTGTTTTTAATAAATAACTTAAAAAAAAAACAAATGTTTACAATAATTAATAAAAATACTACAGCCTTTCAATTGTATTTTTTACTATGTTATTCTTTTTTATAATTAATACCTAACTATATTTATTTTATTTGCATTTGTCATGTTTTGCATTAGCTATTATTAAGACAAAACTAAATTTAAATTGTGACGTCTTTTCTCTTTGAGACGTGAGGCGTCACCTGTGCGGGGGTATCTGCAGTCGTGATCGACAGGGTCCCCTCGCTTAATTGGCCGGAGACTGAAGGTGCTCGGGCGCCACCACACCGGAGTGTGGACACAAATTAAATAATAATCGGGTACTCAAATAAAACATTTATTTTCGTAGAAAAAACACAAAGAAAGAAAGATAAGATATAATAAAAAATAATTATTAGGCATGGATGGATGGATGGATCGGGGAACGTTGGTAAGAATAGGAGACTGAGTCGGGAATCTGGAGGTGGCTTGCCTTCTGGCTACCGCACACGCTGGGTTTTAAGGAGAAAGGAGAGAAAAAAAAAAAGGAATTTCAATTGGGCTTAGGGAGATTGTCGGCTCGACTTACGGTTATGGTACTCTTCGGATTTCGGACTCGGATTTCGGTTTGCACTATTCTCAATTCGGCTCGGACTCAATTTAATTCTTGACTCAACTTGGACTGGACTCAACTTGGACTGGAGTCAACTTGGACTGGACTCAACTGAATTTAGGAGGACTGGACGGCGGTATATAAAAGGAATGAAAAGGGAGGGGATAAACTTTGCAAAATCTGGTGGAAAGGGAAAGAGCGGGAACAGGGATGCCAACATATATGGGGAGTGCATAGGGGGTGGCCTATACACCCCAAACTAGTTAAATAAAACTAAATTAAACAAAATAACTCCTGACAATACATAAACAATTTCACAAAAACTTAAAATCCCATTCCCCTTAATTACAAAGATATTTACAAAATAAAAAAACGTCCGCCGGGTTTGGACGGTTGCATATAGTAATTAGTGATCTACCTATTAATGGCAAATCACTAATTACTGCACACAGAAGCTCCTGGATACTTCTTACTTCCGGCGGAAGTTTGTCTCACCCATGGCGAACCCCATATGGGACGCCTAGGGGCCTTATTGATTATATGAGATTGCACGTGGTTTGATAGGTTAGATCCGCGTGCATCCTCAAACAACGGAGTGGCAAGCCGACAAACACGCAGGTTTGTTGCGCCATCAATTAAACATCATGTCGCGGACATAAAAAGTGTCGGTAGCCGGCTAATTACGATGTTTAATTAATGGCAGCAAAGTAGGCCACCCTAAATACAGCTAGTTGCATCCAAGGTTGCCTAGTATTTGTGGTATACTTCACGCGGCTTGTTATGCGTGCGTTCGGAAAGAATGTCTATGAATAACGCTGCATAACAAGCGCGCGTTCGTGATACTATCCGACATAAACAGACGAACGGTTTGGGCATTATTTTAATAAATGATCACGGGGTTTGTTACACCCCTCTTTCTTCACCAAAAAAAAAACATTTTTTTTTTCAGGCAAAATCCCTCGGTTTCGGGGAACGCGGGCTGGTACACCAAAAGACGACACAATCAAACACGCACGCGCACGAACTAGGGGAAAAACGGTACAATCACACGGACTCACTGGTATCTTCTTCGGTGATATTGACGGCGGTAAACGAAGCTTCACTGGTACTAGCTGGTTTCTCACTGCACTCGGACGGCAGGACGAAACATAACTGGTACTGGACGGCAGCACGGAACTTAACTGGCACTGGTCGGTTTCTTCGGACGAAACTTAACAAGTGCTGGTCGGTTCCTTACTGGAGACGAAGACGGCACATAACTGGTACAGGACGGTTTCTCACTGCACTCGGACGGCAGGACGAAACATAACTGGTACTGGACGGCAGGACAAAACTTAACTGGCACTGGTCGGTTTCTTCGGACGAAACTTAACAAGTGCTGGTCGGTTCCTTACTGGAGACGAAGACGGCACATAACTGGTACAGGACGGTTTCTCACTGCACTCGGACGGCAAGACGAAACCTAACTGGTACTGGACGGCAGCACGGAACTTAACTGGCACTGGTCGGTTTCTTCGGACGAAACTTAACAAGTGCTGGTCGGTTCCTTACTGGAGACGAAGACGGCACATAACTGGTACAAGACGATTTCTCACTGCACTCGGACGGCAGGACGAAACATAACTGGTACTGGACGGCAGGACGGAACTTAACTGGTACTGGTCGGTTTCTCAGGACGAAACCCTAACTGGTACTGGTCGGTTCCCATGGGACTGGTAAGTTTTCCACTGCTCTCGGACGGCAGGAAAAAAAACTTAACTGGTACTAGTCGGTTTCTCGTTACAAAACCCTAACTGGTACTGGTCGGTTCCCATGACATTGGTGAGTTTCTCACTGAAGCGGAGATGGAACGCTGCTCCAAACTCCTCGGCTTCTCCCTGAAGCGGAGACGGAACATCTATTCCAAACTTCTCGGCTTTTCAGGTTTTAACAATTACAGACTTATAATTATTTGGACGTGCACGGACAAACACACATATATTATGTACACTATTTACAAGGAGACGTTCCCTTAGTAGGCGGGTTTTAGGTCCTTGACGTGGACATAAAACAGTTTCCGCCCGTCAGGTCGGCGGATTTGATAGCACACGGTTCGTACGGGCAAACTGGTTGATGGTGCGGCTGGTGGGTCCGGTACGGTCAGGTCTGCGGACGTGTATTTTCTCCAGGTCACGAAAATTACGAACAGCAGAAGACGGCGTGCGGCTAGCGTACCTTCGGTGGATAGACCAAACATTTCTAATTGGCCCTGTATCACGGGTGGGGGAGCGGAGTTGACCCAGTCCAAGTGGTCAGTGGTTTCCGTCGCTAGACTGGCGGTAGTGAAATGCCAGTCACCCTTTTAAAGGCCTTCTTTTCCTTTTTGCCCATAATTTAGTTATAGCTCCGGTGGTTATATTGGATAAAAAAAAAATTTTTTTTTTTTCTTTATTTATTTTTTTTTTTAATTTAATTTTTTATTTTTTAATTTAAAATTTTTTTTTTTTTTTTTTTTTTAATTTGAAAAAATTTTTTTTTTTTTTTTTAAACAATTATATATATATATTTTTTTTTTTTTTATATATTTTTTTTTATCGCGTCCCTGCTCGGGCGCCAATTTTGTAACCTCTTTACTCTTTGAGACGTGAAGCGTCACCTGTGCGAGGGTATCTGCAGTCGTGATCGACAGGGTCCCCTCGCTTAATTGGCCGGAGACTGAAGGTGCTCGGGCGCCACCACACCGGAGTGTGGACACAAATTAAATAATAATCGGGTACTCAAATAAAACATTTATTTTCGTAGAAAAAACACAAAGAAAGAAAGATAAGATATAATAAAAAATAATTATTAGGCATGGATGGATGGATGGATCGGGGGACGTTGGTAAGAATAGGAGACTGGGTCGGGAATCTGGAGGTGGCTTGCTTTCCGGCTACCGCACACGCTGGGTTCAAGGAGAAAGGAGAGAAAAAAAAAAGGAATTTCAATTGGGCTTGGGGAGATTGTTGGCTCGACTTACGGTTATGGTACTCTTTGGATTTCGGACTCGGATTTCGGTTTGCACTATTCTCAATTCGGCTCGGACTCAATTTAATTCTTGACTCAACTTGGACTGGACTCAACTTGGACTGGACTCAACTTGGACTGGACTCAACTTGGACTGGACTCAACTGAATTTAGGAGGACTGGACGGCGGTATATAAAGAGAATGAAAAGGGAGGGGATAAACTTTGCAAAATCTGGTGGAAAGGAAAAGAGCGGGAACAGGGATGCCAACATATATGGGGAGTGCATAGGGGGTGGCCTATACACCCCAAACTAATTAACTAAAACTAAATTAAACAAAATAACCCCTGACAATACATAAACAATTTCACAAAAACTTAAAATCCCATTCCCCTTAATTACAAAGATATTTACAAAATAAACAAACGTCCGCCGGGTTCGGACGGTTGCATATAGTAATTAGTGATCTACCTATTAATGGCAAATTACTAATTACTGCACACAGAAGCTCCTGGATACTTCTTACTTCCGGCGGAGGTTTGTCTCACCCATGGCGAACCCCATATGGGACGCCTAGGGGCCTTATTGATTATATGAGATTGCACGTGGTTTGATAGGTTAGATCCGCGTGCATCCTCAAACAACGGAGTGGCAAGCCGACAAACACGCAGGTTTGTTGCGCCATCAATTAAACATCATGTCGCGGACATAAAAAGTGTCGGTAGCCGGCTAATTACGATGTTTAATTAATGGCAGCAAAGTAGGCCACCCTAAATACAGCTAGTTGCAACCAAGGTTGCCTAGTATATGTGGTATACTTCACGCGGCTTGTTATGCGTGCGTTCGGAAAGAATGTCTATGAATAACGCTGCATAACAAGCGCGCGTTCGTGATACTATCCGACATAAACAGACAAACGGTTTGGGCATTATTTTTATAAATGATCACGGGGTTCGTTACAAAATGACATAATTTAAATTATTTAACATCTGACTACTAAGTTTTATATTTCTTTTTCACAACATTTATTTTTCTAAAGTTTACTCTTTAAGTGTTACATTAAAAAAACGTTAAAAAGATGAAAACGTTTTTTGCCGTGCAATTAAATTATATTATTTCATAAATTTTGTTTTCTTTAGACAAATTGGGTTTTCAGTTGTAAACACCTAAGGAAACGCGCAAATCCCCTCTGAAATTCACAAACGGATACGTCGTTGTTAATAAATCAGCTTGAAAATCCTCACACGCACCCACCATTCCTTCAACAATTTTATTGCAGCCACAAAAGAAAAATTTGTACAGCAAATCCCTCCGGCTGACATTATCAATTATTTGTTTCTCGTCCCTTACATATTTCTCTCCTCCGTTACCTCTCTAAGATATCTATTTCTCACACACGGGAATAAAAAAGCCTTTATATAAATAGAATAAAGCGATTTTCCTTAACCAAAAAGAAATATTTTATTTTACGTAAATATTTCCGTGTAAATACCCAAATGTAGAATTTTCGCAAATGGATAATTATAAAATGCATCAAAGCGTTGCGCGGATATCCGCGACCGCAATTCTATTCAAAAGGGCGAGTGTGTGTGTGTATTTGATGTGTGCATTTACATCGAATCAAACAAGCAAACAACATAAAAATGGGGCCAATTCAAGTGTTGTCACTCTTGTTTTCCAGCGGTGCAATTTCCTGCGGTCCAAACAAATCCGAATCGAATACACACAGAAGAGAATAAGAGTCAATTTAAACCGTAAAAAACTTTAAGGCAAATAGAGGCTGCGTGTGTATTTGCCACTTCCTTTTTTTTTTCTTTACGAAAAAAAGCGCTGATTATCCACAAATAAAAACTACGTGAGGGTGATTTTGTGCGAAGAGTTGTAATCAAAGGAGCAATTGGATAGTTTTGTAAATTTGAGACATGAATTGATTAAAAAGTTTTGCTTTTAAATCAAGTTGCACATTAAAGAAACGACTAAATATTTAATTTTAATTAGAAACTGAGTTTCTATTGAATCAAAGCTGAAATAGAAACTCTTTTCATAATTTTCTTTGAAGTTTAAAGTTTATGAATGAAAACAGTTTTTTCTATGGTACGGTAAAGTTAAAACAAATTGGTTATCATAAACTTCAATTAGTTTATTTACGACATAATCGCTTGGTGTGGTGGTTGAACGTTTGTTGCGTTAATTGTTTAATTGCTATAGTCTAGTAAATCGTTAACACAATCACAACAAAATATTGTTTTTAAAAATATTATTTGTATTGCATTAGATAAAGTGAACAATTTGAATTTTGATTTAATCAAAGCTGTAGTAGTTTAATAACGTTTGTAATACTATTTAAAACTCTGTTATAATATTGTATTAGATAATCACATCAATATTATTTATTGTTTTGATGTTATCTGAACGAGAATAAAATAATAGAATTTTTTTGAAGTGGTGATATATTGGAAATATAGTTCATAATAATTTAATTATTAAAGAACAAAAAATAAACAAAAAAAATCAATCGACACTGACCTCAAGAAAATCCCACACAACCTTATGAATAAATTTATATTCATCTTGTTTACCAATTCAATATTCTTAGCTTTTATGCTAGGAGGAAGAAAAACTTTTGCTAAAATTTATAAACTTCCCCCATTGCGAAATACTAGCCTCCACCCCTAAACCGTGCTTTACGGCCAAAATGTGAGAGATAACACTTGTAACTCCCGCAAAAATTTGCATAAAAATTTTGCTATGTGTGTGTATATATGTCTGGGGTGGCTAACCTCTCGTCCCACTTCTCGCATGAATGAACTTAGAGGATCATAACAAGAGGGACCTTATCTGAATACACAACCCGTCTGTTTATATTAGGGCAGATTGAATCTGGCATAATTCCTCCTGTCAAGTGGACACACACATTTTGCGTTTGCAAATTTTCCTAATCGCGCTGAAAATTCAAACGTTGGGGACATTTTAAGCCTTGATTTATTTATATCAAATTTACGTATGGAGTATTTTTATTGATACTGACAAGCAGAAGTTTATTGGCAAATATAAAAGGATAAAAAAAAATATTTTATTAATATATCAGTCAAACGCAGCCTTCCCACAAATTATGTAATATGCCAATCAAATCGTGTGTGAGAGTTCGCGCCAAGTTAAATATTAGCACTATGCAACTAGTTAAATTGCACACCTTATTTAATCGATTTGGTTTAATTATTAATAATCTCATTATGGATAAATTGAATTATATATTGGCGCTTAATAAAAAAATTTACACTCATAATTGTAAATTCAAATATTGTTGATTAGACATAATACTCATTCTACACAAAAGGAATAATCGAACAACATTATGCATTGTTGAAATGATATGTAACTCTATAATTAGTAATCAATACTGATTATTAGAGAATTGTAATTCAACTCTAACATGAAATATCAGCTTTTGTGTTGCATTTAAGGTATTGAAATGCAAAGCAAACATTAATGTAAATTTTTACTTAAAGAACTATTTATAATTATTAGAAATGAGTATCTGTTTAAACTGTTAATAACGTTTTAATTTTTTTTTTTTTTAAAACAACATTGCTAAAAAAAATGTATCAAAGTACTTACAGATAATTAGCTAAAACGGATAAAAGTTACTGTTTACATTAAATTTTTAAATAATTTGTTTTATTAAAACTATACTAAATTATACTTTAAAATGGTTGCCTGTCTTTGCCTTTTTAATGCGTTGTATGTGTTTGTTTTTAGTAGGTTTTTGAAGCTTTTGAGTAGTAAAGCGTTTAAGGTTGAGAGTTAATGCTTTACGCGCCAGCCCGACTGCCTCAATGGTATCTAGTTAGTTGTAATGTCCTTTTACCCAAAACTGCTTCATGTTATTTTTACAGGCAGCTAAAGTAAGCATGGTACAAGCACGGTGACATTTAAAAATGGTGCTATTTTAGGTTGTTTATAACAATTTTAGGGTTGCTCTACTATTTGATAAAATTTGGACATTTTTGCTAGATATTTTGCGGTTTCTTTTCCATAACCCCATAAGTGATTCCAACTGTTTTTGTTTGGAAGATAATCTTGTAATTTTTAGTTGTGAATAAATTTTGAGGTCCAGGTCTTGGAGAAGCTTTCCGCTCTAGAGCTTTGACTGGTTTTGGAGCAATTTGTGTAGATTGTATCATTGATTACATTCTGTTTATGTTATAGTTGTTTGCGTATACAAAAGTATTTTATTAACAGCCTTCTTTAAGAGGGTACAGTGTTTGCCAATTTTTTTGCTGGTTTTCAAAGTGCATTCAGACGCAAAACTAATATTGTTGCTATCTCCTTAACTTAAATGCCAACAGGCGGCAGACAAAACATTGATTTTATAGCTAATGTTAGAGTTGTTTAAATGTCATTTGTTGCAACTGTTTTAGTATCTAGAGTTTGATCACCATACTAGTGATCCGTATGTGAGCATAGGTTTTATGACGGCTATGTACAACCATAGCAATATCTTTTGAGACAGTTTTTACGTATTTTACAAAACTTTTTGGCAAAAGACATCTAAACTCTTATACTTATACTTAGATGTTGTCCCCATGTAAGTTTGATGTCAAAAAATTTCCTAAGATATTAGTGGGGTATTTAAGACTTTTGGTAGATTTAATTTTTAATTTTATTTTTAGAAGAGAATTGGTTTGGTTTTTAGTAAGAGTCTAACACCAATTTATGAGTACTTTTAAAGCCCGTTGCAGTAAGTTGCTAAGTTTACTTTTAAATTTATCGCTTAGCAAGATTGGTATGTCATTTGCATAACCAATTGTATAAAAATCAGAATTATTAAGTAGCTGCATGAAGCTGCCAACTACTATATTCTATAGTAGTAGAGATAATACACTTTTCTGTGGACTACCTCTAGCAACAACTTCCTAACAGTCAAATTTCTCAATTATTATTACGGCTTTTTTTCTAACTTTTCTAACGTTTTATTTATTTACTAAATATGAGGTTTACACATGTGTTGCAAAAGCGGTTTCTATTTTTGTTTTAAATGGTTTTATTGAAAGCGCGTTCAATATCTATAAATACGCTTAAGATGGTTTTTTGATTTGGTTAATTACAAGAAGTAGCGCTTATTTAGTTGACTTTGCTTGGGTAAATGCATATTGGTTCTGGTGTATTGGTTTAGTGATGGGGACCGTTTTCCAAATTGATTTTTTGCACAATTGCTTTAATGTGTTTGAAGAAAAGACGTAAGGCTGATTGGCCAACATTATTTTGCAAAAGTCAATCCATATAGATTCTTGCCAGGTGAATTAGAATAATATTTTTGCACCATTGTAGAAAAGCAAAAAAAAAAAAAATTTTGTAGCAAGTTTTTCAGTTTTCCACTGAAAGGGGCGTCGAAGCAGACTTGTTCCGGGACGGTACCAACTAAGAAGTTGTTACCGGCATCCTTCTCTGGGAGTTGAAAAGGTTGCCTGACAAGTCCGGAGAAGCTCTCTTTATGATGGTGGTACGTGTTTGTACTGTTGTTTTATTGTATTGGAACCAAAGTTCCTCGCACACGCGTCACACAAACGCTCGCTACACGAGCGCTTGTGTGACACAGCGTGCACCACGTTGCTCACGCAGAGCTGGTGGTTGTTTTGTAGATTGACGTGAACCCGCACAAGGCAAGAATCAGTGGCCGTCTTGAAACCCGGGCGAGGGTAAAAGCTTTTCCTGGAAGTAGCCAGAGGTGGACTGCAAGGCAATAGGTGGCCTCGGATAGAGCCGGAGGAAGTGCTCGTTGGTTGCAGTGGGTGACGATGTCGGAAGCTGCAGTGGTGGTGATCAGGATCATCTGAGAGGCTGCCTGTCTGTACCCTTGTCGATGTCTCTCGGACTTTCCTGGTTCTGTCACGTTCGGTGTGGTGACGTCAGCCGTGAAGCGGCTTTTGTCGTTTGCAGCTGATGCGGTGATGTTGCAGATGGTAGCGACTGCCATTGGCACCAAGTCAAAGCCTGTCGCTTCTTTGTAGCACTCGGTATGAACGACTTCGGCTATGTGATTCTCCTGGATGGTCATAAGCGCTTGGGCCAGCTTGTGGTGCACCTTTTTGACGACTACTTGATGATGTTTGGGTGTGTCCAGATATAGTGCCTAGACATCTTCAAACTCTTCAGTAATCTTGTCGACGGTTGCAAGCCGGATTTGCAATTTTCATTTAAGCTATTGGATTGCGTTCCACAGGCGGTTAGATGCGCTGTGTGCCAATTGCTCTTTCACATAGCATTCTCCGGTGTTGATTGCCGCTTCACAGCTGACGTCACAACACCGAACGTGACCGAACCAGGAGGGTCGGATGAAAACCGCTTCACGGTTGATTCCGAGGAGAAGAAGATAGGATTATTTCGAGGCGACCCAGAGACATCGACAAGAGTGCAGACAGGTATTCCGTTTAACCCCAAAGCCGATTTCTTAATGGAGACCACGAAGACCATCCCGGATACACCTGCAGTTGAGCGAGGCGTAGCCCCCAACGCGACGTACGCAGTCCATGACCGTCGCTTTTATCCATCGCAACATGGACAACAACCTCTGGAGGCAGGAGAGTTTGGAACTGGTTAAACGGTTCAATAGAAAGAGGAAAAAGAAGAAGAAGAGGATGAAAGCGATGTTCACCGACCGACAGCTCAGGTAGATTGCGGGCATCGTAGACCTACCGCGTAGTGCTCAACGACCTAGTGCGCGAGAAGTGGCCAAAATGACTCGGGTGCCTCCCCAATGCCGGAAACCGCTGAAACCACCGCCGGAACCCGGAAAGTAAAATTTCGGACAAGCCCGTGCCGCGAGTGATTGACGTGTTAATCCTCCGCGACACCAGACTAATAGCGAACCCCAAGTGGACACTTCCTTTAAGTTACAGACTACTCCCGACTCTTTGCAATAGTGTCAACAACCATTTTTTTTTTTTTTTGCAGCTAGGCGGTAAAATCTTCTAAAGACTGGCAAAGTGTCGGATTCATTTCTTCTCAGCTTGAAATGCCTACCGACTAAAAACCGCCCAATAATGAGGGCCTACGGAATTCGAGACCTTACGGCTCAAAATTAGAGTGCGGCTAGTTGGTTCACCGGTCTCTTATAGAAAAAGTTTTCCCTGTCCGGTTTAGCGAGTCGGGCTAGATCAGGGTTGGAATGATTCGCGAGATTTTTGAAGTACTTTGCGACCAAAGCTTCGATGTGTTGACGTATTGAGAGTAGTCCTAGGTCTGCCCGAATTTTTCTGTTTCGAACAAACCACGGAACCCTGTGGAACGACCTATGAGTTTTGTTTTAAAAAATTTCTAAGTTATTGAGATGACAGTTAGCTGTTGTTCCCCATACTGGAGGCGCGTAAGTTAGGATGAGTCTAATGATAGACGTGTAGAGCCGGGTTTGATTCGGGGTTGACAGACCGCTATTCCGACGCATCATTGAAGTAAGAGCGTTTTTAGCCATTTGCTTTATCGAGAACGGACTGCACGTGGAGATTGCACGTAAGTCCCTTGTCAAGATTAACCCCCAGATACTTAGCAGAATTAAACCACGGTATAGGGACACCGTTAAGAAAGACGTTATTGTCTGGTTTGATTTGCCGCTTTGTGAAGAGTACAGCTTTGCTTTTCTCTGGGTTAATAGTGACTTGCCACTTGTCCAACCATTTTTTGAGGTCGTTGGTGGCCTTTTGAAGCTTTAAAGTGACTATCTCGAGCAACCTGGAAAAGTACAGAAGAGCCATATCATCGGCGAATTGTGCCATTTTGACCCCGTGTCTACATAACAAAAGCATGTCGGCCACGAATAGGTTAAACAGCAGCGGAGAAAGAATGGGGCCTTGAGGAACTTCTGCCGTTATCTCTCAAGGGGTTGATATGTGATTACCTAGCTTAACTATCAACAACCAAAAAGTCAAAACCTGGACAACATCATCGCCAAGGTGAATTGGAAGCTCAGCCTAGGAAGTTGGAGAGGATTGTTGCCGCACGGAGGCGGGATTTTGTCCAACAATCAGAGCGCTGCGCGCGTAACCGCGTCTATAAATATCCGACTTTTCTCCTCTGCTCCTCAGCAACATCGAGAGGGATATCACCTGCGACGTGGTACACGCGGTGTGCGTGTGTGTGTGTGTGTGTGTGTGCGTGTAGAAGGGCCTGTGTGGAAAGCGCCTGTGTGGCAAACGTCTGTGTGACGCGTGTGCAAGGAACTTTGGTTCAAATACAATAAAACAACAGTACACACACGAACCACCATTATCCGAAGACCACCTCCGGACTTGTCAGGCACCTTCTCAACTCCCAGAGAAGGATGCCGGTAACAGTTGCATCCGATAGATTAGCTGTGTATGAACAAAGGATTTTCAAATAAGATTTTTTTTTTAGTAGCTTTCCAAAATGTGAAGATATAGGTTAGATAAAATGCTAGCTATTGTCTTTGTGTTTTTTTAAATTTAATAAATTTTGTAGTTTTGCAAACTGCCTGAGTGCATTTATAAATGATTCTGTGGTTAACTTGCTTACTAACTCCAGATCTACTGCCTTTGTTGTAAAACATACAAAAACACTTTTATAACCCTTGCTTGTACGTTTTTTTTAAGTGTGGTTTTTATGTAAAGCTAGGTACTTACAGCCTTTGCCGCATCCCGCATTTTTTTCTATCTCTGTCTCTCCAATCTTCTTCTTTCATAGCTCTATTTTTCATAATTTCTATAATACCATTTGTCACGGTCTAATATTTGTTGGAAGTGGTTGATGACAGCAGTTCTGGGCTGGTATTATGCCTTTTCAGCTATGTATTGAATGATAATAGGGTTAATGCACGTTTAAAGCTTGTTCTCCATAAAAATAATCCAGGGAGTGGAACGGTTCTTTGGGGCTGTTTGTCTAGAAGAATGCGTCTTGGAATGTAGACAAAGTAACTTTCCAGTTTATCACAAAGTCTTGGCAAAAGTAGTTCTGGTGAGGATGATTGGTCCATTGCGACCAAATAATACATTTTAGTGGCGATCCTGAGCTGTTTTGGTGGTAGCAAAGTTTGATGTTTGTGGTTTCAAAGTTGCGGTGGAAATTGATTAGCAATATCTGGCGCAGCGGGGTTTCTTCATCAATTAGACCACGTCTCTTAAAGTTACGTGTCTGCAACAATTCCCTTTTACTTTAGCAACTTTGTTGCTATCCTCGCGGGTTTGCGGAAAGTCATGCGCCTTTTGGAGTACGCACAATATCTTAGTGTCACTTTCGGGTATTGTTATGTCCGAGGTTGGTTGTGAATGACTCACTTATGTTTGCACGCGGTCACTGAATTACTGAAGAAGCTTGCTGGCGACTGGCCCGCGTAGCGCGCGTGCGGCCAGGTTCCGGGTGCGGTGAGTCAGTGAGTCGGCGTCTTTGCAGTTTTGTTTGGGTTGTCGTTGGCAACGTCTTCGGGTTTATTTAGCTTGCTTCTTGTCCGGCGTAGGCACATAAGCCTGGAGTTGGCTAAAGTTACTCTAGTGCTGCCCTTTGAGTGACATTTTACGGAGTTCTTGGTTTACGTTCCTTAGCATGGAAATCAGGCTAGTTACAGATGACTGCTAATCTTAGTGGCATTCCGGTTCAAAAGCAGCAACGTTGGTAGTTCTGTTCTATGAGCTACAAGGTGTGTTTGCTTGTTATAGTTGGTGTATATTGGCCAAATATTTTTTTTTTTTTTACTTTTTGTCTGAGTCTGCGTCCGGCTAACCAGGTGCAATGTTGGGCAGGATTCACACAAGAAAAGAGTTGAATATCCAATTGTTTTTTTTTATTCTTTAAATGTAAGATTTAAAACTTTTAAGTTTACAAATGGTTCTTTGATGTTGTTTGGGTTCCAACAGTTTTCAATGTAGGTAATCTTCTAGGAATTCTCTTTTTGGATTGTGTTTTTGAGCAATCTTGTCTAACAAATTTTGATCGGGGCCTATGGCTGTAAATTGTTAATAGTCTACATGACCGACAGTACACAATATAAATACTAAGTGTGTTTTTTTTTTGCTGCAAAAGTATTTGCTTACAAGTTGTAAAAAACTTAAGATATTTTTTTCTTGTCAAGCAAGTTGTCAGTACAGGTTATTATATGCTTGGTTCAAATTGCAAACCAAGTTTTACAATTTGGTGATAGCTTTTAAAGATGTCTCTTAAGTGATAGTGTGTCTGGAAGTCGTTTCAGTTTTGTAGAACCAACTGGTTGAATTTAAGATGAAATTGTTTAATTCTTTAAGTTGCCCCTCGTTGGGCGCCAATTTTCACGATCTAGTGTTTGTTGGAGACGGTTAATGATGGCGGTTCTGGGCTGGTATTATGCTTTTTAAGTTATAAATTAAATAATAATGGGGTTAGTAAAACTTTAAAGTTTGTACGCCTTGAGAATGCTCTAGGGAATAAAATAGTGCTCTGGGGCTGTTTGCTCAGAAAAATGCGTTTTGACAGGGTAATTCTTTTGAGTACCACAAGGTCTTGGCAGAGATCGACAAAAGTGTCTTCTTGGTAGTTTTGGAAATGAACTATCTATGGTCTTTTGCGGCCGATAGTCGTGGTGGTAACGTTGCTGGGTCTTGGCAAAAGTTATATTCCAGGTAGTCTTGTGGCGGATAATTGGCAAAACTTGGCCAAATGATTTATTTCAACGGTGTTCCTGGGTTGTTTTGATGATGGCAGAGTTGATGTTTGTGGTCTAAAAGCTGCGGTAGAACTGGCTGGCAAATTCTGGCGCGACAGGGTTTTGTCAACTATTAGGCGACGGCTTTTGCGGTCACGTGCCTGCAACACATTCATTTGACTGTTGGTCTACTTCTTTTTAATTTTTATATTGCTTCCCTTTGGTAAATCTGTATTGATCAATTTCCCATCCACCCATTTTCTGTATTTTTTGTTCTATTTTCCGTACCATAAACTTTTTTAAAAATTAATTTGTATCATTTTTTGACTATTCTACCAACCGTAAATTAAAAAAAATAATTTTGTTTTATAACTTATTTCATCTGTAGAAGGCTCTATTAGAGCCGAAACTAGTAATGTATTTATAAGAATAAATTTGTGATAAAAACATTAAATTATTTTATTTTTTTTGTAAATAAATTTATCAGCAATGAGTTGTTTAAGATCTCATACAATTTTCACAACAAAATAATTGAGATGAGAATATTTCTTATATTAACATTAGAGTAAAGGTGCAAAGTAAGTAGCCAAACATTTATATATAATAAACAGGTATTTAGAAAATGTTAGTAATATACAACAAATTCAATTTATTTGTTTAATTATTGCAATTATTTTCCTTCGTTTCTCTCTCGCACTCATTGCGTTATTTTTATTGTATCAATAAGACGCCAGTAAGCCTACACATGATGTTATCAGCATCCGATCGGACTCTTCCGTAATGACTTCGTCTCTGCGCAGACCCGATTGTCAATCTTTACTTAGTATTTGGAGTGCTGTGTTAGATAATATGTGTAGTGTAATATTTATAAAGCTGTTAAAGTGCAATTAATGGTGGATGGTTTATGGTATAAAGGACACATATTCTGATCATATTCAAGGTATTTAAATATGTATTATTATGTATTAAATTTATTCAATACTTAATTAAATAATTAATTCTAACTCAATCTTAAATATTACTGCATTCAAAATTAATTTTAAATGTATCAAATTTGCTTGCTATGCAAAATTAAATAAAAGTATAGATTTTATTTGCTTTAGTGGTTTTACAATAATTTATTTTTTATAAAATAATGTAAAGCTATAATATAATTTCATTGTATTTGAACGAAAATCTATAATGCATTATTGTTTTTATATAAAGTATAAGAACAATAATGCAATAATAAAAATTGAGGCCTGATGATGCTTGTGTACATCCAAAATTTGTTCCGGATCGACATCTCGCTGTTTGGCCTGAGCATTAAAACTATCAATTTAGCTTTATCTAAAATAAACTAAACATGCAATTTGTACGTAAGTTTTTTTATTGCAATTGGTTCTCAAATACTTTGCAGGGTCTGATCACAGAATAAGTAAGTTGTCAAAGAAGACGTTTTTGTAAGGTGTGGTGCGTCGCCGAAAAAAAAAACAGTTTTGTTTTTTTTGGGGTTTACTTTGACTTGACAATCGTTTATGAGTTTGATTGTTAGAGTACTATTAGTTTTATAAGACGCATAAAAGTTTTAACCTGTGCAGATTTAGTAGTAAATTTTTGTGCCAGATTTTATCAAAGGTATTTTTTGGCTTTGAAAAGACTCCTGTGGTTTTCTCAACTTAAAACTTTTGAAAATGTGATCCGTCAGCTGATGTACAACAAAGTTTATACGTCGGATCTCATAAGCGTACAGAAGATAGTTTACTTCTGCTTGTTCTTAAATTATACAAGATTACTTTTTTTATGACTTTGTTTAAAGTGCACAGGAGACTGAGGAATACGTAGTTTTGATAAAACTTTTGATTCCTCTTAGGTTATGAGAGGTTGGAAAGTTTTTTTAATATTTTAGAAAATGCCCTGCAATGTTGGTTAGTACCATTATTACTTTGTTGAAAATTTAGTCAATGCCTTGCGCAAATTGAACTTTGAGCTTAGATGTGGTTTTTTTTATTTAAAAATTTCTACAAAGTTGTTCACCTTTTGGTGAACTTTTTTGGTGTGCTCTAGATTAGTGCTCTTTGTCCTAGAGGAAGAGCATTAAAGTTTGATCCTGTCAGCAAATGTTTTGGTTTTTTTTTAATGGAGTATGAAAACCTTTATGCTATAAATTACTGGGATGAGAACACATTTTTGGGAAAGCTTTGAAGTTTTTTGACAGCACAAGTTTTTGTGCAACTTTTACGCCGTTCTGACTTAACTTTTTATGCGCGAAATAAGTTATCAGCGCAAACTTAATGTGCTTTTGAAGCTTTTTTGTGGTTTTGTGGATATACGGATAGTTTAATCCGTGTGGGTAACAAATCCTTTTCTTCTCTTAATACTGGTTAGTGGTTGGAACTTAGGTTATTGCTTATTTTAATTTTGGTTTGCAAGTGGACGTTTACTTAGTGATTTACAACAAAGTAATGAGTTTGTTCCTTAGACCATATACACTTATAGACGCGCCGTGTGCTATTTTTTGCTTGTTGCATAGTGAAGCCAATATAACAACATTCTCTGCCCACAACTGACGTCACGCGTAAATTGTGGACATATGCCCTATAAGTAGATTTTGTAACTATAAAATCTTTTGCAATAATAAATATTAATAGCTAAAAATGATTTTTCTTTATAATTGTTAATTATGAAACACTTGTTTTTATCACAAAATTCAATATTTATGTGAAATAGATAATGTCTTTTTATTAAATAATTTAGCATCATGCATCAAATAGACAACCAAGTATCTGTTGACATTTTGGTAGAGTGCGCTTTTGTCCACAACTGACGTCACACGCATTGATCATGTTGGCTTTACCGCGTAGGCAAAAAGAGTGTCTATAAGAGTATATGGTCTAAAGTTTGTTCCGACGTTTCCAAATACGTAAACGTGTTTTGGATTCTTGGCGCATGTCTGGGTTGGTGATTTGATTCACAAACTAGCATGACAATATTATTGGCCTAATTCGCCTCATAGGCCGGATCACGCATCAGCGTTTGATGTTTTTTTTTTTTCAACCAACCCAAGTAGTGGCTGGGTTGGTCTCTCGGAAAGAAGAAGGTTTGGTCAGTATTTTGGTAGTGTAAAGGTTTGGAAACCAAGCGTATTGCGGCTCCGATTATATATTGAAAAGGTATCTTTTGCCATCTTTCTTCTGTCATGTTTTGCACGTGCTCATACTATTGTTGTTTCTATACCATCCGTAGTGCTCTTCGTCTGTTTTTGTATAGTTTTGTTTCTTACACGATCTAGTTTGGAAGTTTGACATGCTCTCTGTAGAAATTCAATCCCAAATTTTCCAACATTCTGAGCTTTAAGTTGTAATTGGTTTTACAATAGATTTGTATATTTTTATTTTTGTATTTAATTTCATTTCCTTAAACCACAATATTGAATTTAGCAAGCAGACAACTTTCTTTCTTTATACAAGTTTTTTCCCTATATTTTTTTTGTTGTCTTTTCTTTATTTGTTTTTCCTATATATTTGTATGCTCTACATTTCTCAATCTTAACTCTAATTCCAGATTTTTTCCTTCATGTCCTACACACATGTATTTTGTTTTTGTCATATTTATGCTTAATACTCATTCCGAATCACTTTTCTCAATTTTTTTAGCATTTAATTTATATATTTTTTATCACTTACTATTATCACTTAGTCGTCAGCAAATAGCATGCTCGTCATACAATGTTTATTTATCTATTTTTATTCCCATTCCTGCTGTTTTTCTTTTCCAATTTGTTAGTGCTTCTTATGTAATATACAAATTTCAAATAGTGTTGCAGATAGGTTGCAATTTTGTCATAATTTTTTTGTTGTCTGGAAAATCCGAGATGTAACGTTTCTTATCTTAACTGAACTTTTAGACTCTATATAGATGTTTTTGTAGTTTGATAGTATATACTATTTATGCTAATCTTTGTCAATGTTTTAAAAAGTTTTTTTTTTAATATTTAAACACAAGGGGCACTGCTAAAGTTTGCGGAATCAAACACTGCTTGAAGAATAGAGGCGCAAGAATTATTGATGGCCACAGCGGTAAAAGGATAAATAGACATAGTAATAGTGAGTGAACTAAATAAAAACAAACTAAATGGGGAGTGGATAAAAGATAAGAATTCAGACGCAGCTATCCTAGCAAGAGGTAAGTATAGAGATAAAGTAGAAAGGTAGGGGACACCCAAGGAGGGAATAGTGTGGACCGATATAAGAGGTCTGATAGTGTACAGTTGTTACATCAGTTTAAACTGCAATATAGAATATTATCTGGAGTGAATAGAAGAACTAGAACACAGCCTAAGGAAACAAAAAAGCAAACAAATTGATAGAAGACAATTTCAACGCAAAATTGCTAAAATGGGGACGGACCAAGTGCGACAGGAGAGACCAAATTCTTGAGGAGATGATAGCAGCCGTAAATTTTAAAATATGCAATCTAAGAGATAAACCAACGTTTGTAAGAGGAATATCCAAATCATACATTGACATTGCCATAGCAACATGGGAAACGGCTGGAATAGTAAGGGGCTGGACATTGACAAAAGAAGAATCACTGAGTTTACATAAGTACATACAATACAGCACAAACGCAAAAGGGGAAAAGGAAGACAAAAGAGAAGGAAAATGGAACATAAAAAGGATGGACAGAGAAAGGATAAACAGAGCTATGGAAGCAGAGAAAATGACTAAAAACAAAAACTTAGAGGAAAGATGTAAAAGGTACTTGGAAAAATTAAAGAAGGCAGCGGAAAAATCAATTCCTAGATACAAAGAAGGAGGAAAAAGAGGATCATATTGGTGGTGCAAAAAAGTCAAGGAAAGCAGGAAAAAAGCAATACAAACAGCAAGAAAAGTCAAAAAACAAAAAACAAAGAAGAAAGGGAGAAGATTCCGATAAAACTAAAGAAAAACTGAAAAATGACAAAAAAGCTTTAAAGGAAGCGATCAAGAACAGTAAGAAAAGATGCTGGTAAGAAATGTTAGAATCTATAGACAGGGATTTCTGGGGCAAACCATACAAAATAGTAATGAATAAATTAAAACGATTGAAAGCAGCGTGCTTAAAAGAAGAAAAAAATGAAGTAGTATTTATTGAATAATTGTTTCCCACTGGATGAATGGTAGAAATACCAGCAAGAGTAGCGGACAAAACAGATGCAGTCCCTGCAACAGTGGAGGAGATAAAACAGATTATATGGGAACTACCTAATAATAAAGCACCAGGTCCAGACGAGATAACAACGGATTTAGTGAAGGCAGAACTAGAAGGAAATGAGATAGAGATAACACAAATAATAAACAGATGTCTGAAGGAAGGAATTTTTCCGGCTTGCTGGAAAGATGCAAACCTAGTACTAGTTGAGAAAAAAAAAGGAAACAGGTAAAACAACGACGTATAGACCAATACGCCTAATCAACACACTAGCAAAAATTATGGAAAAAGTTATTGGAGAATTGAACAGGAAATAGAAAAAAAAAAGAAAATGGGATCAGGAACAATATAGATTTACAAAAGAAAGAACGCCTCTAGAAGCCATTGAAAAGGTAAAAGCCATAGCAAAAATAGCAAACAGTGGACCATACAGAAAAATACAACACTGTGTCATACTAGCGTTAGATATACAAAATGCATTCAACAGCATACTATGGGAAGCTGTTATAGAAGCAGCAAAAAAAAAGGAACTAACAAATAAAACTACTAAGATAATATGGTGCTACCTTCAGGAGAGAAATCTACTGACTAAAAATAGAAAATTTAGGCTGACTAGATTAGTACCACAAAGTTCTGCATTTGGTCCTAAATTATGGACTTTAGTTTATAATCAGCTACTCAGAATGCGGCTGCCAGAAGGAGTGACAATAACGGCGTTTGCGGATGACGTAGCTTTGATAGGTAGGAATAAAGACATAGAAGTACTAAATGAAAAGTTAGAGTTGGCAATAAAGATAATTAAAAGATGGATGAGAAATAAAAAGTTCGATCTGGTTCTACAGAAAACCGAAGCGGCATGGCTATCGACAAAAAGGACAAACAGGGGAAATAGAAAAATACAGGAAGGTGAACAAGTAATAACCAAATACCTTAGAGTAACACTTGAAGCAAAGGAATAGAATGAACAGGTTAAGAAAGCGGTAAAAGGAATAAAAAAATAAAAAGAATGCTTAGTAGGCTTATGCCGAACAAGAGAGGACCAGGAGAAGGGGCAATTAGGCTAATAGCAATTGCGGCTAGAAGTAAACTATTGCCGCAGAAACATTGGGAGAAGCTTTAAAGACAAAAAAAACAGAAAAGAAGTAAGAAGAGCTGTGAGAGTAAGTTCGTTAAGAATCTGCAGGGCTTACAGGACGGTGTTGCAGGAGGCACTAGAAGTAATTGCGGCAACACTTCCCGCAGATTTGATGGTGGAAGAAAGATAAGTATAAAGAAAATGGTAAATAAAAGAACTAGTAAGCAAGAAGCAAAGAGACAAGCAAGAGAGAATATGATCGACAGATAGCAAAAACAGTGAAAAGAAGGAGAAAAGAGAGAATGGACAAGGGAACTAATACCAGAAATAAAAAAATGGGTAGAGAAAAAACCGGAGACGTGTTACTATACAACACAACTACTTACCGGACATGAAGCGTTTGGAAAGTACTTACAAAAAATAAATAAGATGGAGAAAGAAAAAAATGTATATTTTGTCTAGAAGACACGCATGACGACGCAAAACATAGCAGAACATAAGCTAGTAGAGTGCGAAGGGTGGGAGGAAGATAGTAAAAAGCTAGAAAAGATATTAGAAAACAAAGTAGACAAATCTATAATTATTAAAATATGCTTGAGTGACAAAAATAAATAGAGAGCACTAAGAAACTATGCAACGACAGTACTGAAAAAAAAAGATAGAGGAGTTTGAAACTTTGAGATGTAGGTAAACCAAAATGGAAGAAAACACTCAAATTAAAAGCCACAGAAGACAAAGGAAGGAAGAGCAAGAAGCTAAATGGAAGCAAAAGAATATAGAAAAAAGTAATAAAAAAGAAAGAAACAAAGAAGGTTGACAGAAAATGCTACTTTTAAAATGGTCAGAATATATCTGGCAATCAGGGGACAGAAAGAACTAATCCCAAATGGGAGAAAATAGAGGAGAATGCTAGTGTAGAAAATAGGGCAAAAAATAGGGTATAGGGAGAGATGGACCGGGGCAGTATGTGTTGTCGCAGCAGACTGCGTAAATTTTGCGAGGCCAAAACTAGCTCACCTCAAACTAGTACCACATTAGAGACATATGTATGTTGTACTATAACGTGTGTGCATGTCGTTCAGTTAAAATACGTGATTTAAGTGGTAAAAAGTTGAAATTATATTTCAGTTTTTACATAATATTAGTGATATTGTGCGTACTTGTTTTATGTGAAAAAATATGAAAATCGAACTTATAACAGAGGAGATTTTGAGATATTAATGCATTGTGTCTACTAAACAAAAGAAATACACATAAAATTCCACACTGAAAGCTGAAAAACAAATATTAAAAAAAAACAGGTTTGTTGACCTGTAAATATTTATTCAGTAAATGTAATTTTATTTTATTTTATTTTATTTATTTAATTTTATATATATATGTAAATACAATTATACAAATTTTATTATTATTATTATTTGGTAATAATCTATCTTAACTTTTATATCTTACTAATATTACACTTTCCGTGGTCTTCCTTTTTATCCAACTGTTAGTCACCACTTAAAGACCCGAGTGGTGTGAAATAAATCCTGTTATTTCACTATTTTACTTTATTTTACTATTTTATTTATATTTTATATTAATTTATTTTACGCTAGGTATTTAAACATTGTCGCCCTGTCTAAATACGGGATAATTTTAATTTTTAACTTTTAGTTAAAAATAGAATTGTTTGTTTGTGATTACAAATCTTAATTAATTAATATCTGCTACAATGCCTAACTGCCATTGTTGTAATACAGCAACAACTGATATAAACTCAGTGACTTGTTATGAGTGTAATAAAATATTTACTTCTAATTGTGCAAGTTTATCTGAAAAGGATACTAAATTTTTGCGGTCTAAGAAAAATATAAAATGGACATGTACATCTTGCTGCACTTATGATTTAACTGCGCATTTATCATTACTGAAAAATGCTATCAAACTGTTGCTAAAAGAGATCAGTGAGTTGAAAGTAATTCAACCCAATCCTAAGTCTATTAGCAGTAATACTGTGAATGAAGTGATCAGTGAAATTAATGAGCGCAAAAAAAGAGAAAACAATCTAATCATTACAAATTTGTCGGAATCAATATCATTGCCAGAAGATAAAAAATGTGTGTTGGATATTATAAATAAAGTGAATATTAACAACTCGGTAGTATCGACTGATGTGAAACACTTTAGGCTAGGTAAGCCGCGTGATGATGGTAAACCACGGCCTATTAAAGTAATTTTCACATTACCCGAACATGCCAAAACTATATTCATGCAAGCTAAAAACTTATTTTAACTAATTTAACTCCATGTGAGAACGAAGAAAGGAAGCACATTATAGGAAATTATTATCAGCAGTTGGAGAATAGAGAAAAGATATCGCTTAAATATTATAACGGGTTTCCAAGTATTGTCAAACAAAAAAACCAATAAGTACCCAACTGCCTACAAATATAAAGATATATTATCAAAATGTTCGTGGTTTAAATACTAAAACATTTGAATTTTATAACAATGTATTAACGTCAGATGACGAATTTGACATAATAATGTTGTCAGAAACTTGGGGTAATCCATATCTTAAAAACTTTTTCCAACTAATTTTACAGTTTACCGAAAAGATCGCATAAATAGTCGAGGTACTGGCGTACTAGCTGCGTTTAACTCTAAGTTTGTTGCATCTGAATGTGTGTTAAATGATCCTGATTTAAATCATCTGAATGTGGATATTTTAATTGTTAAAATGTATGTCAACCCCAATGTTTTTTGTAATGTTATTGTTTTATATATTTCACCCTTAACACCTCTTCATGTGTACACATTAATTTTTCATAAACTCGAAATAGGTGGTTTTGTGGATGATAACTACATATTTATAGGAGATTTTAACGTAACTGCTTTTCCGTCTGTAAATTGTCATAAATCCAATGCACTTCTAAATTTTATAAATTTTAATAATGGAATTCAGTATAATTCAATTGAAAATCTTAACGGCAGGCTACTTGATCTTAATATATGTTCGGAAAACATTAAGTGCAATACTGAGCGAAGTGAGTTTGTCCTTGTTAAAGAAGATAATCATCATCCGGCTTTGGTATTAACTCTTGAATTTAAAATAAAATTGGAAAGTAAATGTTTCGTTTCTAAATTACCTCGATATAACTTTAAAAAAGCAAATTTTGTTCAATTATATGATTTAATCTTGACAACTAACTGGACTCCAGTCACATTATTAGAAGATCCGGATGTGGCATGCGAAAAATTTTACTCAATATTAAATAGCTTCATTGATATAACCGTTCCTAAATCCAGTACAAATGTATGTTTTCGATTTCCAGTTTGGTTCTCAAAACAAACAATACACAATGTAAAACGTAAACGTCATTATCGTAATCTATCTTTAAAACATAATACCCAATTTAATAGAATGCAATTTAGTAGACTCCGAAATACTGTAAAAAGAAATATAAAAGAAGACTTTAACAATTACATTGATGGTGTTAAACAAAACATAGTTAATGACCCAAAAAAACTATGGTCTTATATAAATACTAAAATTAAAAAAACAAGAATTCCAAGTAAAGTATTTAATAAAAATGAATCCTACGATAGTCCACAAATGATAACTAACGCTTTTGCAAGTCACTTTTCTTCCGTATTCTTGAATATATCCAGTGAGTTTGATAATGAAGTACCAAATGTTTGTAACAAGAATATTTTATTATTAAAAAAATTTGAAGAGATTGAAGTAATTGAAGCAGCAAATTTGATAAAACCAACTTTAACTATGGGTCCTGATAACATCCCTGCGCTTATAGTCAAGGACTGTTGTAATATTTTGGCTAAACCTCTTTGTCACATTTTTAATTTAAGCATTAAGAACAAATCTTTTCCAGTCTGCTGGAAGACAGCAAAAATAACTCCTGTATTTAAATCTGGTACAGTTAATGAAATTAAGAACTACCGTCCTATATCTTTGATATGTAATTTTGCCAAGTTGTTTGAATCAATGATATTCAAAGTTATTTACTGTCACATAAAAAATGATTTAAGTTCTAAGCAGCATGGATTTATTAAAAGTAGATCTACGGTTACTAATCTTTGTACATTTGTTGAAAAAATATCAAATGCTCTTGATAATCGATGTCAGGTTGATGTCATCTATACTGATTTATCAAAAGCATTTGACCAAGTGCAACACAATATTTTGATAAAAAAACTGCATACATTTGGTATAGGGTCTGACATAATATCACTATTGGCATCATACCTAAGCTCAAGAAAAAAATGTGTAGAATATAATGGCATACAATCAAATGTATATATTGTAACGAGTGGTGTCCCTCAAGGATCAAATCTAGGCCCATTACTTTTTCTAATGTTTATTAATGATGTTGTAAACTGTATAAACTCAGACTGCTTAATATATGCTGACGATATAAAAATATTCAGAAAAATTTTAACTCATAATGATTGTACTTTATTACAAGCTGATTTATTGCGTTTGTGCGAGTGGTGCAATAAAAATTGTCTAAATCTAAACGTAGATAAATGTAAAATTATGTCTTTTTCAAGAAAACATATTAATATTAACTATGAATATTTTATGGATGAATTCAGAATAGGCAGAGTAGCATTAATCAAGGATTTGGGTGTATTATTTAATCAAAAACTTACTTTTGATGATCATATGAACGCTATCACCAAAGAATGTTATAAACTTTTAGGATTTATCCTGCGAAATACAAAACCGTTTAAAGGTATAGTGCCATTATCAAAGTTCTACAATGCTTTTATACGCAGTAAGTTAGAATATGCATCAATCATTTGGCATCCAGCATATAATACGCATAGTAACAATATTGAAAAAGTACAAAGGAAGTTTTTAAAAGCATTATACTACAGAAAATATTAAATTTATCCAGTCCAAGGATATTCACAGCAAAATCTTCTAGAAGAATTTAACTAAACAAAAGAAGAATGATTCACCAAGTACTTTTTGTCCATCAAATTTTACATAATGATGTTACGGACTCAGAGCTATTACACAACTTAAATTTTGTAACACCTCGACTCACCAGCCGATCAAACCACGTTTTTTATACTTCAAGAGCAAACACGTTTCATCGTCAACAATCACCACTAATGTCAATGTGTAACTACGTAAATGTTTATTGTTCTGAAATTGATATATTTCATGTATCTCGTGACGTACTAAAATCATATCTTTTGAATGAAACCAATATTTTATAAATGATTGTTCATCTTTTAACTCTTGCTTAAATTTTATATCTGTAATCTTATTTTATGTTTTATTTTTATCTTATTTTATCTTATTTTATGTTTTATTTTCATTTTATTTTATTATATTTTAAATTTATTTTATAGTTGTTCAACTATTTTTTTGTAGAAAATTTAAATCTGATTTTTGTCTTTAAGTTTTTAATATTATCCTGTAATTAGTTTTAATTGAACTGTTGGGTAATAAAGAATTATTATTATTATTATTATTATTATTATTATTATTATTATTATTAGAGACAATGACTGTGACAAATTAACAGCAGGACTTACGCAAAGAAGAAAACCAAAAGGTATTGCCATGCGTTAGTTATTCTCAACGGCCATTTGTTGAGGCCAACACCTCACTACGTCCTTAAAAAAATTAAAAAAATAAAAAAACAATAAAAAAAAAGTACTGCCTGTATTGCCAGCGTTTTGCAATTATCATATTTGTAAAATTTGAAGTTTTTCACGTATAATTCAGTTGACAGTTTGATTTCAAACTGCTCGGTTTTGTTTCAACAAAATTTAACGAGAGTAATAATTGTGTGAAAAACGGAAATTTTGAATCGTGACTTCTGAGTGATGATTTTTTATTATTTTTATACGGTTTAACACCGCAACAATGTGTGGAAAAACTCAGTTCTTTGCGAAGGTTGTTTATGCACCTCTGTTGTTGCAAAAAATATTGATGCTGTGCGTGAAATGATTTTGTCAGATCGGCAAGTGACTTATAGTGAGATAGAGGCATCTTTAAGCATTGCAGCAAAACAAATACATACAATTTTGCACGATCATTTCCATGTCAGGAAACTTTGCAGTCGTTGGATCCCACACAATTTGAAAGAAGAACAAAAACAGGCACTGGTGCAAGAAAATGATAAAGAAACTCGAAGAGGATTGTTTAAATTTGGTATATAACATCGTAACAGGTGACGAATCTTGAATATATTCATATGAGCCTGAAACTAAACAGCAATTGACTGTATAGGTGTTTCAAAATGAACCTAAACCTACAAAAGTGATGCGTTCACAAAGCGTTTCAAAAAGAATGATTGCTTGTTTCTTTGAAAAAACGGGTCATGTTGCAACTGTTGCATTAGAAGATCAAAGGACAGTTAATGTTGACTGGTACACTTCAATTTGTTTGCCGGAAGTTATCGCTGAAATCAGAAGAAACAACATAAACCGGCAAATCGTTGTTTATCATGACAATGCAAGCGCTCACACAGCACGACAAACTGTAGAGTTTTTGACCAGTAACAACATTCAATTAATGATGATGATTTTTTTCTATTTCGACATATTAAAAATTAAATGCGTCGCGAGCGTTTTTCATTGCCTGAAGAGGCCGTTGAAGCATTTAAAATATTTGTTTTGGAGGTACTTTGCTCAGAGTGGCAAAATTGTTTTGAAGATTAGTTTTATCGGACGCAAAAGTATATAGATTTAAAAGGAAAATATTTTAAAAAGCAATAAAGCAATTTACATAACGTAATTTGTGTTTTGCTTAACATTTTCTGTAAACTTTGGCAGTGTCCTTTGTAGCTTGCTCGTTATACAATGTTTATCTATTCTCATTCCCATTAATTCTTGCTGTTTTTTTTTTATTTGTTAGTGCTTTTTGTATATAAATTTTAAATAGTCTTGGAGATAGGCTGCAATTTTGTCTTAATTTTTTTGTTGTACCAAAAAGCCGAGATGTAACGTTTTTTATCTTAACTGCATTTTTTGACTCTACGAGTATATAGATGTCTTATAAATGTATAAAAAAAAAATTTAAGGTACCGTATCGAAAGCTTTTTTTAAGTTGACAAATAATAGGTGCGTAGATACAATTTTAGCCTTTTGCTTTTCTACAGCTTGTTGTAAAACAAATATATTGTCAATTCATAATCTACTTGCTTGGAAGCCACTTTGCTCTTCTATTTTTGTGAAGCTGCTTTCATTTTGTTTTTTTTTTAGTAATGTTGTAACTTTACTTAAAATGAACCACAGAAATCTATTGTGTTAGTGCATGTATGCATTTTTGGTTGTCGGAAAGACTTATTACTGGTTGCAATCGTTTAGAATTGACTCTACAACAACGTAGCCACTGATTTTTTGTATTATTTAGCTTATCTATTCTTGATTAAGTTTCATTAAAATCTGAATAAGTCAATGTTGCTAAACGACTCTTTAGTTGATATAATAGATGGTTGTAACCTCTACTACGTGATAATACATGTTAATAAAATAATAAAACAATTTATTATGTTTTTATCACAAATTTATTCTTACAAATACGACTCCTTAGTTGTCTATAATCACATTCTGGGTAGTCAAAAACTTGTGTTGTGCAAATTTTAAAAGTCTTGTGCTTTAATGTCAATGTTGTTATTTTAGATTTTAGTATTTAATATATTGATTTCTTAATGCACTGAAGCAGTTTACGATCTTATTTGAAGTACCAAAATGTTTGTGGTGTCTTAGATTGCAACACGCACTATTTTTCTGGTTGATAAAAATCTCGAAGGACCAGTAAGATTGATGTCTTACACAAAATATATTTCTGATATTTAATTGATTTTTATTATGGTTTTAAGCTTTATGTTTTAGTACATCATAGACATAACTTCGCGTTCTATAGTCCGTGTAGCAGAAATTTAAACATATAAATTTGTACAATGCTTTGAAATACATCTTTGAAGCATTGTACAATTTTTTTTCAAAGGATAAATAATGGCTAAACATTTTTTTCCGGAACTCTCAAATCAATCAAAACCAAACTTGAAGTGCAAATATTTTGACTCAATCATGATTTCCGTTAAAGATTTGAAGATATCAACAACTTTAATTTGTTTACTATAGTCTATGATCACAAAAATATAGAAATAATTTATAATTGCAGTTTTTTTTTAATGGTTTAAGATCGCTTCGTTTGCTTTACCGAACAGTATTTCACAAAAAGACTTTTATATGCTATCTATGTGAGAGCGTTTAAAATTTCTTATTAATGAAATTGTTTTCTGAATGGGTCATTTGATGTTGGAATAGTTTAAATTATTTATTTATTTGGCAATCAATAGAAGGCAAGTACGTATGAAGGTAAGGGTCCAATAAGTTATTTGCGAGTACAGCTGTTTCAAAATTTACATTAGAAATTAAATGGAATTCAATTAATCAATAATTAGTTTATTATAAAGCAATTGCAAAACAAAGTATTATATAAGGTGCGTGGAAAATAATTGCGCAGAATTAATTTGGAAACAGTAGTCGGGTGGAAACTACTTACACACATGCGGTGTGTAGCACCTCGTTTGATAATTTATTAAATGTAGTGCGCGCTTTTACCCCCAATTACCGAGGGTAATAAATTTTAAAATTAGATTAAATTTTCTAGCGGAGAGAGATGAAAGGGAGAATAATAGGGACCTATTAGTATTACGCGCCTGTTCTATTTTGAACGTTAAAATTAAATTTAAAATAAATATTATTAGAAATTCGAGTATACATTAGCCGATCAATATAACCGTACATTTTCCGCTAAATAAAATTTATCTTTGCTGAGTTATATACGTCGTGAGATAATAAATTCGCAAGGTGTTCCGTCGCCGAACGAACCATACTTCCCAACCTCGCCCGGCCGGAACGTCTAAAGTTTCTGGCGACGAGGCCATTGCCTTGTTTTCGTAGGTGAGCGCCCACTTGGCCCAAATAATCTCGCCGAATTGCCTTAGTTTGACATATTTATGAGAAACAGAAACACTGATACGAAAAATCCGCCGGCGAACAAACAATAAGTTTACTACTTCGCTTCTTCTTTCGTGCACTAAACGTCAGGAAAAGTTTTCGCCGACGCGGATATATGTTTCACAATAATTTCAGCGGTGTTGTTTTCAAACTATCAAATTATAAAATGTAATCTCTTTCAAGACAAATATTTGCAAGTCACTTTTAGTAATTAATAAAACCTCCCCTCAACACAACCAAGTGTAACATTTGTCATCATACTTTCATTTTAATGCATCCCTGAATTCACCAAGAATTTATACTGATCGAGCAAGATGGCTTTCAACCATCTGCATGTGTAATATATCTTGGCTTTGCATTTTCTTTATTTCATTATTTTTATTTGTCGAATTGAGAGCAGGATGCGGATGCAAAGTGACTAAACACGGAATAATGACATCTCGGGGGCATTAAATCGAGATAGAGATTAAGAGATGTGAAAAAGTCACGCTTGAGAGACGTGCCTTTTGCTAGTGTAGAATGATTGGGAGATAGAAAGAGATGAAAACAGGTTTTTCGATTTAGGACGGACAATTAAAAAAGTTTAGGGCGCGGTTGTAGTTTCACCGAGCAATTTTTTTTCAGTTGAAAAAATAAGCAAGCCATCTTTCAGATATATTGTTACTGAGAGTATAAAAGTTTGAATCATTTTTCTTTTACATTATCACTTGAAACCGTTACTTAGGTATTTGTTCTATTTTTATTTTATAACTAGAATTTTTTTAATAAAATGTGTTCTAACAAAAGATAAGCAGTTTGTATTTATAATAATTTTAGTTTGTGAAAATCAATAAATAACTTTAACTAACTTTGTTTGGTTATTAAAAGTGCTTTGGCATTTTTATAAACAATTTTTAACATTACTACTAAAATTTTATGACAATTTTTACTAATAATGTAATGATTGCTGTGTATAGTAACATAATGTGGACATTATAGCACGGTTATGTTTAAAGAAAATATTTGTGTCATTAGACATCTACGTGCAATTTTATTTCTCTTTTCTTGAATTCTGACTTGTTACAATTTTTGTTGTAAGCAAGTTGTATAGGTAGACTAGTTCAATAAGATCTTTTTGAAACAAATATTTTTTAGTATTTTTCTAAGAAATAGATGGAGGGTTTGAATTATTTGCTTGCTTTATATGTGTGCGTTTTTATTATTCAAACTTGTTCTAGGTGGAAGATGTTTCTATAAGAGCAAAATTGAACAATTTAAGCCAGTTGTACTAAAAGCTTACTACCAAAATATGGATAACCAATTAATACACTTTGTGAACAATCCGATTTATCTAATGGGCGTAACAGAATTGTATGCAAAGATAATAATTGGAAAAACAGAAAAACTTTAAGCGTATCATGCAGTTTAGGCAAGCTAACCGTGTACTAAGCAACTAGCTCTAATCAACGCCCAAGGCATGGACTAACAGTGCAATTTTTTTGCTAAACTTGCCTACAATTAGCGGACTTACTTTACCCATACTAGGTTTTACACAAAGCAGTTAAAAACTCAAGCAAGTAGAAGAAAGGTTGAGAACAAACATGCTTGAGAAGGTTTTAACAGCAAATATTGCGTTTTTAGATTTTGGAAACTGCGCTTCTACTTAAGATACACCTTAGAAAAAAATGGGTTCAAAGACAGAGTACTACAAAAATTAAATAAAATTGAAAAAAAATTGCCCGCAATTTATTATTAGCTGGGTTGCTGAGGTAGTAAGTACCTCTGAGGTATAGTTTGTAATTTTTAGGGTTGAAGGTTTCTGACGTAGAGATGCTTTGTGGTTTCTTTGCAAATAATTCTTTGTTAAAAATTTTGACAAAGTGTGCAAGCTTAAGGATTGTAGAGTTGCAGTAGTCTTGGAGTTTTCAAAGAATGTTATTGCGTCTGAGTTGTTGACGACACTAAGTTTGGTTGTTGTTAGTGGAAACTGCAGCTTGGTGGTGTAACTAGTGACACCTGATTGCATTCTGTTTCAAAACGTCTTATTCTAACCAACTGGTTGGAAAGAAAAAATGATATGTAATGTTATCCGCGTGAATGCGATGCGTTCTGGTTGACAACGGTTGCTCTGCTGATTTGTGACAAAAATTTTTTTTTTTTAATTTCTTTCTTGTATAGAGATAGTGTCTAAATGTTGTTTAAGTACTGTCACTTATGTGCAACAGGCAGGCACTATTGCTGGATTAATGACTCACTTTACCGACCTTCAGCTAAATTACATTTGGACAACATAAACCCGGTCTAATAAGTAACAATATTTCTAATGTTAAAGAAAATATTGGGTACTAGGCATTTTTTTTTTTTTTTTAATTGGGAGGAAAATGAAATTTACTCTTGCGAGCGCAAGTGTAGTACTCGCTCTTTTATGATTTTTAGAAGGTAGCACTTACAGTGCAAAGATCGTTCTATCTTACTGAACTTTTTAATAGGAAAAACTTAAGAACGCACGTTTTGTGCCTGCCGTATAAACGTTGCATAGTGATTGGCAAGAACTTGTACTCCAACTATGTCTAAAATTTAGACAACGGACTAATAGTCTGTTTATCGTTTTTTAAGGTAGAGGATTTATTTTAGTTTAATTGAACCAAGAGAAAAAAAAAGCTCATTTTTAACTGATAACGTATTAGCGTTGCTTTCAGCCAAAATAATCAGTACAGCTTTTATAGTTTGCGGTGTACGGCCCCTTGCACTCAAAAGTAGGATAAACTTGACGCATACGTAGAAAAATTTGCATCTAGAAGTTGTGTGGTCATAACGCTGGCTACAGGAGCATTGAACAATGTTCCTAAACTTGCGTTTAATCTCATCGTTTACTTTGAGATCACACAATTTTGTAATAAACAAAAATTTCTTTACTTTGCGTGTTTTGTGAAAGTTAAACTTGGAGCATAAAAAGGGTTCTTATTTTTTCCATGCTTTTTACGAAAAGGGGAGCATATCCTAGAGCTGATAAGTTTATTTGCGCCGCGTTAACCGCAATGCAGTAATATTTTATGCTATTTTTGGACGTTAACTGATACATGTAATAGAACACGTCTTTATTTTTGCTATAAATGATAACAGCTCAAAAGTACGCATTTAATTTTGGATGCATGCGGATGCTTTGTTTACATTACTGGAAATACGGCTTGAAATGAGTGAGTTAGAGCTTTTTGTGGTTGCTGACGACAATAAAAGGAGGTTTTGTAGAAAGACCTAAAGACATGAGCTGGACTTGCAGACAAGACTTTTGAAAGAGGTTTGAATTGGTGCACCTAAGGTCGTGATGAGCTAGGGCATTACTGCAACAGCTAAGGGAAACGTTTGAGTTTTTAGGGCTAACGATCTCTAGTAGAGAGATTTAAGAGATTTATTTGACCATAAAAAACACCACTGCTGCGCTGCAGTGAAGGCTAATTTGCTGATGTCAATGCAAAAGTTAAAGAAAATGTCTTTTAGAACAGATTTGCTTTGTTTATTTTGTCAAATACGCAACAATTCTTTTAAAGTCATTGTTGATTTTCCAAATTACATATTTTTTAAGGTTGTTTAACTTGTTGTTTTGACTCTTAAACATGTTAACATGCTGGTAGTATGCTGAAAATTTAATCAGAGTTTAAATTGCCAACTAAGCAAGGCTGTTCAACCTAACACACAACCCAAATAAAAAACGCGGTAGCCAATCACAACCAAGCACGTTGCATACAAAAAATTTGTTTTTGTAACTAGTTGAGCTCTGTGATTGATGACAAAACAGGTTCAGAAGTGGTTTTAATGATGGGTTCCAAAACGTTGGAATGGATTGTGTAATAAGTTGGCATTTTTGACATTGATTTGGTTTTGGCACTTATCTATGATGTGGTAATTTTTTATCTTAAAAAGTGTCTACTTAAAAGATTTAAAACCGGTTGTAGTCTAGGTTTTGGTGGCTGCCTTAAAGGATTCCTAAACTGATTGGGGACACTGACCAAAAATCCAAAATTTTTTGCACTGTTTTGTACATGTAGTGTAACACGGTAGAAAACAAAGTTTGCATGTGGTGGCGGTTGGTAACGGTAAGCTTTTGCTTTTTGCCGTGGTTTTGTTCTTGTTATTTATGTTGTGTTAGTGTTGCCAAAGTGTCCGACTACGATTTTATCAGATAATTGTGAAGTAGTTTTGTGTTTTGTGTGAGCCAGAATTGTTATGTCAAAAGCTTGGCCGGGCTAACGGTTGGTGTTACTGGGAGAAAAACTTCTTGGTTGGCCGCCGGGTGTCCGATGAGTGGTTGTTTAATTTTTTTTATCGTAATTTTTGAGGCAGAGGTGAACATAATCATTTATCTTTGGTCATGATTAAAGTTTTAGTCTAGACGTGCACTGTCGGTGTAGCGGATTTATGCAAGTTGTTAGTGGTGGCAATCGCTGTTTTGTCTACATATTTTTTGACAACCACTTGTTAGATATCAATGGTGTCCGGTTTAAATGCCAAGACGTTTTATATTATTAAAATAATTTTGCAGATAATTGCAATTTTAATCATGCAGAAGATTGCATCTTGTTTCTTCCGTTTTATTGACAGGTAATCTATTGTGTACGTCAAAAAATTAGCATTATTTTGTGTTGCTTTGAGGTCAAAAGTGTAGTATGAGTATGTCGATCAGGTCCGTAGCTGTTTAGCTTTATGAGCTAGATATGCAAGCCACTAAAAAAACTCAGCATAGTCGTTATCTTAACTGTCAAAGGTTATGTATGGAAAATGTATTTTGCTATGTAACCCACTTAAACATTGCGTGATTGTTAACTGCTTAGGTGGTGTATTGATTAGAGTACTTGGCTGCTATACTAGAGGTCTCGGGTTTGGTTTGAGTTTCTTATCTGAAAGGTCTATGTGGTAGTCTTAATCTCTGGCGTTGGTAATTAGATTTAGCATCAAAAATAAACCGACATTAAATAAATAAATCAATTAACTTACTGTGTAGTTGTTGGCTTAGACGTCTGTCTGACTAGTGTCACAGCCGGTTGTGGGTTGAAAGTTTTTTTAACGTACGGATATTAGTGCCGGTGGTGTTTGATGGTGTTGCCGTTATTGCCGTTATACAATATAAAGCCTCAGCGTTCGGGCAATGTGACGTCTAGATGTTTGGTCAAGCAATCTTGCAGCTTATAGTAGTTTGTCACATGGTGGCGCACCTAAGTCTTTACAATAATGATTTTTTTTTTTTTTTGACGACAGATTGTTGGTAGCATACTTTTTAGCGTTGGCCAAATGGTCTGCTTGGGATAGTATTTCTTTTCTTTTGCAGCGTTTTTTTTGTCGGTTTTTTTCTTCTGTTTACTTTTTACGGAGGCTGGTGGTTTATGTCTAAGTCAAAAGAGTAGTTATAAGTATTTTAGGCTAAAGTCCAATAAGATTGCACATAGAAGTCTAAAAGTACTTTTAGCCATCTTGGATTTTTAAGAGACAAGGTTAAAAGTGAGGTGAGGGTTGGAAAGTTTAATAAAAGACTCATAGTTTGTTTGGGAGTTGAAATGCTCAACTCGCCATGTTTATTGTCTCATAAGCACTTATAGGCTAAGAGGAAAATTAAGGGAAAAACGAGAAAATGTCTTGGTAATGGGATAGTAGTAGTAGTAGTAGTAGTAGTAGTAATTTATTAATGCTAAAGACTAAATAGTCATACACAAGTCATATTACAAAAACAGTTAAAAAGGTTTACACATAAAGTACAAATTAAAAAGTATAAAAACTATAACACAGAAAAAAAATAATAATAATTACATTACAACATTAATTGTACTGGGTTTAGACAGATGTTATATTATATCATTTGTTTCTAAGAATTCTTCAATGTTATAAAATGCTTTCTTTATTAAGTAAATTTTAATTTTGATTTTAAACATATGTAAAGGTAGATCCCGAGTAGATTCCGATAGCTTGTTAAAAAATTTAATTGCATAGTATCTTGACCCTGTTTGAGTTCTTTGCAATCTGATTTGCCTTTGGTATATATCTTTCTTTTTTCTTGTGTCATATTTATGATGATCGTGCGTACAATACTGAGATCTGTGTTTTCTTAAATGCGTCAGACATTCCAAAATAAACATTGACGGTACAGTAAGAATGTTTAATCTGATAAAGTTTTCTTTGCAGTTTTCTTGATAATGCAAGCCTTCAATAATTCTTACAGATTTTCTTTGTAACGAAAACATTTTACTGGTACAGGAAGAATGACCCCAGACCAAAATACCATACTTCAAATGGCTATGTATGAGCGCAAAGTAAGCAGCTTTTAGAATAGTGCTAGAGACAGATAATCTAAGATTTCTTAAACAGTACATGTTCTGTGATAACTTTTTTGCCATTACTGTTCCGTGCTTTTCCCACCTCAAATTTGCATCAATATGCAAGCCTAAAAATTTAGTGCATTGATTGATTTGTGGTTCTGTCTTATGCAGTGTACAAAGCATTTCCACTGTTTTTGTTTTGTTTAGAAATAATTCATTTAAATTAAACCATTCAGAAGCTTGTATTAATGAAATCCTATTAGTGTTAATTATGTCTTCAAGGTTATTACCAGTACTAATTATGGTGGTATCATCAGCAAAAAGTATTGTCTCGGAGTTTATAAGACAGTTTGGAAAATCATTAATAAAAATTAAAAATAGTAAAGGACCTAGGATCGAGCCTTGAGGTACCCCATGTTTTACTTTTAAAAAACTTGAATGTATATCATTAAAGAAAACTTGCTGTTCACGATCATCTAAATATGATTTAAGTAAAGCTACACTATTATTATCTATATTGTACGCCGATAGTTTAGATAGCAGTATTGAGTGAGAGACACAATCGAAGGCTTTTGTTAAATCAACGAAAGTAGCCAAGGAATATTGCCTATTTTCAAAACAGTTTAGAATGTTTTCGACATATGCATTTATTGCATCAGTTGTAGATAAACCGGAGCGAAACCCAAACTGACATTTGGTAAATAGGTTCTCAGATTCAAAATAATACAATAATTGATCAAATAAAATTTTTTCAATTATTTTTGATATAACAGGGAGTAAAGAAATTGGCCTATAATTGTTGTAGTTTTGTTTGTCACCATTTTTAAAAATAGGTATTACCTTTGCCAACTTCATAGATTTTGGAAATAAATTACAGTTGATTATATCATTGATTATAATTGTTAGCGGGCCAACTATTATATCTTTTATGGAATAGATCAAATCGGACGACAGTCCAAAAACATCAACACTTCTACTTCGTTTTAAATTGTGTATTGCGTCACGTACCTTAATAATAGTAGTTGCTTTAAATTTAAAGTTGTAGTTTTTATTAATAGTTGGTATATAATCTTGTGTACTACTAATACCAGATTGAGTTAGATTTTCTTTAAGGGTTGCAATTGCATTAGTAAAAAATAAATTAAAAGTATCACTTGTTATATCACAGATCAATGTATCACAGTTAGTTCTTTTGGTTTCTTTATGTATTATTTTCCACATAGCCTTTGGATGATTATTAGAGTTTCTAATATATAAATCATTAGCAGATATTTTTGCGTTTCTTATAGAAATTTTATATTGTTTCCTATAGTCTGCTAGAACTTGTTTAGCCCGATTGGTGGGGTTTAGTTGAAAACTTTCATTTAATAAATGTAGGTGCTCTCTCATTAAACGAAGAGAATTATTAAACCAATTTATATTGCAATTGTTGGTATTTGTAATTGCATACGTTTTTTGTGGAAATGATAACTTTAGACTAGTGATAATTTTATTTTGAAAACTGTCAAATTTTTCATTAATGTTAATTGACTTATTATAAATATCATCCCATTGCATATTGCTTAACGTTTCATAAAATGTTATTTTACCCTGTAAAGTTATTGGTCTGCATATTTTTGTTGAATGTCTGTTTTTATTTTGAGAATCAATAAATAAAGTCAATGACATACCTATATGATCGGAAATATCCGTTATCTGTGGCTCCACTTTGAAAGAGTTTGATAAAACGTTTGTAAAGATATTATCTATGCAATTATTTTTCCTAGTTTTAAAATCTACAATTTTTGAAAGACCATATGTACTTAGGCAATCACATAACAAAGTAGCTTGCGCATCCATAAGATTAAATTTAACATTAAAATCACCACCCAGTACAATATTTCTGTTACGACAATTTATATGTTCTAAAAGCGAAGCAAGACCATTTAAAAACAAATTAAAATTTTCACCTGGTGTACGATAAATACATATTAAAAGAATATTAAAATCATTAAAATACACACTAGCCAACTCACAAATTTTCTCAACACTGTATATGTTAGTAATATTATTATATGAAATAATATTATTATTTTTTGAATACACAATAACACCTCCATGTAAACTACTATCCCGAGCATAATATGCCTTAGATTGCAGGTTACATATTTTAGAGATTTCACATTCTTCAACGTTTAACCAGTGTTCACTAACATTAATAATATCATAATTAGACTCACATTGAATTACTTCTAGTTCATTAATTTTATTACGCAATGATCCAGCATTTACAAATAAAATTTTAATTTTTTCCAGTTTATTGCTGATTGTGGAATAACTTATCGGTTGGGAATTCGTTTGTTCTGACTGAAGAAAAAACGATCTACTTCTATACCTATTGGCCATGTCTTTGGGTCCTTGATAATATCAGCATAATTTGGTTGAACGGATAATCTAAAAGTTGAATAATCATGATGTTGTGTGGAATTCAATTTTTTACATTTTGCTGAGTGCACATTTTTTGTTTTTATATATTCTATGATTTGTTCTTCAGTAACATCAGTGTGAATACGTTTAACATGAAAATGATAATCGCGAGTTACTCCTTTGATTAATCCATTATCTTCTCCGCATCCATGAATATAATTATGTTTTATTCGTCTATGATATTTTTTCTGGACTTGCCATTCTTCTTTTTCCAAAGGAGTTTCTTTTTCTATGACTTTTGATAACGATTTATTTTCATTTTTATCCTTCATATTGTTGTTGGAATTTACAATATCTCCGGGTTGGCTAGAGATACTTGGGTTCAGCGGGGCATCGAGTTTCTTCGCGGCAACGTTTTTAATATTTACGTCCGATATTTTTTTAGAATTAAAGGGAGTTCCAGAATTAATATCAAATAATTTTAATAAATCAATATTAGTTTCTTTTAATATGTTTATTTCTTTTTTCATATCACTTATATTCTTATTTAAAACTTTCACTTCTTTTGCAACACTTTTTTGTATTATTTCTGCAAACTCATTACTTTTTAGAAAGTTAATGATTATTTCATTAAAAGTAGAGTCTTCACTACCAGATCGCAGGGCATAGGCCATCTTACTATATTACTATAATAGTTGTGGTTTAATTTAATAAATTTGTAGGAGCTCTTAAATACACGTCCGCATGCGGCGACCGCAAGCAAATAGTATCCGAAGCGTTGACGTCAGTTGTGTGGTAAGTTAACATTTTTATATAAATTAAAAGTTTGTCTACTAAGACATTTACTCAGAGAGCATTTATTCACTTATTCAGAGTGCTTGCAAACTTACCCTCTTTTTTTTGTGGCTTGGGAGGAGAATCTTCTAAAGATTGAAAGGGATTCACCCACAAGAGGCAGGCGCCTACCGACTAAACTCTCTCACTTAAGCTCATAAACCTTCCATTGATAGTTATTGGACAAGACAGTGACAAAAAAAAAATGACATATGCGCTTTATAGGCTGAGGGAAGAGGAAAGGAGTTTTAGGAAATGTCAATCGATTGATTAACGGGGCGCTTGTGTCGCGAAACTTCCTTATCTGGTTTGGCGAGTCGGGCCAGATCAGGATTGGAATGTACCGCGAGATTGTCGAAGTACTTTGCGGCCAAAGCTTTGATATGTCTGCGTAGAGGTGGAATCCCGAGATTGCTTTAAATATCGCAATTTCGGACAAACCATGGAGCTCCAGTGAGCCATTGCAAGGTCTAGCCTTGGAACGATTCTAACCTATCTAAATGCGTATTTGTGGCAGTTCTCCAGACGGGGCAAGCGTACGTCATCATGGGTCTGATGGTAGACGTGTATAACCGGACTTTATTTCCGAGAGAGAGACCACTGTTTCGCCGCAGCATTGGAACCAGAAGATTTTTAACTAATTTAGCCTTATCGAGTATTGACTGCACGTGCAATTTGTACGTGAGCCTTTTGTCAAAGGTAATCCCCAGATACTTAGCAGAATCAGACTACGGTATGGAAACGTCGTCGAGACAGACGTTACCTTTACTAGCCATCTAACTAGCATTCCAGATCATCGGTGACTTTTTGTAGCCTAGAGGTGATCACCAGAGGTGACCTTGACGAGTAAAAAGTGCAGTATTGTCTGCGTATTGTGCCATTTTAACCCCGTGCTACGATCTGAAAGGCATGTCCTCAACAAAAAAATTAAAAAGGACCGGAGAGAGAATGGAGACTTGAGGGACCCCTGCCGTGATATTTTGCGTGGTTGAATTCTAACAGCCAAGGTTCTACGGTTTAGATATGAGGCTATCAGCCTTATAAGACGTAGAGGAAATTTTTGACTGTGAAGTTTGTAGAGAAGACTCTTATGCCAGACTTTGTCAAAGGCTTTTTCCACGTCGAAAAGGACCATCCCTGTGGCCTTTTTCAACCTAAAACCTTCCACAATGAAATCAGTTACCCAATTTAACTAGTGGACCAAAGAATGCTTCTAACAAAATCCGTGCTGATGCAAAGGAAGTAAATTATTTGAATCAACGTGATCCTGAATATTATCTAAGATAGCCTTTTCTATCAGTTTACTATGCACCTTGAATAAAGTAGCATAGTAAACTGATAGGCCGGTAGTTTTGAGGAAACCGCCGGTCTTTCCCAGGTTTTGGGATGTTTATGACAATTGAGCTTTTCCAAACCGTAGGAAAATGCCCAGTGCAAAGGATCGCATTAGCAATATTGGTAAGAACCATTATCGCTTTGTGCTAGAACCATTTTAGCGCTCTATTAGGTATTCCGTCAGAGCCTGGAGCAGATCGGATTTTTTGTCTTTGTATAATTTCTCGTATTTGAGACGGTCTCACGCTTTGCAGCGGCGCGTCGTTGTCAGCAGCTTTTAAGGCTCTTCTAACTACCCTTTCAACCCTTTTAACGTGCTCCAAGTCCAAACAATTGTTCTTACCCACACACTATGCAGTTTGGTACCAACCAGTTTGGTTTGTTTCTGGTGGGGTCTGCAAGCACAAAGTGCAATAATACGCAGTCTTGATTTTGACCGTTTGCAGAAAACTACTTTCTTTTATATCTTTATTTATTTTTGTTAGTGCTAGTTATCTTTTATTTTATTTTTATTATTTATTATTATATAAAAGGTCTAACGGAAGAATAAATGTCTTGATGTAACCACATCGATTCAAATTAATCTTAGACCTATTGCAAATAGGAACACAATTATTATTTGTCATTTTTATGTATTTTATTGTAATGTAATTTCTTATTTGCAATAAATGTATTATTATTATTATTATTATTATTATGTTCTTGTTTTTTCTCGTGTTATTCACGGTGTTCTTTCTATTCTACGGGCTATTTAAACCAGAGTAGAAAGAAATTTATTGTAAAAATTTTCTTACTGTGCTGCATGTACCAAGGATTACAGCGCGTTGCATATGGACGAAGATGTCTTTGTCAATGTGAAGTCGTAGAAGAGAATCATGAAGCGTTAAAGGTATGATTGCATTTGCCGATATTATTATAGGAACTGTACAAACTTTGTCAAGTTTCCATTGTTGTTTTAGTTCCATTGCTAAGTTTGCATATTTCTCAATTTTTTCTGCATGAGCTTTCTGTAAATTTGCAACATTGGGTATTGTTATATCAATGAGATATGCTTCTTTGTTATTTTTATCAACAAAAGTAATATCTGGTCTATTGTGACTTATAGACTTATCTGTAAGGATGCTTCTATCCCAGTATAGTTTGATGTCTGCATTTTCTATTACGTTTTCTGGGGTGTATTGGTAATATGGTAGTTTCTCAGTTATAAGACCATATTTAATACACAGTTCTTGGTGCAGAATTTTTCCCACATTATCATGTCTTGTCCTGTATTCAGTTTGAGCTAATATTATTATTATTATTATTATTATTATTATTATTATTATTATTATTATTATTATTATTATTATTATTATTATTATTATTATTATTATTATTATTATTATAAGTGCTCATTCTGCGCCAACTTTGTTGGCTTGATTTAGTATAGTAGCGGTTAAAGAACCACGGGTTTTCTTTATGTATATAAGCATGTTAATTCGTCGTTTGTATTTAAAAGTCTGTTGTATAGCAAGACAAGATAACTTTGAATCTGCATAATAAGCAATTTTATCAAAAAAGTTTTTTGTTAAAACCAACATGTAATCTTTGATTGGGTCAAATTCCGTATCATCTCTCAGTTGGATGTTACAAATGTAGTAAGGTAAGGATGATTCTATCTTTTTTAGATTTAAAAAGAGACATGCAACTTGTTGTCAGTACTCATATTGTTGTACTTGCGTAATAGCGGAGTTAATAGATAGATTGCTATTTTGGTTTTACCCAATATGGCTGTTATGTGCAAACTGAAAGTTAATATGTTTAACTTTACAGTACTTGACTACAAAACGCCATTTAAAAAGACATTTTTGCAAAGAATTTACAAAAATAAAAGCTGCAACTGCAACTTTGTGCCAAAAAGTAGGTATACTTGGTCATAAGATCTAAATTCAGACCGTGGAAACTAAATAAATAAGGATGAGTGTCATCTTGTTATCTTATTCTATCTTGTCACCCTGTACATCCTAACCTATTTTATCTTGTTATCCTGTACATCCAGACCGTGCTAAAAGAGCGCTATAACAGGTGGAAAAACAAGAGGCAAAACGGCACTATGACATAAGAGTGGGAGAAACATACAGCCAAGAAAGGTATTATAACAGGTGAAGGGAGGAGAAAGTGTCAAAACGGCACTGTAAGGGTGGGGTGGCAAAAGAAAGTGATTTTCCGAGCAATGGTCCTAAAGGGGTGTCAAGAATGAAAAACGATGCACCTTAACAGAGTTACCGTTTGACCACTGCTCTTTCAGTAGATGACTTCTTATCTAAAATGCAATAACTTTCAAATATGTACTTTTTTTTTCTACGTTGCAAATTTTGAAGCTGTTAAAGATTGGATTGATTGACCTTTTTCAAGGTGTTCTAATTTTATGCGAAGCCTTTGTAGCAAAAGACTTCTGATTACATTAGTTTCGGAATCCATTGGGATTTAAGGTGGAGGATAAAATTTTGCTATTGCTACTCAAAAAAAAATTTATTGACAGGTGGAACGTAAACCTTGATCTTGATGCTTTTATTGTTTTTTTTGGCTCTGCCTGGGTTTTTTCTTTAAAAAAATTTTTTGGTTGTCGTTATCCAGGCATTTGCTTCTTTTGGGTTTGAATTTTTTTGATATGTGCCAGTTCTGCAGGTTAGGTTTGCCTTTTGAATTCTGTTCTTTTATCAAGTTATTTAAAAGATTGTTTAAAGCTGCTTCTAATTACTAGTATTAGTAGTATTAGTTTATTAATGTTAAAAACTAAATAGTCATTCAAAAGCAGACTAGGTTTTGTCTGACTAAAGTTTTTTTTTTCTCCTTGACGGGTGTGTTTAAGTTATGTAAGCAGTATCTTGGGGTTTGGTTTTAAGTATCAACTAAAATTTTATCTCTTTTTTGAGTTAATTTATGGTTTTTGTTATCTCTTTATCTATTTTTCCAACGGTGAGCCGGAAATGAGGGCGGCAAAGCTGTTTTTTGTTCCTTGTGTCTTACTATCTGGGTCTTTTGTTTTTGACTGCCGCATTGATTGGTTCTTTAAATTCTTTGTTGTTGGATATCTGGCTTTATTAGTGTCATTTTTGGCACATTTTGCTGCTGCAATTAAGTTGCTTACTATGGGAAATATTATATTTCTAATTGCTTTTTGTATTGCAGTCAGGAACACAAATTAAAGTAATTATGCAATATATTTTTTGTTTATCTTTAAGTAGTGGACTCGTTAATTTAGCAAATCGGGAGAAAAAAATTTCTAAAGACTTATCAAGTGTTGGATTTACGCTTACAGGCGCCAACCGACTAAATTACTCTTTTAATAATTCTTAGAACGCTTTGGTTTTATTGACCGGCCGGGTCATGGATTCTTTGGCTTTATTGGATGAAGAACCAGATGGCACTGAGAACGCTTAAATTGGAAGGCCGACTGATAGTCTAATAAAGTTAGAATTGAAAAACTCATTTTGTACTTTTTTTTCAACTTTTTGGAATTCAATACGACGGTGTTTCCTTTTACTTAAAGCAGGACTTCAATGTAGGCGGAGTTTGCTGTTTGTCTGGAATTCTATGGACTTTTTGTCTTTGAAACAAAGACTTACGTACAAACTCCACGTGTTGTCCTTTCTCAATAATGGCTACAACAAAATTTTGTTCCTATTTTGCAACGGAATAGTGGCTTGTCGACCGGGAAGAAAACGCAGTTGTACACATCTATTATCAGACCTATGCTCACTTACGCGTCTCCAGTATGGGGAACTGCAGCTAACTTATTTTAACAGTTTAAAGGTCTTTCAAAGTATCACTTTGAAGATATTCTACAAAGCTTTATGGTATGTTTGAAACAGGGAGATTTGGGCAAACTTTGAGTTACCCCCACTGCGTCAACATAACAAAACTTTAGCCGTAAATTCCTTTGACAATCTTGCAAACCATTCCACTCTGACTTAACTCAATTTGCCGAGCCAGACAGAGAAAACTTCTTTTACAAACGACAGGCACACCACACTAGCCTATAGAGCATAACTTAATCAATTTAGAAACTCAATTATATCTAAACAAAAAATACATGAGCTATAAGGTTTTGAACTTTCATTGGCACTCACTATTGGGCGGTTTTTTAGTTGGTAAGCACTTCAACCTGAGGAAATAAATACGACACTTGCCTAAAAATTTTGATTTTGTAGATGTTGGACTTGCACAGCTTAGCGGCAGCTTTCTTGATAGAAGACTAGTTAGGTTTATCTTGGGTTTTGGGATAGGTTAGTGCATTACTGTAACAGTTAGTGGAGACTGTTTAGTTGTTGAGGCTTCTACGTAAGGAATAGGGGCCAGAGCAATCACGGGTTGGACAATCTTGTTATGTTGCTCGACAACACAGGACATTATTGCCGCGGTAGAGATGGCTTCACTCTTATTGATCTTTTTACTAAAATTAGTACTAAATTCAAAGAACGTGCGTTAAAATTGCAGGTTTTAGGGCTGCAAACTTGTTTCCGTCAGGAAGGTGTAGTTGGTGGTTGTTTTGGCTGCTTGCAGTCGAGTGTGCTTCTTTAGTGGACTTAGGGCTGCAAATTTCACCCCAAACTTTTCTATGGTTTCTTGTGGTTATTGTGCTTGATTCATACCAGTTAACTCTGCGGTGTCTGACAAATGCAATCTATACTGAGTTCTGATATGATCAAAGATTTTTTATTTTGGCATTCTCTGTAACTTTAGCTAGTTTTGTTAGCGTGGAAAATCGTTTTTGTTTTACGATTTTCTGTGTGTCTTTAATTTAAAAAAAAAAAAAGTTTTGAAAAATATTGTTTGTTTTGCTTTTCTAAAGGTAGTTTTTAAGAACAAGTACAAATTGTTAGTTTGTTTCTGTAATTTAGCATGGGCCATTCTGTGATTGAAAAAATCAATTTTTGCGCTAATCTCAAAAAGTCCTAATGTTGCACAGTGCATTTGTAGTGCAACTCTTGCTTTTTTTGGCTGGTTCCGTTGTTAATTTTCTTTAGTATTTCAAAAACAAAGGTTAAAAAAAAATGGTTTAAATACGTTGTGAGTGGAAGCTGCACTATGATGTTGTTGTTTTGGTGGTTGGGCTCAGAGTTAATGTTGTAAGTAAAGCGCATACTAAACGCAACTCACAAAGTACCTTGAAAGCAAAGAATAGCATAAAATTGTTTGAAAATGTTGTATTTTTAATTTTGGTTTTCTTTTTAATGCCGGTAACACTAATTTGACTTTTTTATTGTGTTGAGATGAAAGACGGTATCTTCTTTTTCTAAATTGAGAGGAATAACAAAAAAATGTAATTTTATTGCTGCAGGTGTAATTGCTTGATTAAATACATTTTTTTAATTTAAAATATTTTAAGTAATCAATAAGTGATATAAGTATATTTACCGCATAGTAACGTGTTTCCAACTATTACCTTCTTAAGTATAAGAGATATTCTAGCGCTTGGATAAAATGCTATGAACGTCGGTTTTTATATTTCATGTAAGCTGTAACACCATTCTTGTTTCCACCAGTAGTATCCGCAAAGAATGATCTTTTTTTTTTGTTAGGATGTCCGGACACTAACTGAATAACATTTATGATTCTTAAAACTTAAGTTAAATTATATTTTATATAAAGTATACTTTTGGTGGAAAAAAAATTTAATTTGTAAATTGTATCTTAGTCACAACATAATCTACGCTGTGATTTTGAGAGCTTGTTTTTTTTTGAAAATTCCTATATAATATTTTATCATTCCAAAAACTTTTAAATTAAAATTTATTGTAATCCCACCGCCTGATTATATTGCGTATGTTTGCTCACCGCCATGTTCACAGCCTGGAATTCATAGGGACCGTTGAAATTTGTGTTCTGTTTAAAATAAAAATGTTAAGCAACTTTGTCTTTGTTTTTTTAAATCAACTTTATTCTAATATTAAAATTTTGCTTATAAAAATGCCAATTATTTTTAAACATAAATTTAATTTATAAAAAAATAATACTGTACACTTTAATCAATTTATACTTTTCTTATTTCAGGTGAGTTTCTACAAATGTTCAATCATTCCCAATCCAATCAATCGCATGTAAGTAGATCCAACCATTCAAACGTGTTGTTTTTTTCCTATTGACAAAAAATTCAATTCTCCAAACTCCATCAGAGAATCAATAGCTAGCGCAACTAGACAAATTATTTTTCGAATAGCAATTAACCCGTGGAGACAACCCAATTAACCCCACCTCTAAAAACAAGCGATGAAATATAGCAAATTACCACCTAAGCCTCGACAGCAATAATTACATTTCCGATTAAATTTTTACCACCCCTACCCGATACTTTGATAATTAAACTTGCGAAGATTCCGATATATTGTTAGTGCAAAAGTTTTGCGAATAACACCAAGCTGATACTACTACTGGGTTTGCTATATTTAACTGGAGGCTTTGAAAAGTTCTTCAAACCAGAAAGACCGGGTCTGGAATTGGGAAATAGGGAAACGGCGCATGATAATAATAAAACTTCGGTTTGGGGATCGCTCAAATGGATTAGAAGTCGCAGGGATTATGCAATTTATAACACTTTCTAGAAAGGGGTTGAGTGAAATACAATTGAATTAAAATTGAGTCGACGGAATAAATCAAATTTAATTGATTCGTTATCAAGTCTGTCTGTTTAAAATTATTGATTTATACAAGTAATAACAAAATTCTTAAACAATTTATGTGTCCTGTTGCATCGACAATTTATTTAATGGATTATCTCTATTTACTCTAAGACGCTGAATACGACATTACTGTCAAAATCAATCATGTCTTGACTGACAGCTCAACATTCTTCGATGTAATTACCATTAACTTTATACAATCAGGCACTTCCATACAATTTATAATCAATGCCTGGTTGTCGAAAGTGTATTGGGGTCGCTAAGCATTATAGTAATAATAATGATTAGAATAGCATTAAGCGCCATTGTGAACAAACATCGAAACGCTTTTTATTAATATTAAAAACGTATGCAGATCACTGAGCAAAAAATAAAAGCGGCCGGAATGAGAAGCAAGCGATCCGACAAAGGGATTTTTTCCACCCACTCCAAAAGCATTATCATTCCGTTTGAGGTTTATACATGCTGATTTATGTATAGGACTTTATTGCTGTTATTATTATTGTTATTACTATCGATGCCAGGTCATAAATAATTCCAATTTGGCTTGCTTACACACGGTTAGTGGAAGATACACGCGCGAAGAGTCATTTCAAACATGCGAGGCTTTCATTAAACTACACGACGTACAAACAGGGTTGGTTTGCAGTTGGGGGCGGCGTTGGAAATAATGCGCTCTCTGCAAGCCGCCGCACGTGAAGGGTTGAGTGTGTAATTAATATGATACACATCTGTTCTTCTTTTTCCATGATTCAATTACACCAGTTCCGTTTTGTTACAAGAGCGAGAACAAAATAGGGAAAAAGAGAGTGAATTGGGTGTATCAGGATGTACATCTACACCAATGTAATTATACCTTTCTTGTGGAGAATATTAATACACAATGTAAATGGAAAATCGAAATAACAATTAGATATAGCAAAGGGTGCAATTACACAATTGTAAGTTTTTACAAATATTTAATGATGCGATCAATAAACAAACATGTAAGATAATATTAACGACGCTGCTTGTGGTGTCCTTGGTATCTGAATTCTGATTAAAACCGAGCTGTTATTACGTGATCATGAAGTATAAATTAATTAAAACATGTTTATTTAATATTGCTGGGTCAGTGGACAAACTAAATTATATTTACTTTTTATAATATAAAATCTCTTTGTAGGATTAATGTTTTACAATATGTATAGAAACGAGCATTTTATTTTCCAATAGTTAACAGTAGTGAACAAGTATCGACAATTTAAACAAATGTAGATTAGTTCTTAAACATAGTTTATGGTCTAAACAAAAGAATAATTATTTTAAAAGTTTTTATTGTATTTTAAACTGTTAACCATAATTATGTGACTCTTTTATCTGTAGAGATTTCAGATTGTATTAAGTAGTCTCAGACAGATTTAGTAATAACAATTTAAAAATACTTCTTGTAAAGCGGAACTATTTTAAGGTTAAAGTGGAAGAGTGAATGTCCACATAAGAATTTAAAGATATTTATGCTGCAAACTTTATTATATTATCACAGTTAGTCGCATTATTATAGTTTTATCTCGAACATAATTATTTTACAATTAAAAAAATAACTACGATACATGGAGAAGAAGTAAAATAGAATATTCTGACACTCACTTTTTGTTTTTGGTTTGCTAGCAATTCATTTAGCTCTTTTACTAAAAAATCTCCGAGTATTGCAGACGTCAAGCATTTTGATCTCAAACTTATATAATGTAGGGTGTGGTTTAACTTTCTTGTTTTGAATTTAATGCACAATTTAATATAAATGTACGTAATTGGACTCAGTTTAAAGTTTATGAATTAAATACAAAAAACTTTCAGAAAGTAGCGTTTTTGATATAAATGTTGTGTTTTTATCTGTTGGTCTGGAAGCAAATTGAAACTAATGCTAAAATATGCGCAATTTGATGTACATTAACATGATTAGATTGACTAATATAGGCCAAGTTAAATTCTTTAGTAAAATTTTATTATAAAGTGACTCTTTTGATGTAAATGTTGTGTTCTGTTGTTCAGAATGCAAATTCAAACTACTAGTCGTAAAAGTTGCGCAATTGAATATTGGTTTTTGTGGTTATCTTAACTTATATTTTGAAGTTAAATTTAAAAATCTTTTGAAAAGTGACAATGCTGATGCAAATGTTGTACTTGTACTTGTCAATTTCCTTATAATAAATTGCAGTTGGTCTCAAAATATGCACAAATGAATGCAAAACGTGGTTAGCTTGGTTTATGGGATAAGTTTAAAATTATGAAGGAAATACAAAAAATTGTCAAAAAGTTGCACTTTTGATGCAAACTTTTTGTTTGTTTATGTTGTAGCAAATTCAAATATTCTTGTAACAAATTAAAACTAGTTTCAAAAGATAGTCATTTTAATGTTTACGATAGATTGGTAGTTTAAATTATTAAAGTACAATGCAAAAAAATACCAAAAAGTGGCACTTTAGATGCAAATGTCGTGATTGTTTTTGATGTTAAAAAGTCAATTACAATAAATGAGTTAAAACTAGCACTAAAAGCTGAGCAAATTATTGTAGATTTTCTCAAACTGTCACAGAGTAGAATTCAAGTATCATCGTAAAAAGTTAATACTGGACCCAAAACTTAAACAATTTATTGTAGATTTACAAGGTTAGTTTGATTTATCTAGGCCTATTTTAAAGCTTTTGAGTAAAATGAAAAAAACTGACCAAAAATTGTTTTTTGGATAATTTAAAAAAAATGCAATTTTCAGGTATTTATATCAAATTTCACAATTTACATGAGTTTTCTGCACAATTTTTATGTTATAGATAAATTTTATGAGCAATTTTAAAGTAATTTAGATGATTATTATTTCATAAGTAGGTTTTCTGCGCAAATTTAGATAATTTCTATGATGATAAAAGCGTGGTCTGATCAAATTCTATGTTGGAAATGCTTAATTTTTATATTATATTTATTTTATACCATTGCAAGATTTTCAATGTTTTATCTGTGCAATTTTAAGATTTTTAAAGTAAATTTTTGAGCAATTTTTAAGGTTTTTTAAACAATTTTGAGGTTATCTAAGCAAATTTTTCAAGTTTTAAGTTGAAAATAAGTTTTGGCGTGATGTTTATGTTGTAAATATTTTTTCTGTGTAGATTTAAGGTTATCTAAGCAAATATTATTCTATAAATAGTTTTCTGTGCTAAATGTTTTTTTGTAAATGTGATTTTTAAGCAAATATGCTGCACATACGCTCCCTTAATTTTTTTTTAATAGTCAATATCAAAATGTCATTTAAAGCGTAGGTACATTTTTATTATGATAAAATTTACAAACGAACAGCGTTTGAAAATTAATAAAAAATAGTACCAAATTCTGAATCTTTTCTAGTCGCAACTTTCAGAGCGCTTACTCCAATTTTTAGTCGTAATATTTGTCTTACCAGACAGGCTATGCGTACTATAAAGAATAAATTTGAGTCAATATATTTACTATTGAATGTTGCTGTGTCTGTCAACTTGCCGGTTAAATACCAAAAATATTGCAGCCGTAAGTGTTTTAGTTCAAAATGAACCAAATTAGTCGATTCCTCGCCATTAACAGGAATTGGGAATTTCTCAGTCCACATTGTGGCAAATTTTGCGTAAATACTTTTGCTTTCACCCTTACAATATCAAATTAACTTAAGTACTAAAATTGTTTGATCATTTAAAGCATCAAAACTTGTCTGATCCGGTTTTTTTTTAATTTAAAGAAAATCTTGAATTTTATCAAAAAATTATCTTCAGCGTTCAAGCTTATTTTTGGCTTAATGGTTTTGTCAATAATCAAAATATGCGTTATTGGACAGCAACAAACCCACAAAAAACTATTGCATTTACAAAAAATTACCGTGTGGTGTAGACTTTATGCCGGAGCTGAGGTGTGATTGGACTGTATTTTTTTGTGAATAAAAATGATTGCCATGTTACGCTTAATGGAGTTTGCTTTTGTGCCATGTTGTAAGACAATTTTTAACCAGAATTGAATGGACTTGACATCAGCGATATGTGGTTCTAACAAGATGCCACACAGTTGTCAAATAATTGATCTAATAAAGAGAAAGTTTGGTAATTCTGTAATTTTGCAAAATGATTTAGTCAAATGGCCATCTTGCTTATGCGATTTAACACTGTTGAATTTCTTTTTATGGGGTTACGTTAAGTCGTTGGTTTATGACAACATGCTAACAACGTTCGAGAAATTCAGGAACAATATCAAACGCAAAATTGCCAACGTTCCGGAAAATATCTGTAGAAGAGTACTACTCGTCTACAGAAAGTTGGCTCCAAAGAATCGATCTCTACCATCGTGCTTAGCGTAATCATATAAACAAGATCAAATTTTATACTTAAATGTAACATGTGTACTACACCTAGAATAAATTTTAGATATCAAACTTATTCTGTTTTATTTAAATACAAAATGTTATGTTTTTATAAAAAAACCAATAAACATTTTTTGAAACTTTTTAAACGAATTTATGCTGGAAATGAGTTTATTATGCAGTTATGCATTATATTAAAAATTGCTTTTCTAAGGAATATTTAAAATATCTAAACACATCTTATATTTGTTTTTTGTTTTATGTTGAAAAAGGGTTTTGCTGAATGTTTACGTTCTTATTAGCAATTTAAAAAAAATTTAAGTATATAATATGCTAGAACTAAGTTTTCCTCGTAATTTTTACACATTTACTAGTAATTAAATTTTACATTAAAAATGAAAGTAATTTTTGATCAAATTTTATGATAGATTTAAATTGTTTGCACAATGTTTATGTCATAAATGTTTTATTTTTGTAAAATTTGAAGGTTTTTAAAATAAACTTTATGCAACAAATAAATTATCTGCGCAATTTTAAGATTTTTACCAAAATTGTATGCTATAAATGAGTTTTTTGCTCAATTTTTATGTTATATATGTATATATAATTTATTAACAAATATTATTTTTTAATTTTTTTTTGTTTTAATGTTGATACATTAGCTGTAAACGTGATGTTGGGCAAGTTTTATTCTGGCAGGACAGCTTTGAAGCCGGAATACTGGCTTTCAGTGAACACCTACAGTTTTTAAGAAGTAGTTTCTTAGCGTACATCTTACCTATTTTAAACACAGGAAAGTTAAATCTAGCTGAGGATTGCTAAATTCGCGTACCAAAACTTCCTGCTCCAAAACCAATACTTTATTATTTATAAAACTTACACTATAACCTAACTGCTAATAATACTAACCCCAACCTAGCGGTAGGTATAAATTGCAAAATTTACATGTACCTCAGACGGTTAGTCACAGAATATTTTCAAATATACGACAAGCTTAATTTTTATTTTAATCTATAATACGATTAAATGCTGTTGTGTTATAAGGGCAATTCCATTTCAAACGGACCAGATCAGGGGTGGGTGCATCAAGAAACTTGCTTTAGTATTACTTATTATTAGTCTATTTATTTGAATTTAAATTTTTCAACAACAAAATCTACAGTTTTTTTAAGTTTTTTTTTGTCGTTTTTTAACTTTCATTTTGAAAAATTGCATTTTTTTAATAAAAATTGCAATTTAAACGAAAAATAAAATTTTACTAGTGAAATCAATTAGAAATTGTTTGTAGAATCCAATTCTGGCGTCATTTTGAGTTCACGCTCTTTTTAAACGCCGCAAAACCCAAAAATCCAATATTTTGGTTGGTAGTCTAAGCAAAAAGGAGCGTTTTGTAATTTTTTTAACCACAAAAATTAACGTATTTGGATGTAAATTAATTAAAAAATATAAATTTGTTCTGTATATTTGGGTTTTACTGGTTTAAAACTCGAAAAAAAAAACTGCAAAGTTAGGCTTATTTTATCAACATAAACTCTTACAAATGCACGTTTAACACTGTCCAGAGGAACAATACACCAAATATAAAAAAAAATGAATTCTGCAGACAATTTCACATGAAAAGTAGTCGTGCTCATTGGCTATCTAGAAAAAAAAAATTACAACATTCTTTTTTCATATCTACAAAAAATATTATAAACACACTAGGGTTTGGCTTAACATTTTTTTTTTGAGTGCCAGGCGGATATATGTTTTAATGCTTAAAATAATATTACTCTTAAGTTTTGGCTCTGCGTCGATAGATAAAATTAAAAATATTGTTAATATTAAAAATAATATAATTGTTAAGGAGAATTTAAATTTTTCATTTGATGCAACTCTTGTTATATAAATAAATTAGTCTAAATTTGTAACACAAGCGCAAAAACTATTTAACAAACAGTAAAATTTGCCCAAAATTAGTTGAAGCGACAGAAGATGTCTTTAAAGATCTGAAATAAACTTAAAAAATATATATATCAAATAATATCTTATAAAAATTAAAAAAAAAAATTAAAAAAAAAAACAATAATTATAATTTATTAAACACGACACTGACTATTTTCTATGTAGAATTGTTTGCAAAACTTAAATTTTTAATAATATTTGGTGTATAGCTCCTCTCAATGCTGCTAAATGTGTATTTGCTTTATTTTTTTTTAGTTTTAGACCCTTAAAACTCAAATACACAAAACAAGTTTGTATTTTCCAACTAATTAACATCAATATACGTCAACTTTGGCGGTTAAAAAAAATCTAAAAAATGTTTTTTTGCCCATTTCACTGAAAACAAAAAATTGGTTTTTCTGATTTTTGCGGCTTATAAACAGAGTAAAAACTTTCTGATCGATTTTACTAGTAATTTTTTTTTAGTTAAAACTGCAATTTTTAAACAAAAAATGCAATATTTTAAAATTAAATTTAAAACGTAGTGTTTAAATTTAATAAAACTAAAAACAGATTTTATTATCTCATAAATCGATTAAAAGATTAATAATAAGTTATAAAAACGGAAGAAAAATACTAAAACAGATTTCTTAAAGCATCCCTCTCTGGATCGTTTGAGATAGAATTGAGTATACAATATAATTTTATAAGCTAAGGGTTGCTAAGATGCTGCAATTTTTTAGTTTTCCTACTAAGTTTTTGCCTGGTTGTGACTGCTGCTATCACTTTGTGTTTGACTGATTTAAATGATTTTTTTCTAATTTTTTAGTGATTTTGCAACTAACTTTATTTTGTTGTAACTGCTAGTGTCACTTTGTCCAAGTCTAACTTCAAGTGTCTAGAGTACTTTGCTAGACTTTTTTCATAAATTTTGTTTTTGGGCTTATTAAAATTAGGCTGATGTTAGTGTTTATAACCCAAAAAAGTAATTTAAAAAAAAAATTTTAGTTTTTAGGATTGCTTGCTTTTTGCAAAAAATATTTTTTTGTAGAATTTTAATAAGTAATTTTATTACTGTTAATTTTTTTGTTGATGCATCTACTTCTGTTGTAAGTTGTTTTCGCTTGGTTTGAGAATCACAGCGTAAGTTTTTTGGTGATAGTTAAAGTTTATCAAAAAGTAGTCACTTTTCAATTTGCTGATCGATCTCTAGAATTATTCTTTGAGCTTTTTTCTTTAATGACTTGCAGTTTTGTTTTTTATTCTACACTTGACAACGATGGCGTTTAGTGTGAGGTAGTGAATGATCTTTGTTTTTTTGGTGACTTTTGTTTTCTGGTTAGTTATTGCCATCAACCCCAAAACATTTTTTTAAGTTTTTTAGAAAATTTGATTTTTTTAATTGCTTTTTTTAGTGCTGTCTCTTGCTGTCTTTTTTGATTCTTCAACTGTTTTCAATTTTATTTTTTATCTATTTTTTTTTTAATTTAGTTTTTTTATTAAAGTTTTATTTGTCATTAATTACTTAGTCTTCTTTAATCTTTTTTTTGCATTATTGTTTTTCTATTATTAGCTTTTTTACATTTCTTTTAAACCTTATTTTTTTATTTGTTGGCTTCAATTCGATTATTTTTTAACAACTTTTAGTTTCTGCTTTATCAAATTTGTAGTTTTTTTTTGGATTTGTCTGAATCAATAATTTTGTTTTGTTTATTCTTGTTTTTTAGTTTTATTTTTAAGTCTCTTTTTATTATTATCTAAAAATCTTTTTTCTATTTTGTGGTTTTCTATTTAATTTTGGTTTTCAATTTATTTTTTGCAACTCGAAACTTTTTTGATGATCAAAAAGTTTAGTTTTTTTAAGGTAATAGAATAGAAAAGATTGTATTGTACATAATACTTAATGGTTACGTTACTTATCTTCTACTACACTATCCGATCAACAAGCTATGATTTTTGCGGCGTTTTTTTTTAATAATTTTATTTAACTTATTTAGAAACCTTACAAATTGAGCTTAGGATAGACTTCTTGGTAAGTTAAGATTATTAGATCAGTAGCTTTCAACTATTCCAGAGCTTATTTTAATTTGGTATAAGTCCAGTTTATTAAAGTAAAATGCAAAAAAAAGTCAAAAAGTAGTACTTTTGATGCAAATGCTGTGTTTATTTTTGTCATTAATAATTTAAATGTTATTGTATTAAATTAAATTTAGTGTTTAAAAAATGTGTAGTTTAATGTAGTTTTATATAGTTAACTTGGCTTTTTCATCTTTTTCTTTATTAGCCTTGTATCATCCAGTGCTGGATTTAGGCCTCTTCTAGTCTCTTTCATGTTTTTCTATCTTGGACTTCTCTCATCCACATTTTTTCAGCTATTTTCGTCACATCATTTGCATTTTGCTTGCAAGCTTGTACCCTAAGTAAGTGTGTATTTTCTAAGAACCAGATATGCTCATTATGTATATTGATAATACCATTTCTCTTGAACATAGATTTATTGCTCTACAATATTGAACTAAAATTGTTAGGATCTTGTTAATTTTGTTCAAAAACCCATTAAAAAAATGCAAGTTGTTGAGCTGCATTGCTTGATATGATATGGGTGAAAAAAAATTCTATTTAAGGTTTTCCATACTTAACCTTGACCTCTGATTTATTAAGAACTGCGTCATCATTTTTTTTGTGTGTGGTTGATAGACCTCCACTACGGCAATTTTTAATTCAAAATTTACGAAGTCTTCAAAATTATCATTACAGAATCCGTAAACAAAAATTTTGTCTTTTGATTTGGTATTGGTGTTCTACAGTAAATATATAATGTGCTATGTTACATTTTATAAAATGTGATTGCAAAAATTTTTTCGAATTTGTTCCTCTTTAAGCTGTTGGTTCAAAAAATTTTGTTGTGATCTTTGTCTAGTTGTGGTTGTTGCCGTCACCTTGTATGGGAATGTTTAAAATACTTGTTTTTTTTTTTAATTGCTTGGTAGTTTTATTTTTAGGCGTAACAGGCTTTTGCTAATGTTTGTAGTCTTTGTTAAATTGAGATTTTTTTATATTTACTATAAAGCATTTTTTTATATCTTCTTTTTGTAGACATTTTTTAGAGCGTCATAACTGGTTGTAGTGTTTTGAATTTATTGATTAAAAAAATCTACTTTAAGTTGCAGCTATTGTTATGACTGCCGGTGTTTTTTAGTCAGTGTATTTGCAAAAAAGGTGTTCTAATAGCAGTTAGTAAATATTTTACTTTTTTTTTGCTGCTGCATCTACTTTTGTTGCAAGGTTTTTGTTTGGTTCAATAGTTGCAGTAGTTTGAGTTTCTTGGAGTTAGTCAAAGTTTACTAAAAGATGGTTAATCTTCAGTTTGTTGATTAGTTCTTGTTTGTAGACAGGTTGAGGTTGTTGCTTGTAAGATTGGTTGAATCTGTTAATTTAGCATTTTGCTGATAAGTAGTGCTATCTCAAATGCAGCGTTGGTTTTATTTGGTAATGAGGATGCTGCTAGAATTATTCTTGGCGCTATCTACGTGATTGTTATTTTTTTTAGTTAGTTTTTGCAATCAAATTTTTTTTTTTTTTTTTTTAATTTTTTTTTGTAATTGTACTTTTTTTAATGTTCTTAATTTTTAGTTTTGATTCTTCTATTGTATTTTTTTAATAAAGTTTAATTTGATATTAATTATCAAGTTTTTATCATTAATAATTTTTTTTAGTTTATTTTAAATTTTATTTTTTGATTATCTGAAAAAAAAATTCTATGTCTTGTTTTTCTATCTGGTTCTGATTACCATGTTTTTTCTTATTTTTTTATTTGGTAGTTTTACTTCTATCATTACTTTTTAAACTATTTTTTGTCATCAATGTTGATTACGTTTATTTTTTTTAATTTTTAAATTTTTTTTTTCTTTGAAAGACTTCTTTTAGTTTTTTTTTTTATTGTATTAATTTATCAGATTGAATTATTTATTTTTTCAATTTCTAGTTTTTTATTATTATTAGTAGGCTTTTCCAATGGTTTGTTCTTCTTTATTTTGCGTTTTACAGCTATTTTACATCGCTCCAGAAGTCTTACGACTTGTATGAAGAGGGTTGATGGGACCAACGGCTTATTAGGTGACTTCCGAATCACTCATGTAGATAAAGAGCAAAGTTATAATTTTAGTCATATTCGGGGATTGAACCTAACCCTCTATAACTGAGCCATATCACCGTAAAATTATTATTTTTTTTATGATAATTACCATTTTTTAATTTTTTTAATGTAATATGTCTATTATATTACTTTAGAAAAAAGATATAGTAATTAATCTCAAATTATAAAAAAAATAAAATCTAATTAAAAAAAATATGTTTACGTTACACTTATTAAGCATGCAAAAAGTGAATGAATATTGCACACGAAAACATTAAAAACTGACCACCTGTAAAATGTCATATTGTACTCTTTTTAATAAATAATTTACTTTGTAATGTACATGTTGCACGGAATTTTTAGAAAATGTTAGTTTTTTTAATATTTATTCTATATTGTCATAGAACTATACGTTTTTTACAATTTCCACGTAATGCCTACTTTGTTAGTTGTATAATCGCTATTAGAATCTACAAAGACGAAATCATGCATTTGTTGTTTGGGTAAGACCGGAAAGTGCCGAGATACTGTTTTTACTACAATATTGCAAATTAATGTTGAGGTATGCTCTTAATGGATAATATAAAAAATTTTTTTTTTTTTTTTTCAATTTATCATTATTTTCAAAATAAAATATTCTTAATATGCTTTAACCAAGTTTGTAATACTAAAAAAAAAAAAAAATTAAAATCACAATCAGTTTCAAGTTTTTGTAATATAAGTCGACTTTTCAAATCAAACTGCCAGATTTGTATCAAATCAAAATTATATAGGTAATTAAAAAAATTAAATTAAAACATTTCATTTACCATTTTTTTGTAGTTTCTGTTCAAAATATGTTAATAAATCTGATAAATATCAGTCAATTATTATTAAGTTAACGCACATTACGCTCCCCACAAAAGGGGAACAGAAAAGAAAACTTTCAATTCGAATAATAAAAATCGAATTTAGAGAAAACCAGACACAAGAAGAGCTCTCTCGCCATTTTCCGCAAGTTAAGTAGATAAAAGTATAATCTATTGGGAAATCAAAGTTTCCCAAAAGTTCAAAGCGAGTTGTTTTAAGCGCCCCATTATGGATTTTCTTACCCCAACAAAAACCCGCTCCCTTTTTAACTTTGTCACACATACAATAATTAGAAATGAAAAAAATATTTTAACCCAAATCAATCATTGAAATTCATTTCAATATTATAATTACCTCCGTCTGTGTTTGATATCTTAAATTCCAATTTAAATCCAGCCTTTGGCAAACCATAAATATATAAAGAGAAAAAATAAATTGAAAAATCCAGTGATTTTTCATCGGAAATAAAAGTCGGGCAACCGGAAATCTATTTTTAAATGTATTTAAGGGTCAGCTCGTTTATTTTTTTCCTTCAATTCAACCTGGCATAGATATAAGTCGCTATGCAATCGGCCCCCTTACTACGAGCTTTTTGATCTGTGCGTGTGAAAAAAGCACCCCTTACAAGTGTGGGTTATCTTATCAAATATTTTCCTATGATAATGTGTAATCCGAGGATTTTATTTTTTCTAGATTCTATCTTGACTTATTTATTAGTTGGGTCGAGGATGCTTCACAAAATATTTAATATACAATTTGGCTTGAAATTCCGATTATCTATAAATTATGTTTGTGTAGGTTGTGGTGCTCAAAAATAAATTACTTTCGCATTATATTTAGTTACATGACCGCCCTGGTATTGTGCCAATATTTGTTTCGTGAATAGGATCCCAGTGTTGAATCTAAGGGTTAAGGCTATCCAAACGGGAGCACCGACGAGCGTACACACAAAGAGCGATGGGATGAGACCGAACAGAAAGTGAACATTGATATTATTTACCGAGTATAAATAGGAATTGTCCCTTTGCTTCTAATGAAATTTACACATTACACCCCTTCAATCGATCTCTAGGAACTAATATCTTTTTTTACATATAGTGATTCCAAGAGATTAGATTATACATACATTATTATTTAATATCGGAGTTTTATTAAACCGCATTCTTATTAACTTTTAATCAAAAGCAAAAAGCATAGTCAATAAAGAAAAGTAAATATAAGGTTACTTACGATAACATTACAAGCCTCCTCAAATATTCAGACAGAATAAAGATACGTAAGGAAGTTAACTACAAAAACAAATATAGCTTAGTATTTAAAGGACAGGTCTAATGGAATTTAGGAATGTAATAATAAAGTGAAAAACGCAAAACAAATTAAAATTTTTAAAAAGATTTAAAAAATTAATTAGAATACAGAAAAAAAATTTTAACGTTTATAAAGTTTGTGTTTTGTTAAAATTCTTTTTACAAACTTTTGACCGACAAAACGAACGCCACATCATTTCCTTTAAGACACATGCATACATTTATCAATTGAAGTGTTGAGGACACCGAGTCACGTAGAAGACATGTGTATGTTTGGATGCTTTTATGAGGTAACGGATCCATTTCTGGCCGTTGCTTAACTTTTGTTAGCAGTGACACGTTATATTAATAATATATTGTGACACTTTTAGCACTTGAGCTGCAGATTGCAATAAAGAAATGCGTACATAACATAGAGCAGCTTTTTAAGATCTACTAGAAACTTTCGTGATGACACAAAAAACTATTTTTTTTTATTTGTTTTTAAATATGACCCATCATTGCTTTACTAAAATATATCACGTGTAATGCAAATGGTTTAAAATTTCTACTAAATCACAAAAAAAATCCTCAAAGTGCTTACCGACTTAACCTTTTCTATGGTTGAATACCTAGATGTTCGAGACCGTAAGGCTTATCTACTAAGTAGTAGAGTGGAGTTGTGGAGTAATCCATTTTAAACTAATAATTGGTTTACCGGTTTTCTATAGGAGTATTCTTCTTTGTCTAGCTTAGCAAGTTTGCTTAAATTCCAGTTTGAATGAACCGCAAGATTTAGAGTAATTTTTGGCCAATGCTTTGATATGCCGATGAATCAAATGGGTCCCAAAATCGTTACATTTTTGTTTGTTTCTAACGTACTATGGAGTCCAAGCAATCCAACAATAAGTTAGAATTTAAAAGAATTCCATGATATGCCCATGAGGTAGTAATATAGTTTAGGAGTTTAACTGCCAGAATTCTTTATGTCAGAATTTATCAAAAAAAATTTCCACGTCAAAAACACTTTTGTGATTTAGTCTAAAACTTTCAACAAAGTGGTTTGTCAAGCAGTTTAACTAATAAACAACAGAGACAACAATAGAGCCTTGAGATATTTCTGCTGTAATCTACTGTAAGTTAGAAACATGGCTTAAGAGTTTAATTGCCAACATTATTGCCAACAAGTTATTAGCTTTATAAGACGCAGAGGAAATTTGAGTATATGTCATTTTAGTAGTAGATTTTTATGCCAGACTTTATTGATGGTTTTTTAACGTCAAAAAAGATGATTTTATTAAAAGTGCATAAAAGACTGATTCGCCAGTAGTTTAGAGGAAGTTTTTGGTTTTATCCAGGTTTTGAAAAGTTAATAACGTCCAAACCTTTCCAAGTTTTTGTAAAATGCCCTAAACGTAGAATTGCATTAGCAATATTAGTAAATGCAATTATTACTTTGTGCAAAAAAGATTTCAGAGTTTTGTTAGGACTTTTGTCAAGGCCTGGTTTTGATATAATTTATTTAATTCTAGAAAGTTGAACGCTGTCTAGTGGTGTATTGTCGTCAGTGTTTTCCAATAAGTCATTGACTTCTCTATGGATTCTTTTGACGTGCTTCAGATCAGTGTTTCGTGTGATAAAAAGGAGCAAGAAGCATTGAAGTTTGAAGCTGAAAAGAAAATTTAATCCGTATGGGTAACAAATCTTTTTTCTCTTTTATTTCTTATTTCCTTAGAATTTTAGTAATACTGGGTTATAGTCGAAGCTTAGGTCAATAATTGTCTTAATTTTGACTTGCAAATTGACGTTATTGGAACGTCAAGGACGTCTTTTTGGTAACGCTGCAATTGCCTAGGTTTTATCGGATCCAATACTTGATAGCCTTTTACATTGTTGTAGTTTTGCAATGCTTGACTTTTTGCGTTGGTTCTAAGACTGTTTTACGTTAAGTTTTTGCAATTAACAACCTCTGTCTATAGTGGGAAGAAAAATTGAGAAAACCGTTTTGAAATTGCCGTTCCAATAAGGTTAGCTGGATTGACGTACCCATATGCTAACTTGAATGAGCTTAACTTTGGCACCTTTGCAACGATTGCGTTTGATTTAGCGTAAGATTTTTTGGATAGTCCACTTTATAATAGTCCAATAATCTTCTTGCAAAGATTACTGTCCGACGCCTCTATTTTACCTTCGACATAAACGTGTTTTGGATTTTCACCGCATGTCTGAGTCTGTGGTTTGACCCACACACTAGCATGACGTTGATGTATTAGTCAAAAAAATTCTTCCACTTTGCTCATTTTTTCTTTTAAAAATACATTAGGTGTATTATCCATTTTTTTGAAAAGTTTACAGTTTTGTTATAATTTTTTTTTCTTTGTAAACTTGCATTTACATTTAAATTTATTAGTGCTAGTGAGATGAATATGCTAGCAAACAATTGGCGATTGATACAGCTACGGGGCGGCGCGTCGTTCTTTAGACAATCTACCGTTTAGTAAGACCTCAATCAGATTCTAAAGATGCATTGAATTAATTTTTGGCGGTGTCCTCATAACATTGACATCTTTGGCATTATAATATGCCGCTGTCCCGCTTTTTAAGCTTTACAAAAACCGTTAAGTTCAAAAGTGTAGTGAGATCCCAAATTTCTAAGCTTTTTCTTCCTTTGAGGAGTTGCACAAAGAATAATGAGAAATTTATTTTCTATTTAATAGATATTAGTTAGCGCAAATCTTAATATTTTAAGAACCTGACTCACGTCCGTTAGGTTTTCTAGGACGCTTTGGATTGCCAGCAAGTAGGTCTTTTCAAAATTGAAGAAAAATGTCGTTTTCCGATGGTTGGCGTTGTTGGTCGTAACCATTTGAATGCTTTCATAATATTAACTGCTGTACCTTGGATAAACTCATAAACCTAATGGTAGCCTTAGCCAAGCCTGGATAAAATAAAAGCTTTTTTAGCTAAGTTAGCTCTTGACCTAAGGTATAAAGTAACTCAAAGAGAGACTCAACGACGCATCTTGGAACAGGACAAATTTAACAACAACAACTAGGAAACAGAATAGACAAAAAATAAACAGAAATGAAAAAAACACGTACTCAGATGCAAATGGAATGTCTTCTCCTAGAGTGGCAGATAATAAAAAGTCCTCTTAAAAGTAGAGAATCATAGGAAAGAAGATACACAAAAGAGCCAACGCAGGTGTAGGCATACTCATAAATAGCAAATACAAACAAAACATAGAACACTCACACTACATAAACAAAAAAAATATAAGAGTAGTCCTAGAACGTGGTAAGGGAAAGATACATATAATCAGCGTATATAAACCCGACTCCTAAACTTAAAGATGTGACTGCAAACTTTTACAAACAACTTTAATATGAGTTAAACAAAATTTCAAATAATCAGAAAATTCTGATTCTTCAAACCTGAATGCACGCATTGGTAACAATGCCGTAGATGACGTAAATCAACGATTCCATAAACCCTCGCTAAACGAGGATGGAGAACTTCTGGTAGCATTTAGAGCGCAAAACAAAATGTAAAAAAACAAACCTACTCATATCAACTGGAATTAGACAAGAAGATTCACTTAGCCTTCATCATCATTTGAATTGAATAATAAATATTAATAACAAAAAACAAGAACCACCTACAAAGAACAATACATATGTTCTATCTGGCAACCATTAAATAGATTATAAAGATCTTGATGTGAAAACCAAATCACTAGTTATAGCTAAAGAAATAACTTGCTGTAAATTACCACTAAACAATCAAATAATCAAATCAAACAAATCATGACCATTAAATAACTTAGAGTAGAAGTAACCGCAAATTAAAATCAAACGGGGAAGATAAGATAGTTAAGGCTTTGAGCTTCTAGTTTTTCTTTAATTTTTTATCTCTATCTGGCGCTTTTGGGTAACTAAAAAATTGTTGTCCGCTTAGATGTTAAGCTATTGCTGCACTAACTGTGTCATTGCAGCCGCGTTGAATTTGTTGTTAAAAAGAATTTTTTTGTTTTGTCAATTTGTTGGCTGCACAAACCACTATTAAAACACTTTGTTTTTTTGTTGTTAATAGATTCAACATTTAGCATATTTGCTTTTAACAATCTCTTTCTTCATATGTGGCAAAGTTTTGAAGTACGGTTCTTTTAAACTTGGGTTTTAGCGATTTTGATTTCTTTTTTAATTACCATAAAGTTGGGATTGGCAGAGTAGAGTTTAAATAGTAACGACTTTTATCTTAGATTTAGTATTAGTGCTAGCATGGCTGCGGGCGTCTGTTATTTGTCAAGTTTAAAGGCATTTGCTGTATTATAGTTTTTGGTTATGTTTTTACAAAACCAAAATTTGCTATGGTTTCCAGTTTTTTTTTACTAGACCCTTGATAAGAATTGATTTAACAATGTTTTTGTTAATTGGAATTTGGCCATCTGGAGTACGTTAAGTTTTGTCTTTAAACGTACCCGTTTTTTGTGGTCTAAATAGCTTTGTTTTTAGGGTCAATTCTTTGCTTTCTGCAAGTGATTTTTTGGCTGATATGCATTTATTTTTAATTTTTTTTTTTTTCTTATTTTTGTTGCATGATTTTTTTTCTGTTGCATTATTTGTATTGAGCTTGATGGATATTATTGTAGAGACTACAACTTTAGGTTCAAATGGTTTTATGTTGCAATCTGCAAAATGAATGCTCAAAAGAATTTTTTTTTTTTTGCTGTATTTACTTTTGTTGCATTTTTTAGCGTGGCTTGTTAATTTGTGGTTTGCAAGATTTGAAATTTAAAGGTATTTTTATGTTGTCGTGACATATTAAGTTATTTTTAAATATTAGTTTAGATTAAAAAATAAAACAAACCCTGGTAATATCATAGTTTTTGTTTGCAAAGATTTTTAAATAATTCCTATATTTTTTGTCGGCCACTCTATCTCACATAGATGACTTTTTGAATCCTGCGTACGGTTGGTCTTTGTTTAAATAAGTGTGGATGGTGTAGTGTGAAAGTAAAACAGGATACAACGTGTATGCAAATAGTTTGCAAAAGCGATGTAATCGTTTCCGTTGTTTTAAAGTTATGGAGCCAAAAAAGCAAACGTGGTGTATGGTTTTTAAAACTGAAAAGATCTTGTTTTATAACCAGTGTAGAAATGGTTTTGCAGGTAAAGGCTTTGTGTGTGCTGGGTTGTGTTTTGGCGTAAGTTAAAAGTAAGTTTGGTTGTGGAGACTTGCTGCTCCAGAGGATTTTTAATTCTTAGTCCTTTTTTGTAACAAACTATCATTTAATTGTGTGACGGAGGTAAAGAATCTTCTGAACTTTTCTTTGTGTCAAATTTGCTTTTCTGAAGGCGCCTACCAACTACACTTTATTTAATCTAAGAATTGCTTTTAGAGATGAGTATATAGAAGGTAGTTTAGGAAATTGCCTTATAAGCTAAATTTTAAATTTTGTTTTGTATGTGGTTTTACTCACTTACGTTAGAAATAACTACTATTAGGTTTACCTGTTATTTGTGGATAAATTCTTTCCGATCTGGTTTGGTAAGTTTTTCCAGATCAAGATTAAAGGTTTTTAAAGTTTTTGTCAAAGTGAAAGAATCTCAAAGTTGGTCCAAATGTATAATCTTTAAACAAACTAAGAAGCTTCTGTAAGCATTTAGAAAGTTTTGTTTTGCAAAGCTTCTAGACTTCCAGTATGGAGGTAGCTTTTTGTAGACGTAAGGTGACCATTTCTGTTGACTTTTAAAAGTTAATAAGTGCTGTGGCTTATTTAGTTTAAAACAATGTGGTCCGCTTGGTTGAGTTGATGTACGCTTGAGTGTTCTCATCTAAACCCATGTTGGTAGGAGGGGAAAAGATTGTTTGAATAATTTACAAGATCACTCTCTCTATGACCTTACTTAGGCTTATAGGCCAATAATTTTTGGGAAACATTTTGTTTTTCCCAGGTTTTGCAATGTTGACTACGTGCGAGCCTTTTTAGGATGACAAAAAGTGCCCAGTACAAAAACTGGCATTTGCAATATTGGTTAGAGCCATTATTTCTTTATGCAAGAATGTTTTTAAAACTTTGTTGGGAATTTCTTGTTTGGATCAACGCTTTTGTTTCCCGTGGTAATCTTAGTGGATTATAGACGCAAACTTAAAAAGTTTAAGAAGCCTTTTTTGAGGCAAAAGCTTTTTCGATATCCTCAACCGTTTGTACAGGAGTCAAGCTACTAATGCTATATTCCAGACATTGAGAAAAGAAAGTTTACTCCGTCTGTATGGCAACTTTTCTCTCTTTTCTGGATCTTCTTCCAAGTAACTCCACTAGTACTGGACTGTAGTCAAAGCTTAGGCAGTTGATTGTAGTTACCACTGCAAGCGAGTTGACAATTTTTTGTATTGCTACGTCAAGAACGTCTCTTCTTTGACCCGCGGCGCTATGAAAAGTGGGTTTGTCCGGATCCAAGACTTGCAAATTTATTTGCTTTACGTAATCTAACAAAGCTGTTTAGACAAATGTTACTGGAAGCGATCCTGACCGTGCCAAGCCTTGGCACAGTCACCACTATTGCGTTTGGTTTGATTGAGATTAAGTTGAGTGTATCCACTTCGGAGTGATTCAATGATCTATTTACTAAAATCAAAGTCTCACACTTTGTGGGTACCACCGGCGGTCTCAGATACGTAAACGTATTTGGGATTTTCTTTGCCTGATTAGGTTTGTGGACCAATTTTGACATTAACCGGATGTTTAGGTTTTGATCAAAGAAGAACTCATCCATTTCACTCATTTTTTCTGTAATACCAATGGCATTCTAGAAACAGACTCGGAATAATACATCGTCTAGTGTATTATCAATTTTAGTTGATAAAAGTGGACAAGATGTTGACTATAAATTTAATTTGAAATTTGCCCATTTCTTTCAAAATGTTGGCAAATTTTGCAGCGGTTGGCTTTTGTTGCGTTGGAGAAGCGATAGCCGTTGCAAAAAATACGCTGTATTCTACAGAATTGCTGGGATTTGTAGGTTGAAACAAAGAAAAAAAACATAGGCCGGCGCGTGCTGTTGATCTTAAGTTTACGATGTTTTTGTTAGCGCCATTGCTCTCAGGCATGCTTTGTAGTTGGCGGGGTAAAGACCTGAACATAGAGCGCGCTTTAGCGCTGATTTGTTAGAACAGGCCACCGATTGGTGGAACCCCAAACATAATCTGCAGACCTGGTCTGCGCTTTACCTGTTGGTAGTTGACACTGTGGAATGCCGTTAGATTTTATTTTTTGCTCTGCTATGACTTTCAAGCCAAGTAGACCAGTCAGATTTAAGACCTTTGCGCTCTTGGTTCCTTTGGGGAGTTGCACAGCAACCATGAAGAATTTGATAAATGAGTTCTTTATTTGGTAGACGTTTGTGGGTTTAAAGCACCGTTTCTATAAGCCTTTGACGACGTAATTTTTGGTATAGTAGGTTGGTACCTTGAGGGTTACTACCTCTAGGCAGCGTTCCTTAAAAGTTGCCCAAGTGGGTTGCTTGGCTTTCTTTATTTTTATGTGCGCGATTATTTGCCGAATCCTTTGGAGGCAGCAGCCTTGACCCCCAGTTTTTTAGTGGAGGCCGACAGGTCTATGGATTTTATGAATTGTTCCGTTTTATTTGTTGAGAGTGGAGGCGGCGGCGACGGAGATTTTGAGGGTAGCCACCAGGGCCTTGATTGTGCAGCCTGCTTGGCGTTTGTGGTGGTTAATGAGTCGATGGTGTTATGGACACCCTCAAGTTTTTGTTCAAAATTCTCCGCCATTTCCTCTATCCGCCGCTGCAGCTTCCGTTGCTAGAACTCTTGGTGGGGGAGCGGTGGCGCTCTTTCTACATCTTCCTATCCCTCATTTCCTCCTAGTGCTAGAATTCTTTGTGCGGGAGCAATTGTTTTTATTGTGCTCCCCTTCCACTTCGGTCATTGTTGTGGCGGCAGGATTCTTAAATAAATTTTTCTATTTACCAAAATGTTTAAATTACAGTACTTATCAATGTTTATGGTATTAACAAGTACTGCAACTAATTTTTTTGTGCAATGATAATTGCAGGGTAAAGTTCTGTGTGTGTGCTGGCTGTTCTGGCGTCTCTGGATATCGTGCGATGCTTACAATTTGGCTGCTGGCAGTCGAGTAGACTATCAATTTGTTGTTACGGCAAGTGTTGGTAAAGTACATAAATCGCTGTTGAAACGCCTAGCTTATTAGTCTACAATAATTTTTTTTTTTTTTTAACATTTATTACTGTTTTACTTTTTATTGTTAAAAATTTTTTTGGAGATGTAAATTGACATGCTGCTTACTTTACAAATCTACTAATAAAAATTTTTAATACAAACTTTTTCCAAACATTCTTAAATTACAAGTTAGATAAATGAATTTAAATAAATCACAGTTGAAATAATTTTTGAATAAAAAATATTAATTTTGAATTTTAATATAATATAAATCATTTATTACTCAGATGAACAAATTTTGCTTAATTATCTTGTATTCAATTTAAGCTTCAACACCGTAGCAGGTATTTAATTAGAAAAAGAGAACAATTTTGTCAATGGAAATTCTTCCAACATTCACGAGAAGTAACAAATTTCAATTTAGCAATGAGCATCCCTCTAAGGCATCCTTATTCACAACTTTCACCATATAAATAACCTTTAATTATATTAAAGTAGAAAGTAAAGACTCGGGGAAATCGTCCGAGGAAAACGGTTGCAATGGAAAGAACAACGACCCCTATAAAAGCACAAATATATTTCAGTAGTTTGCATTTAATTTATTAATTTTAATTGCAATTAATTCAAATAACTTCTATTACAACACAATACAGTTAGTACTTAAAGTTGACAAAATCAGGTGAAGCATTAACTCACGCTTCCTGTAGTTAGTTAGCTGATGATAATAGTTGGCGTAAACATTTCTACAGGAAGGAAACGTTATAATGAGGATATGTATGTCTGTTAGATGAGTAGGGTTTACATTTTTTGATGTTGTCATGACAACGTAAAAAGGTGGCCATTTTGTTTTGATACGATTGTATCCGAAGTAACGCGATTTTTAAAGTGTTGCAAACAAGTATTGTATATTAAGTTTCTCTTGTCTTCGTACAGTATGTACACATATCTGACGAATTCTGCAAACATTATACACAATCCAATTTCGTCCGGGAATAATCGTATCTTTGCGCTTCGCTGCACTTGAAACTCGCCTCAAGTAAAGCAATCGATATTACTACGGGTAACCCATTATATATATATACTCCGGCACTTATCTCCACTTAGTCTGTTTATAGACACCAATACTAATTGACTCCGATGCTGGTTGTGTTTTTTTCTAATCCTCTACAAGTTGAGTGGTTCTGTCAGTTAATGTAAAATAATATTATTAGGTAATAGATATATTTATCACTGAATTAATGTTTTCATAATATTTATCTACAAATATATATATCTAGAAAATATATTTAAAGAACGTTTCTTAACAATTATTGAAAAATAATGGCATTTTTATTTAATTATAATAAATTATCAAGATATTAACATTGCGAGCACTAACTTTAAAATAATTAATACATGCTTGGTGGATACTTATCTAGAAATTTACTAATATGACAATTTTGGAAACATAATTATATTGTCTGTTAAATAACTACCAACATATGCAAAAGCTTATTACATTTCCAACGCTGGTTTTATTGAAACAGTTGAATGCAAACTCAGAAACGACATGGAACGTAACTGTAACAATAGCGGCGTGATTAATTAAGATAATTTCAATGAGATATCCGACTCGCAGCATGTTCCGCAGCAATTGAAAGAAAACTATCGTATTTTTTTGTAACATTGTCGGTGCATCATCATCGACGTCTGCTCTTTACTGCCCTCAGAATATTACCACTTGAGGGAGCGGAAATCTTATTTTTGCACATAAAAGTCTTGCAAGAGCAGTTCCTCGATCACTCCGCGCTCTCTGCATTAACCTAGATTCCGCACGGAGATGATGAAGGAAGCAGGAGTTAAGGAATAAAAAATAAAACAATCGAATGATCTCTGCGTCTTTCATTATCGGAGCAAACAGAGACGGGTTCATTGAATTTCAAATTAATCTCGATTCTTACAAGTTATTTAAATCGGGATCCTCTTGAAACTTTCATTTTGGTTCTTTTGTTCTTTTTTTTTTGTTTGATTCAAACCACTTGCCAACTACGGCGTAATATTGTATGTATTAAATTGCAATGCGATTTTATTGCAGGAATTTTAAGAGAAAATTAGAGATAACATTTTACAATGCAAGCATATTTTATTTTTATCGGATTGTAAGATAAAATTTTATATTTAATTACTAATTGCCATTACTTCATGGTGGTTAGAGCAATAATGTTGTTAACTAGAGATTATAAGTTTATGGATCAAGGGTTTAAATATAGACATTTTTAGTTACGTTTGTGTACATTTTAACACTATTTGATTTAATAAATTATATATAAAATAGTTTGATACTTTTTGATAATACTAGTAAAAAATGAATTGATAAACAAATTATGTGTAAAGATAAGACTAAAGACAAAATTGATGTTTTAATAAGAATTATCTTAATAATAGATTAGAATAGAACAAGAATCTGCTCTAAGTTCCTTATTTATCAATTTTGCAATAGTTTTATCTTGTTTATTTTTTTGTTTGACTCTTGTCAGCAGTTGAAATAGTGTTTTACTAATACTTCTGTTATAACTTGAACTTAACAATATCTGCGCTTTTTCTACGTGTTTGTATCATTTAGTTAGATAAGATAGTTTTGACTACATTGGCTTGACCATCTCTTCTTAGATACAACAATCTTTTAATTTAATAATTTGGGCAAGATGTTGTATTCCAGTCGTATCCCTTTTTGTATGCTAAATTTGTTTGTTTCTTTGTGCAGTTTCACGCATGCCGTTGCATTTTTGTATATGTTATTGATTAGTGCGGAGTATTTGTGGTCTATACGGCATGCAGCTAGTGTTTCAATTAGTAATTGTTGGTTTATAGAGTCAAACGCTTTTTTGTAGTTGACAAATATGAAGACTAGTTTATTGTATTTGACACATTTTTCAACTAGTGACTTGATTATCAGTAGGTGCTCGTTTGTGCCAAAACTTGCTCTAAAACCTGTTGTTATGTTTCCATTTGCATCTGCTAATTTGTGGATGTTGTTTCTTCTAATAGCTAATTGTTTGTTCATTACTCTCATACTTCTGTTCTTTTCTATAACTTTAGAGATCTTTTTGATGTTGAACTTGCGTTTATGTTTCTTTGTCTCTTTAGATATTTTTTAATTTAAATTTCTATATTCTTGTGAGTTTTTATCTTTTAGGCCTCTTTGTTGTTTTATAAGCTGTTTATGTATACTTTATTATTCACTGTCCCCTTCCACTTTAGATTTGCATTTACTTACTTTTTAGCGCAGTAACAATAGTATCATTTAGTTTTTCAAACTTTATGTTTGCTAATCTTTGTAAATTTGTTTGTATTGTTTGTTTATTTGTGTCTGGTTGTTCAATAGTTGTCTATTTGTTAGTTTCTTGTTTATTGCTTATGTTAGATCTTTTTTTTTCATGTTTAACACTATCTTTGCCCTGACCATACGGTGATTGCTGCCAACTGAACATTACTTTCTGTTACTTATGGTATAGTCTAGTTTATTTTTTGTGACTTTATCTGGGCTCTTCCATGTTCACTTTTGCGTTGTTCTTTTTTTTAATTCATTGCGTAAAGGTCATACTGTAGTAGGAATTTCAATAATAGGTTTTCCCTTTCATTCCTTTGATCAAGTCCGTAGTTTTTAATGGAATTTTTTTTTTCTTGTTGTATTCCGTCAATTTTGGCATTAAAATCGCTAATTAATAGTGTGAATTGGGCCTTGGAGTAGCTCATAGCTGAAGCAACGTCTTCATAAAATCTCTCGACTTTTTTGTTTGTGTGGCCGGCTAAGATTTTACCTTTGGTTTATTTTAAATATTAAGTAAGCAATTCTTGAGCTTACGCTTTTAATATCAGTGATGTTATTGAGATGTTTCTTGTGAATAATAAAACTTTTTTTAGGGTAGACTCTTCTTATTTTCTGTAGTGGATGATGTTTTATGACTTTAGTGTCATTTGGCTTTTACCTTTCTTTCTAAATTCACTAATACCTACTACGTCCCATTTACTGTAGAAGTTCTTTCTTTAGTTCTAGTAGTTTTTTTTTTTTTTTGACAATGTTTGGGTGTTATATGTGACAATTTGCAATTTTCTTCTCTTGTGGTAGCTTGATTTAATCCGGAGATTCGTTGCACCTTCAGTTTTTTGTCTGTGCCAATCGCTACCGTAATTAGTAAACTTCAAACTGCCGGACACTGAAGGTGTTCTACTGTTGATGTCTCTCATATGGCAGTTTTAGCCGGTGACCACTCTGGCAAGTGCGGGTTGGTAGATTACGTTTACCCAGTGTGTGGAATTACATTTTTTTAATTCCTGATTGTGCTGTTATTCCGCCACGATTCGATCGACAGAGCCTTGTTTGTTATCTAGCAGCAAGTAACAATGTGCAGGTGAGGTTGTCATTTGAGATGGACTTACAGAGATGTTAGCTGCTAACTCCTTTTCCACCCCCATTTTTTCTAAGTTTGTTTTTAAATTAGGAATAAAATAATCTAGCTTAACTTGATAAGTTTTTTGTGTATTCAAATAACCATCTTTATGCGACTTCTGGAAAATGTCATTTTGCATATTTTTTTAAATTACCAACACTTCATTACCATCTTACAGTATGTTGTTTTTTAATATGTATCCTTTATGTGTCTTATTTTTTTGGCGCCACCATCTAACTTTTTAGATTCACAACTTTTTGCTGGAAAGATCCCAATAAGAGAAATGGAATTTTTACTTAGAGAACCAACGTTACGCAAATTTGTGTCATGCCTATGTTCAACTATAAAGCCAAATTTTTGTAGCATCAAAAACCATCTGGCTACTCCGGTAGATCTTTCTTGTCCGTGATTTTTTGAAAAGTAGAATAGTCTGTAATAATCTTAAATAGTGTTTCCAAAAAATAAACACATTTTTTAAATTATTCTATTATAGCAAGTACTTCAAATTTGTAGTTTCTGTATTTCTTACTTGCAAAGTAAACAGGATGCAATTTAGTACCTTCTTGATATTGTTGGAACTTCAAGCTTTTTTCTTGGTAAAATTTTTTTAACATTAAATTAGTAAACAATGTTTTATTATGTAATGGAGTTATGTTACTAATTTTGACTACGTGACCTAGGAGTTTAATCCTTTTCTTTAAAGATTGACATTTTATTGTATTCACATTCTATCTATGTTTTTCTACTATTTTTAACATTTTCTTTACATTTTGAACAACTTTGTCTTTGTTGGCCGCTAGTACTACCATGTCGTCTTGTATCTTTAAAATACTGTTGGGAAATTGCAAAGCCCAAATAACACAAATTGTATTTTTACTAGAGTATATTAGTTTTTAACGGAACACAATTCAACACTTTAAAACGTCTTGCTTTGCCAAAAGCTTTTTATAGACTGGTTGCTTTTGCTGTTCTCCTACCCCTCGGTTCTTTCTTTTTGGTACTTTTCACTTTTTTAAGGTAAATTCTCATCAAAAATGGGTTTAGTAACATTTTTTTTTTGTTGTTGTCTAAATGTTGACGAGTTATACCCTTATGAAGTTGTTCCTTAAAAACAAATTCTATTCTTACTTACATATTTGAAAAAAAAAATTTACGATTAGTTTAGTTCAGGTATGGTTTAAAGACAATTTTTAAAGATTTTTTTTTTAAAGTACCTAAAGAAAGTTCCGTTAAACAGCTTTTTGAAAGAAATATTTAACCAAGGAGCATCTCTTGTAAAATGGCTTGAAAGCTCTAGGCCGTACCTGGTCCATCATTTTAGAATCAAAAGGCATCTAATAAAGAAATACAATACAGATGCTTTCTGGTTTTAACAAAAAAAGTTTATATAGTGCCTGTCTACAAACTGGGTTATTATGCTATTGCGCTTTAAATATTAAGGTTTTTTAGTAGTCGTGTGGTCCAAGGTTTGAGTCCACTCATCTTGAGAGTTAATCTATTAGCATTAACGTTATTTATTGTGTTGGAGTGAGATTTGAGCAAGCTGCTAATATGTGGGCTCTAAAACATTCTAGTACTAGCCTTGGTGTAGTTTTAGACTTTTATATAACTAAAATTGCTGCTCCGCTGTCCGTTAAAATTTACACGTTTTTACCAGATATTTTTCTGGTTACTATTTCTACTTTATAGGTTATTTAAGCAATCGTTGCCAACAGGATAATTGCATGTGTCTCTAGTTGTAAAGATATTAAGACTCCTAAATCTTAGGAGTACATATTTTCTCGTTAACTTTAAAGTTTTTGAGCCATCAATGAAGTCTTGAAGGAATTTTGGAATATGAATTGACTATAAATAAAAAACTAATGAATATTTTCTTCAAAATTCTGGATTTATTAGAAAGATTGGACATTTTTATTTAAGAATAAAACACATCATTCAAATGACTTCTTTAGCTAGCTTGACAGTAACCCATCAAATTTACTCAACTTTATAGTACATTTTTGATTGTTTGCGCTTTAATTGCTTAAATGGCAACTTTGATTTTGTGTTTTAAGGCATCAATCATCTCTGGATGGTTAGCGTAACATTTATCCTTAAGGTTTTCCTACAAAAATAAATCCAACGGCGTCAAATCACAGCTCCTAGGCGGCTAATTGACATCAGAATTTTGGCTAGTTATTTAATTTTGAAAAACAGTGCGCAAAAGATTGATGGTTACGTTGGCTTTACGGCAAGTGGTTTCGTTTTGTTGAAACAAAATGTTATCCATTTTATACTCTTTAATGTTTGAAAACAAAAATTTATTTAGCATGGCACAGTAACGTTTGCTATTGACGGTAACGGCGGCTCTTTGCTCACTTTCGAAGAAAGATGGCTCAATAATGCTGCCGGATCAAAAACCACACTAAACAGTTACTCGTTGTGGATGCATAGGTTGTTCAATAGTCAAAATTTATTGATTGGTTTTTGAAAATTATTTTTTTATAACCTATGAAAAGTACTTTTATTTTCGAAGGGTTCCCCCCTTTAACATAGGTGAAATGCCTCCCATCACGAATATCCAAATTACTTCAAAAATTACTTTCCTAGCATCAAAAAAACATGTTTGGTAGAATTTAAAAATTTTGATACTACCCCTCTCTCTATAGGGGGCAAAAAATAGCATTTTCTCGTTTATATTTATCTACGCACCAATTGAATAAAAAATTTAAAAAAAATCATGAAAGTAAGATTTTAGATGATCTTCAAACACAATTTTTTTAGACCCCTCAAATCCTGTATATAACCTTTAAAAAAATTTCAGAAGGGTTGAAATTTACTTTTGGTTATCTAAATCTTTGATTGCATAGAATTATATTTTTTAATTTTATAAGTAATTGAAAAATGTACGTCCACGATTTTTTTCGAATTTTTTGAGTGGTTAAAAATCGTTTTTTTTTCACTTTTTTGTCATTTATACTGTTTTTTTTCTGCTTTTGTGGCGAACAATTTTACATCTTAGGTATAATATTTTCATCAATTTGCAATGATTTGACAGCTCAAAACACAATTTATCGTATTTTTTAATAGACAAAAAACAAATGAAGTAATTTTTTTTTTTTTATTTTAAATGTCAGATTCGTATTCTTGTCATCAAAATTAGTCAGTAAACTAAATTTAATCAAAATCGGTTGAACAAAATTGTGTTTAAAAGCCACCCAAAACTCTACTTCCATGATTTTTTTTTAGAATTTTTTATTTAATAGATGCGGCAAAAAAAAATAAAAACAAAAAAATGCTATTTTTTGACCCTTTTGAAAAATTTTAAAATCTTACTAAACATGTTTTTTGATGCTAGAAAAGTAATTTTTAAGGTAATTTGGGTATTTGTGATGGGGAGCATTTCACTTATGTTAACCGAGGGGACCATTTGCATTTATGGCATATTTAGTATTTTTATTGCTTATTACAGATTGCTCACAGCTAATTTGATCAAATTTTATTGATTGGTTTTTATTTTATTGATGATTTAGTGACAATTTTTTAGAAATAATTTTTTAATAACTTCTGAAAACATTTTTAATTAAAAATTTGCATTTATGGCATGTTCAGTATTTCAATTGATTATTAAAAAAAAATTTATAGCTACTTTGATAAAAGTTTATTGATTGATTTTTGTTTTGTAAATAAGAAAGTTTCTTTTGTACTTGCATCAAAATCTAAAAAACTTTGTTGTAACTGTAGTTTAAGTGCAAAAAATAAATCCGTTGCAGTTTTTTTTTTAATGAAGAATTTGCGAGCCGAATTAAAAACATATGGCGGGCCGAATTTGGCTCACAAGCCGTAGATTGCCGACCCCTGGCCTAGACTACTGCTATGCGCTCTAGTTTATTAAAGTGGTAGCGGGTCTGTTGGTTTGTCAGCTTTGCGTTATTGTTGGCTATTATGTGCTCTTTGAGTTCTTGGTAGAGTAACGCCGGTTTGGAAAACAAAGCGTAGGCAGGGTTGTGATCTTGTAAGTTTGAAAAGCTGATCTATGGTCTGTTTAGTTGGTTAAATGCCGTTTATTGAAAATTTTGCTTTGGCCTTTGTATAGCTATTTTGCAAACCAAGAAAACCTGGCAGTTGTTTTTTTTGTATTAGGTTTTGGAGTTTTGTCTCGGATTAGGTTAAGGTGGTGTTTGCATTTTTTTAAGTTGCAAGCACAACACGTGCTTTTGGAGTTTATTGAAGACTAATCATAATTGGTTTTAGAACTTTTGATTGTAGGAGAGAGTTTTTAAACCAAACGGCATTACTTTGGAAAAATTGCAAAAATAGTTGCTACATTTACTTTGGTGGCTATCTACTAATTTTTTGAACGATTTAAATTGCATCTCTAGAATTGAAGTTGCTGTTTACGCTTCAACCATTTCTTGAAATTTTTGACTTTGTTTCTCAGATTTTCTAGGTATGCTTTATAGTACGCCGGCGGCAAGAATTGTTACAGGAACTTTTATGGGTATTTGTGGGTATTTCTCAAAACGCTGGCAGGTCTGTATTAAACTTTTAGATGATGTGGTTTAAACTACATAAGGGATGGCACTGGGATGGCTCGGCAATCCTAGTAGAGTTAGTGGCATTGGGTTTGTTGCAAGGTTTAAAGTTTTACCTTAGGAAGTGCTGTTTTGAAGTACTTTAATACCGGAAGCACGTTTTTTTTTTCTATCGGTTATGATTGGTATACCTAATTGTTTAGGTGCCGTCGGAGTTTGTGAGGTTTGTGGTTCAACCTATGTTTGTGTCGTCAAATTGCTTTTGACTTCTATTTCAGTTTGTAGTTTAGCCGGTGTTAATGGTAGATAGTTGATGTGTGGAGGTAGCGGATTTTAGGTGTACCTGCGGGCAACTTACTGCTGTTTATTGGTGCTCAAGATTTTATGTTCAACCTGTTGGTGGTTTCAAATGGTTGGTCGGTAGTAGCCAGTAAAGTTTTAAAGTTGTTGTTACTAGAAAGTAGTAAGATTGCGGCAACATCGTTGTTTGAATAAGTGCTGCGTGGTCTTTTACCTGCGGTGGTGGTTAGGCCGTGGTGTTTTCTACACGGTTTGAAGTTTAACCGTCTAACCTTTGTAATAACAGTTTCCGAAAAGATTGTATAAGTTACTTTTTGGCATGATTTTGCTTGGCGTTATTTGTTGCCGTCTCCGGTGTACATTGATTAAAATTTGTTTGTGTGAGTTTCATCACGGTGCAATGACGCTTAAAGAATGTTTTACAGTTTTACAAACGTCCAAAGTACAAAATCACATTTTGTCTAGCGTAGTGTACTTGTCTGGGCGGGTAGTATACTCCCGGTGCAGGCGTTGTCGTGTAGTTTGCTGATGGCTACGGAGGTTGTCATTGTAGTGGTTAGTTTAAAGGGTTCATTGTTTGTATAAGGGATCATTTTGGACGGTGTATTTCCAGGTTGATTGATGTGACTTTATCTGGAGTATGAATTAAAATGACTATGTTGCCGGCTTGCCCTGCGGTTATTGCTTGAAATCGTTGATGAGTTACTTCATGTGGTGTTATTTTACTGTTTGTTGTGAGGCTTTGGGCAATATTTAGGGATATTTTATTATTTTGCTTCAACTCTGCTAGATTTAGTTTCAATTCTGTAATGGCTAATATAGGTATCTTGGGGTAGCTGCGGAAGCAAATAATACTTTTGGAAGGTTTTAGCGGTTTGAAAATTGATTGTGAATGATGTTTATTGAATAATTTGGCAAAGATTCTCTGAAGAGTCAATTTGTGACACCGGCACCGGGCGTGATTGCAGGTTGTTCAGCCGTTGGTTCTAACAAAGCAGAAGCTGTTTGGGTTTGCGTTTGTTGTGGGTGTGGCGTCCCAGTGCAATGCCACTTAGGAAAATGTCTTAAGCGTCCGGGGTTGCAGCAATTCTCCCACTTTTTTGACATTCTTTGTTTCAGAAATGAAAATTGTCTTATTCCAATACGTTTTACACCTTTGTCTTGCGCGGTCTAGTTTGTTGTAAATAAAATTTAGGTTTGATTAAGTTACGGGGGAGACTTGTAGGTTAATACTGCGGTTTATCCTATAATGCTGGTTGCGGTTGGATATCTCGTTCAGTGGTGTTTCTGGGAGGTTTGTCCGGGGAGCGCACTGTTCCGGTTTGTTCGGGCGGTTTGGTGGTAAAACTGGCTTCAGATGGCTTCAGATCTACGTGAATTTTTACAAGAGAGTGCTGTAGGTGGTCTTTGACACAGTAGCAGTATCTTCCTCATTTATTTAGCCGCTATTTTTTTTTCTCTTCTTTGTATTATTTTGTTTTAGTTTATTTATATATTGTTGGTCTATTTCTGCTGCCAGGGCTAATCACCGACGCCAGAAGATAGGACTACCACATCTGGGAATTTTGCTGAAAATTCAGAAGTTTTTAACGTGCGCGCAACAGCAAACGGGACCTTCTAACGTTTTTTTTATTATTCAAAAGAATCACAACACATTTTTTCTTAACCAGAAAAACTGACTTTCTAGATAGAAAACTTGAACTTGAGACCCCTTTTGTATCATGATCTGGTTGCTGAGTTGATAGTTGATGACGGCGTTGCGTTGTTCAGAGTATTGTTGTTGGCAATACGTGGTTTGTCGTTTTGTGCAACCCCCAATCTTTTTTTTTTTTGGCGTCGTTGTGGACTTTTGTTTGTGATGCGTCCTAACGACGCCAAAACTAAAAAGATTGGGGGTTGCACAAAACGACCAACCACGTATTGCCAACAACAATGCGTCCTAAGCTCCAGTAAGGTTTTACTCGGGAAATTAGAATGTGGCCAAGTGCTACAGCTAGTCTTAAGATAAACCGAGGTGGATGTGTAGTAGGCACCGCAACAACTTTTTTAACTTTACGGGGTAAGTCTATAAATGAAACGTGGTGGTAGTGTAAAGATGGCATTTCTACTTTGCGAAGTTTTTTTAAAACTTGTTACTTTTAAATTGAGGGTCGTCTTTGCTCAGTACAATCTTGAGGTACCCAAATTGGTAGATAGTTGCGTTACTGGTAGTGTGTTGTATAGGAAATGTAATGTCTAACAGACCCACGTAGTCAATTGCGTTACGTTTTTAGAGGCGGCTGTCTGGACGAGATTGTAAGACGGCGGCTTTTTGGGCGGCACCAATCTTTATCCACGCGCAAGTGATGCACTTGCTTTGACGTTTTTTTTGGCTCCTTGCTAGTGGTAACTTTTCAATATGTTGCAACAGGTTTGGTCTTGCCCTGGATGTCCGCCGGCGTCGTAATTGTAGTCTTTTTTATTTTATTTTTTTCTGCATTGTTGCTAGAATGGCTAACTGGTTCCAGCTTGCTAGGGTGCAATATAGTTTCCTGTCAGCGCCTTACCGGCAGCCTACGTCTAGTCTAGGTTTAGCCAATCTTTAGCGTAACCCGACAATAATGATCCGCGATTACGGGCATTTGCGTTAATTTTTTACGGCGGCACTTTTAACTTCCAAGTGTTGTGTGCAATTACTCTTTGGCTCTTGGAAAAGGTCGTGATGCAAAATCAATTGGTGGTTTTTTTTTTCAACCAAGTCAGGCAGTTGGTTTTTCTGGCAACAAAAATTTTGGCTTGAGCGGTTGATACTCTTGGAGACTAACTGTTTGAATCCTAGACGTGTTGAGGTTTAGGTGGAAACCCAGGTAAAGGATTAGTAGAGTTGGGCGCTAATTGGTTACCGTGATCCGGTTGCTGCGCTTGATAAGTCACCTCAGGTGATGTCATTTTTACTGTTTGTTGGGAGGCCTTAGGCAGTGTGCTTAAAAATATTTTTCTATTTTGCTCCAACCTGATTGAACTTAGTTCCAAGTTCACACTAGCTAGTATGGGTATATTGGAGTAGTGGATGATTTTCTTGCAAGGTCTTAGCAATTTGGAAGTTTATTGTAAACAATGTTATCTTTAGAATAATTTGGCAAAGACTAGCTTAAGACTTAAGTTGTGGATAAGTTTTGATATAGTCTTACCGTCCACCCGCCCAACTGTTTGTCATAAACAAATTAATATTAAAACAACCTACCGTGTTCCTGCAGCTAACTGACATGACAAAATGACTGACAGATGTCATTAAATTTAAAGAGGAAAATGACGTTGCCATTTTCTTATAATGAGCACTTAGTCGGGTGGGCAGGAACACAGTTTGTAAATATTGAGGCAAGTAGTTTAATATTGTGTTCTTGCTTACCCGCCCGAGTGTTTGGTGTAAAGAAATTTGATATTATTATCACCTACCGCGTTTTTGTAAGTAACAAACACGACAGAATGACGACTATTGTCATAAAGTTTTAAGAGCGAGTTAACGTTGTCAATTTTTTGATAATAAAAGCAGGGAGATTTGACTATTTTTTAAGACTTTGGTTTTGTATAGATAGGTCAAACTTTTGAAGTGTAGTGTCTTTGCGTACACAAACTTTCTAACCCGGGTCCCAATTAACTTTTTTTTTCATATTTTTATACCCATTTTTTCTCTTTTCTATCTCATCCTATATGATATACAATTCAGTTGACAACAACTTAGTAAAATAAGTATAAAATAAAAAGACTAAGCTTATGGATGTACAAACAAACAGGAAAAACGTTTAGAAAACAACGGAAGGATACCTTAGTTCTAATCGGGAGCTACGGCAATGACTTTTTTAAAAAATTTAATAGCTTTTTTAAGGTATCATAAAAAACTTATTTATCTATGATTTTTGCTGTTTCTCATAATCTTATCCAACTTATTCAGCAACCAATATATTTTTTTCGTGATGGACTTCTTGGTGAACCAAGATTATTACATTTGTTTTTTTTTTCAACTATTCTAGAAACTACAACAACTAATGTTGAGGTTGCTTTAGGAAAATTTGATTATTTACTTATTACTTTTGTTGTTAAATATTCTCTTCCTACTACTACCAAACCTAAACCGTGCCTCATCTATCATTATTTTAAGAAAAATGAAAAAAAAAATTAATAATTTTGTTTTTGATACTTATTGCTTATATTCTAATAATCAACAAATTGCATCAGAAAACCTCACAAAAACTATTCAAAATGTCAAAAATTAGTTCCGTTCTCTGTTAAACCAAAACAAAAATACTTGTTTTTAATTTAGACAAAACAGGCAGTAAATAAGAAGCAAATGCTTTAAGAAACACATCAGCAATTGATCCAAACAGACTAAAAAGGATTATAAGTCAGCTCTTAATTATTGTGACACAATCTAATACAGTTTGAAAAAGATTGGATTGACATAAACATAGCTAATCAAATTTCTCAGCTTTCCATAAACAACTTTATTTTACAAATAAATTATTAAACAAAATTTCAATCTCTTGTCCAACAATCTATGGTAGAATGATTAATCCAGCACTTGTTAAAAAATGAAATAAACTATTCCTTTCTGGAACAAATAGAAATTATACAAGTTGGAGAGCAAATGCTCAATTCAACCCCACAATTTAAACAAACACTTTCACTTGTACTTTTACGACACCATCAACTGTTCACATTCCTAATCCAAAACATCCATTGACAACAATATCAAGCTGTTATGTTTTGTGTTACGTTACGCACATAATCTATACAAAATGTAATCTCTCGCTGCGCGATTGACATGTGCATCAAAAGGCTTACATAAATTATAATTACAATGTTTATAATTGTAATAACATATTTGATAAAATTTTGCTCAAATTGTATTATTATTTTCAAAATAATTAATCAAACCTTAGTCTCTACCTAGTCTAGACCTATTACATTAATTAACAAGCCGAGTTACTTAAAATTAACACCTCAGTGAAATGATTACTACCCTGCGTAGTATCCCATTTGCGGTGTCCCGTGTTTATTTATCGACCCTGTAAGATTGTTTTAAGCGACCTACAAATGCCCCTTTAATATTGTATGCGTACAACCCGCAAAAGACGTATATTATCCTGAGAGATAGATAACTTTATACAGTTTTAATCCTTGTCGATTTGCCAAGCCCTAAATCTCTCGGCTTGGCATACAACAGGTTTGAGCCACAATTCATGTTTCAATAAGTTAAAATCATGCCATAATTTCACGCAAATAGTGTTCCTTAAAACTTTATTAAATGTAAAAACGCGAACGTTGTTGGCTGGTTGCATTTACATGAATTGCATGCGAATCGGTGCTTATTAGGATTTCAGCGGTTATTGTCGAGTTGTACATTTTGATTATGTTTGCGGCGAGTTTTAAGCTTTCAAAAGCTTTTTTATAATGAATTTTGTTAACTAGTGCATACATACTGTTAGTTATTAACTAAATTAGTTTTATAATTTTTGTTTTCATTTTTAAATTAATTTTTATATAAATTTGATTAAATTTATATTGATTGAACATTTCTACAATTTGTTTAATTTTAGAAAGTCAAATTCAGCCTCTAAACAAACTCACCATGCAAAACAAAATCGAATTTTGTGATTACAAACCACAACAAAAAAAATATACAACATCATTAAGGGATTAAATTAATTAAGTTTTGCATCGAGGGGTTAATTGCGAGTAAATCAGCGACGCAACGAAACGCGAAATTCCGATTTGTTTACGTTTATCGGCGTTCGCTGGCTGCGGAGATCCCCAACTTAATAATCTGATTATATTTTGAGTTTTACATCTACGAGTTAATGGATCGAAAAATACCCAATGCAAAAATAAATCCTAATATTGTGTACATGTATTTCTTAAGCTGAAAGGTTTCAGATGTGATGAACAATTTTAAAATTTCGGCAAACAAATCTTTGACACATCAAACGAAATAATTTAAAATAGTTAAATAATTTTCTTTTGTCGACAAGAACTCAAACGGAAAATAATAATGAATTTGTTTACACGCAGCGAGGCGTCTGAAGATTAATAGCCTGTCGAATTAACATGAAACAGTCATTACATTATTAAACAAGAAAAAAAATTGATTTAATATCTGTTTCCTTTGATATATAAATATTCATGATCGGCTGTCCCCATCCACATCATCATCCGCTGAAATATCAATCGTTTGACGTTTCAAATATCAAACGATTGAAAATGTGTTTTTAGAAGAGAAAAGCCCCGTAAGATGCGCTTGCATTTAAAAAAAATTGATATGTAAAAGGGAATCGTGGTTCGGATGAATGATCAAGATTTTCTTTATGGAAACCGTATTTCATCATCATTTTTTTATTTATTTCTTCTGCTTTTCTATCCTTGCATTTAATATAACAAACGAGGACTTTGTATTTTTTCCTTCTGTGTCTCTTAAAGAGATATTTTGTTTGTTCGGAGTGGGGTGGGTTATTTATAGGTAATAAATTTGCATGCAGGGAGGAATAATATTTGTTATTTTTTTGCTACCGAGAGCCGGCAAAGCAATTTTGATTTGAATTTAGTGCATAAATCTGTCGCTTTTTATTGTTGTCGGCTTTGATTTATAATAATCTTTCTAAATTTTATTATTGTACGGATTTATTCGTTATTGTGGTTGATATTTCTTCTGAAAAGTATTAAATCTCTTGGAATTGTATTGAAAATAAATTATAATAAAATAAATTTGATTTTTTTTTTTTTTATTTAATATTTATATAATTTTGAAATCTTTGATTTACTATTATTTAAATTAGAACAACTTACTAATTTATTTCTTTGTTTCAGGTGAGTTAAGTAATCTAAATTACTTACTTAAAATATTGGTAAGCCAACTACATCTTAAAATTCTAAGCATCAATTTTAATTTAATAATAACTACAACTTTGTGCTTTGTCTGATATATCATTATTAGCTTTAGCGCTCAACAGTTTTAACCCAAAATTATTTTATTTACATGTGTAAATGAGATATTTATAGAAATTTCTAGAATAATATAATATCATTGTAAATTAAAATTGTTCTATTAATGAGTTACCGATATAATGTATAGTTTTGGAATTTACGCATTGACATATGAAAGAAAATGATTTATTATAAATCATTTTATTATCAGAACAAATAAATAATTCAAATTAATAATAATAATTAATTTCAAGTTTTTTTCTTTATAAAATGCATCATTTTTAAATTCTAAGCAATTAATCCAAATTCTTCTTCAAATTAAGTTTTTTTTTCGAATATAAAAAAAACAACAATATCAGAAACAAATTACAAAACAATCATTTCAATGACAATTTGTCAATTGTTTCAAAAAGTTTTTGAGGGAGCGCTCAGCGATGGCAGTTTATTTAATTTATTTTAATTCTAGTAAATTGTTTTGATTTTAATGTTTTTTTTTTTGTTAAAATAATTGTGTATGTATGTGGGAAATTATTTTTAATTTGCAGTTTAGTTCATTTCTATAAAATCTAAGTAGCATCTGGCAAACTGAAAAATTATCTATTAAAAAACAGGATTTTTTTATTTAACGTATTGTAAAAGAGTCAATTTCAATACAAAAAATTTAATTAATTTTCTATAAACTTGGACGTATGCAATAAAAATTTGTTTTATATTCTTTAAGTTCAAAAATAATTTTCCAAAAACATAAAAAAAAATTCAACTGATTCTGAGATGACTTTAAAAAAGAACGTTTCTAAATTAATTTTATTTTTGATTTTTGCAAATAAAAAATCAATCTATAGCAAACAAATATTCAAAATTGCAAAAAAATTTTAATTTTTTTATTGATTAATAAAAAATTTACATTTTTGTATAAATCCACGCAGAAAATTTAGCAGAACTTTATTTACTGTATTAACTATTTAAACAACTATAGAAAAACAATTTTTATTACAAAAATTTAAAAAAATGCGTAGACTTTTTGCACTAAATAATTAAAAATTTTATGGAAAAAATTGCTTAGACAAACTGTTTTAGCTTCAAATTTAATAGAAATTATTGCAAATTCTTTATTTATTGCAATACTTAATTAAACATTACATAGACAACTATTTAATGCTTATAAAAGCCAAAATATTTTTCAAACATTATTGAAAAGCAATTTTTTTAATAAGTGGTGGGGTATAGGTGGTTTTTGAGGACAAATTAATAAAATTAACTATCTCTGATATGTTTGAAAAATTTGTTTAGTAATAGAAAAAAATAAATGTATTAAACATATATAATTTTATTAATTTGTATTAAAAAGACACCCAAAAAATTTGTCAAATACCGCGTAAAAAGTTCATTTAATGCAGAAAATTTTACCAAAAATTGTCGCAGAAAACTTATTTATTAAGCTGTTTTTACAATTGTCTATTTATTGTTTTAATTTTAAGAACTTACTGACTTTGTTAGAAAAAAACTTTAAAAACATTCAGCTTTTGCTTTTTGTTTATGAAAAATTTGCGAAAAAATCATTTATTGTTAAAGTAGAATTTATTGCAAAACTTTTTTAGTAAAATATTGCAAAAAAAACTATTTATTGCAGAATTAATAAATTCTATTTATGCTAACAAAATTGTAAAAAAACTACTAACTTACATTTATTGCAAAAAAATTGGAAACAAAATACTATAAAAATTTATTTATTCTAACAAATTTGTCAAAAATTTACTTATGAAACTTGATCCAACAATCACAGACAATTGTTCTACAAACTTTGTCAGGGTGCTTAGATGGAGAGATAGTTATTCGTTTCATTATTTATTTCACAAAAACTAACAAAAACTATTACGTACAATCAATTTTGTAACTGCAAAAAAATCAAAGAAATGTTAGTAAAATTGCAGGGAAAACTAATTTAATTTAACAAATTTGTAAAAACCACTTATTATTTATTGCAGAAAAATCCTATTTTCTTTTTTTATTAATAATATTATTGCACAAAATTTATTGTATTTAGAAGAATTAAAAAAAAAAAAACTATGCCGAGGTTTTGTCAAAAATCGTGTAAATACCAATTTATTAATTGAAATATAGCAAAAATTTAAAAAAAACCATTAATCAAGTTTGATTTATTATAAAAAAAAACTATAGCAAACACTTTGAAAAAAATTGCAAAAAAACCAGTTATTGCATGGGCAATTCCATTTCAAACAGAGGGGGGGGGTGCATCAAGAAAATTGCTTCAGTATTATTTTTCCGTTTCTATAACTTATTAGTAGTCTTTTGATTGGTTTATGAGGGTATGAAACCCTTAAACAAAATTCTACGATTTTTTTTAGTTTTTTTGTCGTTTTTTAAATTTGACTTTAAAAAATTGTATTTAGAGTTCAAAAATCACAATTTTAACGCAAAAAAAAAACTGGCTAGTAAACTCAATCAAAACAGCCGGTGTTGACGTATTTTGATGTAAGTTAGTTAAAAAATGTAAATTTGTTTTGTGTATTTTGGTTTAAGGGTCTAAAACTCAAAAAATCTGCCAAAATAGGTCTACTTTTCAACATAAACTTTTACAAATACACATTTAGCAACTTTCAGAGGAACTCTACACCAAATATTATTAAAAATTTGAGTTTTGCAAACAATTTTACATAGAAAATAGTTAGTGTGGTGCTTATCGGGCGTAAAAAAATTAATCTAAAAAAATACAATTAAATTTTTTTTTATTGATTTATATTTTTTAAGCTCATTTCAGAAGTTTATCAAAAACATCTTTTGTTGCATGAACTAATTTTGGTCGATTTTACTCTTTGTCTGATAGTTTTTGCAATTGCAAAATTTGAGAATATTATTATTTTTAACATTCAAATCCAATTCGGGGCTCATTAAAACTTGACAAGAAAAATTAAATTCTCACCCTATAATAATATTATTTGTAAATATAAAAAAATGATTAATTTTTAATTCCTAGATAGTGTTCTAAGTTTCTTAAGCACAATACTGACTATTTTTAATGTATAACTGTCCGCAAATTTTTTTTATAACTTTGGTGTATTGTTCATCTGAGCGCCGCTAAATGTGTATTTGTAAAAGTTCATGTTGAAAATAAACCTATTTTTGCAGTTTTTTTTAAACCTAAATATACAAAACAAATTTATATTTTATGTCAATTTTGACAGTTAAGAAAAAATTACAAAAATGCTTTTTTTTGTCTTGACTACGTGGACAAAAACATTGTTTTTTTTTTGTTATGCCGCATATAAAAAGAGTGTAGACTCAAAATGACGCCAGAATTGGATTCTACGGACAACTTCTAATCGATTTTACAAGCAACATTTTTTTGCGTTTAAATCACAATTTTTAAACAAAAACTACAATTTTTTAAAGTCAAAGTTAAAAACGACAAAAAAACATAAAAAAAGGTTTTTTTGAGAGTTTTATATTCTTATGAACAGATAAATAGACTACTATAATAAGTTATAGAAACGTAAAACAATACTAAAGCAAGTTTTTCGACACTCCCCTTCTGGTCCGTTTAAAATAGCTCGCGTACAATAACTAATTTATAGCTTAAAATCAAAAAAACTAATTTATAGTATGAAACTCTAGTAAAAACACAAAAAAAAAATTTGTGTAAAATTATTCTAAAAATATTGCAGAAATTTTATTTAGCCATTTAAGGCAAAAATTCCCCATTTATAGCATTAATTAATTAACTATTGCATAAAATAAATAAGAAAAATATCAATTTAATGTAATAATTGATTAAAAAACTAGTGAACTTGTAAAAAAAATTTATTTAAAAAGCTAATTTATTTAAAAAAAAAAAAATGAAAAATTGACACATAAAACCTATTGCATTTTGTTTAAATTTGCCATCAAATTTTTTGCAAATTTAATTTATAGAATGTATTTCATATAAAAACCAATTTATATCAAACTGTTCTTTAAAATTAAAACAAAATATCTATTTTCTGCACAAAATTAACAAAAATTGTTGAAAAGCATTATTAAAATGTTAAAAAAAGGCTATTTATTTAATTAATTAATTAATTAACAGTTTCCAAAAAGTCAGTTTATATTAAAAAAATTATCAAATACTACGCAAAAACTTATTCAGTAAAAAAGTGCATTTAAAATACAATAAATGTTATGCTTAAAATGTTGCCAAAAGTTGACCGTATATTATTTAAATTCTGCAGACAATTTTGCAACAACCTAATTTATTGCATTTATTATTTTAATTTCAATTCAATTCAATAACCTCTTAATACCGTTAGTTGCCGAGGTGTGTCGGACACACCGAGCCACAGAAAAGACATGTATTGATGCTTATATAAGGTAACGGACTTATATTGGGAAGAACGCTACGCTCGGCATCACTTTGGGTTCACCCATCCAAGTTGTGACCAGAGCGGCCGTTCCTTAACTTTTGTTAGAGCTGGTATTTGTACATGCCCTCTCTGCCGTACTACCTTATTATTATTATTTTAAACTATTTATAAAAATTCATTTTTAGCAAACCTTTCTTTAAAAATGGTGCTAAAAAATTATTTTTTTGCATATGATAATTAACAAAAATGCAAAAACTTTTTAATTTATACTGAGACATTTATCAATACCTATTTAGTGCTGAAAATGGATCAAATTTTTTTACATAAACCCATGTATTATATTAAATAACTGAAAATTCTAAAAACATTTATATAATAATTTATGCTAAAATGTTTATTAATGTCTTGCAAGACAACTATGTCGTAAAACTTGCTTTATTATTTTTCTTTTGATCGATTTCTGAAGGTTTGAAACTAAACTAAAAAAAAAATCTAGGATTTTATTTAGTGTTTTTGTCGTTTTTTATTAAATAGAAAATTTAAATTTGTTTTTGGTTTTAAAAATTTGAAACTCAAAAAATCTGCAAAAGTAGGTCTAATTCTTCAACATAACTTTTACAAATAAACGTTTAGTTGCGCCCAGAAGAACAAGACACCAAATATTATTAAAAATTTAAATTCTACATAGAAAATAGTCATTGTAGTGCTTATCGGCCGTAGAAAAAAATACTTAAAAAAATTAATTGCCAGAAGGCAAAAAATGCTTTAAAATTTTTTTTTTTTTTATTATTCACAAAAAATATTATAAACACACTAGGGTGTAGTTTAAAACTTTCATATTTTGATAAACGACGGGCGGATTTATATTTGATAGCCAAAAATAATAATATTCTAAATTTTGGCGCCAATAGATCAAGTCGAAATTTGTGCCGCAAGCGCAAAAACTATCAAACAAACAGTAAAATCGCTCAAAGTTAGTTCATCCGACATGAGATGTCTTTGTTAAATTTTTAAAATGAACTTGAAAAAATATAAGCCAAATAATCTTTTTAAAAAAATTAAAAAAAAAAAAATTTAAGAAAAGAAAAAAATGTAAAATTGTTTGCAAAACAGTTTCTCTGAACGCTGCTAAATGTGTATTTGTAAAAGTTTATGTTGAAAAATAGGCTTATTTTTGCAGTTTTTTTCAAGTTTTAGAACCGTAAAACCTAAATACACAAATCAAATTTATATTTTCCAACTAATTTACATCAAAATACGTCAACTTTTACGGAAAAAAAAAATCTAAAACATGATTTTTTTTGCCCAGCCTACTAAGAACTTGACTTGAAATGGCATCAGGTTTGTATTTTACACAAAATTTTTGATTGATTTTACAAGTATTTTTTTTTTACTTAAACTTGCAATTTTTAAACAATTAAAAAGTTATAAAACGACAAAAAAACTAAAAAATACGTAGAATTTTTTTTTTTAAGTTACTATTCTCATAAACCAATCAAAATACTACTAATACTATAAAGAAAAAAAATGCTATCGCAAATTTCTGAATGCACTCCACCCCCTGATCTGGTTCGTTAAAAATGGAATTGCACATATATAAAAAAAAAAAATTTAAGAAGACAGTTTATATTGTTAATAAGCATGATTTTTTAAAATGTTAGTTCACATTGTTAGCTAGCAATTTATAGGCATATTGCTTATTTCTAGCAATATGCATAGAGAATAGCTATAAATGTATGCTAAAAAGTTTGTCAAAAAATATATATTTCAATAAGTATTTTAATATTGCATAGATCACCAAATTGATTTAAAAGATTTAAGAAAAATTGGTAAGAAAAAGCATTATTATAAAGCATATAAAAACCAGTTAATAAACAAAAGACTCATAAAAAAATAAAAAACCATGTTTTAAATAAAAATAGTAACAATAAAATAATAATCAGTTAATTAATAAAAAAAATTGCTAAAAAATTAATCAAAAATTATTTGAAAACATAATTTATTAATTACAAAAAAAAATCACAACATTTTTTAAAAACTATATTTATATCATTTAATAATTTAAAGTGTTACATAAAACTAATTTCAGCTAAAACATCTTCTTCTTTTTCTTATCAACCTTAATCTACCCACTGCTGGATATAGGCCTCTTTCAGGTTTCTTCAAATGTGTTTATTGCATATAAATAATTGAAAAGTGTAAAAAAAAATTTTACTATAATTTATTTATAACTTAATCAAAACTATTGCAAAAAAATTATTTACTTCATAAAATATTTAAAAAAACATAATTTATACTTTTTGTGGAAAACTCTTGCAGAAATTTGTTTTGTTGAAATATATAATTATTAATTTTATAGAAAACTTACTTACTAAATTAAATAATTGAAAGTTAATATAATTGATGATTATGACTTTAGATTATAAACACTAAATGTTTATGATCTTTACAAATATTTTTTTTATAACAAATTTATTATTTCAAATGCATTACTAGTTTTGGCTCGACTAAAGATTTCTCCAAATGTAATAAACCTTTTATTGCATAAAATTAGTTAAAAATTGTAGCAAAAATTTATTTAATGCATTTATTAATTAAAAACTGCATAAAAAACTATTTATATATCTTAAATTGTATAATTAAATTTTATTTATACTTTTATATGCTTTATTTTTATTATTTTTTATATAAACCGGTTTCGCCGTTTAAGGCATCGTCAGTAAGTGTATAAATATAAAAAATAAATTTTTTTTTTGTTTTGTTTTATAGTATTTTTATATATTTATACACTTACTGACGATGCCTTAAACAGCGAAACTGGATTATATAAAAAATAATAAAAATAAAGCATATAAAAGTATAAAAAAAATTTAATTATACAATTTAAAATATAAATACTATATGCAAAAGTAATTTACATCTACAACTATTTATATATCGTTTTTTTTTTAACTGGACAAAAATTTATTGACTTCATAACATTTGTCAAAAACAATTGCATTTCATCATATAATTTAAAAACATCAAATTGACTAAAAATTGTCGCAAAACCTTCGTTTATAGTAAATTAATTTATGCTAAGATAGTTTCGCAAATACTGCGTAAATTTAGAGCAAAAAATACACAAGCAGAAACAATTGTTTCGGTTTTACAAACCTTGTCAGTGTGTCTTTTATGACTATAATATCGCACGATATCAAAAAACAATTTTAAATAAATAATTCTGTGCACAATTGATGATGTAAATAATTGAACTAAATAGAGCTGCAGTCGGTGTTTGATTATTTACAACATTGTTAGAAAAAACCTATTTATTACAATAAATTAATGTATGCTGAAATGTAAAATAATGAGCAAAATCTCATTTATTACATTAATAAATTTAACATTGCATTAAATAAAAAAAATAAATAAACAGGAAAATTATATATAGCTTTTAATAGCTAATTTATAATAGACAAGACAGTTTTGAAACTTTGTGTTAAACTTCATATTTTGCATTAAATTAACTAAATTAATTTTTTTAAAGATATCTAATTTATGCTGATAAATTTTTCAAAAATCACTTAAAAAGCTTATCAAATAAGCAAAAAGTTAATAAAAATACTTTGGAAAACTTATTTATTGTTTAATTAAAAATTATATATTACGCTGATTTCAGCTAAGACATTAGTTAAAAGTTACGTATAAAACTTATTTTTGCAAAAAAATTAACAAAAAACGTTGGTAAAAACTCATTTATTCTAGTAATAATCAAGTTATATGAGTTAAAGAATAAACAACCATTTTTTAATTAATTAATATCTAAACTACAAAGTTAGAAGACTGGAGTTACAAAGGTGTTTAAAAGAAAAAATAACTGATGAAAAATTATTGTAATGACAGTACTAATAGTAAAAAGATTATATTACAAAACAGATTAAAAATTTAGTGATTATCTAAAAAAAAAAAAAGAATTACTTAATGGCTTCAGTTATTGGAGAATATATTAAATCTATTTAATTTTGTAATTTCAAAAGAGTGCGGTGTTACTTTTTTGTTTAAATACTTTTAATGCTTTTAGTAAATTGAATTTAAGTTTTTTTTGTAAATTATGTCAAATTTGTACGTTTTCTAGTTTTGGAAAAGTATGGTAATGTTGATGAACGTTATTGGCAAACGTTGAATCTGTTTTATTATTTTAAAAAGACTGTTTATGTTTTTTGTACTTGGTAATAAAATTTCTGCCTGTTTGTCTTATGTATAAGCTTGTGCAATCTCCACATCTTAATTTATATGCTCCCAATTTTCTAAATTTGTCCGTTTTATCTTTTGTGTTAAATAGGATGTTTTATAGTTTTGACGTTGACTTAAAAGCAATTTTTATGTTCTGGAAACAATTGAAATTTTTTTCCCTACCTGTCTTTTGGTCTTCAGTGTCCAGGCATTTACTAAAGCTTGGTCTACAGTATTGACTTGGCTGAATCTGGAATCGTTTTGCGGCATAAGCTTAATCTGCCGGGTGCTGTTTCTCTATTGAGGCATCTAGAAAGTTGTCCAATGGTGCCTGCATAGATCTCGGCCTCTGCTGGTTGGGAGTTTCTTCTGCTTCTTGGCAAGTGTTTACGAGTTGGATATCTTTCTTCTTATTTTTGTCTTTGGTTGGCTTGATTGGTATAAGTTGAATCTAACTTGAGAATTTGGTTTTTAGCGTTGGTTGGGTTTTGATTTTTTTTTTTGGTTTGTTTATAACTTTCAGTTTTTTTTTCTCCGAACTTGTTTATTTTGTGCTGTCAACAGCGATCGGTTTGGCGGCGGCGGCAATCGGTGAGGCGGAGCTGGATTCTTTGACGTTCTTTGCAGTTGAGATTAGGTCGTTCATTGTGGATAAGTTTATACCGATTATTGCGTTCTGCGTCCTTTGTCCATGTGCGGGTAATAAATATTTTCAAAGTTGCGTGATTCAGCAAAAACTTTTTTGCTTTTTTTTCTGTAGTTTTTGAGTTTGGCATATACAGTCATTCAATGTGTTTTGTTGTGTCTAGCTGGCGTATTTTATGTTTCTTTTTACAATGATTAGTTTATATAGTCATGCTGGGTTCTTATGTCAACTTTTTTGCTGTTTTAGAGGGTTTGTACCATCAAAAGCTTGTCTAATCTGGGCAAGTGCTAGGTAATCATTTTCGGTTTTGTACAATCTTTGGGTGATTTGCAAGTTTGTTGTTTTTCTATCCAAAATATTTCCGGGTTCTGCGTGAGTGTTCTTGCTTTTTGTAGGAATAAAAATAATAATTAGCTATGGGCTAAGTACTTCCGTACTTGCACTACGTTATTTGCCGCAGAGTTTTGAAGTGATTTTTATACTAAGTCTTAATATATAATAATAATAATAATATAATAAAAATGATAAAAACTGGGGGTGATGCAAAGTTCGGTTGAAAGTTTGAGAAGATTGTTTTTATTTTAGAAGCAGTATATACATTTTCTAATGGCGACATTTTACTTTTAGTTATATTTATCATTCTTGTAGTTGGAAAGTTTAGAAAAAACAGTTGATACGGATTTGGTGACTAGGCCAAAATATGTGAAATAAATGAATCTTGAATCTGAATATATGTTTTTGAAGTTTTTTCAAATTTTGTAATTATTTACTTTTCTCTGGTATTGATGAGATAACTATTGTTGAGTGCAATTTGTTTGATTGTTTTTAATTCTATATCTTGGTTTTCTTGTGCTATTGGAGTGCTCTATGAATCATTGAATTATTTTTATTATTTTGCGTTTTACTGCTATTTTACATTGCCCCAGAAGTCTTACGACTTGTTGATGGGACCAACGGCTTATTAGGTAACTTCCGAATCACCCAGGTGAATAAAAAGCAAGTTATTATTTAGTCATATTTTGAGGATCAAACATCTTATGATTATAGGAGTGGTTTTACTCTCTGAGAATTGCGCCATCTGTAAATGTTAATTTTCTAAAAAATTGATATTTAAGTTTATTATCTTAGATACTGTTTATGAATTGTAAAGTCAGAGAGTTGCATTTGTGTTCTTTTATAGCAAGGTAAGATCATCATCATCTACGTATCTACACTAAGGAAGCTATAGAAATTATAGAAGCATTTGTAGGGTTTTCTAAGATTTTAAAACCTATAGATATTTTAACGCACTTTGAATAAAAAATTAACACGACTATGTTATTTATTATTTTTCATGTATGCGTTTTAATATAGTTTAATCGATTGTCCTTGCTAGTTATATTAAAAAGTTTACTTCAATATTTCATTATTTTTTAATTTAATTTTTAATGTTGCCATATTTATGTAATGAAATTTCTTATTAAATAATGCTACAAAAATATCAAATAAAACGAACTGATTTTGTTAATGATTTTATACAGTTACGATACCTACAATACGGTATAGTCTAAAAAACTACTTATCGCAGATAATAATAATATTAATAAATAATATAATTATAAATTAACTCATTTCACTTAAAAAATTATTAATCTACAATAACAACAAAAAAAGTTATTACCCTAGACACCATTATATCACATTACATTAGTATATTATTTGATGTTTATGATAACAAATAATTTATGCGGTCATTTCAGGGACCGCACCATGCGTGTTGCGATGTTAATCGAAATCTATATGAAACAAATTTGTCATTATAGTAGCCAACATTTATTTAATAATGTTTATGAGTAGCCACTACACATACACGTTTTAAAAATTGTTAACTTATCGCATGACTATCCACATTTTATACAATTATAACAATAATGAGTTGACTAAAATATAGTGTTGGGAAATTAATGTAATTAATAGTCGGCCAAAACCAAAGGGGTGTGTTTTTATTATAACATACAATTTTATTTTATAAATCTGATTAATAATAATTAGATTTTGCTAACAAATAGTTTGCAATTTTAATTTATTAAAATATCTCAATTAGCTCAAAATATTCATGTTTATTCAATTAATTAGTTTACATCAGTAATTTAATTAAATATTCCACGTTCTATTCTAATTATTGTATATCAATTCCAATTAATTAACACAATAAATATTAATTTATGGAAATTAATGAAAAAAATACTGAGCGCGCAACACCACATCAAATGTAAACAGGATTTTGCCTGTGGTCATGATACAACAATCGATTACATTTTATTACCCTTACTCTGGCTCACTCGACTAAAAATAGACGCAGCAACCTATTTGCCTTAGAGCAAAAAAAAAATGTAGGTACTTGATTTTATTTCCTAAAGTAAATAACATTTCCAGGCGCGAAAAAATATGTATGGGGGTGACTAATATCAGGCGATCCGTTATGGAGTTATTGAATTTTTGAAGAAGCTACTAGACGCGGAGTGTCGTATTTATCAATTTCAGAACGAATGGAGCAATCATTTCTTAAAGTAGGTTGTAAAATATTAGGGAATATGTATGTTGACTACTCACTTAAAGCCAGACGATGATTCTTAATCAGCCCATTTTGACAAGGAGCTTTTATGTGAAATTAATATTATTTAATAAAATAACCCGCAGCAATTTATTTTAAATAAAATTGTAACTGAAGTATTTCATTTATGAAAGTCATTTCTGGTACATAACAGGGAATATTCAGCCACTATTTTCCCGGAAAATTGATTTTCCCTCTCTCTTATGTATGTGCGACTCGACTCAACTCATACAATTTCAGCATGCCAAGTAACATTGTTGTAGTCTTATAGAATTTTGTGTTAAAACCACTAGAAAGTTTTTGTAGGTATTCAATTGGGGTTGAAACCGACACATTTAAAATTTAATTATTTTATTGCTTCTTAACATATAAGCTACTCGTGCATAATTAAATCCATGCAAGCGAGTTTACACAATAATTAACCAAAAACTAATTATAACAAGAAACACCAAAACCGAAGCACCCGACAATAACTTCCCCAGTTAACGTTTTAATTGCGAAGCCGCCGTCTACCTCCCGGTCGTTTGCGACGCATGCGGCCCTAAGACACCTCTAAATTATAGAAGCGCTGACCTAAAACTAATGCAGTTACCCTCTATAGGCTCCTTATATAGAACTAGAATAGATTAGAAATTTTGCCAAAGACTATTGGATTATTCTCTGGCACATCATCATCAGTCACGATTACTAATGCATGGTGTAATATCAAAAAGGGTGGGTGGATACAATAAAACTGAAACTAATCCGATGTTAATGCGATAGACAATTCCTGCAACGTGGGCGCAATCCAAAAGGTTTAATAACAATCCTGAGATTTTTATCGTAGAAGCACTCGAAAAGAAAATAAGGAGGACAGGATAAATAGCAATAATCTTGGAACGGCTTAATGGCGACCGTTTAGTTGCTAGAATCGTAGTGGCACTTAGATGGAATTTGATTTGAATTCAATTCGTTTGCGATGTCTTTAATAAATTATCATTATTTTTAATAACGTTGTAAATTTAAGTAATACTACTATTTTCTATTTTATTTGAATCATTTTATATCCACTTAAAATATATTAGAAAGAATAACATTACATTTATTGTTCAAATTGAAATTTTATTTTCTATCAATTTAAGATAATTGTGTGCTACAAATTGCCAACAAATAAATATAAACAAACATGTAATTCCAGACAAAACTTGATTGCAGTTTTATCTGAATACAATAGTAAGTTTGGTTTTTCAAGTTAGAAAAATTATTAGTCATTTTCTTTTTTGAATGTTATTTGTGATATAGTATATAGTCAATGTTTTTTTTACCTTGAACATTACACTCATTAAGCCACAACCATGGATTAAATGTGAATTTTTACAAATTCTCTTAACAGAACAAATATACATGCCAGGATTTGAACCCAGGACTTTCAGTACCGTAACTGGTCTCTCAACCGATGCGCCATCAAGGTCGGCCATAGTCAATGTGTTTTTTTTTTATTGCAGAGAAATTGTGGTTGTAGCACATTTGGTTGTTGCTTAATGTGTCTAAAATGTTTAAAGATTTAGGAATAGATTATTTTTAAAAGTTGCTGTGTTTTGTTTATTTGTTGGATAATAGTAACATTAATTCTTTTGGCGCAGCATTCATTGCCAACAACACAACTTATATGCTTCAATCTTTCTTCTGTCTACTGCTTTTGGTGTCTATTTCATAATTTTTAGGCCAAAAATTTTGTTTTTTTTTTCTCCAGTTTTTTGATTAATTTTTTTAGATTTTTTGTTGTCTGTGCTTATAAGAGAGTGTCATCTGCACATCAAAGACTATTTATAATAACACCTTTTATGACTATAACACTATACCAGTTTTTTAGCATTTGTCTCATTATATAACTTTTGAAGATATTAAAGGCAGTAGTTAAAATTTATAAAAACCAATCCATTTTCTTTAACATAAAAAAGATGACTACTATCACCAATGCATTGCATAATGATTGGTGATAGTATGCATCTTTTTTTTATTTATATATATATATATATATATATATACGTACCTCGCGGATGATGCAAAGCCCAGTATACACTACAGGCCACCAGAAGCCCGGTCTTAAAAAACAGTTTTGCTGTATATTTTGCAAATTTACTCTTTAATAATGAATATAATTATATCTGATATGCAAGGGGTAAGTTTATATAGAAATTTATTTTGTATAGATTTGTCAGGTTATGCTAGCCCTACGAGACAACACGGTTATTGTTATTGTTAATGTTAGTATTCTAATGCTATATATAAATCATTGTAAAAAAAATAAATATATACAATACCTAATTGTTGTTGTAACAACTAAGTAATTTCTAAATATTACATATTAATATTCAAAAAAAAAAAAATACTATTGTATGTAAAGCTTTTTGATTGGTTAATAATGTCAATACTTATAATTTGTTTAGTAAAAAATAAGGGTCCTTGAAGATGTTTGTGACATTGCTTTACTCAACAACCTCTTAGTTTAAACTACTATTTCATTAGCTCAAACCATAGCCCAATAGTCTTTAATCTTTATGGGAGGAATGATCAGAAAGTTAAGAGTCGGTCTATAAGACCGATTAGACGTTTTTCTCACACTCTAGAACAGAGCATCACATCGTTTCTTAATATTCAAACAATTAAAAGAGTTGACAGCGTTATCTTTGATGTTACTAGACTTATCTCGCTAGCAATGGAAAAGTCTACAGGTTTTGTACAGGTTTTGCCAAAAGTAAAATAGATTGGGTTTCAATAGAAAACCAGACAGCTCATCTAACTTTAAATAACAAAATTTTATGACCAAGTTGACCAAAACAAACTAAATCAGTTCAATGATGAAATTATTGTTAAGGCTTATAAACCAAAAATCTAAACTAACTTAATGGTGAGATTAAGAAGGCAATAAAAAAGTACAAAAACCAGTGCTGAAAATCCGTTCTAAATTTCTCTAACAAAGATAATTTAATGTGTAAAAATAAGCGTAGACCGTTTCTTTTTATTTATGACAAAGAAGCTTTAAATATACTTTAGAAAACATGGCCAAATTATTTGCTGACAACTCTAATGCGCGCCATTTTACAACAAAGACTTAGATTTGGACCACTTAAAAAGAATCCACAAAAATATTTAATATTGTAGACAACGTACTAATTCTGCTTGATTTTTTTAAATTGGTTTAGACGTCTAAAGTAAGAAATATGTTTTTTCAATTCAAACCAAAATTAGAACTAGGTCCTAAACAAAGCTTGAAAGCATTTTCTTACAAGGTTGTAAAGTTTTCCACTTACATTACAAGTACATTTTTGTATTCATAAAATTTTCTAATAAAATTTGAGACATTTTTCACAAAATAACCTTGGACAAAATCAGAAATCACACGGAAGTTAAAAACCTATCGCCAAATCATCAACATGGTTTCAGATATGGGCTACTTACAACTAACTAGAGTTAAATCTAAATAATTTTTTGTATAAAACTCAAAAAGAATCTTTCTATTTAAACCCACAGAAACTATCTTGCAACAAAAAAAATTGGAGTTTAGTATTTTTATGCAAAAATTTAGAAAACTTAATTAATAAATTATTTTTATACTAATTTCTTAAATATACCCAAAGGTTTTCTTAATTTTAAAATGAGAAGACAAAAACAAACACCTTGCAACAAATAAATACTTTACCTACACAGACGCCGACCCGATCATCTATTGCAACCGCTGCAACCATTGCCCCCTGCTGCCAACAATTTGCTTGCCACCACTCAACCAATACGCTTTGCTTTAACACTGCAGGGAAGGCTAAACTCTCTTGGAAGAGGCTGTTAAAAAACATTTCTGTTAAAAGCACAAACAGATAACATGTCATCTTCCTTTGTGTTTCAAAAATCTTACAACGTGCGCACACATAAACAAGATGAGCAGAACGAGGTCAATGATATAATTAGAATCTACACGGATGGTCCAAAAACCAATAAAAGTTCTGAAGTGAGAATCTTCTCGCAAAATCTGAATCTAAAAATGTCTTCACCATTAGTAACGCACTCATCTTTATACATAATTAGAAGTAGTACAACTTATGGGGTTATGAAAAAAGTAACTTGCAAAATATCTGGCAAAAATGCCTAAATTCTAACAGACAGTAAAGCGGCCTTGCTATAAACAAGCCTAAAATCACATTAACGCTAATTTTTGAATATTATCGTGTCTTTTCTTTAGCAGCCTGTGGAAATAACATCAAGCTGCTCTAGGTATAAGGACATTCCAACAAAGTAGGTAACATTGAGGCGGACGGGCTAGCGCGTAAAGGGTCAACCCGAGGGGTTAACAACTTGTGTAATCAGTGTACAAAATAAAAATAATCATTACAGAATCAAATAATAATTACGTAATATTCGTAATCATTACATAATCAAGTAATCATTATATAATCACGTAATAATTATATAATCACGTAAGCATTACATAATCTTGTAATAAATAGTGTAATCAAATATTAAAACACGCGTATTCAAATAATCAAATATTAATTACGCGTATTCAAATAATCAAATGTTGAGTACGCGTATTCAAATAATCAAATATTGATTACGCGTATTCAAATAATCAAATGTTGAGTACGCGTGTTCAAATAATCAATTATTGATTACGCGTATTCAAATAATCAAATGTTGAGTACGCGTATTCAAATAATTAAATATTGATTACGCGTATTCAAATAATCAAATGTTGAGTACGCATATTCACATAATCAAATATATACTTCAGTCGAATCTATGTAATTGTTCAGGGGTACAAATTTTATTATGTATTGTTATTATTTTTGTTGAAAAGATATTTATATGTTTATTTTTTAATGTAATAAATCTCATTTTTATTCTTGGTGGTGGATTTTTTCTAATCTACATAAAACATTAATAAACGTCGAGATAGGTATATTTTTAGTTTATGTTTCTTATTATCTATAAGAAATTGTAGTAAGTACTTTATTGAAGATTATTATAAAACATAAGTATTATAATAATATATTAATATTAAATATTATCAAAATAATTTTATGATCGGTATAAAATAATTAATGCATGCAGATTTAATACAGAATTATTAAATCTTAAAAAAATGTGTACTTATTGAATAATCATGTAATCATTACATAATCACATAATCATTTTCATAATCACGTATTTATTGAATAATCATGTATTCATTACATAATCATATAATCATTACGATTTCATTAAATAATCACGTAATCATTGCGTATTCATTAAATAATCACGTAATCATTGTGTATTCAATAAATAATCACGTAATCAATGCATAATCATAATCAAAATAATGTAATCATTACATAATCACGTAATTATTACATAATCACGTAATCATTACATAATCACGTAATAATTACGCGTATTCATAATCAGGTGTACATTTTTTTACTTAGTTGTTAACCCCTCGGGTCAACCCTTATGACGTGTGAACCTGAACCATGAACCTCTTTAACACTCAAAAGTTTAAATAACCTTCTAAAAATTATCACACACACAACGCACTGGAAAGACGCAAGGATGACACTTCTGGCTGTAGACAGGAAAAGGAAACAATGATTACCTCAAATGCTAAGACAGCCGATTACTATTTGTGACTGTCACACTGCCACTAAGAAAACACATGCTCTTGATTAGTATTGGAAATAATCCAACATGTAGAGAATGTGAAATGAATGACAAGACGATCGAGCAGGTGCTATGTAGGTGCCCGGCCCTCTCATACAATAGAGAGTCCATGTTGGGAAGCTGTTAGCTTGACATGGCCAGTAAAGGGGAGACCCTTCAAAGCGTTGTACTTGCATACATCAGTTAAATGCCAAGACAACGGAGTAAGGTCAAAACGTCAATTTTTCAAAATATAACCGTAACTCATCAGCATCAACTTTTAAAAACCATCTAAAAAGAAACCTGTAACAATGTACAAAAAATGTTTGGAATTCTAAAATAAGCATTATAGACAACCTTTTGTTAAAGAATTCCTGCTTAATATTATATTCCTCTACAAACAAGTCCACTTGCAACACAACAAAGCTCAAATTGGCAACAAGTTCTTTACTATATTAAGTCTAACTATTGCAACATCTTTGGACAGTATTTTGTTGTTATTAATTGACAATTTGATCACTGCCGTAACTAGGGCGGTGCCGTCGGTGCTCCCGCACCGGGCGCAGCTTGGTTATAGCGCAGAAATCCACCTAAATCTTATAATTTTGTAGTTTAGAGGGCGCAAAATGACGCTTTTGCACCGAGCGCATCAGAAGCTAGTTACGGCACTTAATTTGATAGCACATGCCATAAAAAATTTAAAAAATATCAAAAAACTTCTATAGCTAGAGTCTTACAACTTGTTTGAAAGGGATTGATAAGTTTAAAAAGTAATGCAAGCTTTAAATTCAACATAGTAAAATTAAAAAACAATTACTTAAACGTAGTACATAACTATACAAAACAAATTAAAAAATATTAATAATATATTGTGTATTTACTTCTTCAAACATGAAATAATGATACAAGTTACTATGTTTTTTATTCCAAATTTATTCTTACAAATACATTACTAGTTTTGGCTCTATTTATAGATATATAATTTATTACATCTGTAGAAGGCTCTAGTAGAACCAACGCTATTATTGTATTTGTAAGAATAAATTTGTGATAAAAAAAAGTAGTAACTTGTTTTATTATTTCATAAACATGAATTATCACGTAGTAGAGGTCACAACCATCAATTATATTTTTCAAACATATTATTGTAATAGACTGCTTTTTAGAAAAGCACTGATGCCAAACTTAAAAACTTTATATAATTCATAATACATGGTTGGCTCCTAACATCCGTAAAACATATGTACTGTATATGCAGTTTAAAACGTAAGCCCTCTATAGTTGCATATAATAAACTATAAGTGTATAATTTACAATAGTATACCGACATAGGAAGCCCAATAAATTTTGCTAAGAAAGTACAGGATAGTTTCATTTTTCATATCTGTTCATTATACATGAAAATTTTTAGAAAGCCCAAAACGGGCTTCGTAAAACTTTAGTGGTGTCATTTGCACAACATTTTGTTTTGGGCTTCATATTGATGGTTAATGCGTCTATATATATATATATATATATATATGGTATCTATTGATTTGCTCAATTTTATTTAGTTTTCTTTGCATTTGTCAAGAATTACTATATTTTTTTGTTAATTCTTTACAGTTTCTAGATTGTAATTAAGTCGTCAGTTTGGTAATTTTAAACTTTTCAACAATGGTAGCAATATTTTGATATTGATTTTTGTCCATTTTTTGGATGCTGCGTTTCTTGTCTTTTAGTTTAACATAGACAACTTTGGCGACTGTGAGTGGTGAGCGGGTTTTTTTTAATGTTAAAGTTTTTGAACAATTTTTTGTCTTAGGTTTAGCGTTCCACTCTCAAAAACTTTTATAATTGTTGATGTCTCTTAGAGAATAAAATTGTACTGCAACTCACTATGTAGTATTTTTAGTTTGTGTGTTAATTTTACATGTCTTTGCAACATTGGTGGTTTTGTGTAGGTCAGTTTGGATTATCTTCTTGGTATCCTTTTTAGTCTTGTCAGATTTGTTTGTGTTTACTAATTACTTTTGCTTTTGCTGTTGCATCATGTGTAACTTTTTTTTTGCAGTCAACTATTTTAATTGCACTTTAATTTTGTTCTTTGTGTTGCTTCTGTCTATCTTAACTTGTACATCAACTTTTCCTAATATTGCTTGTTTGTAAGAAAATGTGAACATTTCTGAAAATTGATAAAAGTTAATGAAAATTAATGAAAATTAATAAAACTATACAAAAATATATAAAAATGAAATAAAAGATATATTATATTGGCTTTCTATATTTTAAGACCTAATAGCTTTAAAATTTGGAAGCTGGTCTAGAGTAGACCCAATAGAAAAAAAAGTAAAGTTTATCTTGTTATTTAAGCTTAAACAAATCAACAAAAACAACATTTTACTAGACGTGACAAAAGTGGAAAACAGCCATATTGCCAAGATGTGTTCAAGGTAAAAAAGATCGGAGAACAGCTATTTGTAACCAATCTACAAAATCCAACAGAGACTGGCAAAAAGTTTTGTTTTTGTTGGATACAGTAGAGGCAATATTTTCCAAAAAAAACAACATTTACAAAACACATTTTTAAGAAATTGCAACAGTAAGGACATCATCAGACATATTAACAAACTCAGTCACCGCTACCTAAAACTAATACAAAATTTTATCGTCTAGCAGTGTATAGTGATCTATAGATCTGGTGGAGGACAAACGTGTTAAAGACGACTGAAAAAGTACTGCCCAACTTCTAAACTTAAAATTTAAAAGTTCATTCAAAAACTTATATTATTAATGAACAGTTTTCTTTTATATAAATAATATTAACAAAAACAATTAAACCTTTTGACATAAAATGTTGTTTTGCTACTAACAGAAATTTAGTTGTAAAATCTTCCGAATTTTTTTTTTTAACTGGCTGCAAAGCATCTTCAAAATTACCCATGCTTGATACAACTTATTTTGAATTTTATTACTCTCTAACTACAAGCACAAATTTTTAAATAAATTAGTAGCCGAGTAAGATTTTGTTTTTTCAAAAAAAATGTAAATTTAATTTAAAGATTTGTTCTTTGTCTATTATTATTATTATATTTTTGAGATAGAGATTTGCGTATAGTTTCACTGATACATTAAGAGCGTTTTCCAGTTAGTTGGATTGCCTACATTTTAATCAAATATTTTGCCCGATTTGCTGACTTTATTATAACATTAAATGTAAAATAGTATAAAAAAAATAATGCTTATAAAATAATAAACTTTTAACGTATAGTTTTAAAATTTTGATTTTCCGATTCTATTAATTAAAATATTTAAAATTAAAAAAATAAGAAATTGAGATACTATAATTTAATCTTAAATTAAATTCTTTATCTATTGTTTTATACGCATCAAAGCTTTTTAGTAAATATTAACGTAGTTATATGGGCTTACAATTAGTTTATTTAGAGAGTAATAAAGTGGCGCCCCCATCAAATTATACGTCAATTTAAACACTAAATTGGCTTGAGTATGTTTGGATTTGGTGGGGCGTCAGGGAGTAAGCAAACCTCCATGCACACCCTCAAATCCATCTGACAAAATCACATGGTCTCGAGCGCTGTTAATTTGACCTTTTTTGGTATAAAAAAATATGGCACACAAATTAATAAATGCCAAATTTGTGTTTTTTAGTACTAAAATTAGTGATTTGTGAAATGTGTTTTTATCAAAATTGGTGTGGGTCAAAAAAAATTTCAACTTTTTATAATAAAAAATTTATAAATTGAGAACTGTTAGTAGAAAAGACTTTCTACAATTTTTTTTTATTTTTAGAAGGATGTACTCTAAAAAAAATTAGTAATGTTTTTTATTAAATTTTAATCGAAACTGAAATTGACATTATTATAAATAGCGGCCATTTTTAAACGTCTTTTAATTAAAATTATTAATTTTTCCGTTAGATGAGGCCAATTAAAAGTTTACCAACAATGTTTTTATCAATTTTGACAACAATTATAGGCAAAAAATTTAATTTAAGAGTATAAGTAGTGTCTAATTGATAATTATGTTATCAATTGTGTAAAACATAGTTATTTAATTTTTTTTTATATATATCATTAACGCAATGCACGCTAATCCTCCCAACCACCACTCCGTGCTTAAATGACGTATATTAATTAACTTAACACTGTTTAGCAATTAATAATGAATTGTCGTCAAATCATCTGACCACATCGCTTCACTGCGCAAAAGTTATTAAGACTCTTACGTCCCGCGCCCTTGTTCCAAGCTGCTATGCCCCACTCAAGTCCATTTGTGCCGGCTTGGTACATCTCATCTTTAGCGTAACGACCCGCAATTGTTCCCGCTCTGCTTTTCTTTAAATTTAACCTGCACATAATTATTGATATGTTCCGCGCACTCAACAAACATACAATTTCTCTGCAGCATATGACTAGTAGTCATACCGCAATCTCTACAGTTACATCATTCACCTAATTAACACATCTCCAAGGTATACTCTAATACCAGTGTGTTTATAACTGCTCCTTACTAATGTAATTTGCTCTGCAAACAACCTCATGACCCAACTGGCCTGTGTAACTTTGACAATCGTATGCAGTTATTGTGCAACCCCAAGTGCACAAGCATACCCCCAACGACTGTTATATATAAAACCTCAATGCCAAATACAGTGTTAACATACAACACCAAGGCCTTGTGCCAGTGTATGAATAACCATCTTTTACAATCTAGTACAACCTTTAATCTGGCAGCGTACCTGGTATGTTACTGTTAAGTACCTCAATGACTTTAATGTCAATGTACTTTTTTACACCTCAAATACCCACTTGATCCATGTGTAATTATCCTTTAGGTTCTCCGACAATAGATGTACGTAAATAACATCATATACAGTACATTAATAATTATAAGCAATGCTATCAAAAGATACCTATAACATTTGAGATTATACTTAGGTTCTCTATCAAATGTTTTTCAATATAGAGTTGCATATATTACAATATTATAAAAGAAATGTTTTTTACGTGTCATAGTAATCCTAGACATAATTTATGCTTATGTTTAATAAATTTAAAAAAAAAAACACTTTTTATCAATTTTTACTTATAAAAATATGCTAAAAATGGATAAAATAACCCACAAAAGTTGGAAAGTTCTTTTAGTGCAAAATGCTCCTTATCAATCACAAATATTCAAATTAACTAAAAAAAAATACTTTTCTAGCATAAAAAACCATGTTTGGTAAGATTTAAAATTTTTAATACCATCTGCCAAGATTTTTTGATACTCTAGAAGTTAACAGCTGCTTCAATCTTTAGGAAGCAATTCCTTTCAAGGACAGCCATTTCCAAAACCGTTTTTATTTTTTCTGGCATATTTTGAAAAGAATCAACAACCAGAAGCTTCGCACAACTTTACAGTTCTTACCTTCTTAAGCATCAATACCACCCCAAAACCGTCGTTAGCTACTACTTTTAACAAAGTCAAACCGCATCAATTGGCATTTATTGTGAGTCAATTTGTAAATGCACTTCAACTCTATTGACTCGTCACCACAAAGAACTTAATAAAGCTTTTTCAAAAAATTAGATTGATGCTTGATCTGATCGAGACAACCCAAGAATGTACCCTGAAACTGAAAACAAACTTAGTTAAAGTTAACCACCACTACTGGTTAACATAGTTTCCTCATTACTAAATGTAGAACTGGAACTCTATAGAACAATACTTATAATACAGAATCAGTTGACCTTGCTCAAGACTTAGGTGTTTACGCCGTCATTAAAAACCAAAGCAAAACTGAGTTGTTAACACCGACTTCACAACAACGCAGTACTCAAAACCTGGACATCTGCAAAACTTTTAGTAGTCAAACCACGACCACCCAATAGTGACATTACCAAAAATAACTCTTGAGCATGACGGTTGCTAAGAGGCTTGATTTTTACTTTTTTCTATTATTTACCGACAAAGTGCAAAATATTAGTGACGCTTAATACTTTTGATGGTAAAACAAAATTGCAAAAATAGAATCCCTTCCCCTCCCCCTATTGTTGCAAACAAGTTTTGCAAAAAGCTTAGTTTTAGTCAACAAAATCTTGAAATTTTACAGCCAGTTCTACTGTCAGTTTTAAGGCCACAACACTCAACTCTGCATCATTAGTCAACCACGGAGAAAATTTTTTTGGCTGCGATGGGTCGAAATAACTTATTCCAAGACGCCTAACTCTAGAGGGTATTTCCGACGACTTTTGCTAAAACTTAGAAAGATTTTACCCTATTTTCAATACGCAATTCTTTGAAAGAATAGCTACCTCCGCAACCGTTTGCACTTTTTGTGACAATTCATGAGAAATAATAGCCAGAAACTCATTAATTTCTTCTTTTTTTAAGAATCAACACATGCTCAGAACGTAATTGCGTAACGGATGACTCAATTGCATGGAATGGAACCGGTTATTTTCTTCTCACTCTAAGAATTTTCAGTTTCCTTTGTTGAAGCAAGCGTGCAAACTAAGTGCATAAACAATTATTTAGTAATATTCATGTTTTTTAATATCTAAAAAGAGTGATAAACCGCCATTGGTTTTTTTAAATATATTTAAAAACTATAAGAATATTAATTTGTAGACAAATGATTTTTTTAAGACTACACACAGTTTTTTGCGTGCACAGAATAACCAGAGACGCACCTTAGAAAAACGTTTGTTTTTGTTGCTTTTAACATGCCAATGTTCTAAAACAAAAACATCAATTAGAACGCAACTAGAACTATTTACTTTCAAAAGAATTAGTTAAACTTATTGCAAAAAATAAGGTTGAGATATTAAAAAGAGTTCTACAAAAATAATTGTTTTGGTTATATCTCACTACTCTCATTATTGAATTCAATTTTTTTTTTTTTAAATGCATACGCCGCTACTTATTTTTTTTTTTTTTAATCAGTGCTTAGTCTTGTACAATTTGGGATTTAAGAGAGGTAAACTTCAAAAATTCATATGCCTAATGTCGACCGTTTTTTTTTAAGTACAAAATCGATTTAGGCATTACCTATGTTATGGAGAAGTACCTTGTGGTGAGTTTTTAAAAAAGTTAAAGTGTTTCTGAAGTATAAATAAATCTATGATAGATTATATTTGAATCAAAAGATTTAAAATAAATTATCAATAACATTGTATCAAAATTGATTGATAAGAACGTTCCTAATTTTTTTTTCATAATGTTCCTTAATTGTCAAATGATATTGTTCAATTTTCTCCAAATACAAAACATTTTTCTAATAATGTCAATTATGTTTATAATATAAATATAAAATACTGTTTAATTGCAAACAAAATTCTACCGCCAAAACCAATGTTTTATCACTCTTGTTTCAAAACTAGTTAATAATGAGTATCATTATTCTCTACAAAGTCGAATATTCTTTTAAAAGTGTCAAACATATTTTTGTTTTTGCAAAATGCTATGTAAGTGTCAAATAATGTTTTACAATTGTTTTCCACTCACAAACGGTGTTCATAAACTGTCAAACAAGTTTTTTATTTTCTGACGCTACAATGTTCGGCAAATATCCCCTTTCGCTTTAGTGAGTGATGAACTTTAGACACATAATTGATTTTTGAGAGCTATTTAAAAATCTTCTGCATTATTGTAGTAAGTAAAATTAATTGATTTGGAAATAAGATAATAAAATAGAACCAAATTATTTTACCCAATTAAAATAAGATCGAAGGATTAAATCAAATCTTTCTAATTGTCAATTAAAATAATTATGAAAAACTATCCAAGTATAAAAAAAAATATTAAGAAAAACCCCGTCGCATGTTAATAAAATAAATAAACTGGAAATAATTTATAAAATTAATCACCACATATTAATTCCATTTATCCGAAACTTGATTTCACACTTTTTTTGTTTCTTTATTTCTTGACAAAAGCAACACGTGTAAGCCAAACTAATTTTCGTGTTCGAGAGGCTCTCTAGCTGGCGGTCTTCGTAAATTCCGAAAAGACTTTATCTCGTAAGTAACCTCAAAAGACTTTAATTCTACAGCGCGGGGACACAATAGATACACTCTTTATCCTTGCGGACCAGGCCACAATGACATTATAAATAGATCGCGTTACGTGTTTCCTTTCCTACACCACCACCGCCGCCATCGACGTCTCACTATCTTTTCTTTTGAAGCCTTTCTTACTCAGATAAAGCCACCGGATGTATGCTACGGCACAACCCCCCGAATGTGTTTGAATAGATTTTGTGTCGATTGTGTAGTAAAACATCAATGCATTGATCAAATCAAATTAATTAATCATTGTAAAAATAATGGAACCTTTTCCTATTATTCTGGAAATCATTTTCATTAATTTATTAAGGAATCAAGTTGATAATTAAATTAAAGTTATTGTTAATATAAATTAAATGAATAAAATAATAATTCAGGTAGTTTCTATTAATTGAACTATATTTTGTTTGTACAATTATTATAGCTACAATTAATCTAAGTTATTAAATATATAAACACATTTATAAATTAATTTTTGGTAATAACAATTTTGACAATTTAGGTAATTAGTGATATATAAAAAGTAGTAGTTTTCCTTATTTATATTTTTATTTTTAAATTTGAATCCAATGCAGGTTTCTGCTAAAACAAAATTTATATTTATGATAATGAAATATTATTGTGTTCAAGTTAAAGTAGTTCAATTGCAGTTTATTTTCTGCAATATAAATTCTCAATAATCAATGTTGCGCGAATGAAATGTATCAAAGCACATCCACAACCCAGTCCAAGTTAAGTTGCATACCATTTACGAGACGAATTTTTCTGTTGAGAATTCTGTACGCGAAGAGCATTCGGAATATTGCCAATTTACATTTTAAATTGGTCGCTTGTTATAATCTGAGCTGAATCGTATACTAAAAGACCATATCATACTAATAATGTCAAGTTATTTAGCATAATTATAACTGAACCGATTACCTTTTTATTATTTAATTTAACTAAAAGACAACAATAAATTCTGGACCATTAAATAATCCCTTTTAGAAATTCGAGCAAACGTCAATAAAACAGCCCCTAGCTGTAATATGCTCAATTATTAAACTGAAAATTTCCAAACTTCTTTGACTTTAAAACTTCCTTTTATGTCACCGGGAGTTATTAAACTTTATAAACATAAAGGCTTGTTATTGTGACGCAATCTTTAACATTTCAATTGATAAATTTTCTCTTATAATGATGACGATAATAATAAAACGTTTAATACTCTTACAACCCGTATCCTTTATTTCCTTCGTTTATTGTTTTCTGTATTCTTTTTTGTTTCGTTTATTTTTTTCATTCCCATCAACCGAATAGTCTTAATTGCCTTTTTATAGCCTCAGTATAATCTTTATATATATTTTTTGTATTTCGAGACATCCATTCATATGATGGAAATTAAGGTTTATTTTTTTATTAGTCGTCAGTTTATTCTTGTAATGGATTGCTTCTGCTTATAGAAAATAACAATGATATTGTGTTTATTATAGGTGTCTGAGAGAAATTTACAAGGAAGTTCCGTATAGTGAAAACTAATTTTTCTTTTAAATTTAAAATAAATGAAAAGTTCAATTTTTTTTCTTTGTTGCTTACCTTAATTGTTGTTAATTTTTATATTGCGTTTATACACTTGTATGTGAAAGGAGATTTTGAAGTAGTTTTTAATCATTCTTTTAAGTATCGTTAACAAGACACTGTTTGTCTCTGATGATGGTGTTGGAGGAGGCAGTGCCAAGTCTAAAAGTAAGGAATTTGCTTTTAGTAATGTTTTATGGATCCAACACTGGTGCTGCTTCTACTACAAATGTACTTTGTGTGTATCTTTAAAAGAAAACAATTGTTTTGTTATGGTAAGACATGAGGATGCAAGTTTTTCATAGTGGTTGAACTAAATAATACTTTTGGATGAGGGTGCAATGTAGGTACTGATTGACATAAAACGTCATTTCAGTTGTGGAGTTTTTTGCTTAGTAATTTGTTGCTTACAAATTTGATTTGTTCTTATTTGTGATTTGTAAAGAAAATTGTCACAAAATTTAACTTGTGTGGATTTACTTCTTTTTTAGAGACCAACTACCAATTAAAACGTATCTGGATGTCTTTGCTTACGCAATAAGCAATAGCTATTTGATAATTTAAATGCGATTTTGGATGCATAGACCCTTGGAATACGGAAATGTCTTGTATTACAATGAGTATCCAATGGATGGATAGTGATATAACTCTAAACAATAAAAAACAAATAATATAAACACTGGCATTCTCAGTACTACTATATGGTTCTAAATCATGAACAATTTAAAAGCAGGATAGACAAAAATTGATGAATGTGACATGTGGTGCTGGAGGCAAATACTACGTGTTCCATGGACAGCTCACAGAACTAACGTATCTATTAATAAAGAAATAAATGAACCCCAGCAACTGTCACAGATTGTCTTTACTAGAATTCTAAAATTTTTTGGCCACATTAATAGAAGAGATGATAACAACCTAGAAAAACTGGTAATACAGTGAAAAATGGAAGGAAAAAAACCAAGAGAAAGATTTCAGATAAATTGGACCGACACTATCAAGACAACAACTAACAGAACAATACCGCAAGCAACATGGGAATTTGGGAACAAGGAAAGATTGCGGGGTATTGTACTAAGAGCAACAGCAAAAGAGTGAACCACAATCACGACTTCTCTGAAAAGAGAGAAAATAAAGAAAAAGACTATGAGCAGATGCTGACCGGGTAGAGAGACTTGTTGGAAGATTTAGGAAGCTGTTGCACCGGTTGCCAGCTGGGTCGTAATCCTTTTGGCTATGCTGGCTAATAACCTTGATGTTGCTAAAGGCACTTGACGTAAAGCGCCGGATGATGGTTTATTAGTTTCAGAATCTGAAAGAGACACTCCCGCTTTTTTTTTTGATTTATTGCTTTCATGTTTGTTTTAAAAGACTTCTATTCTCTCTTTGCTTTTGGAAGCGGTGTCAAATTTGACTGAGTTTTTTGCAGGATTTTTTAGAGAGGACTGGACTAGAAGATCCGCCGACTTGTTGAAGGTAGACTTTGCGCTGGTTTCTGTTTCCAGTTTCAACTTGATGAGAGCTTCTTTTGGGACATTAATCTTCTTTGTTTAGTTTTTTATCAGGGATGTGAGATGTGGACATTGAGGTGGAGATTTATAAAATTTCAACTCATTATGGCAAAAATCTCTTTGTTAAGAACCTCTACCTCGGAGTCATAAAAGTTGTCATCTTTGAGGTCTATGCTGGAAGAAATTGATCATTCAATTAATTTTTCAATTAAATAATTAATCAACGTTAATGGTTGATGATTGATTATATGATTTCAATTAATTATCGGTGCCTTGTGCAATAATAATTGCAGATTTGCTCTAAATTGCACTGTTGGTTGTGGTGGTGGTTTTTAGAGTTATTGCGTTGACGGTTGCTTGCAGTCAAATTGCTTGCTGCTGCTCTGATGGCATTTTTCAAAGAATAAAACAACTAGGAACACAGCCTTAAAGGTAAAAAACTTTGACAAGGACCGAAGTAAATTATTGTTCTAAAAATTGGTTTATTTTTTTGTGGACTTTACTGACATAATTTAGGTCTTGATTGTTATTATAAATTGCAATGCTTTTTGTTATAGATTGCAAAGTTTACAGTCAACAAACGCTTCTTTTGTCTTTTAATGTGCTTAGAGTTTTAAAAATTGTCCATATTAGATTTTAATTTTTGGTGGTAGATTCAAGGGTATTCTGAAAGCACTAATTTTTTGCCTTGTCTTGGTAAGGTTTTGATAGATTTTTTTGGTACTGTTAATGTGTAGACTATATGTGTGACTTTGAGCATAGTTTGAGTGAGTGTATGTAGTTTGAGTTGGTTACTTACAAACTAGTAATATATTTTATATATATATATATATATATATAATATATTTTTGTTTTTTCCTTGCATTAAGATAATTAGATAATCAAAATTCCATTCTTCAACTTACCAGTGTTTTTTGTTTTATAGGTACTATTAAAGATCTTTAAAAAAAAAAGGCTCTTATTTGGTCAATTTGCTATTTTACGGTATAATTTTTTAGAGAAAATATTTATTAACTATCGTTTTAAACATTTTTGTCATTAGTCTCACCGCAAACACGTGATGTGTTGTGTAGTGCGTGCAAATTTTTCTGTAGGTTAGGTTAGGTTAGGTTCTTATTTGGTCAATGGTACTATAAATGATCTTTAGAAAAAGGTCATTTTGCTGTTTTAAGGTATACTTTTTAGAGTAAATGTTTATTAAATATCGTTTTGAAATTTTTTGTCATTAGTCTCACCGCAAACACGTGAAGTGTTGCGTAGTGCGTTTTTCTGTAGGTTAGGTACTTATTTGGTCATTAATACTATTAAAGATCTTTAGAAAAAAGGCTTTTATTTGTTTATTTTGCTATTTTACGGTATGGTTTTTTAAAGTAAATCTTTATTAACTATCGTTTTGAACATTTTTTCATTAGTCTCACCGCATTGACGTGAAGTGTTGTGTAGTGCGTGCAAGTATTTCTGTAGGTTAAGTTAGGTTAGGTTTTTAGTTGGTCATTTTGTTATTTTACGGTATACTTTTTTGGGGTAATAGATTAGCAACTGTTGTTTTGAACATTTTTGTCATTAACTTTACCGCAAACAGTAAAGTGTTGTGTAGTGCGTGCGAGTTTTTCTGTAGTTTAGGTTAGGTTAGGTTAGGTTAGGTTCATATTTATTGTCATAAAAAAAAAAGTGGTGTTACATGAAAAATGTTGTGTTGATATTGAACTGTGTGCGCACTTGAAGTCGGTTGCGCGGGACTTTCCACCTTGATTAAATACTTAAATGCAATCCCGAGGTGGAGAAAGATCGTCATTCCCGCAAGAAGAGGGGGAGGTAGTTTTAGTCAGTAAGAATCTGACACTACCCCTCGAGGTGTTTTATGAAAAATTTCCAACTCCTCAGGAAAAAAAAAAAGGTTAGGTTCATATTTGGTCATTTTGATAATTTACGGTATACTTTTTTATGGTAAAAGATTATCAACTATTGTTTTAAACATTTTTGTCATTAGTCTTACCGCAGACACGTGAAGTGTTGTGTAGTGCAAGTTTTTCTGTAGGTTAGGTTAAGTTAGATTAGGTTAGGTTCTTATTTGGTCATTTTGCTATTTTACGGTATACTTATTTGGGGTAAAAAGTTATTACCTTTCGTTTTGAACATTTTTTGTCATTAGTCTCACCACAAACACTTGAAGTATTGTGTAGTGCGTGCAAGTTTTTTTGTAGGTTAGGTTAGCTTAGGTTTTTATTTAGTCATTTTGTTATTTTACGGTATACTTTTTTGGGGTAAAAGGTTATCAATTATTGTTTTGAACATTTTTGTCATTAGCCTCACCGTAAACAGTGAAGTGTTGTGTAGTGCGAGTTTTTTTGTAGGTTAGGTTAAGTTAGATTAGGTTAGGTTTTTATTTGATTATTTTGCTATTTTACGGTATACTTTTTTGGTGTTAAAGGTTATTAATTATTGTTTTGAACATTTTTGTCATTAGCCTCACCGTAAACAGTGAAGTGTTGTGTAGTGCGAGTTTTTTTGTAGGTTAGGTTAAGTTAGATTAGGTTAGGTTCTTATTTGATTATTTTGCTATTTTACGGTATACTTTTTTGGGGTAAAAAGTTATTAACTATCGTCTTGAACATTTTTGTCTTTAGTCTCACCGCAAACAGTGAAGTTTTCTGTACTGCGTGCGAGTTTTTTTGTAGGTTAGGTTAGCTTACGTTCTTATTTACTCATTTTGTTATTTTACGGTTTACTTTTTTGGGGTTAAAGGTTATCAACTATCGTTTTGAACATTTTTGTCATTAGTCTCACCGCAAATACGTGAAGTGTTGTGTAGTACGTGCAAGTTTTTCTGTAAGTTAGGTTAGGTTAGGTTAGGTTCTTATTTGGTCATTTTGATATTTTACGGTATACTTTTTTGGGGTGAAAGGTTATTAAATATTGTTTTGAACATTTTTTGTCATTAGTCTCACCGCAAACACGTGAAGTGTTGTGTAGTAAGTGCGAGTTTTTCTGTAAGTTAGGTTAGGTTAGGTTTTTATTTGGTCATTTTGTTATTTTACGGTATACTTTTTTGGGGTAAAAGGTTATCAACTATTGTTTTGAACATTTTTGTCATTAGTCTCACCGCAAACACGTGAAGTGTTGTGTAGTGCGTGCGAGTTTTTTGTAGGTTAGGTTAGGTTAGTGCGTGCGAGTTTTTTTTGTAGGTTAGGAGCAGAATTTTTAACTTATTAAAAAAAAAGTAGACGGAATTGCTTTTAAGGCTAAGGAGTCCTTGTTTTTGGTAAAGAGGTTTTCTGGGGCTGGTATTTGTGTGGAGAGAATTTTTTAAACAAATTAATCGTTCATCAACATACTGTTTTACGCGAAAAGTTAGTACTACTAACACATTTACCCAGAGTGTTCTTCCATATTAACACGTTTACCTAAAGTTTACGTAAGCGTAATTCTAGCTGAAAGACGTCTTTGCCGTGATACCCAATCCGGTGCTCTGCCAAGATTAAGCGGGAGCGTAAAGTACAACTTGCATTGTTGACCTGCAATCCAGATTTTTTATTTTTGTTTGGTATGGGTGAGGAATTTTTTACGCTTAAAGAACGTGTCAAATTCACCTTTTCAGAGGCGCTAACGACTGAACCCTACTCAATCTGTAAGAGCCTGAAAATTTGAGATCTTACGGCTTATGTACCTTCTGTTTAAAAATTGGGAACTTGGAGATGGTTGAGGTTACGCTCTATTGGCAGTAGGCTAAGGTATGGTGTTACTTTCTTTGGGTTAAGGTGCGGTTAGTTGATTTACTAGAGGTTTGTAGAAAAAAATTTCTCTGTTGAGCTAGATCAAGGTTAGGATGATTTGCAAGATTATTGAAGTACTTTACGGTTAATGTTTTGATACGGAGAAATTGGTGTATAAAACTTAAGATCACAAAAAAAGCCTACGCCCAGGAGTGAACTAAAAAAGCTAAAAAAAAAATTTAGTCATGCAACACCTTGAATAAAGGGTGGTCCATCTAGTGGTATCTTTTAAATCATTTATTATTTTGACAGTGACAGGTTTTTCCCGTAGAAAATCTTGACAGAAGGTCAGCATCATATCTTGACAAAACGAAATAGATCGCTTTACGCTTGAACAACGTTAGAAAATATTGCAAACTTATTTTCAAAGTTAATGTTGTGTAGCCCGAAAAGCCCAAAATGAAGTTTTGGCCCAAATAAGACCACTACCGCGCGTGCTGTTCACAGGCTTGTGCAAAAAGTTTGTGAGACTGGCATGCTAGTGGCCAACACACACTGTCCCCGCCGTCGTACGGTGCGCACTGATAAGAATGCGGCTGCCGAAGCCGAGAGTGTGCAACTCAGTCCTGAAACATTAACTCGCCATCAATCTCAACAGCTCAACATTTCACACACCAGCCTTATGCAAATTTTGCACAATGACCTTGCATTATTTGCCTATAAGGTTTAATTGACTCAACAATTAAAAGCAGTTGACCATACGATTCGTTATCGCTTCTCAGTTTGGGTCTTAGAGCAGCTCGAAATGGACAACGATTTTGCTTGAAAAATCATCTTTTCTAACAAAGCACATTTTTATCTTGGCGGCTATGTTAACAAGCCAAACTGTCGCATCTGGAGATCAAAAAACCCGCACGTGATTGTCGAGAAGCCAATGCATCATCTCAAGGTCTGCTCAAGTTTCCTTATTTTGGACATACTATAAAACTTTGTGTAGCATCCTCAAAATGTGATTTTGGAAAACTTTTAAACAATTGAGATATAGCCGTTTCCCATACTGAGGACGCGTAAGTGAGCATGGGTCTGATATTAGATGTGTAGAGCCGGGTTGACATGCCACTGTCGCGACGCAACATCGGAACAAGAAGATTTTTTACGTTTTTGTCTTTATCGAGAATATACTGCACGTGCAAGAATAGTCCCTAGATACTTGGCGGTGTCGGACCACAGTAAGGAAACGTAATAAAAAAAGATATTATCATTAGGTGTGGTTTGACGCTGTATAAAGAGAACAAACTTGCTTTTTTCCAGATTTTTTTCTTTTTTTTTTACTATTCTTCTAGGTCGTCGGTGGCTTTTTGTGATCAGAAGATCTTAAAGAGTAAAAAAATGCTGTACTGTCATATTGTGCTTCCGTGCTTTAATCTTAAAGGCAAGTCCGCGACGTCTAGGTTAAATAGCAGCAGAGAGAGAATGAAGCCTTGAGGAGCTTCTGCCGTTATCTGCCGGGTGGTAGATATGTGTTTTTTGAGCTTTAATGACAAAGTATTGCAATTTAGATATGAAACTATTAGCCTCACAAGACGCAGAAAAAAGTAGTCTCTGTACAGTTTCCAGTGCCAAACTTTATCAAAGGTTTTTTTGACGTCTAAAAAGACTACCTTGGTGGTTTTTTTGTCTTTTAATTATTAAGGTCCGTCACGCAATTAAATTGATGAACAAACAAACGCTTTGGGGACCAGAATGTTATTTAATTTTCTATGATCCTGAAGTCTGTTCAAGATCACTTTTTTGATAACCTTATTTAAAGTGCTAAGAAGACTGATAGGCCAATATTTTTGAAAAAACTTTATTCAGTTTAAAAAAGTTGCATTAGCAATATTGATAAGCGTTATTATTGTTTTATGCAAAAACGTTTTGAGAGCTTTGTTAGATATATTATCGGGGCCTGGTGTTTGAGGTACAGCATTAGAGTTTTAGGCTGTTAGCAAACGCCTCGGCTTTTTCCTCAATTTTGGGAGAGATGATGATGAAGTGTTTAAAAAGGGTAAACTGACAATAAATTCTATTATGAGATGCAGCGACCCAAGAAATGGCTTAACTGCAAAACATTGTGAGAATTTTTTTATAAATATTAAGAAGATGAGGTTAGTGTGCACTAATAAGGTAGAGTATAGTAGCGTGGCAGACAATCCCCCAATTATGACTTAATACAACCCGGTAAGTTTATATATGCAGATAAAAATTGATGAGGATGTCACGAGTATGTTGGACTTGGAGGTCGTTAAAAAGAATTTTAGTGGGTGGTGTTCTTCCATTCTAATGATCCTCAAAAAAGATGGTACCTTGCTCGTACCCCTTGCATTACATTAATAATTCAAAACAAAGTAGCTCACAATACTTAAACAGTTTGGGTATTATGTTCGCGTGCTTTAACAGCTTTTACTATTCTTGGTTGGGGTGTGCTTTATTTTAGAAGAATGCCATTTAAACTAAGTGGTGTCTTGGGCACGTTTTAAGCCTTGGTAGACCGGAATTTTTGTGTCAGTGTTAAAATTATACCTTTGTATGTAGTATTTGGACAATATTATCATGTTTACTCTTTATTTTGCCACTTATATTAGAATCTTGTCAAAGATGCTTAAAAGATTGTTGTAAGCAGGGTAGTTTTTTAATTTAAAAAAATTTAAATTTGTTGAAAACAATTTAATTGTTTAGGATATTTAGTAAATGTGAATCCCGTCAAAGTATGGGCAGTTGTAGAAATGCCGGCTCTAAAGACAATCAGAAAGGTTTATAGAGATGATGTTCTGGTAACGACGGTTTATTTCTAAATAATCAAAATCGTTTACCAACCTGACTAGAAAAGGTCAGATATTTGTGTGGAGCAAAAAGTGTAACGGCCAATGTGCTGTTGCAAAGCCCATTAAAGTAGAATTGAGAACAAAACATTTTAGGCGAGGAAAACGAATTTTGTATCTTTTGCGGTCCCTCGCTAATGCTAAAAAAAATTATCTTACTGAGAAAGAATGTCTGGCGGTCCTGTGGAGTATTGATAAATTGGGTTGTGCAGTAATTCGATTTTACTATTGTTTACAGGAAGGGAAAGGACTACGTAGTCCCTGATTGTCTGTCCAGAAGCATTCCTCAAAATAACTCTGTTCAAAAACCGTCCACACTTTGAAAATACAGTATAAGTAGTTTTCCTCTATGCTGCAAAGAGTTAGAGACACGCCGCTGAGTATTGTTAATTGGAAGGTATATGGGGATTTGTATTATTTTGTAGAAAATGTATTATGGCGACGGGGTTTAGATGCATGCAGTTAGAGTAGAGAGTAGTACCAAAAGAAAGGAGGATGGAAATACTTACTATGTGCCATGATGACCCAATTGCGGGACATTTTGGCATTTACAAGTTTTTAACCGCATTGTTTTTTGTTACATTTGGCTTAATATAAAGGCCGATGTCGCAAAACATATAAACGCTTGCTAAGTCTGTGCCACACACAAGCCACAGCATTGTCGTGGTGAGTGTTTGTTATTTTTTATTTATTTCGGTATTGTCTTTATATTAGTATAATTTTAAAGAAAAATAGTATTTTTTTTGTTAGTTTTGTTTTTCTATACTTGATCATCTTGTCCGTGATTTCCTATCATGTCTTCATCTACTTCTATTCTGTTATTTTCATTTTAACTTTGCTCTCTGTCTTCTATCTAACTCGGGTTGTTTTTTGAGTTTTTTGTATAGAGTTTTAAAATGTTCATCTATATTGTATCTGGGATGGGCCTTCCTTGTATAAGTTTGTTAATTTTTATTTTCTACTTCTAATTATAGTCAGCCCTCCATATAGATCATGTTTCATGCTTTTTGAGAAATTCTCCTAAAAACTACACTTTATTCTTGTTAAATCGGTGTTAATTTTGTATTCTTAAAATAATTTTTTGATAATTTATGCAAAGTAATTTCAGTATAATTTTTATGTGACATCTTGATTTCTCTTTTTAAGTTTAACTTAAAAACAAATGTACATCCAGTAAGTAAAAAAGTATTATGAGTTACTTGCCAGCAAACAAATACTTATCGGTAGCGTAAAATTAGCATTGATGAGTTGAAGTTGTAAAAGCTTGCAATAATTTATTAACTCGACAATAATCGACGGTTGAACTATTAGCTAGAATATAAAAACGCATTATTTAAAAAACTATAATATTTTCACCGACGCTTGTAATAAATTGCATGATTTACATTGAAATATTTACATAACGACAATTTTAATCAAGCTATATTGTCAAAAATTTCAACGCTTAACAACCACGTTGAAAATCATTGCGAATATTATATTTGTAATATTCAAATAGTACATAGAAGTTACAAACATTTAATTTGTATGTATTTTGCTATATAAAATTCAGAGAGCATCGCAACCATATTTCCAGTAATCAAATTAATTAATAAACTTTTCTCTGATTTCATTTAATAATTATGAAACTAGTTATATAATTAAATTATGTACACATTTAGTTGAAATTTAATTTGGAGTTAATAAAGTGATGAAGTTTCAGTGACCTGCAACCGTTTCAAGCATTGAGGGCCATTTATATTTTTGTCGGTGTGGGAAGTAAAAATGATTTATGGTCCGGAACAAATTGATTGTAAAGCCGCACCCACGGGAGGTTACCGGCCAGAAACCTGTCCTAAAAATGTAAGAAAATCCATGTCCGCCCCGAGATTATGCCCGTCAACTTGCTGCCCCGGCAATTTCGAAACGTGTCGCCGGGTTTTATTTACAACCGGCGACACTTTCTTCCCTCCCCCCACCCTCTTCTCATTCGCTCTGTGTACCACTTTTTTATGCTTTATTTCCATTTCATTCCGCTTCTCACTCCGCGTGCAATTATAAGCGAGATTCAGCCGGCGATTGCCCCGGCACACTCACACCGTCGGTGGCACCCTTATCGTACATCATTAAAGTGATTTGTTTTCGCTTTGAAAATTATAATAAATTAATCTGGTTGGTATTTTTAGACTTGTTGGAAGAGAAATGGAATGTCAGCTATTTTCTAGAAATTTATTTATATTTAAATTCCTTATTATTATACATAGTTATTAATATTTCATTAGACAGAAAAATGTTTACTACTGCAGCTGAAGCAAAATTGATAACGATCTAAACCAATTTTGGTCATACATTAATTGCTTGAAAAACAGTTCAAGAATTCCATTATTTATGATACATAATAGAATTATGACGTCAAACCAACAAGAAATCGTAAACTCATTTGCTAATTTTTTTAGTAGTGTTTACAAAACTTCAAATCTTTCATCAAATTCTAATTCCGTCAATAACACTACTTCATTTGAAATTAAATCCATATCATTCGATGAAGTTGTGCAAGCTTCTAAACGTCTAAAAGCAAAATACACTTCAGGTTCTGATGGCATTCCTTCTTTCTTAGTCAAAGACTGCGCTACTGTTTTAGCCAACTCACTGCATTATTTGTTTAACTTAATATTAAAAACTTCAACTTTTCCAAAACTATTAAAAATTGCCCGTATCAGCCCAATTTTCAAAAAAGGAAACAAAGAAGACATATCAAACTATTGTCCAATTGCTTTAATTAACAACTTTGCCAAAGTTTTTGAACGGATAATAGTAGAACGGCTTTATTTTGGAGTAAAAAGTCTAATATCAAATAACCAGCACGGTTTTGTTAAGAAAAGGTCTAATATGCTATGTTTTACAGAATTTGTTTCCACATCGCTCGATATGCGACAACAAGTAGATGTAATATACACTGATTTCAGTCAAGCATTTGACACATTAGATCACGGGATTATAATAGATAAACTCCGTGTTGTTGAATGCGATAACAATCTTAGTAATCTATTACAGTCATATCTTAATGACAGATTGCTGTATGTTGAGGTTTTACACTTTAAATTCTCTAACTATCCAGCACTTAGTGGTGTTCCCCAAGGGTCCAACTTAGAGCCATTAATTTTTATAATTTTTATTAATAAAATTTGCAAAACCTTAAAAAATCATTGTCTACTATATGCTGACGATTTAAAAATATTTTCTACAATTTTGTCTATGGCTGATTGCATATCCCTTCAATCTGACAATCAAGTGTTATCTATGTGGTGTAAAACAAACTACTTGCAACTAAATATATCAAAATGCTGTACAATGACATACTCTCGCAAAAAATCAAATATAGTTTTTGATTATACCATTGACAACCAACCTTTATCAACAATTACATCCTACAAAGACCTTGGTGTGCTGTTCGACAGTCAATTAACATTTAATAGTCACATAGACAATATTGTCAACTCAACATTAAAATTGCTAAGATTTATTATTAGGTCAGCAAAACCGTTCTCTAATATAGAATCTTTGCTCGTACTCTATTTTGCTTTTGTCAGAAATAAATTAGAATATTGTAGTACGGTGTGGTCTCCTTACTACGCAACTTAATCCTATGCTCTAGAAAAAGTTCAAAGACGTTATTTAAAGTATATGTGTTACCAAAAAGATGGCCACTACCCGCCTTGTGGTCGTACAGATTATGACGTCCTATTAAGCCGTTTTTATTTTGACTCTCTTCAAGATTGTCGTAGAAGCGCTGATATATCGCTGGCCACTAAACTGGTTTGCGGAGATGTGAAATGTTCAATCTTATTAAGCAGTTTGAACTTCTATGTACCAAGACTAGCAGCTAGAAACCAACCAACACATACTTGTTTTAGGTCGCACAGTAATTTAGGAGTAAATGCACCAATGAACAGATATTATCAACGATAATTTTTTTGAAAAACTTATTTGTCTATTATGCTGCGTTTTTTGTTTGTTTTTTAACTAAAAGTTTTTTTTTTAATAAAAGCTTAAAATCTTTTTAAAGATTTTGCATATTAGATATCTTCTTAGCTAACTAGTTTAGTTCAAAATAGGAATATCTTTATAATAATAATTTCTGTTACTTGCTTGAGACAAATAAAGTAACAACTGATTTATAGCTGGAACTGGTGCACTGTGCGCCGGTCTCGTTGCTTGCGCATAAAATTTTTCTTTGCGAGCATCGGGCGTTGAGCGTCTTTTTGACTGAGACATGAGTTTGCTGACAAAGAGCAGGTGCCTTACAGTGAGTTCTCAGTTTTTGATAAACCAGACAACACTTATAACTGACGGTGTGCGGCTCCCAGCACGCGGAACATGTAGCTATAAGCCCGTACTCTTTGTTTAAAGTGCACGCGGAGCTTGAATGAGCTTTGGCGCGTTTGGCGCACGCAAATAATGCGTTGCACCGAGGTGCCGTATAGCCGTAGCGTTGGGAACGGTGGCATTATGCAATTTCTGCAATTTTTTGCTTGTACTTGACGGTAACGCAATGCTCGCATAACTCAGTGAGAGACAATAAAAAAGATGTTCTTCTAATGCGCGTAGTTGAAGTCGGATTGTACCACTGAAAGATTAGCTTAGCTTGCACCACATCAGCCTTGATGCAGTAGAGTACATTCCTGATAACATATTTTAGTAGATTTTTTTAGACTTTAAGGTAGGTGTAATGATAGATACGATGTGTTGAACACAATGATTGTTTGATGCACGGACGTCCGCATGTCATTCTCCACGTTTAGTGACTGGTCGATGATTAATTTCACTGACTTAAATAATGCTAACAGCTCTTTATTTACGGATTTATTTCAAATAGTAATGGACAAAGGGCGGCGTGTGCCAGAGCTTTTTGTAAGTACTGGCGGAGTTGCGTAAAGATCTACAGTACTTGTAGTTGGACAAGAGTTGGTCAATTACGTCTTAAAAATAAGAGTTAAGTTTTTGGCCTTGGTGTCTGATGGCCTAAGTAGCTGATAGTCTAGGTGGCGCTTAATGCATTTGACCTTTTTCCGGATTGAGAGGAACATTTTACTAAAGACTTGAAAAGTATCGGTATCACTCTTGCAAGCGCCTATCGACTAACAATGCAAGTACTTTCTTATCTTACTGGAAACAATGCACGTTTTGTGCCAGCCATATAGGCGTTGCTTAGTAATTTAGAAGAACTTGTACTCCGACTATGTTTGGAATTCAGACAACAGACCAATAGTTTGTTTCTAGCATTTTTGGCTAAAAGATTTATTGAAGATAATAATATTTTCTTGAAATCAGTTTTGTTTGCTTCAGCCAAGCAAAAAAGAAGCTAATTTTTAACTAATAACGAATTAGCTTTTTATTGCCTGTGCACAGGATGCTCCTTACGGGTATTGGTAGTGCTTTGGAGAAAAATTGCTTGTAATAGGCAGATGCCTTAAAAGATTGGTTTGCCTTTAGATTAAGATAAACTAAGCAGCTTTTATAATTTGCGGTGTGCGGCTTTTTACACGTTTACATGTGGCTTTGACTTTTTGGTAAATTTGCACTTGGAGCTGGGATGAATTTTGGCGCACTAGACGCATACGTATGGGGAATTGTATAGATACCGAATGACCATAATGTTGGCAACAATGGCATTGGACAATGCTTTAAAACTAAAGCGTTTAATCTTAACGCTTACAGTGAGATCACACAATTTTGTAAGATACAATGTTTTTTTACGTTACACGTTCTGTTAAAGTTAAACGTACAGCATAGGAAAGGGTTTTCTATCTTTTTCCAAGCGTTTAACGGAAAAAGGAGCGTACCTCAGAGTTGATAATTTAAATTAACGCTAATTAATATGTGCAATGGAACACATCATTGCTTATACAATAAGTAAATGCGGATGGCATTATTCACGTTTACGTTGCTATTGATAAAAATACGGTTTCATTTTGTTTCGTAATGGGGGGGAGGAAGTGAGCGTCGTGAGTAATCGCCTTCTGTGGGTATTGCAAAGTAGAACTTGTAGGAATGGGCGCTTTGGTTTTGTTGGTTGAAGACCTAGATGGCGCTAAAAGCGCCTGACTTGCTGAGCCTTGATAGCCAAAAAAAATATATTCAGAAAAAGACTTTTTTTTAGTTTTTGTCGGAGGCGGTTGATGACGGCAATTCTTGGCTGGTGGTATGCCTGATCAACTGTTTGATGAAATACATATAATGAATTAGTGCAGTTAGGGCTTGTTTCTCTTGGGAATGATTTAGGAAGTGTAACAATGTTAGGGATTATACGTCTAGGCAAAAGTCTTTCTGGTTATTTTTGGAAATAGACTATCTAGAGTTTGTTGTGGCCGATCGCTAGTGGTATGAGGACACCGCTTGGTCTTGGCGTAAGTAGTAGAATTGACTTTCTAGGGAATGGGTTATATTAGATCAGATGACTCGGCTCAATTAGTGTTTGTTGTTTTGAAGTCGCGTTAGAACTGGCTGGCAAGTTCTGGCGCGGCGCGGTTTTGTTAAAGCAGAGACGATGCTTCTTGCAGTCACGTATTTGCAACAATCCCTTTTACTTTTGTGACTTTTGTGACTGCCATTTTTGAGGGATTTTGGAAAGTTGTACTATTTCTGGGGTACGCACTATAGTTTTTGCATTTTTTCCGGAATATAATAAAAATGTCAATCTTTTTGGGGATATACATCCAGATTAGAACAAGGTGTGGGATAAAATTAGTTATTTTCACTATTATGTTTGAGTGTTACTTCCGGGTATTGTCATGTCCAAGTTTCGGTTGTGGATGGCACACTACTGTTTGCTTGCGGTCACGGAGTCACTGGCCTTGCGGGCGTCTGATGTGCGTAGTGCGCGTGGGGCTAGGTTTTGGGTTTGGCGTCACTGAGATGTATTTGACTACGCGGTTACTCCTGGGTTGTGGCACCGTCTTTTGGTTTGGTTAGCTTGCTTTGCGTCTGGCGTGAGCCTGGGGTAGGTTGAGGTTACCCTAATGCTGCACCCTGAGGGGTACGTCAGGGGGCTTTAAGTCCACGTTAGTCATTAGAGATGGTTGCCTTTTCTAGCGTTTTGGTTTCAGAACGGAAACGTTAGCAGTTTTATGAGCTACGAAGGGTGTTAGTTAGGTATAGCTGGTGGACATTGGCAAAGTATTATTTTTTCTGAGTTTGTGTATGGCCAGCCGGGTATGTTGAGTTGGAGGTGCTTGGTTTGAGTAACCAGTAGCACTTTACGAGACTTTGATTCTAAGCTTACTTTAAAACTGTCTGTTAGATGTTGTTTGGGTTTTAGAAATTTTCAATGCAAATAGTTCTCTAGAGTTTCCCGGATCAAAGTCTTGACCGATTTTTTCCAACAGGTCTTGATCAGGATGTCAAGTAAGCCATGGCTAAAAATGCTAATTAGTTTTTGACTGACCGTCAGCACAAGATATAGATTTCTTACATATTGCAAAAACTTAGATTTTTTTTTGTCAATTAAGTTGTTAGTACAGATAATTTTATGTTTGGTTCGAATAGCAAACAAAGTTTTGCAATTAGGTTGGGACTTCTGGGGACGCCTCTAGGTGGTAGAGTGTATCCGGAAGTCGTTCCGATTTTGTAGAACCAATTGGTTGAACTTTGGGATATGTTTGAATAATTCTTTGGAGAGTTTCTTTATGGGTAAGACTTTTTTGGTGCTAGGTTTGTGGGGTTTATGGTGCTTTTAATTTAAGTTGCTTTACGTTGTGAGCTAAGTGTTAAGGCCTAGTTTTTGTCAAAAGCGGTTGATGACGTTGGTCCTTGGCTAGTGGTATGCCTGATAACGTAGAAGCTACGTTTCTTTTAGTTGCGTGTCTGCAACAACTGTTTCTTTATTTTCTTTGTGTGCACCACAAAGGTAAGTCCTTTCACTTGAAGCAGGATTTTCTTACGAGCGTCGACTTTACTGGATCTTTATTGTTTTTTTGTCCTTGAAGCGGCTGGACATGCCCAAATTATTACGTCTAAATTGGGGCACTTGGGGTTGTAATAAGCTTGGACATTGCTGCGGCTGCTAAAATATATGCTTTGGTCTTTGAGGCCTCCACGTAAGAGACCGGAGTATTCTCTGGCTGAGAGATTAGAGAGATTAATGCAACAATATAAGCGGTTTTGCTCTTCTTAATTTACTTGCTGATGTTGATGCAAAAGTAAAAAAAAACTGTTATTTGGTCCAGCTTGCTTTGTTTCACTTTGTTGAATACGTAATCGATTCTCTTGGGCTCATCCTTAATTATCTAAATTACGTATTTTTTAAAACCGTTTAACTTGTCGTTTTGGTTTTTGACATCGCTTAGTGGTGGATTGGGATTCATACTAAAATAAAATTAAAAAATTATTTAATTAATTCAAATGGTACCTACCTATGCAATAAATTGATTGGTAGTTAAATGCAATCACTGGAGTGACTTGCTTGCAATAAAAATTGAAAGTGCCCGGGCTGCGGTTTTGCTTCTTTAAGGATGATGACGTGGATCGCTCTTGATGTGGTTGTGTTGGCTGCTGGTAGTCAAACTTTTTTGGCTGATGGCATGTTAAAGCAAGTAGTTAAAGGGGCTTACCTAGTCCTTGCTTTATTTCTTAATTAAAAAAAAATCTGCTAGAATGTATCCTTTTTCTGAAGCAAGGCGTTGTGATGGAGTCGACGTTACGGTCTTGTGGATCTTTATCTGTTCTTACTTAACGAATACAGAGTCGGTTAGATCGGCGGCAAGTCTTTTGAGGCTGAATTTTTTGCTGGTTTGTTAGTTTGTTTAGCTGTGTAGCTGAGTAGGTCGTTTTCATTGAGGCTTTTTTGGTAAAAGACAAGACTAGAGCTTATGAGGTAGTTGGAGGTTAGGCGGACTGCTTGCTGGTGACGGATTTTATGTAAGTTTTTTATCTTGGAGAAAGAGGTTGCTTTTGCATTCTCTGAATCGCGCTTTATTTGCTTGATTTGTAGGCTTCTAAGGCGTTGATCTTTTTGGTCAGCTTTTTGTTCTTTTGAGTTAATTGTACATCATTTTAGGATCTCGCGGTTTGTAGTGTTTTTGTTGGGGTCCATTCTGGAAGAATGTTTAAATTATTTAATTAATTCAAATAAAATTAATGATTTGATGATTGATTAAATCAATCATTTGTAGCGCGGATGCAATAAAAATTGGAGTTTGTCATCTGGTTTGCTACTGCAGTCGGGTGTGGCGGATGTGGGTCTTAGAGGTGTGTTGGCGGCAGTTTGCAGTTGCTGGTGCTTGCTTGCTGCTTTGCATATATATATATATATATATATATTGCGGATTGGGAGGAAAATCTTTCTAAAAGACCATGCAAAAGTGTTGGATTTGCTTTGCTCTTGCGGGCGCCTACCGACTAAACTTTCCCTTTAATAATTCTTAGAAGTTTGCACTTATCAGTGCAAGGTCCTTTCCAACCTTAGTAAATATTGTCGTAATAGACAAATTTAAGATTGCACATTGTGCCAGCCTTATAAGCGATTGCATAGTGATTAGGCAAATCTTGTACTCCGACTATGTCTGGTTTCAGACTAACAAACATTTAGTTTGAATCTTAAAATTAAACATGAAGATGTGCTGAAGCTGTGATAAACTTCTAAAAATCAGCATCATTTGTTTGAGACAAGCAAAAGATAAACTGATTCTTTTCTGTTAATTTGGCGTTTTGCGACGGACTACCCGTTACCTGAACATAGGTTTTACTCTCAGAAGGAGCTAAAGTTTGCTTGTAAGAAGCAGATGCCTTGGACTGGGGCTTAGAGGACATACTTGATATAAAAGGTTTTTTTGCTTTGCGCGTTCTGAAACTAAACGTACAGCGTAGGGAAGGGTTTTCCGTCAATTCCCATGCGCTTGAAAGATAGAGGAACATACCCCCGAGCCAATAACTCTGCCTGCGGTACATCAGCCGTGACACAGTCGGGTATGTTCTTAATAACATATTTTAGAGTTTTTTCAGACGTTAATTGTTAAGTTTAATAGTGTATATCGTTGGCTTCAACAAGTGTGATGTAGGGTGCATGCGGATGCCATCGTAGACATTAACCGATTTTGCGATGGAGACCTTCAAGTCCTTGAGAGTTGCCACCAACCTCAGAAATTTGGATCTTTTACAAATTGTGATGGGAGGCAAGCAAAATGCGTCTGTTCTCTCTGTGGGAGCTGAGTGGGAGGGTTTGTTAGAGGACCTTAAGGGCGAGAGGCTGTTCCCGAAGTGGACGCCTTGGCCTTAGGGGCCGGCCGGGTCTTATACTTTTTGGTCTTGGTGGTTCAGGATCCTGGAGCTGAAGGCGCTTGACTTGAAGGACCGGCTGATGGAATAATAATAAAAAAATTTGAAGTTTTACTCTGCGTTTTTTTCCTCTTATAGTAGCTGACTACCTGGAACTGTTTTTTTTGCGGGCGATGTGCCCAAGGCGTCTCCGACTTTGTCATTCAGCTGGAACTTTATAGCGTCTTTGTCCTCGAAGGAGATGGACTCGACTTGATTGGTGGCAGACCTCTTCAGGGAGGACTGAGTTGGTGCACCAGGGGTCTTGACGAGCGTTGCCGCCGCAGTTGTGGAGATCGGAGTCGGTGCTGCCGGCGCTGGGGCTAGTTAGTAAGAGTGCTTAGCCAAGAGCGATACAAAGTCCTCGCTTACATTGGCTATGCTCTTTTTGATCTTCTTAGTGATATTCGTTTGTAAAGAGAGAGCTCCACAGTCAAATGCGCAAACTGAAACGGTCTACATCTCGCAAATGATATGGAGTGCAAGGCCTACATCAGATTCATTGCTTCAAGCGGCAAAAAACTTAGACTGGTAGCACAACCCGCGTAGGCCCAAGTTTCCTTAGTTTCTTAAGCTTTCGCTCAGCTTGCAGATTCCCAAAACCTACAGTTTTTTGTCTAAACTTACAAATCAATAATGGATAATATGCCTAATGTATTATTTTGTATTTGTTTCTGGAATGCTAACAGTATTACAGGAAAAATGGTCAAAGAAGAAGAGTTTTTCTTAGACAAAAACATAGACATCAGGTTGGTGTCAGAGTCGGTCCACGGACCCAATCAAGCGCTGAGACTCCCAAATACTTTTACGTACTTGAGAACGTCGGCTGTACCTATGAGGCGGGAAACACTGATCTTGCAAAAAAATTGGTGGACCACTCCGAAGTGGATACCTAGATACCCCAGACACACTCTGACTGTGTCTGGGTAAGACACGCTTAAAATTGCGTCTGTCTACATCAAACCGGCAAATTGCATGGAAACAAATGATTTTGATGCGATCCTCAACAGTCCTCACCCTACTATAATTGCTGGAAATTTCTACACGAAGCACCCGGCTTAGAACAGCTTGATAACAAACTCTAAAGGTAAAAAATTGTTTAACTACGTTCAGCATAAAGGATTGAAAGTGCAAGTAGTGAGCCCGGGTATACTCACCCATTACAGCAATAACGGTCACTAAAGGAACGTGCTTATTATACAATATACGCGTCGTGAATGGCCCAAGCTTCATTCATGACCCAATAATACTGGATTCTACAAAAGAGCATCAGGAAAGGGAGGAAAATTCTTTTCTTGTACTCTGGAAGAAAGCAAAAGCAGGCTTGCAAAAAAAACGTCAAAACTTTTACAATTCAAGTCCGCAAAGCCTCGGAAAAGACCTCCAAGACTCATCAGGTCCGTGTCAAAAATCCTTTAGGACTATCTCCCAATACAAAATCATTGATCCGGCCCAGAAACGCGGCAAAATGGCAATGGCAGAGGCACCGCGACACCAAGGACCGCGACATAAGGTTGCACAAAATCTTGTGCTTGTAAAACACCTTGAAATCCTTTATAGAGGATGATCATTCAATGTGAAGGATCTCCAAAACCTTACGCAACAGGCGAGTCTTCATTCCAAATATTTGGATAAGCCAAGGCGTTTGCGGACAGCTACAATGCACCCCCGTATTCACAAAGGACACAGATCTGGATTACATTGATGAAGTCCACCGGGTAGTCATAAACTTTCTGAACGCCAAAGATGATGACGCACCACTGGAAATCAGAAAAATTATTATTGGTTCCAATAAGATAACAAATATAGCTTAGAAATTGTTCTCGTATAAAGCAATTATGCACCAATATAGCAAACGCGACTCTTTAAACTAGGCACTTTCTTACAGAATGAAAAGGCTTATAAACATTTCCAAACCTGAAAAAGACCGGAAATTTCTACAAAACTACAGGCCCATCAGTGCACTTTAAGTAAGATTATAGATCCTAGACGGAATACTGGAACACACGGAAGTTAAAAATTTTTTCTCACCTCTCTCTACCAACATGAGTTCAGATAGGGCCAATCAACTGTCCATCAACTAACGCGCGTCGCTGACTTTATTATCAAAAGTCTTAGACAAAAAAGATCATCTGTTTCAACGTCAAAAAAGCCTTCGACTAGGTTTGGCATGATGTCCTTCTCTATAAACTGTAGAGGAATAATTTTTTTCTGCGTCTTGTAAGTCTAAAGCTTCATATTTAAATTGCAAAACATTGGCAGTCAAAATTTCTGACCACATATCTACTTCTTGGCAGATAGAAACAGAAGTTAATCTATACTTTGCCAATATGCCTTCGAGATTGACGCACGGGGTTATTATAGCACAATATGCTGATGAAGAGAAGGGTATTGGCAATGTCTTGCCAGCTCTGCTTAATGGTGTCGTTTAAGCAGTCTATCCAGTGTGACCCAACGTTGATCATCTTTATAACCTCGTTCTCTAAACTTATGAATTGGACGTCTAGCTTCTTTAAATGAAACCGCATCTTTTTGAATTCGGCAAAGAGAAATACAAGTATATTATACGATGGTGGTGAGTCCATTCTAAAATAATAGTTAATTAATTAATTAATCGGAACTATCTAGACGTCTTGCCATCTTGGGTCGGCTTGGTGCAATTGGAATTGCATTGAACTGGGTCGCTCTTTTAGTGTGAACGTGTTGCTGTGTCGGCTGCTGGCAGTCCTGTTCGCTGCTCTGCTCTGCATAGAACTGCTCTATCTCTTGTTTTGGTTTATTATGTGGGGTGGGGCCTTTTCCGAAGTTTGGTGTGGTTTTTGAAAATCGGTCAATGATATATTCAGTGATTTGTATGTGTTGTTAGATTTTCCATGCATTGGTGTGCTCACGCTAAAGTGCGTTCTTTCTCTTTTATTTACTGTAGATTAGCATATAGTTTTCACATTTGGTTTAAACTTGCCTTTCTCTTTAGTTTCAAAGATAGCGGAAATATGTCAATTTTATATTTGTTAAGCTTGCAAAACTTTCTCTCTATATTTGTTTCCTTGTTCTTGTTGTGTCGTTAATCCTTACTGTATTCAAAGCTGTGTTGTTGGTTCTTTGAGCTTAAATCTTTTCTGAATAGATGTTAAACAGCGTTGGGGATAAAACACATCTTTGAATCTTATAGCAACTTTTTTTGCAATAGATAATTGAATTGATTTATACAAAAAATAATTTCAATAATTGTCAGCTTTTTAATGATACAACATATGTCTGTTTACATTTGAATTTGAGTAATGCTAGCAATATTAATTTATTGTGTGCAAAACTAGAAGTTTAATTACATTGTAATTAGTTCTCGCATTGCCACTAATTACGTTTGACAGAGTGATTGTTAATTTTAATTGATTCTGCGTTTCATGGGCTTTCTTTTGATATCAAACACAAATACTTTCTATTGTCGCAAAATGATTAATTAATTTTTTGTTGATAATTAAACATTTTTTAATTAATTAACAAAAACTTTTGTTTGCGGATTTGTGATGTATAAAGAGCTATCAGAAACGTAAATTTGTTTTTGTTTTAATGTTAATTAATTTATTGTATGATATTTTAATTGGTTGCTAATAAACTTAGTAATGATTAATTAGGCACTTAGAGCATTATGAGATTTTTATTAATAAAGAAGTTGCTTTTTATTTATTTTATATATTATTATAACCGCTCTATCATCATTCTGGTAGTTGGTTCTATTATTGTTGGGTTGCGTGTTATTCAATCTGCTTGTAAATATGCAATGAACTAAGCAGCTGTATCTGTGGTTCTTGGTTACCGATTAATACTAACTTGTATTATAATAGTTAATTGTGATTATTTTGTTACGCAATTACTTTTTATTAAAATGGAATATAATAAAACTTATCTGGGCAATAATTTATTTAAGTTGCTGCTCAGAATTATTTTAACTAAAACTATACATCTTTTTAGATTAATTCTTTACTGGTTTTCTCATTAACATCTTTCTTTGGTATATTAAATGAATGCAGGAAATAATAAATCGCCTAATTCTTTGCGACAAATTAGGCGAGAAGTGCAGGCAGGCTTCTGATTCCCCTTCCACATTTTGTTCACTCATCCCATTCTGCAAGGCTCGTTAGTTTCGGATTTTAGAAATTTCCGCATAAATTTATTTCAGCGACACTCCGGCTCGAACAGTTCCAGCATATACACGAAACATGCCTCATCGTTAATTCGCCAAATGAACACCGCCACACTTTTCGAGAGCAGCGCACGGCAATAAATTACATTCTGTAGAGGAGGGTTGATTTTTCGACTTAATATTAAGCAGTAAAATAAACAAATAAATACTTCAAAGATAATTTTAATGAATTCCGAGGAGGAAGTAATAAATATAAATCTTGTTTTTGCCACATTTCACAATTATAATCTTGCTCAAATAAATTGCCTTAAGCCTAAAGATCAAGCAGAAATTTTACATTAAAACCATTCAAATTTGCTTTGTTCTAGTTTTAAATAATTTTTATAATTATGCAAAACTGACTTAATATTTTAATTGTTTGTCTCCTATATCAGTATTATCAGTGGGCTTAGTGAATTAAGCTCTTTGTAGATCCTATCAAAATGTTAGTATGCATTCATAACAATAATTAGATTAATTAAAATTAATGGGGTTCTGATATTAATATGCACATTCCTGACAGTAAAACTATTTCTCTGCAGGACGATCGTGTTTCCGCTGCGTTGTTGTTATGTTATATCATTTATGCCGTTGCAGTGTGGCACGGGGGGCCATGAAACGGTTCTCTATGTACATTTACGTTCAGCAGCGAGCATAACATAAACCTTGGGGGAGATAAGTTCGCAAACAATGTGCACCACTACTCGCCCCTTGTATGCTTTTTTCTTCTTTTTCTTATGCCCTCTGCAGATATGTGTGCTATGATAGGGGTGGCACGGCGTTTCACAGCCACTATACTTACGTAATATATTTTCCTTGTAGAGGATCTATGTAATATAAGAATATATAAAATGAAAGCTAATAAATCAAATTTGGGGAATTTATGAAATTATGAAAAAATAAATATTTACACGAGGTATGCGGTATGCGGTATACGGTATGCTTTCAAAATATTTCAGGTTTTTATTAAAAAATATTTTATTATTTTAATTAAAAATATTAAATATATGTATATGACATTTTCATTGGTTTTTAATCGTTTTCTTTTTTTGTATGCAGGGTGTCCCAAAAGTAATAGTTATTAAATTTATTTAATATTTTTTTAAAGGAATGTAGTTGCGTTAGACCTGTTAATTGTATTTGCTGTTAACAGAGCAAGTAAATTGGTACGTATTTAAGGGTAATTCCACGATAGTTCGGACAATGTCCCCACATCAATATCTCCGATTTTGCTCATATTTTGTGCACATGAAGTTAATCTAAAAAAAGATTCTAAAAGCAATTTAATGAGGCTTACGTTTGTGGATGTTTAACGTTAGAATACAGTACAGTACAGTTAACAGTATGTAGTGTGTTCGTTCACGTATGCGTACACCTCAGTTCGTTAGTTTAACAAAGAAAGTGCCTGATAAATAGTGTAAAAACAATGAAAACTCTAATTAAGTGACTAGTGAGAGTTAGTTAACACCCCTCCAATCTGCGGGCGGCACCAAGCACCCGCAGAAAGGACAAAGACTTATGACCCAATTTCCGGTCACTCACCTTTCTTTGTTTGTAGCCACATCTCTAAAACAAAGGAACTAAGACTTTTAAAGTGCAAAGTGCTAATAAACATTTAAGTGATTAGTGATTTTACATTTATCCCTCCAACTGTGCAGCCCAGCAGACCTGGAGACCATCGCCATGGAGGAAAATTCCAAATTTACCCCAACTCAAGACTACGATGCAGATCAAAGTTTGGATGCTCTTAAAGCAAAAATTGATGAAAATTCAATTAAATTTTTCACTAAAATTTCTGAAAACCGAGCAAACTTGGAAATTTCCTAACCAGAACATTACCAATAGTAACACGGAATCTACCAGAAATGACGTAACTGCTCTAAAATCCACGGTCAATCAAATGCAAATTGACTATAAAAACATCCAAACTGACATGAACATTGGTTTCAATCAACTATTTATACAGATCTCGGCTTTAGTCGAAAAAATCAACAACGTGAATAATGCCCAAACATCTCACCCCATAAATGATGAATTTGGAAACGTGTCGGACAGTTCCACCAACACGGTCACTCCAAAGAGCAGTTCTACGACAAAGATATCAAAAAACAGAAAGTCAATTACAAAAAGTTTTTCCTTATCTATTGACAAACAACCAAAAAAGATCAAATCGGTGACTCCAACTCCTAAAATCCAAGTGGACACCTGGAGACGAGTCCCCTTTTCTCCCCTACCAATTATTAACTTTAACCAAGACATGGACAACTCCGAAACATTGCCAATTGAGAACGACACTACACCAGGTTCCAGCAACCCCACCAACAAAACCGAATGGCAACTAGTAGACTGCAAAAACAAGGGAAAAAAGAGAGCCCATTCCTCGAGTAGCAGCGAGAATGACAATCCTGACATCGATGATACCACACCTGAACTACCGAAAATCAAACTTCCTCCACAAATCACAATTAATGACAAAAAAGAATGGAGAGAAATCAAAAACAACATGGACAAATTAAATATCAATTTTGATATCAAATGTTTAAGTAAGTGCATTAAAATAATGCCAAAAACGCCCTCAGACCACCGGAGGGCAAAAACATACCTTGATGCAAAAGGTCACAAGTCTTTCACTTACCAGCTGGAGGAAGATAAAACCATCAAAGCGGTTATGCACAACGTCCCTGAAAATGTTTTCTGCGAGGAAATGAGTTAAGCGCTGGAGGCAAAAGGTTTCGATGTTAACGCAATTTCAAGGTTGCATAACCTTACCAGAATTTATGATAAGCTATATATTCAGCTACCCAAAAATTATAAAAGCGACGAAATATTTAACGTTTCAAAAATTCTCGGCCTCAAAGTCAAAGTCGAGGTTAAATTTAAGTCTGGTGAACCGGCCATCGTTGCCAAGCATATGGCCAGGTCAGGTGCGCCAAGAATCATCCTTCCGCACAATGTCACCTTACTTCTGCAGACAGGAAAAAAACTGTCTGCGCCAACTGCAGTGGTAACCACCCCGCGTTATACAAAGGTTGCCTGGTCTACCAAAAGATCAAAACTAAAACTAAACCTAAAGGGCAACCCCCTGTCAAAGTCAACTACAAAACCCCTAAACCACGCCCACAACTTACGACGTATGCAAAAGCTGTGCAGCCACAACAACAATCAGCTCCGCCCATGTTAGCGAAATCCAATTTAAAACTCGATCTTACTAATGCCATAAACAACAGCAGCAACGACCAAGATTTACTAAAATTAATCTTGGCAGTTCTTCTTAAAAATCAATAATAGCAGTTCACAATAATATACCCAGAACAACTAAAACTTTTTATTTTGGAAAATGACATTGATATTATGCTATTGTCAGAAACTGGATTAAAACCCAGAGACAACCCAAAATTCCCCAACTTTAACATATATAGAAATGACCGAATAAACCAAGGCGGAGGCACAGCCATAATAATAAAAAGATCTATTGACCACTCAGAAATTGATATCCCAAACTTCACCAATCTAGAAGCGACCGGGGTTATTATCAACCTTCTCCCATCGGAAAAATAAAAAATTTCTCAGTATATCAACCTCCTCCTAAACTACTACTGGAAAGTGACTTAAAAATGACTTTTGAAGACAACATCCCCACCATTATTGGGGGTGACCTTAATTCTAAACACGTGGCATGGAACTGCCGCGCCACAAACACGAAAGGCAGAGTCTTAATCAAATTTATGGACCTGAACAATCTTTCCATGCATAGTCCAGCTTCCCCAACATTTTACAGCCACGCAGGTCACCCGCCCGATATACTCGATATCGCTGTTTCAAAAGGCATACTCAACGCCACTACTTCCAAAGTGTTTAACGAAATAGACTTAGACCATTATCCCGTTCTACTAACTATCCATGGCACTTTGGCAGGAAAACAGGATACAACTAAAAAACTGACAAACTGGAAACAGTTTCATCTGTTTATGGAAAACGATCTTGGCTCTTTTCCTAAAATTTGCTCCCCTCAGGACTTAGACGCTGCTGTTGAACAACTAACGTTATCCATTCAATCTGCCCAAGACAAAGCTTCCAGCAACATTACCATCAGAGATAATGACCCACTCGGACTCCGCTCATTTTTAAAAAGACTCATAAGGGAGAAAAACACTGCCCGACAAAAATTTCAACGTTCTAGAACAGCCCAGGACAAACTTATAAAAAACAGACTAGAAAACAAGGTTAAAAAGGAAATAAAAGCTTTCAAAAACCAGCAGTGGGACAATCTTTTCCACCAAACAGACGACGAAATGCCCAACTCATGGCACATTTTGGAATGTTTAAGGATAAAACATGAGACCATCCCTACTATCCACGGACAAAACGGGCTAGCACACACTACCCTAGAATAAGCTGAAACTATTGCATTGTCCCTTGTAGACCAATTCAGCCCGGCAATAATATCCTAGACGTCGACGTAATAGAAGATGTGGAAAAAGAGATAGAACACTACGAAAATATCGCCGAAGATGAAGCAATACCATTTACAAATCCTACTGAAGTGGCTAAAGCTATTAAGCATACTAACCCTGAAAAAGCTCCCGGACACGACAACATATCTAATGCGGCTTTACAAAACCTTCCTAGGAAAGCCCTTGTAGGTCTCACCAACATTATCAATGAAATTTTAAGGCAAGAATATTTTCCCCACAAATGGAAACTTGTCATTATCGTTGTTTTTCCTAAGCCAAATAAGCCGAAATCATTTCCACAGAACTACCGCCCGATAAGCTTACTACCTACATTAAGCAAAATAGCGGAAAAAATTATTTTTATTCACATAAACATCCACAGTGAAACCAATCAAATAATTCCTAAACACCAGCACGGCTTTAGGAAACAAGACTCTTCCATCCACCAACTGGCACGAGTGGCAGACCACATCTCAAAAGGGTTCAACAACAGAAAGTCAACCGGAGCAATCTTTTTTGATATAGAAAAAGCGTTTGATAAGGTATGGCACGATGGCCTAATAGCCCAACTTTATCGTGTTAAATTCCCCCACCATCTGGGTAGACTTATCAAAAACTTTTTAAATGACTGAAGCTTCTAAGTTAAAATCGCAAATACGCTTTCCTCCGTTAAACCCATAACAGCGATAGTTTCCCAAGGCTCGACTCTATCTCCATCACTGTATAACATCTATGTCGGTGACATCTCATCTATGACGAACGGAACTATTCTCGCCCAGTTTGCGGACGATACAGCAATTATTCACAGAGCCACCTCTCCCAAATTTATAACTAAACACCTACAAAAAGCTGCAGACACCATAACCGAATGGACGGAAGAGTGGGGGATTAATATAAATCTTTCCAAAAGTCAAGCTATATTATTTACAAAAAGACGAATAACACCCTATCGAAACATCATCCTCGATGGCATTCCTATACCCTGGGCTAACCAAGCTAATTATCTTGGCGTAACTCTAGACAAATTCTTAACATGGAGAGCCCATGTTAATAAAATTAAAGATAAAACAAAAGTTTTAATGATTAGTTTGGCACCACTACTAAAACACAAGAAAATGAAACTAAGAACAAAAATGACGCTTTATAAATCCACCATTAGAGCCCAGCTGTCCTATGCTGCACCGGTTTGGAAAACGGTTGCCAAAAATAACTTCAAAACCCTAGAAACTTGCCAATCAAAAACCTTGAGAATGATTACCGGAGCTCCCTGGTATATTAGAAATAAAGATCTCAGAAAGATCAAAGACTTAAAAATCTCCACTCTGCATGAATTCATCATAAAGAACGCTGAAAAAATTTACTCCAAAGCGGAAACTCATGACAACACTGACATTCAATCCATAATGTTCCATCACCCGAACTACACCACCTACAACAGACTTGTAAACCTAATCAGGCCGAGGCTGTAAACGTCATAAAGCAGGAAGTGGATATCCTGTAAAAAAAAAATCTACAAGCCACAAGGCAAAGCATGATAGGTAGATAATGGGGTACTTCCCCGCAAACTACTACAAACACACAGAAGAAAACAACGTTAAAATGTTAGAGGTTGTCTAACAAATGACTCAAGTAAAGTGTTGAAGTGCATTTTTGCAGAGACAATTCTTATTTTTGCTTAGGTTTTGTTTGCTGATGTGTTAGCTGAATTGCGGCATTAGTTCTCACCAAACTTCTTTTTGCTGTAAAAACGTCTTATCTCAGAATAAAAATTAGAATAAAAACTGTTAGTTTAATGCGGTGCACACGGACCGCATACAAGACGGCCTACCAGAAAGTTACTGGATTAGATGGTAGTGTTACCGGCGCTTTCATCTTACATAATAAAAAAGATATAAGTTATAAAGAGTGGTCCATTTAGTGATCCTTTTTTAAAAGTTAAAAAAAATGAAGAAAAATCAGTTTTTCTGGTTTCTGGCTCTATCTTACAAATGGCTTGCTCAATATTTGCCTTAAAAGCCTGAATTGTTAATAGATTGTTTGCATAACATCGGTCTTTTACGACACCGTCAAATTGCAGCTCCAAGGTGGCCAATTGATTTCGCCGAGACAGCTGATAACATGATTACTAACTTGGTGCGCAAAAGATTGGTTGTGGCATGGGCTGTGTAGCATGGCGCGCCATCTTGCTAAAACCAAAGATTGTTCAAGTCCATGTCTTCAATTTTTGGCCACAAAAAATCATTTATCATGCTTGTGTAGCGCTCACTGTTGATCGAAATGGCGTTACTAAAAGCATTTTTAAAGAAAAATGGGCCAATGATGCCACCGCTCTAAAATCCGCACCAAACTGTCACTCTCTGAGGATGCATTGGTTTTTTGACAATCATAATTATAATTTTTGCTTGTTAACATAATTGCCAAGATAAAAATGCGCTTTGTCTGAAAAGATAAATTTTTGAGCAAAATTGTTGTCCATTTAGAGCTACTCTAAGGCCCAATCTAAGATGCAATAACAAACCGGATAGTCGTGTAAATTGGACCTTATAAGCAAATAATGCAAGATTTCTGTGCAAAATTAACATCAGGTTGGTGCGTGAAATGTAGAGTTGTTAAGATCAATGGCGAGACAATGTTCCAGGACTGAGTCGCACACTTTTGGCTACGGCAGCCACATTTTTGTCAGTTTCACAAACTTTTTGCCCAAGCTTGCATACAGCACGCGCGGTGAAGGCCTTATTTTGGCTAAAACTTCTTTTAAATAAACGGACTGTACACAACATTGACTTTGGAAATAAGTTTGCAATATTTCCCATCGTTGTTTAAGCGTAAAGCAATTTATTTCGTTTCGCAGAAATATGATACTGACTTTCTGTCAATATTTCCTACGGGAAAAACCTGTCACTGTCAAAATAACTAATGATTATAAAGATTCTACTAGATAGACCATCCTTAAGAGGAGGGAGATGATGATTGTAAAACAAACAGGAGTTGTCATTTTTAATGTTGTAGTTTGTATTTCGAAGCGTATAGCTTTAGGTTTCTACCTAGTGTAGTGGTGCACAATGCCCCGATGGGTTTAAGTACGTAGGTACCTTGTTTGCAAGGGGGTTGTAAGTGGGATATGGTTTCTGGTTTACCTGGTGCGTATGGGATACGTGGTGCGGTTTTTCTGAATTAAAAACGGGCTGCGGGCATAGTCAGTCCATGCATCGCAGGGGTTAGTGCATCTGATTAGGTACGTAACCGCAGCCAGGTGTTTGCATGCCTCATGTTGTTGCCGGAGTTATGGTATGCAAACGGCAACTCTTACAGCGAAAAGCACAGCACGCTTGAGAGTTTGTCAAAGATCAATGGAGCGAGCAATGCTGGGTATCAGCCTCAGACACAAATGCCGCAATACCGATATCCGTAAGCGCACCAAAGTGACTGATGTCATAGAACGAATAGCGACATCGAAGTGGCGATGGGCGGGTCACGTAGCACGAGACGACGTCAAGTGGACAAAAGCTATAATGCAGTGGCGACCCAGAAGAACAAAAAGAATTGTTGGCAGACCTCAGGCGAGATGGCGTGACGATCTGCAGCTACTGACAGGGAAAAACTGGATGCATCCAGCACAGAATAGAACGACATGGAAGAGAATGGAGGAGGCCTATGTTCAGCAGTGGACGTTTAAGGGTTGAAGAAGAAGAAAGTAGGCTGCAATTCCGCGGGTACAAGTAAAATCTAGATGTAGATGTTGTCATTTCTTGGGCAGTTACTAATGTAGATGTGATAATTGTCACAGGTTTAAAAAAGTAGTCAGAAGGCATGGCAGAAATTAGCCAAGTTCTACCCCAAGAAGAGCTTGCTCAGTGTTTTTTTGGTAGCCGCGTTTATCTTGCGGTTGCAGTGGTAAAGAGTTTGTAGGGTTGATCTTCTTGTAGTGTTTTTATGTTTTTCTTGAGCTCAACATGTTTTTTATTGTTGTTTGGTCTTCTGGAAATGTTGGTTTGTAAACTGGGGACCATTGTCCAATAAGATTACTTTTGGGATTTCCCACCGGTTGCAGGCACTAATATTGCCTCTACCCAACTGTTTATTATGGTAAAAGCGTATCGGTTTCCTGCTTTTGTAGTGTCTAAGAGGTCAACAAAATCAATATCCACTTTTTTAAGGTTTGCTAGATTTTAGTGGTGCTTTTGTTTGTAAGATTTCTGCTTTTACTTTAGCGCAGATCACACACTTTTTGATAAAAGTGTGGACATTTTTGGCACGTTTGGTCAGTAGTAGGCCCACAGGATGGCGGTTCTAGTCTTGATTTTGTTTGGGTAATTAGCCGTGGTTGTCAAGTCATGTTGTTTAATAACTTCTTGTTTTGCGTTTGATGGTACTGCCAGTTGGTCTAGCTAGTATTTGTTCTTATTAACTATTTGTGCTTTTCTAGTAAGTACCTTAGGTCTATTTCTACCGAATTTCCTGGGTCATCAAACATTTTTTAACGGTGTTTGATAATAAACCTGGTTTATTTGCACTCTATTTGAGCTTGCCAGACTAGATCCGCTAAGGTTTCTAGTCAGTAAGTGTATCTTGGATTGTTGGGGGTTGTGTGCTTGGTCAGCCGTTGGTATGGACATTGTATAGCATTTGGCTTTTGCTGGTTGAAGTCCTCGTTTGGTAGCAAACGTTTTCATTCTTCTACTACATAATAAAATTGTTGTTTGGGTGCCGAATGAGGGACAGCTGGTGAACTTGAATTTGGTGTTTGTTGTGTTTTTAGCTAAACCAGAGTTCTGTTGTGTGTTGGTCTAAAGTATAAATGGTTTGTCTTCTAAGTAGCTCAAGTATTTGTATATTGCACTTTTGATAGAAATGCTTTCTAGTTTATTAATGTGGTATTTTCTTTGGTAGGGCGTGAGTTTTGCACTAGGATACTACGGTGTTGGCCTTCTTCTTGATACAGGATGAAATACAGTACAGCAACACTAATCTGTCTAGTGCAGTTTTGATGGATTAGTCCAAAGTAGTCTGAAACGTACTTTTAAAACCAATTGCATAAACCCAAAAAACTCTGCAGTTATTTTTTTATCCGTAAAGTGTCTTAGTCTTTGATAAGCTTTAGATGGTGCGGCTAAGGTTGGTTAACGTCTGCACTGATTATGTGTTCTAGGTTATCAATTAGTATGTTCCAAACTTTCTTTGAATGACAGCGTAATCTATACTTTTGCAAGCATTCAAGTGCCCGTTTCAGGTTAAACTATGGGCTTGGCATGGTTTATTGGTGTACTCAACACCAATATGTTGTTTGGGTAGTCTAAAACTATGCTTTCTAGTAAGCCTGCAGCATCTGCAACATTACTTTTTAAAACGTGCCGGCAAGTTTTTTAGCCCAAAAGGCGGAGTTGGTATGTTTTTTGGTCTGAGGCTGAAAGACGGTGAGATGTTTGCGACTATTGTTTATGGGTATCTGTCAATATTCCGTCTTTAAGTCAATTTTGCTGAATACTAAAGTTTTCTGAATTTTTGATAAGAGGGCAGTTTTTTTTTAGTCGCATTGTTGGAAGTTTTGTAAACCACAAAGAAACAAGAAGAGTTTCTTTGTTTCTTTAAAATAACGACAGAGGCAGAATAAATGGCCAAGCTTGTTTAGAGTTTTCTTGTTGGCATTGTAAGTGTAACAGGCGGTTTGTATTAGTGTGGTGTTTGTTAGTTTTATGGGGTGTTTCAATGTTGGTGTTGTTATAGGTGCTACAATCTTAGGAAGTTGCAAACCAACTGCAAATCTTGTAGTGTCTGAGAACGAGTGTTTGGGCAACTGTACAAGTTTTTTTTGCTTTGATTGGCGGCATTTTTTGGGGCGCCAATTATATAATTGATTGACTATCTTTGCCATAGTATATGCACTGTCGGAAGTAGTCTAAGCTTGTTTGTTGTTTATTCAGCCATGAGCATCCGTAGGGTAACCGAGTGTTGTTGTTTTTCAACTGTCATGTTGATGGTAATTTCTTTTTTTTTTCTTTGAGTTTTTGGCGGATGAAGTTGTGATTAGCCCATAAGTCGATTAAAGTCTCAATTTTTTTTTTATAGATATGATATATTAGGTTGATATTCTTTTTCTACTGTTTTTATTGTGGCGTGGTGGGGTGGTGTTGTGGTCGACTTTCTATTTGTTTTTTGCAGGTTCCAGTTGTATTAAATTTTAAACTGGGTCGGGCATTACGTCGGAATGCAATGTTAGTTTTAATCTTAGTGGCCATGCGGAGTAATTGGTCAAACAACTAGAAGTCAATTATATTCAGAAATTTTTGGTTTGACCAACATAGCTAATACATTTGCTAAGGTTTGCTTTGGATAGTGTGATTAGAGTTATTGCGGGAAGCATTTGACTAGTGCTTAGAAGTCTAGTGTTTTTAAAACGTGAGTGTACTTTTAAGTCGGGCAATTACGGCTAGATCGGGGTAATGCCTGATTAACCAACTTTTTGTGTTTTTATACAAAGGTTTTGATTTTCGGTTGTATTTCTTATTAAACAAAAAACTGTGTCTTATAGGTGGTAGGCCATATATAAAATCTGCTGTTGAGCAAAGCGTTTTTTTAGTTTGATAAAGGAATAGTGCGGATCCTCGTGTTCCATAATAGTTTTTAAAAAACTACAAGCGTTTGTTAAAGGCTCACTTTTGAAGCAAAATTAGTTTGACTAGAACAAGTTGTTTAAATTTTTATAAAGATGCTAATCGTCTGCATAGTTTGGCTCTGTTGCTTGATGACAACTTTCTAGAGTGTTGATATTTTAGCAAAATTGTTGTTAGTTGTGTTCTTTTGGAGTGCTTCAAAGCGTTCTGCAAAAAAAAATCTTTTTGATTTGATTTGTTACAAAATCTAAAATTAATTTGATGGATTTATTTTGGGTAAACGTGTTGGTTTGGTTGTATTGGCTTAGGGATAAGAGCCGTTTTCCAAATTTATATTTTGCACAATTGCTTTATGATTTTAGAAAAAAAGACGCGAGGCTGATTGGCCAATTGTAAAAAGGTTTCATTTAGTTTTGGTGCTTTGTATAGATAAAAGACTTTAATTCCCTATGCTGTACGCTCTTCTGTAACAAGGTGACAAGCAGCTTTCTAATCTTTGGAAGTGGGTTTTTAGAAGTATCTCCGATGATTCTAATAGATTGGCTGTGTTCGAGGAGACTGCAATCGCAGAAGAGGGGAAAGCGTTGGATAGCTGGAAGTGTTTACTATTCCAGTACGAAAACACGTTTTTGTCGCTGAGGTAGTATTTTTTCTATAAAGTTTTAACGAAAAACACGAACAACGGATCAATGTGAAATTTATCGTTAAATTAAAAAAAATATTGACTGAGTGCTATAAGTTGTTAAAAGAAACCTATAGTGAAAATTTTCTGTCTTGTGCGCGCGTTTTCCAATGGTATAAACGGTTTCCTCAAGGCCGAGAAAGCTTCTAAGATGACCAACGCCTAAGTCGACCTGTTCCTGTTTTGACTTTGCAAACAGTGATCAAAATCAATTGTGACGACTGAATAGGTTCCAAAGGGCCAAACTGTAAATTGAACTTACTAGTTATTTGAAAGTTTTGGCAACATTGCAAAAACAAATTTGTAAGAAACGGCCAAAGTTATGGAAAAACGCTCTGTACTTTTGCCTGATTTAGCACCTTGTGTTTTTTTTTGGTTTTCGAAGATCAATTTTGCTGTAAAAGGAGGTTTGAATCGATGGAAAAAGTAAATCAAAAATTGGCAGAGTTATTAGATGCTCATACAAAAGAAGACTTCCAGCATTGCTTTGACCAATGAAAATAAATTTTCAACATTTTTACAAAAAGATTTTTAAGTTTTTCGTTAACGTCGACGTTGACGTATGCGTCTTTTATAATCTTTTTAAGCATTTTTTTATAACATTCAGTTTAGTTATTTTTTGCTTTGTTAGGAATTTTGTACAACTTTTTTAAACCGGTTTAGTTTCTTATATATCTAAGTCTGCAGTGTGAGTCATTGTACGCTTGTGATTTTCAATTTACTTACATAGTTTTCTATTTTTCTACATTAATGAGTTTACTTAAATCTGCAAGGTATTCAAACTCTAAATTGAATATTATCTATTTGTGATTTGATATTGCTCAATGCTTCTGCAGACAATACGATAGGAGTCGGCGTCACATCCAACTATGAGGTCAATATTTTCTTGCGTATATGCAGGTTGCATTAGATAATTTTAATGTGTTGCGTCATCGGTTGGCTTTGAGGACAGTGTATCAATTTTTTTGTTATTTTAATGGTAGATTTGCTAAACATATAATTTAACAGATTCCCCATTATGTAATGTGCGTACATTTTTTTCATCTAAAACAAGGAGTTGGCCTGGCGGTGTGGAAGTTTAGTTTTTTACTTTAAATTATTTGTTCTCTTTTCTCAGGTAACTCATAATCAGCTCTACAACATCTGATTTTTTTAAAAGTCTTAGGGTGACTTTTGTCAGTCTTTAAAGTCGACTCGGTGGCACAACGCTTAGTTGAGCTGGATGTAGAAGTTCAATGAGGCAACTTTTTTGTAGTTCCTTAGTAGTAGGGGTAATCTTGAGTTTTTCTTTTGTGTTTTTTGATTTTTTTCCTGGGTTGTTTAAGTGAGAGCTTAGATGTGGAAGAACATTTGCTTTTTTTTGTTGCTCTTGGTTTTAGAGGAAATTTTTTTTTTGCTTAAATGTTTTGGAATTTGCTTCTTTTGAAAGGTTTTTGGTTTAGCTTTGACGCACTTTAAGGGTAAGCAGTTGCTGGTCCAGTACATAAAGTATCTGCTTTATTAGAAAAGAAAGTTTGTTTGCTTTTTAGCAGCCTAACGCATTTTTGTTTTGTTTCTTTGCTTTAGTTTTGCAAGTCATGTACAAAAAATAATGTTGGACGTTAATGAAGTGTTTGTAGACGCTCTCACTAATTTTCTGGAGTATTTAAAGATTTACCTGACAAAATGGTTTTGAGTTTAGTTAGAGATTAAAATTAATTTTTCTAGTGTGCTACCCGCCATAGAGATCACAAGTTGGGGACGTCTAAAATTAATTGCAAGGGTTACCAGATATAGCTCCAAAGGTGGGTTGTAACGAACGAGTGACGCACAACAAACCAATACCCCTGCATACTCCTTCACTAAGGACTCTTTTTGTTGGCCATCTAACTGGACAATGCAGCGAACTGATTGAGGTGTGTTAGTGTTGATTGCAAGTTTAAGAAGAAATTGGCCAAAATAGAATGTTGCCAAACTTTATAAATGCATCTATAAGGTGTCTTTTACTGGTTTTCACGCACGGCACAAACACGTGAGTAGTCATTCTACAGACCCGCAGTTATTAGTCTGAAATTTACTCTAGGTTGCTTAGCAGCTTGTTTTCTAATACGGGGTAGCTTTTCTTTTGACCGGGCTCACTGACTTCGTTTAAGTGAAACCACTTAAGCAGCATAACCACGGCAAAATTACGATTTTTAAAAGAGAAAGTTTGGTTAGCTATTGTCTTCTTACACAAAGAAACTTGGGATAATTTGTTAGAGGCAAAAATAACGTTTAAAAAGTGGATTTTTTTAGCCTGTGGTGACTTTGTAATCTAAGGGGTTTTGTTAGTTTTTTTTTTAAATTTATAAATACTAAAATGTTTTTATAGAATTATTTTGTTTTATTTTTGAAAGTTGTTTTCTAAGGGTTAGGAGCAGAAACTTATTATTTTTTAATGCTATACGCGTTAAGCGACAATTTTTAGGATATTTTGGACTTGGGTTTTGAGGTCAATCATGCAATCAAAGCCTTTGCACATTGTAGTCAGAACAAATTTGTTAATGAATTTTTGTGCATTCAAAACATTACCACATTATGGCTATGACAACTTTTTTAACTGATTTGGAAATTTACAGTTTGTACTCTTATAACTTATAAAAGTCTATAATAATTATTATGACATTTGCAAAAGATAATTTATTCTAATGTGCAACTGCCCTTCTCATACATTTACAAACAAGCTCATTACATCACATTAGCCTATTCAAATTTTTTAAATAAAGTATAAAAAGAAAAGTTGGCTATTGAAGTCTACCGGTTTTGTATAAAATACTTAAGTAGCTTAGTTGCATAAAAAAAATCATAATATTGCTATACTTTATGAAACAAAATCAAATAACAAAAATAATTGCGTTCAATACATATATAAAAAGATTCATTATGTAAAAGATATTTATCAAATATGAAAATCTCGATTTGTTGACACACATACATGTAATGTACACACACAAGTTGGCTTTGTCGGATCGATCCGTCTCGATAACAAATATCTTTAATAGCGCCAGTTCAATATTGTCACTAATAAACTGTAGCAATATCCAGCCGCAATTCCAATTTCAATTTCGGCGTAGCTTTAACCATTCCCACTCCAAATAGTTACAATACCAGTTCGCAAACTTACCATCCCGGATTACAAGCTAATAGCAATAGTTAGTTGTAATGGCCTTGCCTTTATGATTTGTTGCATAACATACTAACACTTAAAATATTTACTATGTTATTATAGTATTGTAAATTATATTAATTTATATAAATCGGGAAATTGGAACGCAAATTGATTCAACTCATTGCATTCCATTGAATTGAAAAAACGTTTTTTTTTTTCTTTTTCTTATACAAAACGGAGGTCGAGAAATTGCACCAATTCAAGAGACATCCATCCAGTACGTATGTGATTGGAATAATATTACCGCAAGACATTTTTCTTTACAAAAAAAAATTGAGATTCTTCTCATGCAAAACAGACGCATCGTTAATTGAGGTAATTGCGGAGATATCGTAGAAACTGAACGCAACGCTCTGAATTATGCAAACATAATTTAAACGGAGAATATGATGAATGATGTCGTTGTGCGGAATGAAAAGCGTTTTCTTAGTAAGGGTGAGGTTCCTATTTGTACAAAATTTAAGGTTAAAAATCATCAACTGTAGGGTAAATATACTCAAGGGATTTTCTGATTTATGGGGTTGCAATTAACATACTTTATATAACAATAAGTTTGATTAAAAGTGTTTCTTGTATCTATATAAAAAAAAAAATCTATGCGGCACAACCACCCCCGAATTTTCTCCAGAGAGATATTGATTGAGGAGCTACCGGTAATAAAATTTCTGATGCGTCAATGCCTCTGATGGCCGGAAGCGCCAAAGTATACGCACGCACAAATCCCATTTGCTTCTTTAATTTTCTCTTGCGAGAGACGATTTAGCCTCAAGGAAAACAAAAAAAGTCGCAGGGAAATATTTCAACTAACAAGATTTAGAAAAAAATTATTTATTTAAATTGTTTATTCGTATAGTATAGTTACTACAAACCAGTCTTAAAAAATAAATACTTTAAGATAGTCTCAGGTGTATTTTTTACCGTACATAATTTTTCTAGATTATTAAATGTCTAAAAAATATTTCTAAATGATGAAATTGTATCTATACTGCGTTTGATTTTTAACATAAGCATTGTTAGTCTAATCGCTAATTGCGTGGCTCATTACATTATTACATATGTGTTTAAACACAGATTGAATATCAACGCAAATAAAACATATTATTTCCGTATATTTTGACATACTTTTTATTAAAATTGCACAATAAAAGATTCTAGTTTGATAAAAACTATTAAAATCATAATACTAAGAGCTTGTTCTAAAAAGATTGAGAGAGGTTGTTACAGATTAATTAAACTTTAGAAACAATTAATATTTGGTCTTATGTTTTGACTTGAAAAATTATTTTTTTGAGAATTAACTTATCTGTTTAAATCTTTTTTTAAAAATTTAAAAACCTCAAATTTAAACTTTAAAATTTACTTAGAGTATATACGCTCTACTACGCTTGTCAGGTAGAGCTATAAGGTTAAAATCTACGTGTTTGGTCTTTTTCTTTGAACAACGCTTCAACATAAGATCTTTTTGGAAAATAAACTTTGGCCAAAATTTCTTTTGGCAGGTTTAAAATTTTTTTAAAGTTTATAAAAAGTTTATTTGTTTTTTATTCATTCTAAGTTCGGGTCTTAGAATAAATTTGCTAATTAGCTAATGCTAGTCTAGTTAAAACTGGGATTCAATTTGGCCCAAGGAAAAACAAAACAGCACTGAAAGTAAACAAAACACACTAACCAAAAATTAGGCTAAAATCAAGCAAGGGATTTAAGAATTTTGCGGAACTCTCTACAGTTCCATTTCCCAGAACAGTCAATACCACAGACCCATAATATTGGATAAACAAATCTTAGAAATTGATCCAGAAAAACTAAAGGCAGACCGCTTAACGATTGAGATACTCAAAACAGAAGGAGAAAGTCTACAAGAAAATGTCCAAATCGTATTATTATTCTACATAAAAAAGAAGACAAAAGCAACATAGAAAATTACTGCACAATAAGTTTATTATTGCACCTTGACAAACTCCTAACTAAAATTGTTACTAATAGCCTGACACAAAAACTAGACTTCTATCAACCAGTTGAACAAGCTAGATTTTGAAAGAAATACAGCACCACTGACCACCTACAGATACTCAGAACCCTCATATCAAGAAAAGCAACAAGTGTAATAAATATCCATTTACATTGTGTACTACCAAAAGGCGTTTGATTCCGTTAAAACCTAGGCAGTTCTGAGAGCTCTTGATAAAGCTAGTATTAACTCAAAATATTCAAACTTTATAAAGAACATATACAAATATGCGTCAATACAAATTTAAATAGACAAGGATACACAGACAATTACTTGCTTGCGATAAGCGAAGTAACAGCTGATCTTTAGCTGATAGAAGAGAGGCGCTTGGCGCCAATCCCGCAGCTTGTGCAAAGGATTTCTCCCCGCTTGCGTTGGGACCGCTCCGTGGTGAAGCACGAGACTGCTTACGGGGAGCAGGTGTCTTACCGGTGGCCTGGCTGTTGCGGCTAGCCTTTAGTTTCTGGTAAACCAGGCAGCCTATATAACTTGCCGTGTGTTCCCCACCACAAACGACGCATTTTACTAAATAGCCGCTCTCTTTGGTAAGAGTGCAACCGGTGCTCGGATGAGCTCCGGCGCACTTGACGCACCGATATGGTGCGTTGCACCGGGATGCCCCGTGGTCGTAACGTTGGTAACGGTGACATTGTGCGATCTCGGGGCCTTTGCGATTGACCTCTGTGGTCACGCGAAGCCCGAGCAACTTAGTTAGAGACAGGATCTCTCTGTTTTTGGCTTCCTGGGGAAGCTGGACGTACACCATTGGAAAGTCTTTCCCGTTCCTTCCCATTCGTGAAGTCGATTTTGGAGTGTACCCCTGAGCGATGAGCTCAGCCTGCACTATTTCAACCTTAATGCAGGTGGGCACTCCCCGAATAACATATTTTAAGGTCTTTTTGGACCCTAGTTGGTAGGTGTGGTGAAAAGATGTCATGCTCTGTGCAACAATCGATCACCGCCCTGAAGTCATCCTGCGTTAGGGGGTGCAGGCAAATGCCATCGATCACGTTTACTGCGCAATCAATGGTGATATGTAACGACTAACGACTATCATGGATGGTAATAGGAGGAGGGCGGCGTGCACCGGCTCCCACTGTGGGCGCCGGCTGTGTTGACTGGCTTAAGGCGCAAATAGCTGGACCAGAGTTGGTTGGCTGTGCCTTAGGGGCGGGCCAGGTTAAAGACCTTTTGGCCTTGGTGGCTGATGGCCTTGATGGTGCTGAAGGCACCTGACGTGTGGGGCCGGCTGAAGGCCTATTAGAGCAAGAAGGTTGAGAGGGCTCACCTAGTTCTTTCCTCATCTTCTTTGACTTCGCTTTCTTCCCTTCGACCAAGATGAATTTGTCTTTTTCGGATTTCTTGGTGGAGGTCGACCTTGCTTTGGGTGGTTTTCATTTCTTCCTCCGAGGAAGAGATGGAGTTGGGCGGTCCGGCGGCAAGTCTCTTGAGGGAGGCCTGAGCTTGGGGGGCCGCTGTCGCGCTTGGAACCTGGTTGCAGGTTTCCATTGAGGCCTCTTTGGTGGTGGTCGAGGCTGGTGCCGTTGGAGGTGTGAGCTGGATGGGCAGCTTGGCGAGAGTGGATTTGATAGAGGTTTCCATTTTGCTAATCCTTCGCTTCCTTAGCATCTCTTCGGATCGCTTTGACTTGTGCGTCCTGCTTGGTAATCTTTTTTGTCTGGCATTCCATCATTGCCATGAGTTGGGACTCCAGCAAGTGGATCTTTTTCGCCTGGTTTTCGATGATCATCTCGTTCTTCTCCACCACGGCATACATTAGCTCCAGTATCTCCCGGTCCGACATCTTGCCGTCGGGGTCCATGCTGGAATAAAATGTTTAATTAATTAATTAAATTAATAATTAATTAATTAAACAGTTGAATTAGTTGTGGATGGCAGTATCTTTCAACTGTTCATTCGCGCCTAGCGTGCAATGATAATTGCTTTTATCTTCGATTGGATCCAGTAGCAGGTGCGTCTCTTGGATCGTTCTCGTAGTAGACTGGTCTGGTCGGCTGCTGGCAGTCGACTCCTGTTCTGTAACTGCTCGCTTACAATTCCAATTGATGGAATCAACTTTAACCACCTAACATTTGTAGATAATGTTGTTTTATTTACATCAAGCTTCAAAAAACATCGGTTTGGAAATGGACTTAAATAAAACCAAAGTAATGACTTCTAAGAACTATCACATAACTATCAGAAATGATGTATTTAAAAACGTAACCAACTATGTCTATTTTGGACACAAAATAGAACTATATAAATATTTTGTGAAATAATTAGAAAAATAAAATTCTGTTAAGCGGCTTTACTTCTATAAACATAAAAAGAAAAGTATACAAATTGTGCGTACTATCAGTTCCCACCTACAGGACCGAAACCAAGGCAATAACAAGAAATACGGCAAACAGACTCTAAACTACACAACAAGCAATGGAGAATGTCATGTTGGGAATTAGCGTTAGGGATAAAATTAGAAACGGAAAAGAAATCTGGAGAAAAACTGAGATATATATGTGATAACGCAAATAGCACAACTGAAATGAAGATGGGTTGGCCACGTGGTATAAAATCAATCAGGGTAGACCAACAGGGTGGCACAATGACCACCGAGAAACAGTAAAAAAAGCGCTGTAAGTCCAACAAGAAGATAGAGAGACGATATCTAAAACATCTCAATAAAAAAATTTAACAGCCCAAGACACAGGCGAAGGAAATTGGAAAAAGCCTACATTCAGGAGTGGACACATACAGGCTGAAAAAGAATAAGAAGATTGTATTTCTCTAATTTTTTAGCAGATGTAATAGATTTTTTTTACACATTAACGGCTTAAAATATAGTTTCCATTCTATGCATGTGCTTATTAAAGCTACAGTATTTGGTTATCAGTTCTGCAAGCCTTTGCAGTTTGATTTGACTTATATGTGATACTATGTTTTTGTTTTGAGTTTTTTGGAGTACAATAAAGGTTCAAAGATAAATAACAGTTTAAATATACGCAAAGTACCAAAAAGAAAACGTTATTTGTGTTTTTAGATGAATTATTAGTAATTTAAGGCTAAGGGTTGTAGCATTACGCTGTTTTGTCTGCAATATTTTGGCAAACTGTTGACAATGCATAAGACAAAGCGTTGCAAGTTTTGTGGTTTTGTTTTTGGAATGACGCAAAAGCTGATTTACAGTTAAATTGATAGAATTGGACTTAAATCTACCTAAGTAGTAAGTTTTTTGTAAAGATGATTGAGAGAGTACTAAATATACTAAGGATAATGATGCATGTTAAAGCAAATGTAGTTTGAGTTTAAAGTTTGAAAGTCGGATTTAACATATGACAAACTTTGGCGCAAGTTATTTGTTAAAATATTTTCTACTTCTTCTTTTTCTTTATGTGCCGTCTCCTATTCGGAGGTTGGCAATCAACATGGCAATCTTTATTTTCAATATTGCAGCTCTGAACAGATAGTTTGATGTACATCAAAACCAGTTTTGAAGGTTTTTCAGCCATGAAATTCTGCGTCTTCCCGCACTTCTACTGCCTGCAATTTTTCCTTGCATTATTAGCTTCAGTATCTTATATTTGTCACCTCGCACAGTGTGACCCAAATACTCTAGTTTCCTAGATTAGATGGTATGGATCACTTCCATTTCCTTTTTCATCCTTCTTAACACCTCGACATTTGTGATTTTGTCCTTCCATGAAATTTTTAAGATTCTGCTATACATTCACATTTCAAAAGTCTGGAGTTTGTCGGTGAGTTTTTGGTTTAGTGTCCATGCTTCTATGCCATACATTAATATAGGTAACACGTAGCATCTCACCATCCTAGTTCTTAGTTTTATCTTTAGATTGCGGTTGCAGAAGAGGTCTCTCATTTTAAGAAAGGCAGTTCTGGCGTTCTCTAATCTGTTTTTGATTTCTATTTCTTGGTCGTTACTATTTGTTATCCAAGTACCTAGATATTTGTACTTGGTTACCTTTTTAATACGGGTGTTGTTAATGAATAAGTCGACATTAGGTGTTACTGTTTTGAAAATGATCATAAATTTGGTTTCTTCAGGTTCATTTTTAATCCATATTGCAGGCTAATAGCATTTGTTTTTTCCACTATTTTTTGTAGATCAACTATATTGTCTGCTACTATCACCGTATTGTCCGTATATCTGATTTTGTTGATTGGTCGTCCGTTAACAACTAGTCCTGCTTGTTCTTCTTCAGGTATTGCTTCTTGGAATATAGTTTTGGAGTATAGGTTAAAAAGCATCGGTGATAGTATGCACCCTTGCCTCACGCCTCTTTAGATATTTATGTTTTCTGTGTATTCTCCATCTACTCTGACTGTCGCTGTTTGGTTCCAGTATAGATTTTTAATGATGCGTATATTTTCAATATTTTTTTGTTTTCAGTAAGTTTATTAGTTGCTTGTGTTGGACTTTATCGAACGCTTTCTCATAATCTATAAATCAAGCATGTACTTTGATATTCATGTTCTTACATCTTTGTGATAATACATTAATGCCAAATAGTGCTTTACGTGTGCCCAATCCATTTCCAAAACCAAATTATCACTAATACCTTTTTTAAGTTTATTGTAAAGTCTTTTGTGTATTATTTTCAGAAATGCTTTAAGGGTATGGCTTATGGGACTTATGGATCTGTAATCACTACATTCTCTAGCATTTAGTTTCTTTGATATTGTTATAAATATCGATTTTAACCATACTTTTGGTATTATTCCTGTTTTATATACGTAATTACACAGATCCGTTATGATATTATTTTGTTTATTCTCTACAAGTTTTAATAACTCAACTGGTACTTCATCTTGACCAACAGCTTTGTCTCCTCTTATGTTTACGATGGCGTACTGTACTTCTTCTTTTGTTAATTGCGGGCAATTACTGTCTTCTTGTATGCTGCTTGGAGGGCCTCTGATGTCGTTGAAGAGTTTCTCTATGTGTTCTTTCCACCTCAGCAGTTTTTGTGATTGCTCGGTTATAATTTTCCCTTCTTTGGTTTTTTTAATTAAAGGTGTACTCTTTTTCTTTATTCCAGTTAGTTCTTTAACTTTCTTATGTAAATTAAAGTTGTCATATTGTTTTTCAAGCTTCTCATTTTTTTTGCACTTTTCAGATAGCCACTCTTCTTTTGCTATTTGTATTTTTCTTTTGATAATTTGATTTATTTCTTTGTGTTTCATATGGTCACTCTTGTTCTTTCGTCTCTCTTCCATAAGTTGTAGTATTTCTCTTGTCATCCATTGTTCTTTTGGCATTTCTTTGTCTGGTGTTAATAGTTTTTTGCTACTTTCGAATAGCGCTCCTTTTATAATTTTCCATTTTGTGTTGACGTTGTTTGCTTGGAGTGTGTCTACAGCTGCTTTCTGTATATTTCCGTTTACATATGCTTTGATTTGATTTTTTAATTTCACATTTTTAAATTTTTCTATGGCAATTCTTGTTGGTTTTGTCTTTGATTTTAGTTTTTTCAATCTTAATTTAAAATTGGCTACGATTGGGTTATGGTCTGACAAAGCATCCGCTCCTGGGTACGTTTTGACCGATGTTATTCCGTTTCTATAACGTTTTCTAATTAGTATGTAGTCGATTTGGTTTCTGACTATTTTGTTCTCAGTGTGAGCTGAAGATGTCCATGTATACAGTCGGCGTGTTGGTAGTTTATAGTGCGTGTTTGTTACTACTAGATTTTTATTCTGACAGAATTCCACCATTCAGTCTCCTCTATCATTTTTGCTGCATAGACGCCTACGAAGTCTTATACTCGTCCCTTACCAATTTTGGCATCGAAATCTTCCATAACAATTGTGGCGTTGTGTTTATTTGTACCTTTTAGCACTGTCTCGATTTGACTCTAGAATTCAATTTTGTCATCAGTTTTATCAGCGGTCGGTGCATATACTTGCATGATGTTTACTTTCCCCATTGTAGTTTGTATTTGTATCATCATTACCCGATTTGAATATGGGACAAAACTTGTAATAGATCTGTGAGTTATTTTGTCTAAATTGCAATACCGTTTCTATTTTATGTATCTGTGCTACCTGAATAATACATTACTGCGTTGTCTGTATAGTATTTTCCAGGTCCCGGCCATCGCAAGTTGCTAATTCCTAATATGTTGATTTGCAGTCTGTTTATTTTGTTTATTACATTATCAACTTTTCCTGCCTGTAGCATACTTCTGATGTTCCAAGTACCCATTTTCATTTCTGAATTTCTTTTGTTCACTTTTTTCAAAACAGTCCCCCCGGAGATCCGAGCGAGGGACTATTAGCTCCGGAATATTTTATTTTGAATTGAGTCATGTTGATTTTAACAAGGGATATCCATATGGATCTTTAATGCAGACTACCTTATGTACTCTTGTACTTTACCATCACCTCTTACACCCTCTTTCTACTATTTGATGGTTTGTAAGTCTTTTTCTATACTATTTGACCATTTTTTTTTAAATTGCAGTGCTTGGCATTCTTTTAGTACGCTTTTTCAGTTTTTTTCTAATTCTAATTCTTTTTGAACAAATAGCCGTTTTTTTGGTTAAGTGTTAAACCTGATTGATCTAAAACTAGAAATTTTTATAGACTTACTATAATTGAATATTAGATTAGCAAAATCTTGATGCACACAAATAAGTAGTTAGGAATAGTAAAAAAGGCTTTCTAGATGTAATAATTGTGTTGATCTTATGCATATATTTTAATAGATAGGTTAGGTTGTGTCTTGTAAAAATACTTTTATACGCTATAAGTTTTTTATTATGTACAGACCGGTTTTGGCTGTTAGGCCATCTTTGATGTAATTAGAATTACATATTATAATATATTATGAGTAATGGGAAGGTGAGTAATGGAAAGGTTTCTAGATAGTTCTGCTCAAAATTTTATGAGCAGTGACTTAGCTAAGATGTTTGGGTTTTACCTCAAAATATTGGAAAAAAACGCATACAATTTTTAAAAAGTGCAAAACTCTATTTATTAAAAGTCAATAATAACAAAATCCGGTTATAAAATATTTAAAAAACTTCAGAAAAAAACAAAACTAAATAATAATTTTTTTTATAAAATTTCAAACATAAGAAATACTAGCTATAAAATATTAAAATATTGTTTGGAAGCACCAAAACTATTGTAAAATGTTAAATTCTAATTATAAAAAGTCAAAAATTTAGCTAAAAAACATCAAAATATTGTTAAAAAAACTAAAAGCTGGTCATAAACTGTTTAAAATTTTATTTATAAAAGTACCAAAATCGAGCATAAACTGTTGAAAAGTGCAAAAAAAGTTATTAAATGTCAAAAGTAGCAAAAACCGGTCAGGAAATATTAAAGTATTATGAAAATTTTCCAAAATCTGGTTTTTATAGCTGTTAAAAATGTACTCATAAAATGTCAAAATTAGCAAAATCAAGTCTTGAAATATTAAAATATGGTTAAAATAGTTTTATTTATTGTATAAAATAACAAAATTCGATAATAAAATATTAAAATTATATCAGGAAATCCGGCCTAACAGTTGAAACGTGCAAAACTATATTAATAAAAATAAAAAATATTTTATTGCGCCAAAAACCGGCATCAAACTGTTAAAAAGTGCAACATTTCCGGTCATAAATCACTAAAATATATTAAAAAAAAATTAAAATTTGGCCAAAAAGGGTTTAAAACTTCAAATTTTATCCACAAATTGTCAGACTAGCAAAATCCGGTATTTAAATATCAAAATATTTTTATAGGACCAAAATTCGAATATAAACTGTTGAAAAGTGTAACTTAAATTAGTAAAATACGGCTATAAAATATCAAAATATTGTTAGAAATACCCAAATTTGGTTATAAACTGTAGAAAAAAAGTTCAAAATTTTATTTATAAAAAATCAAAAATATCAATTTCAGGTTGCAAATAAAACAATATTGTTAGAAAGAACCAAAATCCAACATTAAACTGCTAAAAACATTAAAAATGCAAACATTTATTTATAAAAAGTTAAAAACAGCTGAATCCAGTCTTGAAACATTAAAATATGTTAGAAAATACTCAAATTTCAGCATAAACTTATGGTAAATATAAAAATTGTTATAAAATCTTAAAAATAACAAAATTTGGCTAAAAAATAAATATATAACTGTTAATAATGCACAATTTTATTTATAAAATGATAAAAATAGTAAAATCCGGTCATAAAATTGCTAAATACTGTTTGTAAAATGTCAAAACAATTGTCTCAAACCACAAAAATTCGGTCATAAATTTTTAAAATGTATATACTATAATATATTTTTTTAATATATTCCTAGAAATAGCAAAATTCAGTTTTAAAAAAAAAATCCGCACAAACTATTGAAAAGTGCAAAATTAGGCTCTGAAATTTTAAAGAACTATCAGAAAGTACTTTTAAAAAGTGTAAAAATATTTATGAAATCTTAAAAATAGCAAAATTTAGCTACTAAATATAAAATATATTGCTTGAAGGAGCAAAATTCTATTCACGGAATGTCAAACATACAACATCCCGTGACACAGGTTTTGAAATAGATGTCCAGAAGACAAAGTATGCTTGTAGGCTTTTCCGCATTGCAGATCTTTTTGGTTAATCCTTTTTTTTAATACTCATTTTAAATTAAAAACAATATTTTGATATCTAATTGGTGGTGCAAAGTAGTTGTTGCTCTATCATGTTGCTTTAACCAAAGAATCGAAATCATCGATAAAACTTCAGTATCACAACTGGAATGTCTAAAGATGCACTGAGAAAGATTTGAAAAAACTGAAACAATTGTCTGTATTTGATTGGCCGCTTTGGAGTTGGATTGGGTGTGGGTAATTGATTTTAAACCTTTGATATCTATTTGAATTATTTTTAACACTCTTTTAAATCAACTTAATTTTTCTATATTACCATTTTGTAGAATATATTTCTTTTTTTTATTTACAAAGTATTTTAAATATTTTAAAAAATTGGCATGATCTTTACGAGAATATTTTTGTTATTAAGAATTTCCAAAAACATGTTTAATATTGAAACCGCTGCAAATTTATGTTTTGCAATTTTTTCTTGCCAATATTATGGCTACTACTACTACTGTATTCAATTGATTTAAATGGTAAAAATTATCAATCAAATAAGCCAGTTTTGCCATCTACTTGTTGCCATTGAAGCAATCAGCTCATTTGTTTTCTTATCTGCTAAAATAATTTTTATTTTTGTTGTTTGAACTTGCAAACTATCGATGAATAGTAGTGATAAAACAATACTAGTAAATTGACATACCTATTGATTAAAATTATATTATTAAATATATTAAAAATGCGTTGAAAAATAAAACTTTTTTAAGTTAGTTTAAGGTTTTTTGCAACCTACTCAATTATCTACCGCGACCAAAATTTGGGTGGCAATTTGTGATTAAAAATTACTGTTTTAGACGAGTGAAGTGTCAAAATACAACAATACAGAAATATAAAAATACAAAAATACAAAAATACAAAAATACAAAAATACAAAAATACAAAAATACAAAAATACAAAAATACAAAAATACAAAAATACAAAAATACAAAAATACAAAAATACAAAAATACAAAAATACAAAAATACAAAAATACAAAAATACAAAAATACAAAAATACAAAAATACAAAAATACAAAAATACAAAAATACAAAAATACAAAAATACAAAAATACAAAAATACAAAAATACAAAAATACAAAAATACAAAAATACAAAAATACAAAAACATAAAAACACAAAAATACAATAACTGTTTAATAGTTACAAATTTACTGTCAGTTAAAATTAAAGTTAATAATTGGTTTAAATTACAGTTTGTTAAATCACTTAAAGAAGCTATTTTATCGTTACTTTAGTGCATGCATTCTTGTTATAAAATATTGTATTGTGAAACGTAACAATAAAATGGTTTCAAGAGTTTAAGGAAAAATTCAACACTGTTTACAATATAACAATATTTAAAAAAGTAGGTTTAATGTCTGGATATAAACTCAATATGATTAATTCCTTTATTAAATAGACTATCTATTCTAAATAAAAAATACTTTTTAATTGTTTTTTGTATTTTTTCTACAAATCCAGGTAGGATTTATAAATACTGATTTATACTCTAGTTTTAAATAAATTAAATAAGACCTTACTTTTAAGTCAGAGAACTGTTTACAGTTTCTAAGAACAAACCTTATTTTTTTTAGGCAGGTGATGCAATAACATTTATGTGCTCAAGTCAGCTGTCAAATAATACTTTTAAATATTTAATTTGGTTGCATCTAGCTAATGTAGAGTTATTTAGTAAATAGAGTACATTATTTTTAGTATTACAACTTTGCAACTTTTAACTGTAACAAATTTATTTGTCATCAATTAGTGATGTTATTTAGTTGATATTGAAGAAATGTGAAATCTTGTTGATTACAATTAACGATGTATATCTTTAACTAATCAGCAAACAGAAAATTTCATAAGTAATAATTGTTGTAATGTAATTAACAAATAATGTAAGCATAAGGGAACCAAGTTGAACTATTATAAAACTTTTGAACATTGTGTAATTGCATTTGACTTGATACAAAAAGAACTGACTAAAATAACGCTAAATGCAAATGTTTCAGTTGTATGTAGCAAAGGTATAATTAAAAGAAATTGTCTAATTCTCTGCTTATCTTGAGTTATAAAATACGTTTATTTTGTGTCTTTTGGCCTTGAATATTACATTACTTTTACAAAAATATCTATAACTCTCCAAAATAATAAATCATAATCCTTTAAATTAATATAATTAATTTTTTTTTCGTTGGCTATTCTTATTTCTTTGCTTTTTAACTGCCTTTGTCTATTCCATCCTTCTTTTGTCTTTTTTCATTATCTTATTTGTTTCTATCTGCTCTTTTCTCATCTCGTTACACTCTTTTAACATATGTTTCATAGTACACTTTCAAATCTTCTTCAATTCAATATTTTGTCACTCGGTCTTCATTGTCACATCTGAATCTTGCAATTATCTTTTATACATTTTTACTATTTTTATCGTTTTCTGGGTACATTGGCAGTTTACTTTTTATAATATATTCATAATTTGCATTGTGTCTAGACTCTTTCTCATTTGTATTCTCATTTCTTGCTTTTGTATATCTTTTTTTTTTTCTATATTTTTGTGCCATGTTTTTCTCTCAGTTTTTTTTTTCATTTGTTTAGTTTCTTGGCTAGCATAACTATTTTTGTTGTAATATTTTCTCCTGGTTTTTTCTAGCTTTCCATGTTTTGTTTTTTTTTATGCATTTTTGAAAAACTTTACATTTTTGTATCTACCATTAATTTATCTGTTTTAACTTCCTCCATACATGCTGAGGTTTTTTATTAAAATATTTTACACGCATTGTTTTTAATTTTTTTTTTGTTTCTTTCATCTCTATGTTGTTGACCCATACAATATCATACTCTTAACTAAACTATCAAACTTAAGCTTTTATATTCTCATTTAATCAAATTTTTTTTTCTCTTATTTCATAAACTTATCTTACAATTTTATTTGCATTTCTAGCTATATTTTTAATGTGCTTTTAATGTAGTATTTGTAAGTTCAATAAAAACAAAATACAAGTCAGAATTAAGTGTCAAAGATTATGTTGTCTAAATATTTACTCTCGCGCTGCTGGCACTCTTCTAACCGAAAACGGAAATTAGCCGTCACGCATCGACACATTTTTTTGGACAAAATTATGTGTGGGCTGCCTTGTCTGGTGAGGCATTATTGGGTTTTATTTTTTTTACCGGCAAGGAAACATGGTTTCAACAAGACGAGGGTCACTTGCCATACCTCAAACCATTCAATTGAGGTTGTCAATCAACTTTTCCCGGAAAAAGTAATGTTTTGTTGAAGCACCATTAATTGGTCTCCGAGAAACTCCAATCTTACACCCTTGGATTATTTCTTATGAGGTACTTTAAAGAGTAAGTTTATAAAATCAAATCACAAACTCTACTGCAATTGAAGCACAACATACGCACCAAAATGGCAATGGTTTCCACAGAGATGTGTTGGTCGACGCATGATTACGATTTTTATTTTTGGTTAGAAGAATGCCAGCAACGCAAGAAGCAACATTTGGACATCATAATTTTTGGCACTTAATTAAAAAAAAAATCTTCCACTACTTTTTCTTTTACCAAATTTATTTTTTCTACATTGACTTCCAAATTTTTTTTTAAATATTTTTCTAAACTTTTCTCTACTAACTACTATCCCCCGTGTTTGAGCCAGACTTAGTTTTTCTTCTACATCTGCTAAGTAAGTTGCAAACAAAGTGGGACTCAATGAAAAGCTCTGTTTCACTTCTTTTGTTGTCCAAAACCTTTCACTCATTTTTTTATTAACCCACACCCTGCTTGCTTTCTCCTCATACACTTATTCCATATTCTTACCAGATGTTTGCTAATTCCTTTCTCTTTCATACACTTTCACAGTACTCTATCCACACTATCAAATGCTGCTTTTATGTCTAAAAACATTATTGGTGAGACAAATTATAACAAACGTTAGCACGTAAGCGCTAGGTAGCATTTTGATACTTTGACATGGCAGATGGTTTTTAAACTAATAATTAAAACAATATTGATTAAATCATATATTAAAAATTGGTACTAGTTATGGCTTACAAGGTCGCCTTCAATCTTAAACATATAAGTAATTTCTGCACTGGGAGTATAAACCAAATTGAGTAGCAAAACTCAATAAATGATTTATGTTTGTATATATACTCATTGAGCAAACAACTTTCTACATTTACACTAATCAAATGTTTTTGGAACTAAATAAAAATTTTAAATTGAATAAATCTGACAAATATTTAAATAGTACTTACATGGCTTTGCTATATTCTAATTTTCTTTAAACGGTTTATAACTAATTTTTTGTCCGTAGCAAAAAATAAATTATTTTGTTACTACAATAATTTTTTTATATGAATAGACTATAATTTTTGTAATATTGTTTCAGTACTGGTCACTATGGATCGGCGCAGCATTACTCCATTGTACTGTGTGCGTTCTTCCCCAAATCAGTGATAACAATGTCCTGCACATCGGTGGAATCTTCCCCATCGGGGGAGAAGGCGGTTGGCAGGGTGGACAGGCGTGCATGCCCGCCGCTAACCTCGCCCTCGAGGACGTCAACAGCCGGAAGGACCTTCTGCCCGGATACATACTCACTCTGCACAGCAACGACAGCGAGGTAAGTGGTACAACGTCGCACTGGATTACAATCCTATGATGGATTACAAATTTAAGATAACAACCGCCACCCATCCTAAGGGACTGTAACTGAACGTAATGCCAGATTATCTTATTTAACACATGCATTAAAACCGTGGACATGCTTGTAGTTTAATCATATTACTTAATTAAATTTACAAGGATAATTGTTATGATCCTAAACATTTAAATAAAATAACTTTTATTTCCTTAAATTAAAACAAACTAAATAAATAATCAACAAACTTTCATCGCTTTCCGACAGTGAAAATTTATTATTCTTTAAACTTGAAAACGGTGTACATTTTATTACGTCGGATCGTTACCCGTCACTTTTGTAGAAGAGATCGTCCTTCCAAGCACACGGTTTGTTGAATAAGGAACGAGAATAAGAAATGCACAATAAACTGAACGCCGCTTAATAATAAAACGGACAGGAAGAAGAGGGTTCAACTTGTGCAACTTTTATCTCTCCACGTAGCTCCCCAAAAACGCGCCTACGAATGTTAAATGCCAAACACAATTCGTACAAATCTTTTCAACACATCAGGGGAGAAGGAAACGCCAACGCGTTCTTAATATAGCAAAGGCGATACATCTTGAGTCAGGATGTAATTAAATTTATTGCAGAATATTTTTACTTGGCTGAGCAGGATTATATCTCCAGGTATCAGGCATGGGAGGATTTTTATTTAATTGGATACTCGTTGATTTTACGACAAGTGCCACTTGCTTTATATTGATGAAAAGCGCTTTTTGTATAGCAAAATTAAGATGCGCTAGTTTTTTTAGGGGAGAATTATGTCATGGGCATATTTCAATTTAAAATTGAAAAGGGTCACATGTCAACAACACGTGCAAATATTTGCCCTAAAATTTAGCATAGTCTCAATTATTTGTTGAAGATTAATACCCTCCTCTTTTCCATTCTACGTGGTGACAACGGATGTGAGAAAAGTTTATTCAAGAAGGTGAATGCGGCGTTGGATGAGAAGAAAAAAGCAATCACCTACACCCCTTGCCCTATCCTCCCACACACTTTGGGGACTAATCCTCCACTCAGCAGCTTACCCGCTCGGGGGGTAATTGTTCTTCGGAGTAACCGGCGATAACCTATCTTTATCGGCCGATCAATCCGTGCTATCCAGTAAAACCGGGCTCAAAATTCAATTCCGTCGGCGACCACTTAACAACAGGCACCCTCACCGCACACACATACACATTCCTACATCGACTTCCCGGACAAAATAATGCTCCACTTAACAAAACAACTAGCGCAGAGTGCACGATAATTTTAATATCAAGCCAAATTGGCAACGTAGGACGTTTACAGCTCACACATTTAATTAATTTTGCAACACATTTGGAAAGTACATTTTTTTTTTAATTTCACTTTGTGCAACTAATTGTAATTTATATCAATATTTTAGTTTTTAAATAAAAAAGAAATATTATAAGTTTAAAATTATACCCTGCAGTATTATTTGTAGACTTGTTTTGATACACTAATTTCTACAAAAATTTGCAAGCAATAATTATTAAACGGGATTGTCAGTTGGTCTAATTTGCCTTCTAATTATTTGTCAGCAATTTCTGATACATACACCTTTCATCATGACTTTACATTAATATAGCGACGTATGGTTAGAATCTTGTTGGACAGAACTGTCTGAGAGTTTATGTCTATTATATAATATTATTATATTCTTATGAAAACCAAAATCCGGTAAAAACTATTTTTTTGACATTAACGTCAAATGTGTAAAAAAAAAAATTTGCAGTAGTCAAAATGTTATTTTATACTAATTACAATTTAATTTTTGCAAACTTTTGTTGATGTTTTACAGAAATGTCATTTTTGACAGAAAATATTACAATTGATACTTGTCAGAAATGTGACAGATGATTATTTAATCATATTTGATAAATTCATTGGTAACTTATTAATGACAGTTGACGTTTAATGTCAGTCGACAGACCTTCAATAGCAGTTAACAAATTTATTGAACAAAATTGTTAATAAATATTTTGTCATTGGCATCTGTCAGTCGTTCTGTAATGTTTGTTAGCTGCAGAAACACGATAGGTGGTTGCAACTTCTATTTCTTGGTGACACACTTGGGTGAGCGGGTAAGCGGGAATATAGTTTATAAATATTGGGACGTACTTTGGAATGGTGTTTCCGCCCACCCGCACAAGTGTTAGTTATCAAAGAATTTGTTACGTTAACTTTCTTTTTACAAATCATTGATTGCGAGTAGTTTCATGGAGTTTTTGCCCACCCACTTAAGAGTTTGTAATCTAATCTTATGACAACAAACACTTGGATGGGCGGGCGGGGATCTTAGTTCATTGATTGCGGGACAGTAGTTTTAACAGAAGTTTTTGCTCACCCGCTCATAAGGGATTGTATTCGCTTAGTTTGAACAATAGTTCCTAATCATCAAAGTATTGGTTCTTTTTAATATTTTAAATAATAACTAATTGTGTTAGTTTTAGTTAGTTAGAGACTTGTATCGTCTTTATTGTATTGTTTTCCTTGCAGATAGAAGTCGTTTTTGACGTTGATGGTAATTTTGACATCTTTTTTGGGAAGTGCAGGTGTCGGGGGTAAGTAAAAGCACCATGCTTTTGTTTGCCATTTTGTTACTGGCATAGTCCCATGGGTTGTTTTGAAGGGTGACAGTAGAGTTCTTTAAGATGCAGCACGTCTTTGCGGAAATGGTGGTCTTAAATCTATATGCATAGTTGAGTGTTTTTAGTCAAAGCATGGAGAAGTTAAAAACAGCTTCTGTGAAATGACACGGGGGGTGGAAACCTGTGTCCAAAATGTAAAACCTCGATGCAAAAATTGAGAGACTATTGTAAAACTTTGATGCGGGCGTTGGTAATGGTGCTAGCTGTTTCAGTAGAGAAGTACGAGAATTATCGTTGTAGGAAAGTTCATGCTGAAGTCAGTGTGTTCTTAATGAACCATCAATAGAAGTTTTAGACGGGGATACGGTCCTTAATGCCTTGATGCGTTTTTGTCAGTTGGTGTAGTTTTAACTACCGGTGGAGCAAATTTGTTTGTTTTTGAGTTTTATAAAAATAAATCAGAGTTAATGTAGCCAAAAGTACTCTAGTACTTGTACTTTGTTTGCTTAGCGCAGGGACGGTCTGAAAAGATCAAGTTCAATAGCGACTGAAGAGACTAGAAAGTGCCAACTAAGTGGTCCGTACAAAGTTTTTCCAGTGCAATTGAGTAGGAGCAAACCCTGCTGTGTTCTTTTCTCAATGGCAAGAATTAGCGGCGTCCTGGTTGTTGAGCGTTGATGATTAGGGTCGCAGATCTAACTAGCGTGGAGTTTGCTTTGAAACTAGTAATTGTTGATTTCTTTTTTCTTGTTAAGTTAATCCAAACGCAAGGACCGCTTACGAAGCGCTGGTGAGCTTTCCGCATTAGAGCTTTTGGATGGTGTAGGCGCCTGTGTCTGTATCTCCGTCTTTGGATCAACCACCTCCGCAACAGGAACAATTTTGGATTTTTTTATATCCTTTTACTGGTTTGCTATTAGCATGGCCAAGTGGCAAAGTAGTGGAGGGGGGATATTTTGTACTTTTTGCGCTGCTTGACGACCGACACAAACAACTAATGTTTTGTTTATAAAACACAGTTGGGTGGGTAGGCGGGGCACTATTGCCGGTGAGTAGTTTTTGATGGAGTGACTCCCCACCCACTTAAATTAGTGATCTAGAAGTTACATAACAAACAGTTGGGTAGGTGGGCAGGGCATTCAGTTTATTGATAGCCGGTGAATAATTTCTGCAGCAGTGTCCCACCCACCCACCCAAGTGTTAGTGATCCAGAGATTAGATAACAAACAGTTGGGTTGGTGGTTGCAAAACTTATATCATTGGTTGCCTGTGAGTAGTTTTAGTTGGAGTCACTCACCTAAATGTTCATCTTTCATGTCGGTAGTTGCCAGTAAGTAGTTTTTGCTGGAGTGCTCCAACTACCCACCCAAATGTCAGTAATCCAGAAATTAAATAGCAAACAGTGTCTTGGGTAGACGGGCATTCTAGTTAGAACTATTTACCGTCAACTAACGATATAAGTGTTCCCCACCCGTTCAACTGTTTGTTATTCAATTTCTGGACTACTAACATTTGAGTGTGTGTTAAAACTACTGTTCTGATAACAATTTTATGAGAGCCCCGTCTACCAAGTTAAGTTTAGTGATTCGGAAATTGGTTAACAAACAGTCGAGTAGGTGGGCAGCGTACACAGGAAACTTAATTATATCTAAGTAACTTTTAGTTTTTTGAAAGTAAAGCTTAAGAACTATGAAAACCAAATTTTAACTAAATGAAATGTTTTATTAGATAATATTATGTAATTCATGTTCCTCAAATTGGTTTATTCATAACATTTTTATGGGGATTTTTGATGTGCGATCTTGTGGCTGTGGACACGTCTTGACTTGAAAGTAATTGTTGGCAGGGAGCTAGCAGAAATTTTATTCTGAATTTTTATGTCAACATCTCAATTTGCTGTTTGTGTCCGAGTTATGACGTACTCTGCGTTTGGCGTCTACATGAACAAATGTTTGCTGCCTGCAAGTTTGTTCTAAATTATGACGATTGCTTGGTGGTAGTGATGCTGAGTAGTTGAACGTTAATTTGTTTGCTTACTATAAGAAAAAATTAAATTTATATTGGTTACTATAGCCATTTTTTCTTGTGAGGTAGAATCTTTTAACGCTTGCAGAAAGTACACTTGGGCGGGTGGGCGTAAAGTTCAAATTATCCGTCTGTACTTTTGTTCTGGAGTGTCCCACTCACCCGCCCAAGTATCCGTCATTAAGAGATTGGATGACACCATTACTTCTTGTAACATAGAAACTTTTAACGTTTGCAAAAAGGAGTAACTTTTAATTTTTAATAATTAACACTTGGTCGGGTGGGCAGGAACCTCAGTTTAAAGTATTTGTCTGTACTCATGTTTTGGAGTGTCAGTTGTTTAAAATTTGACATACACTGAATATTGGTTGTCAATTGGCAGATAACGTTTAATACCATTTGACACAATATATTCTAGTATTGACAGTTGACTAAGTTATTATATTAAACAAATTTATTGACAACTGATCTGTCACCGTTGACGGTTATGTCAGTTAACAGACTTTAACAGCAATAATCAAATTTGTTGATGTTTGTTTTGTTAAATGACTTGTAATAATTAAGTTGTAAGGTTTAACTTAATTAAATGTTGACTAAAATGTCTACTAAACAAATGACATTTAATGACAGCTGCTACGATATATTCCGACATGGCAACTGGCAGTCATATTTTATAAAAAATCAATAAAAACTGAAATATGACAGTTGACGTTAAATGCCAGTTGACAAGTAAATGACATTTAAATATTTTAATAACTTTGATTTTTTTTTACATTTTAACAATTGACAATTATTTTATTTTTTGGTAATTTATGTCTGGGTTTTGCTATTATCGACATTTTATAAAATTTGTTTGCATTTATGCTCTAATTTTGGTGCTTCCTGACAACATTACAACAAATTTAATGGCTGGATTTTAATAATCTTGACATTTTATATGTTTTTTCTAACAATATTTGTATAGCTTATAGCTCGATTTTGCTATTTTGGGCATTTTTATAGTTATAATAGTATATTTAAATATTTTATAGCCGGTTTTAGCAGAATTTGATTACATTTTTTCAGGTTTTTGGTGCTTTTTGTCAGTATTTTAATGTATTGAAGCCAGATTTTGTTATTTTTAACATTATAAATGGGCAATTCCATTTCAAACCAGAGCAAAGAGAAATTTGCTTTTGATTGGTTCATGAAGGAAACCCTTAAAAAAATTCTACAATTTTTTTAACTTTAATTGCATTTTTTGTTTAAAAAATTTGAGTTTTGCAAATAATTCAACATGGAAAATAGTTAGTGCCGTGCTTATCTAGCGTAAAAAAAAATGTTTAGAAAAAAAAATGTTTACAACATTTTTTCTTTGCTTTAATAATATAATTTTAATTTTTTTTTTATTATTTGGCTTATATTTTTTAAGCTTATTTCAAAAGAAGACATCTTTTGTTGCTTGACCCAGTTTTGGACAATTTTACTCATTGTTTGATAATTTTTGCGCTTGCGGCACAAATTTAAATTCGATCTATCAGCGCAAAAATTTGAGAATATTATTATTTCGGGCATTCAAACATAAATCCATTTGGCCCCTAAAACTTAAAAACACAGTACAAATTTATATTTTCTAACTAATTTACAATAAAATACGACAACTAATTAACGGTTAAAAAAAATCTAAAAAATGCTTTTTTTTTGCTCACCACACTGAGAACAAAAAATTAGTTTGATGGATTTTGCGGCTTGTAGACAGGGTATAGGCTTAAAGATTTGGATTCTACCAAAGATTTTTGATTGATTTTATTAGTAAAATAGTGATTTTTAAACAAAAAAAGCGATTTTTTAGAAAAAAAATAAAAAAACAACAAAAAAATTAAAATCTTAGATTTTTTTTAAGGGTTTTATACTTTTATAAACTGGTGAAAAGACACTAATAAGTTATAGAAACGGAAAAAAAACTAAAGCAAGTTTCTGAACACCTCTTTTTCTGTTCTGGTTCGTTTTAAATGAAATTGATTATTAGTTCCTTCAATTTAAACAAAAAAATCGACGTTTTAGAGAAATTTTACCCAGTTTTAAATGGTTTTTTGCATTTTTAGCAAAAATTATGCATTTTTAGCAAAAATTATGCATTTTGGGCAAAAATTATTTCTATTATAAGTTGTAGAGCAAAAAATTTCCAATCGATCGAAGTAGTTTGAATTTTTCTATAATTTTTCGTTTTTCCGTTGATTTTGCGCGCTCTGTAAAAAATTGAAAGACTTATATCGATTAAAAATGTTTTGCTCTAAAACTTTGGTCTCTTATAATTACTCCAGAAATGCAGTTTTAGTTAAAAATTTAAAAAATCACAATTTGCGACATTTTTCAACATTCTTTAGCGGAAAATGTTTTCACTATCAGGAAATTTAAATAACCTATATCAATCGGAAAGTTTTTGCTCTACAACTTTGATCTTTTGTAATTTTTTACCAAAATGCATAGTTTTGGCTCTAAATGCAAAAAAAAATAAATATTAACTTTATTTTCCGCGCTATCTAGCGGAAAAACGGAAAATTATAAGAAAATTCAAATGACTTATATTGATTAGAATCTTTCCGCTCTACAACTTTTAATAGAGATATTTCATGCGTGCGCTAGATGAAAATAGTTTTTAGACAGTCCAAATACACCTAAGTTTACAGGTCGGTAAGCTGTAGGTAAAATTTCTCTAAAAAATGTCTAATTTGAAAAGACTACAAGGGTTTTGCACTTTTTAACTGTTTTGTTTTCTTGGTTTTTTATAAATAATACAAAGACAAAACTGTGTAAAGTATTTAAACTTTGTTTTAGTAATACATTGTATCTACAGCCTGTTTAATTTAGACAAATCCACATATAGTTTGAAATTTTTGCAGACAAATTCAAATAACTATTGCGGTTTTTTGCATTTATCTAAAGCAGTTTTTGCTGTTTTACTATTTTAATATACAGGGTGGGACAGAATTTTTTTTTTTATTGCAATGAAACACTGTATACTTTTTAAAACTCTTCATTCTTAATTTTTATACAATTTTGAATAGAATATTACCAAAGTATTGCCCTTCATTTTCAATACACTGATTGAGTTGATTTTTGAAGTTTCGGTCCATTCTTTTAAGCTTGCCGACCGGTATACTGGCAGCTTTGGTTTGGATATTATTTTTTTAGATCTTCTAGGTTAAGTAGACAATCTTTATACACTATAAATTTGATGTGACCTTACACATTACAGATTACGTCTTCTTGCACTGCTCTATGGCCTCATCTCGTTAAAACCACAAGTAATTTAAATGCATTTCTTTAACAGCAAGTAAGGTTTCTTAAATCATTGTCACATAGCTGTCTGAATGTACAATTGCAGTACGTGTGTTTTCTTAAAAAAAGTAAAGGCCAAAAAATCTTAGTCTAGACTAAATACAGAAGCTTTTATAAAGTTTTTAAGTGTTAACACAGTCATTGACGTGAAAATGTGTTTTGTCATAGAAAAACACAAGTGCGTCTAACAAACTGCTAAGATGATGTTTGTTGACTTATATAGTCATATGTTGTTAGATAAAACTGCAATTCATAATGCAGAATACAACGCATGTTTACGCGCAGAATGTTTGTGTGACCGCAGCATAAAGATTTTTTTTTCTTGGACACATTTTTTGATTTTTTGAAAGCATGCATCTACTTTGCAATGATCTCGACTTTTTTTTTTCTGACTTTTGTTAACTTTGCCGCAAACTATATAAAAACAAAGTTTCTTGCTCTACTCATGTAAGCATTTATTGTGGATTGCTTGACAAATGAAGTTGTAAGCATAAACTAGCCCATGTTTTGGAATGGCGTGGTTTTTTACAAAACTAGATTGTTTATCAGCATATACATGGTTTAAGGTAAACATGCGCCAAAAATTTAAGAAGTTATTCTTTGACCTATTCTAAAAATATTTTATCAAGTGATAATTAAAAAAAAAAACTTTTTTGTGTTGAGATACAGAGTGGTCAAAATTTGAAACAGACAGACAACATTTGATTATTAAAAAATACATGTAAAGTTTTTAAATCTACAATTAATGTTCAAAATGACTTTCTTCAGCCTGGATACAAGCATTCAATCTTTGTTCTTTCAAACACACCAGAGTTATTTCTAATTGAGTTGCACCCAGTAATTATCCAATTTTGCAAGTCGTCCAAATTTTATACTGGAGTAGGGTACAGTAATGACTTCAGATAGCTTAATAAGAAATAATCCAGCGGATTTAAGTCTGGGGATATCGAACAGGTCATGCTTGTGGCCCAGCTCGACCAATCCATTGTGCATAAACCACAATGCAATTCTTGTTGCTAATGGTACATCATCTAGAAACTGAGGTAGCATGTGTTCCATAAAGTTGCGATACATTTTGCCAATTAGTTTTTTTTGGTAAAAACACTGGTTCAATTAGACAGTCGCCTACAATTCCAACCCAAACATTCAAGGAGAACTGATGTTGAAAACAATCTTTACATACCCGATGCGAAAGAATTTTTATAACAACCATGTGAGGGCTAATAAAAATTCTTTATTGCATTTTATTGAAAAACTGGCTTAATTGGTGAAAAGAATTTGTGTCAGGAATTGAGGGATTAGTGGACTAAGCTGGCGATCAGATAGTAGTTGTAGAAAATTTTAGCAAACATGATGATAGAGTACATTATTTTAATGATTTTGATGTGTAATGGTTTGGGTGTCAACAAATTATTTGATTAACACAAACCGCATGTGAAACGTTGGTTGCTTTTAGTGCATTGAGGTTTTAGATAGCTAAAATGCTGTGTCTATATCTAGATTATGGGGGTTGTATTTTGGCTGTTGTTTAATAATTTTCTTCTTACGGCAAAATTTTGTTTTTGTGGTTGGGTATTGTTTTGATTTAATAGTTTGTTTTAGGTGAGCATTGGGTGGAGGCTATCTACATTACTTTTGATGTTAGCTTATTAATAATTCTTTATTAACGGCATATAAAAAAACCATTTACATCTACATCATCCTGCACATAAATAATGATGAATAATACAAACAATGTGTAATAGTTAAAATTAGACAAATAGTATAAAAAATACAAAACAAACACAGAAAATGTATACATCTAAAGACCAAATATAAAATTATTTATTTACACATTTTAATTAGTTCTTAAATGTACATTTAAAAACATAAAACAAACATCAACTTGTTTTTTTGTTTAGAAAAGCTTTTTGCAATTTTACACATTTTCAAATTGGATTATTAAACCAGTTTGTAGAATGTATAAATTTTTTAAATAATGGAGACTGTCTAGTTTGGCAATTATTGTTAGATACCTTAAACGGAAGAGATACAAGTAGTTTTTGGCAATCAATCTCAGACATCGTAAAAATGTTAAGTCGGCTCTTTTGCGCCTAAGTTCCAGCTGGATAGAATATTATATTGCAATGCAATGTGGTTGAAATTGTAGTTTTTAGAGAAAATGCCCAATTTGTACGACAATAAACAAAAACAAAATGTTTTGAATGCGTTCTATATTACGTATATGAATCCTGTAGAATGGGCACCAAACTGACGGAGCATATTCTAAATGAGAGCGTACCAATGATGATATGACAGTAGACATTCTGTTAACAAATCTTAACATTTTTATAGCACGGTTACACATGTAGTTTATATGCTCTACAAAAGTTAATTTTCCAATACTTTATTGTCAATAGTATAATCATACAATACTTTACTTAGCGTTCTGTTGAAGCTTATAGAAAAACATTTATTTGAATTAAACACTAACTTATTAATAAGACACCAAGAATAAACAGAATCCAAGTCATTTTGCAAACTAATGCAATAATTGATAGATGATATTCTTCGGTAAATTTTTAGATTGACAGCAAATAAAAGAAAAGACGAAGAATTAATAAAATAAGACAGATCGTTAATAAAGAGTAAAAAAAGAATTGGTCCACAATGAGATCCCTGTGGAACACCAGATGGAACAATAATTAGTTGTGATAAAAAGTTATTAATTTTTACACAAAATTTTAATATATTTTCGTACAGTGTAAATGTGCTCCGTGTTCTTTTGTAAAAATAAGTAAATCTTATTCCAAATATTTTAATTTTTGGTAATAATTATTTTAAAGTGTGTATTTAATACTGTGTAAAATTTGTGTTTAAAATAATTGGCTGTGTTATGGTAAATTTGATATTTTAATTTATATTTTATACAATATTGAGAAATGTTAAAAAAATTTACATGCAAAACAAAACATTTTAAAGAATTTTAATCCTATATTTATTTAATTTTTTTTTTTATCATTTAGTTTCTTGGCTATTGCCGTTTTATTGTAAATAAATAAAATACAATTTATTTACGTGTAAAAATATTTTTATATTTTAAATTATCATTAACTGATTATTAACAAATCTTTAACCGTGGTCTTCCATTACATTTTTTTCTTTGTCGGTCACCAATTAAAGACCCATTTGGTGTGAATAATATTCCTTATCCTTTATCTATTTTTTAATCATATTTATTATTGTTTTATTCTTTATAATGTCTTGTACATATTGTAATGGTCGGATTCATCCGAGACAATTCACATCTTGCTTAAAATGTTGTACTTGCAACAGCTGGGCACATACTAATTGTATTGCACTGGATGATGATTTGTCTTTACATAATTATATTAATAAAACGGAGCAATTTAATTGCCGTAGTTGTAGTCAATCAATTCAACTTAATTCCAATGAAATAGGAGAGCAACCAACTGTTTTAATGATTAAGTCATTATTTGAAAGTCAATTTACTACGTTCTCCAATACAATAATGTCTCGCCTTGATGGTATTTCGTCTACAATGGCATCATTTGATAAGAGACTAACAGATATTGAATCTGAAAATAAAAAAATGAAAGGAGAAATTAAAACATTAAAATCATATAAAACCTCTAATGAAGAAAGCTTTTCTTCCGAAGAGTTAGTTGCTGAAATGGAAGATCGCCGCAAGCGTTCATTTAACGTTATGTTGTTTAATGTTGTTTAGCCAAACTCATCATCCTCAGAAGATAGAATTACCATTGATAAGACATTCATAATAGAAATACTTGAGCCTATCAAAGATTTGCCACAACCGAAAATGGTTATTTGCGTAGGCCGCAAATCCAAGAATCCTAATAAACCACGTCCAATTAAGGTTGTTTTTGAAGATCCATCTATTTCTTTGAAAATATTAAAAAATCGCCATTTGGTAAAAGACGCAAAAATAAATATAAAAGCTGATAAAACATTTACGCAACTAAAATACATTAAATGCGTACATGAAGAATTTAATAATAGAAAATCAAATGGTGAATCAGATATTTTTATAAAATATATTATTGACCGACCAACAATTTTAAATAATAAAAATCCAAAAAACTAAAAGGTTTAATGGTTTATTATCAAAATGTGGGGGGATTAAACACTAAGTTGTATAATTTTAATCTGAATGTGCATTGTAATAATTTTGATATTATCTTGATAACAGAAACCAAGCATTCAGAACAGATACATAATTCAGAAGTTATTGTAAACAACTATATTATATTTAGAACTGATCGGTCATTATTATCTAGCAAAAAAAATGGGGGTGGTGGAGTATTGATAGCAATAAAGAACAGTTACCATTCATCACTTGTTAATATTACCATTAAGACAGTAGAACAAGTATATGTAAAACTACAATTTGAACAACAAACATATATTATTGGCACCATTTATATTCCTCCAAACTCAACAGTCGACAAATATATTGACCATTGCCTTACTGTAGAACAAATAATGGAAAATAATCCTGAATCTAAGCTGTTAATATGTGGTGATTACAATCTACTCGAAGTTACATGGTCAAACGATGATATGGGTGCTCAAATTGAGTACACTAATAACGTCTCAGCAAATGCTATTTCCGAATTATTTGTTCTATATAACTGTTTTCAATGTAATTCCGTAACAAATACACGAGGAGTGATTTTAGATTTGGTGTTCTCATTGGATTTAATAACAGTTTGCGCATCAGATGACCTTCTAGATAAAAATAGTATTCATCATAAAGCGCTTTCTTTCAAAATTAAAGAGTGCATAGTTCCAAAATCTCTAGAATGCAAAGAATATATTCTAGACTTTAAAAATGCTGATTATAACGCAATAAATTCTTATTTGGCAAATGTGATATGGAGTGATTTATTTAAAACGCGTGATAAAGAAGACTGTGATATTAATGATATGGTTCAATTATTTTATAATGTTGTTTATGATGCTATTTCTTTGTTTGTGCCAGTAAAATGTGTTTATCGAATCAGTTATCCTGTCTGGTTTAATCCAACCCTAATTAAGTTAATAAAATTAAAAAAAATTGCTCATTGTGTTTATAAAGAATCAGGTCATTATGATGATTATTACAAGTTTACTACTTTAAGAACTAAATGTAAATTATTAAGTACATCATTATATGATGCATACATTTTAAAGATGAACACAAATATATCTACAAACCCAAAAGCTTTCTGGCAATTTATTAACGAGAAAAAAAAACAAATGGATTTTCAACTCAAATGAAATATGATGATACTATTAGCAACAGTGGCCAAGACTCTGTTGATTTATTTGCCAACTACTTCTCTACGGTTTATGTTAATAGTGATAATTGTGAAGTGCCGGATTTAAATTTGTCTACTTGTGTTTCCTCTGATAGTTTTAAGATTAATACAACTGATATTTTTGATAGTATTATGGAACTAGGTGACTCACGTGGTTATGGTCCAGATGGTATTCCTGAGGTATTGTTGAAAAAATGTGTCTGCTTGCTAACTACTCCAATTACAATGCTGTTTCAATCATCATTACATAGCGAGTCATTTCCTAAATTTTGGAAACAGTCTTATGTCACTCCAATAATTAAATCTGGTGCAAGATCTAAAATAACTAACTATAGAGCGATTTGTAAGCAATCAGTATTGTTTCAAAGCAGATCAAATGGATTTCAAAAAATGCTTTTATTGAAGAGCAGCATGGATTTAGAGAAGGACGTTCTACTTCAACTAATCTATTGCTGTACCAAGATTTTATTTTAAGCTCGTTTGAAATTAATCAACAAGTAGATGCTGTCTATACAGATTTTGAGAAAGCATTTGACCGTGTTGATCATTGTATTCTTATTGCCAAGCTTACTGCCTTAGAATTTAATAACTGTATTGTAAATTGGCTAAAAAGTTACTTAGTAAACAGAACACAGTGCATTAAAATTAATATTTTTTTGTCTAAACCTATACTAGTGACATCTGGGGTACCACAGGGGTCGCATTGTGGGCCATTACTATTTAACTTGTTTATAAATGACTTACCATCAATATATAAGTACTGTAATTCTTTATTGTTTGCAGATGACTTAAAACTATTTAAAAGAATAAAAAGTCTGAATGATTGCCATCAGATCCAATATGACCTAGATCAACTTTCGCAGTGGTGCGATAATAACAAATTACATTTAAACATTAATAAATGCAAATCAATTACGTTTTCTAGATGTAGAAACACCATTGCCCATGCATACACAATTAATAACAGTGATTTAGATAACGTAAAAGAAATATGCGATCTAGGAATCATAATGGATCATAAACTTACTTTCAATAGTCATATTCAAAATGCATTAAACAAGTCCAGAAAAATGTTAAGTTTTGTAAAAAGATCATCAAAAGAGCTACAAACAGCAACAACAGTTTGTCTGTTTAAAACATTAGTTAGATCTATACTTGAATATGGGTCTATCATATGGAGTCCTTATTATAATAGACAAATAAAAAACATTGAAAAAATTTAATTACATTTTTTCAAATACCTTAGGTATAAAACCAATTATACAATGACAGTAGAACACTTATCATTAAACTTTAATTTAATTTCGTTAAAAGATAGAAGAATTGTTAGTGATTTGTGTTTTACTCATAAACTAATTAATGGCTATATTGTTTGTCCAGAGTTGTTGGCTAAATTAGATTTTAATTTTAGTCAAGTAAAAATAACTCGTAGCATTTCTCTTTTTAAAGAAAAGTTGTATGTAACAAATTATGGCTATCAGAATCCTACATCAAGACTTATGAGAGAATGTAATTTATTAAATGATAATAGTCTTTTTGATCTTTTTACATTATCTGCAAATTCATTTAAAAACAAATGTAGACAAATTAATTTTAATATGTATTTTAATGTGTAATTTAGTTATAGTATAGTTTTGTATCATTGTTTATAGATTTATACTTTTATTTTGTAATCAATTATTGTAAACCAAAGGATGTATTCCGTTAATAAACCATTATTATACATTGAGTACGATTTTCTAAAAAACTCGACAACTATGCAATAACAGAATCATAAAAACCCAAAGCCCAAAGCTTTGCAATTAAAATTCTATGGTTAACGCAATCAAAAGCTTTTGAATCTGTATAAATAGAATCAGTTTGAACTTTTGATTCAAAAGCATTTAAAAGATCATTTTTGTAACAAAAAAGGTTTGCACAAAACTCATGTTGCTATTCCACTAAATTGCTTTTGCACATCCATTGTATTTGGCCAGTAACAATTTGATCAAACGACTTAGGAATGGCAGACTGGATGCATATAATTCTGTAATTAGTAATATTCTCTTTAGTTCTAGATTTATGCAAAAGCATAATGTAGCTTTGTTTCCAAACTTGATGAAATTTTGCTTCATTAAAAAAAAACTCAAACAGTAAATGCAATGGCGTAGAAATGGAGTAAATACATAATTTTAACAGAATAGCTGGAACGCTGTCCGGTTCAGTGCTATAATTACATTTAAAGTTCTCAATTCCTTTAAAAACATCTAACAGACTAAGCATTAGAACAAATGTCCATTAATACATGACACAAGTGATTAAATATTAATCTTAAAAAATGAATTAATTGTTGGGCTTGTGCATACGCGTCTTACAAAGACGAAAACAAGTTACTTAGAAAATAAAAGTAACTTGCACATTACAGTTAGTACTACTAATACTGCAACATTAAAAAAAAAAAATTGAAAAATAGTAAATATGTTTTATTTATTTTAATATTCTAATATTAATACAAGTACTTTGTAAGATATATCTAGTTCTCAAAAGTATATAAAACATTAGTGCATTTAATAAAATTTAAATCTGATTTCACACATTTCATCAACAATATGTTAAAAAAACTAAAAATTATATATGTTCGTTGATAAACTTGAAATAATTTACGTCGCAAAGACCGTTATAGCGACTATACATGAATCATCTCGCAAGCTTAACTATTTCACTTTAAATCCTAATATAACCCACGTTAGTTTCCATGAAGACAATTTATTCGCAACATAAAAACTATTAGTTGAAAATTCATGGTGGCTACCTACCATCGGGGCCGCCCCAATATGCTCTGGGAATTGTTTGAGGTGCGTTGCATGGAAATTACGCCGTTTGATTAATGCCTCCGTTACATAAAACAAACAGGCGGCCGTAACTTTATGGAAATTTTGCTCGCGAAACGGGGACGCAGTAAAATTCAACCGAAAAGAACGAACATAGTCGGGACTCCTTTTATTATGCATGCTGAAGTTGCAGAAATTGCGACAGACGTGAATTTGTCAATGCCCGTGGTTCTTAATAATAAAAAACGAGTGAACGCAATCATCTTTTTAATATAATCCAACACGGGTTATTTATTAATTAAATCCACCCCTAATATATATTTTTTTAATATAGTGAATGAAAAAATGTTCAACCACCAGAAAGAATATTAAGTTTGTTCCACCGGGTCTGATAATTACATTCCTTCTTGCATTTTGATGCGAAAGTTTGCCAATATATTGCAAGCGGTTACTGTCTGCAAAAACGGAGTGGCTTCATCATCCGAAATTTATGGTACTTTAGTTTGCAAACGTGCACATAATTCTGCACCATTTAATGTTAAGATAGCTAGAAGATATATAGATTAGAATTCTAAAAATAATTCATTCAATAAAAATATTGTTACTACTTGTTTATCTTTTATTATGATGTAATTGAATATCCTAAACGTGACGCCGCGAGCACCGAAATTTCCTCTTTGTAATATATTTTATTTTTTGCTTGTTTTTACAACATCATCAAAGTTCCGCGGCGGCTTTTATATTAAGATTAATAATAGCGTGTCAGTCTCACGGCGTGCGAGTAAAGTGTGGAAAAGAGTCTTTCAGACTGTCGGGGTGGCACTAAGGGGGTGGCAAATTGACACGAAAAACTTTTTCCTGAGAAGTGTATTGCTTTTATCAATCATGTTATAATAAATCCACTTTAATATACATATTTTTTCACCTAAATAATTCTAAACCATTGTGCAGGCGATTAATTAAAATAGAGTTATTTATTGAAGCTATGGGGAATGCGCGTCTTTGTGTAAATACATTGCGCTTTGTTCTGCATGCTGCTTTTGTGCATATTATTATTACTATTCAATTAAATAAATATGTCAAATGCAGAAATGCTATTGTGTTAATTCAATGGAAGTTTTTAATTTAAAAAATAAATTTAGCAAGGCTTTTCATAATTGTAAATTACATCCACAATCTAATAGTAGATATATAATGCAAAAAACTCAATTAAATTAATTTTCACATATATGCTGCACTTTGTGGAAATTATGGGTTTCATAATCCCCACGTGTGGAGTTTTATCGACGTTGACGTATCTGAATACAAAGTTTAGTCTCTCGTGAATATTGAAGCAAGTGGCAGGATTACCAAAAGCGTTAGTGGTAGACCTCCAATCAATTGAGGGTACAATATTAAGCCATCAACTAGTAAATTTTATTGTAGTTTATAGAAATAGAGTACTAAAGACAGCTGCACAGAAAAAACCACGTTGATAGAATTTTGCAATAAGCATCAATGACCGTTACAAAGTTTATAGTGTTTACTTAATTATTATACTATGTGGTTAAAAAAAAGCATTCTGTTGCATTAGTTATAAAAAAATAAATAAAATAAGTTTAACAATTATTACAACAAAACTTAAATAATCTTTTTAATTGAAAACAAAACACTAAGTAAATCCAAAATAAAAACCAAATTTTCAAAATTTGGTTTCTAGAAACTAATTGCAAAAATGGTAAAACCGTTGTACTAAGAGATTTCAACAAAAAATTTTTTGTTTACCAAAATTTCAAAAAGTTTTTAGAGCTTTATTAACTTTTTTTTTAGTTTTTTACTACTGTATTTTACTACAATTTTAGATTAAACACATCTTTTCAAAAACAGCAGTAGCGTCCTACGTAGATTTGCAAAAAAGAGTAATTTTGAAAGCAAAAAAAGTGAGAGATTAACCCAAAAAATCTTTTTGGGTTAATGAACTTTTGTAAAAATTTAATTAAAACAAAGCATAAATATCTATAAAACTTATTTTATAATAAAAAATTAATCTAAAGCTATGACCATCTGGTAGGCTAAACACATTTTTAAATTAGAAATTTAATTTTAATTAAAAAATTTAAAAAAAAAACTATTGGTAAAGAGATGTTATTGCTTTTGCAAAACGCCTAAACCATCGGTTATAATAAAATAAAAAGCAAATTTTCTTAAAAGATTTACAAGTACCTAATTTAACATAATCTAACAAACGTTTGCAGGTACTTTAAAGGATGCTTCAAAGATTAATTTTGTGGTCACACTGTCAACAACGGCATAACGTTTGTCAACAAATCAAAAACGTTTAAAGAACATTTTGAAGATCATTGAATAAAGTTAACTTTTTCTAATTTAAACAACTTGCAAAATCGGATAACTGCTGGATTTAACTCAACCCTGGTATGTTTGAAAAAGTTTGGCTCTTAATGACAAAAAGATTAAATCTTCTATCTAAGTTGGAGGAAGTCATTTTAAACATTTATTGTAGATTTAGCAACTTTACATGTATTTTTTGATAATAAAATGTTGTTCGCACTGTGTCTTTAAAACAAATGGGTTTTTTAGAAATCTTCATAGGACAAAATATTTTTAAAATAGGCTCAGAAATAACCTTTTGAATTTTTGCAGCATGTTTACTTAGCACCCTGTACATAGGCCAATAATAGCTGATGTGGCAAGTCGTATTGAAAAAATCTTCTCAACTCTTGCTGTTTCACGCGAAGAAAATAGTTCTTTACAGCTACTCAGTTCACCTTAAATCACTACTTCTTTTGTATGTTGTTTAACCTGACAGGTACTTGCGTGACATTTTTTTTTTTTTGAGAAGGTGGAAAATCTTTTATAAGATACCCTGAAGGGTAGTGTCAGATTCTTACTGACTTAAAACACTTCCTCCTCTTCTTGCGGAAATAACGATCTTTTTCCACCTCGGATTTGCATTTAAGTATTACGTCGAGGTGGAGGTTTTGACACACATTTACATAGATTTGACACCACTTTTTTGTTTGTTTTTGTTTGTTTTTTTTGTGTGGTTTTTGTTGTTTGCCCAACTTTGGGCGCGCACATTTTTACATATTTTTGACAAAATAGTTTACAAACATACATAAGAACTGAATTTACAATTACATAATACATTAACAAGTAGCTACGCCCCCACCTCTTTCCCGCTTCATTCATACCACACCACACCATGGAGCTAACTCTCTTTCTTCTTTCTCTTTTATACGTAGCATGGACCTTATTATGGTGGTCACAATGTCCCAAATGTACACCAAAGACAGCATTACTATTACCATGTTATTCGGGTTCAAGCTCTCTCCCATCAATTTCACTCTTGCTCTTTCACGCGTCTCCAACCATCTCTCGCAATGGAACACGGTGTGCTCAACCGTATCTTTTTGTACAGTACAGACATTCATCAATTTCAATCAATTTTATCCAATGCAGGTACGCCCGGAAACAACCATGTTCCGTTAGTACCTGCCCCGACCCACTCAACGTCTCACGTCTGCGATGAGCCGTCTGGACTATGCTGGTTTGCTACCACCCCTACTCAACACGCATTTCTTTCAACTCTTCTGCCATTCCCCCCACATCCATTCTTCCGCTTTACTCACGGGCCACCTCCTACAAACTCTTTTTTTCTGATTTAGAAAGAGTTTCCTTACGACTGTCTTCTGCACCTCTGCCGATACCTTTGGTGGCGTTTTTCCGACTTTCCCTATTACAATTCTGTATCCCTTTCCCTATATATCCCCGTCTATTTCCTACACCAAAAGGTTCCACTTACTCCTCTTGGCGGATTTGATTAGACCTTCCAGCTTTTTTCTTCCATGGTGTTGCCCCGGGTGACCGCTTTCCAAGTTTGGTTGCACCGCGCTTGCGTCTCTGCAATTTTGTCAGTTCACCACTACTTTGCGCGCCTGCCTTGTAGACGCGCTTTCCTGATGAGATGTACGTCGCAGAGACGGCCTATGTCTTTGCACAGTGTTACCGGACTGCCTCTCGCCTCTATTGCCATAGCTTCAATATCCCTTATTATGTTTTTAACCTTTGAAACCACCTACCTTTTTTTGTTGACTGTTGGCGCTGCCGCAATCGGAAGTCAACTTGGAAGTTGATGGGACGGTGGCTACTTAGAATTTCTCACGCCACTACTCTCTACCCCGTCACCAATCTCACTACTCTTGCACCACATAGAGTTACGTCTATATAAGACTGTGCACTCCGCTTCCAGAACGTGGGTATTACTCCATCCTTTGTTGTGGAGAGATCCTTGCAAGCGGCCCACTCCGCAAGTAGACGGTCTTTCCCGTCTTCAACTCTTCTACCCTTTAAGAGGCATTTTACGTTGAAGTCTCCCTCAATTACGGCGTCTCTGATCTCTCCACCTAGCTGCCGCTCTACGCTTTTTAGCACAGCCGCAAGGTCCAACCTAACTTAACTTAACCTAACCTAACCTAACTCTTCTTTTATAAGAAAAACGCTACTGCTCTTCGGGCGCTTAGTTCAACGTGAGTGTAGGACTTTCATCCACTAAAAAACCTTAAATTCTTCTCAACGGGTAGGTGGAATACCCCGATAAGGGTTTTCATGACTCTACTCTTTTGGTCTCATTTAATTTGTTTGTTGTTGTTTGGCTTTCTGCCTAGCCAGTACTTTTTGTTTTTTGTACTTAGTACCAGTTGTGCTAGCTTTAGAGAAGGAGGTCTACTAAACTGTCAATTGTCAGTGCCTTTTCTACAGCTACCTCTGCTTTGTGTCTTCCAACGTGCCATCTTGTGCAATGGAAGATAGTGTGCTCCGGGGAGTCGGTTTTTCCGCAGTAGTAACAATTGTTGCTCTGGGTCTTTCCAATCCTCTTGGTGTAAGTGCCAAAACTCCTGTGACTTGTCAGGAATTGTGTCAGGAAATAGTCGGTGTTTTTGCACGGGCATCTCACCCATCTTTCTATTGAGGAGATATACTTATTTGTCCGTTGCGCTGTGTCTTGGGTGTTGTCCCATCTACGCTGCCACTTGCCGATGGTGTTTTGAACGTACAGGCCAAAGATCCAGTTTGAATCCAACCATACTCGCAGGTACTTAACGGATTTTTTTGGGGTGATAATTTTTCCTCTTAAGACGAATTCGACTTTGGTCTTTTTCCTCGTTCCTTAGACAACCAGTGCCTTAGTTTTTTTGGAAGCCAATTCTAAGCCGCTTCCCGTCATCCATTTGTCTACCGTCTTTAGGGCTTTGTTTGCAGCCTTTTGCATCTCTTGCATGTTTTTGCTCTGACCATCACCGCTAGGTCGTCGGCGTAACTTCTTGCGTTAGGTTTTTTTTCTAATCTACGGCGATTAGAATGGTTTGTTCCCCCAAGTAGCTTGCTATAAAATCTAGGAGATGCCAATTTGCTCCTATCTCTGTCAGCCTTTTCTTGATTTGCTCCTAACTGGCGGTGTTGAACGCGTTTCTTACGTCCAGCAGGATGATGACGGTCCACGAGTTTGATCTATCCTTGCAAGCTTTCTTGATGGCGTCGACTGTTGAGCGGCCTTTTCTAAATCCGTATTAGGTGCTGAATATGATTTTTTTTTTCAATTTCTTTTTAAACCTTTTTTTTTATCAGGTGTTTGAACAGCTTGCCGGGTACGCTTAGCAGGCTGATGGCCCAAAATTTGTCCTCTCTTTTAAGGATCAGCGCTATCTTTGTTTTCTTCTAAAGTTTAGGAATTTTATTTTTGTCCAGGTGCTTGTTGTACGCTTTCAACAGCACGTCAAAGATTACTTTGTGTGCGAGCTTGATAATTTGGCAGTGGATTCTGTCCAGTTCCGAGGTATTTTTAGGCTTCAGTTTTCCAATGGTCTTTTTCAGCTTGTCGGCGGTAAAAGGAGTTAAGTTTTTTGCATCTCCGATCGTCAACGGAGCTACTTGCTCAATAACGTTCGGGAAAAGCTCCTCAATGATCTTCTTTCTCCTGCTGTCTTCTAGTGTTATGTGATTTGGCTTTATTGCTAGTCTTTTTATTAGTATCTGGTAGCCTTGTTCAAAAGCATTGCTTTCCAGGTCGTTAATCAGATTTCTCTATTTTTCCTTCTTGCTTTTGCGGATAGTTGTTTGGTATTCTTTTCTTACGGTTTTGAGCTGCGTTTCAAGATTCTTAACCCTTTTGGGTTCTCTTTTTGCCCTGGATTTTGTCAGAAGCCTTTGTATTGCGGTGCATTCCTTTCTTTGTGCGTCGATGGCGTCGCTCCACCAATAAGACAATTTGTTTGTTTGGCCGCAAATCTTGTAGCTGGCCTAATTCTGAAAAACTTCTTTTAGTTTCTGGGAAAAACTCTGGTTGTACCTGAGGCCTTGAAGTGCGTTTTTTGCTTTTTTGTCATTTTTATTCTGATCTTTGATCCTGGTTGTTGTAACGATTGCCAACCTAAAAAAAAAGGTATCTGTGCAAACTTAGGGATTCCTCGTCTTTTTTCACTTTTTATCCTAAGCCGATGATAGCTTTTTTTTTAAATAAAGTTAATCTGAAAACAATTACAATCTACCCACTAACTTTTTTTTGCTCTGCACATAGAAGAGTAATAATGCCAGATTTTGACATTTTTATAAAGAATCAATATATTTTAGTGAAACAATTGTTTTAATAATTTCAATCAGATCTGGAGCCTAAAATGACATTTCTCTAAACACATGATCTGGGTGGAACTGGAACATTTTAACAATTATTTCCAAGTCTGAGAGTTTACTTTGTCATGTTTAAGAATGTACTTTCCAAATATAGTAATTCATTCTAATAACTTTTAGTGTTTTATTGTTTTGTGTATATGTAGTGGTGTAACTATTATTAATGTAGTTGATAAGCTGCATCTTGAAGTTGTAGACGTTTTTACCCATTACAGTGACGTTCCAATGGTTTTAAAAATAACTTAAAGAATTTTAAATTTGGAGTCCAATTTATTGCAAATTTATTTCTATCTAGAACAAGTATTGAATTCTTCTTAATCCTAGAGGTGTTCTATAGTGTTATGTAAGCCAAAAGGAGCTTCTATAAACAGCTAAAATAGTAAAAACAATTGAAAAATTACTTTGCATTAGACGTGTGCAAAAATAATTTGGGTCAGTAAACTACACATTTAATGCTCATAAAAACGACAAGTTAAAGTTTAGTTTAATTTGCATACAAATCCTGGCAGATCAATTTATAGAACTAATTGTCGCATAATATGAATTGTCTGTTTGTAAAATATGTATTTCGACACAATAGTTACTACGACACTAGTACCTTATTTAACAAAAAATAAGTCATATATCTTATTATTGCTAGTAAAATCAAAACCGGAACGAATAAAGTTTTTTTCAGTTCGCTATTGTGTATGTTTACATGTTTGGTTTTGTTGTTTTTATTCCATTCAGATTTTGTTTTCTCTAATTTGAGTTAGTAAAAATTGCATAAAAGCACCTGCTGCAAGTTTATTTTAATTAATTAAATAGCTTACATGTCCAGTTATTGCGTACTCTATATTAATTTGCAACATACCGGTTGAATTATGTTTTTTTACTTTGTCTAGTAATGTAAATTTTAAAATTTATACTCTTTTAATAAATAAATAAAACAAACTCTCTGAAGATCTAAAGCTAATGCTTTCATCTCTCCAGAGCGTCCATCCTGCATTTCACACGTACCTAATTAATTGGCAATTAAATTCCGTCTGGTTGTGACTGTAAATTACAACTTACGGGATTAATTAAAACGGATTAGTAAATTATTTATTTACAGGCAAACCGCCAATGCATCTTTTGCACCTTTGCTAGAAAATTGCGAGCCGAGCTACGACTAATCGGTGCCGTAAAATTAATCACCCACGACGGCAAATCCACCCGAAACGAGCAGAAAGAAAAATTACGGCCATTCAGCAAGGGGAGAGAGATCAAAACGAAAATCAAACAAACTTGAAAAATGAATAATCCTATAATGGACAAATGGTTAATAATAATTAAGCAAATTTATGAAAGCAATTTACTCTCAAACAAACTTGTTGCAATCCTGGTGAATTCACATATATTAAGAACAATAATAAATAATGCTAACTGCAAATCGTGCTTGATGAATAATATTAACTAAACATTTGGCATGTTCTATTAGATAAATACTCGAAACCTAAATGTAGTGAGGCTTCGGCCCCGGCAGTTAGCTAAAGGGTGCATACCATTTACATGCTCACTAATTACCACCGATAAGGTCCTTGCGCGTCCCGCAGAGACAAAAACCACGATGCTACATATTCCAAAGTAAAATCTAAATTAATTGCATATTAACTAAAGTTAAGCGTAATTTATATGCTTTTTTGTATTCAAATGGGTAATGGTGCATATCTAATGGAATTTATTATCAATATCGGTAATATTATAAGTATTGATTATCTTTAATCATACTTAACGCTACTATTGTTAATAATTTTTGCTTTTTTCAGAGCTATCTTAAAAACTGAAAAAAAAATTGGTTTATTTTAAAATATTTTGAGTAGTACAAATTTTTCACAACAAAATTACGTAAATTCTTTATAAAGAAATAATATGGCATATGTTATTTTTTTTTTTAAGTTTTTTTTGTTTTAAGTTAAAACAATTTTTTTCTAAAGCTTTTAAAATTTCTCTATTAATACCAACTTTAATAATCATTTAAACTTGTTATACAGAAATAACTTTGTGACAAAGTTGTATAATAAAATAAAATAAATTTTTCTTGTTGCAAAATTACAAAAAAAATATTTAAAAATAGAACAGTTTTATTGTCAGACAACCTACACTTGGGTTTGTAGGCGGCTTACATCAATCAATGATTAAAGCTACACCTCTACTTGCTTAAAACGTAAAAGCTTCAACAGTAATTATTAAACTAAATAAAACTTTTTTTAGCGGCAACTTCTATAAACTGAGGTAGTTCTAAAAGAATTTACTACTAAACTTACTTTTTTCAAGAAATGCTATTTACAGTTTAGATAGCAAAATCTTTAGTAACTTTGATTTAACCAATTTAACCTACAAAACTTTAATAGTACTAAACAAAACATTTGAAGTTAAGTAGCTATTATACCTCTTTAAGTTGTTTGAAAGGAATCAAAAATTATTTATTATTTAACAAAAACGCAAATCAACGTATTAAAACCTACTTCAATTTTGTAGTTTAGCAGCTGTAAAAAAATTCAAAAGTTTTTAAACTCTAGTCAGCTAAAGTTTTTAATCATTTCAAGTAGTTCTAAAAAACTTTATAGTTATTTTTTAAGTTGCAACTTTAACAAAAGCTTTAACAGTTTAAACTAGATTGACTAAAATATCAATTCTAAACAAGAAAACAAGTTTCTTAAATTTCAAAAACATTATTAAAAGCTTTGGGTAAACCAGCTGAACTTAAAGAAGCAACAAATAAACTAAATTAAGTGTAAAAAATCTTAAACTAAGTCACCCATTCAAATGATTATTACTAAAAATTTTGATGTTTTTTTCTTTACTTTTGATAATCTTGTAGTTATATTATGAAATAATGACTTTTAATTGATATTAAAATATTAAAAAACTAACTAATCTCTAGATTAGCATCGCTTTGGCAGGATTACACTAATGCAAACCACCCGTATACAATATTAATTTAAGTAACTTACACACTCATCAAAATGTTTGTTATTAAGAGATTCGATGTTTTTTTTTTAACTTTTGATAGTCTTGCAGCCCAGGCTTATAAAAAAATAAATGTCTGTTGTCAATAAACTATAATAGAACAATTTGATTGTTGGGCAACCAGTTTTTAGATAAAAGTATTCTACCTACCGTATAGATGGCGGTTGTTGTTTGAAAAGAATGATTATGGTAAAAAGTAATAACCTCATAAAGCTTAAATTTGATGTTTGACAATATTACGTTGACGCCGTGACCTTGCCTGCATAAGGAACTGTTTTCACTTTTTTTTAAAGCGATCTTTTTTTAGTCTATTGCTTTTGCCATTTTTTTGTTTGTTTAATCCATGTTTATTATAAATTGACGTAAAAACTTTGCTTTATAGCTGTATAACTTTGAGTAATTGCGGAATCTATTCTGCGCTATACAGAACTTTTTGAAATGTCTACCATATGTGCTTGTTCTTGCACTTTAAGTCGACGGTCATCTAATACCATTTTGTATTTTTTTTTTCATTTTTGGCGTGATTACTTCAATTGGTCAACCACTACAATGTTTGTCTTGGCAGCTCGTACAGTTTTTATTACCCAATAGTTTATTGTTGTAAACTAATGAGTATAATCTAGCTCCGTTTTGATATTAGTTGGACTGAAGACAGGTAACATTGTGTTTACTATTTGCTGCCAAACAAATAGTAAATAACGTATCTTTGTTACACTTTAAACTTAAGCTTTATAAAATTGGTACTTTTTACATAAGAACCTCCATTTATACTTTAGGTTGAGTAGTTCTGGAATCACCTTCGTAACGTTTGAGTAAACGGGTGGGTTTTAGCATTGAATATCACTTATTTACAAATTTAGACCAAGTGACTTATCTACTTGCACAAATGTTTTTAGATAACCAACACTTTTTTCACTTTTGATAATCTTGCAGCTATAACATATGAAACATTAAATGTCAATTGTCAATAAGACTTGAGTGAGAAAATGGGCAACACTATTGCAAACCATCTTTCTACAATTTTAAGCTAAGTAAACCACTTATCTGCCCGTGTGTTTGCTATCAAAGATCGGATGTTTCTATCACTTTTAATTTTTGATGGTTTTAGGTGTAAGTAGTAGGGTTTTACTATTACAAACCACTTTCCCACAATTTTAGACCAAGTGACCTTCCAAGTTCAAGGGTGTCAACAAATGCTTTTGCTTTGCTTTTTAAGGTATATTTTGCCGTTACTAAAATGAAGCGGTGTACTCTAATTTCAAATGGCTTAAGCTAACCTTCACATCAGACTATCATTTTTGTTGGAAGAATGGAGAATGGAATTCCAACATTTTTGTGTTTTCTAGTTGTTTAGTTTGGTTTAGTTTGTTGGATTATGTAACTTTTGCCATTTATGTTTGACTTGATTTCAAGATTGGATGAGCTTTTTAGTATTTTTGTTAAGACCTAATTAATTTGTTTTATTTTTTGTCAGAACTTTGATAGATTCCATTGCTAGCAAATTAAGAGTAATAGGTAGAAATGCTTTTTTCTAAGATTTGTGAAAGCAAGGACTAATCAATTTTGAAGACTGACTATGCACACTTCTTGCGCTTATCATAAAGATTTAGACTACTAGGCCGTGGTTTGAGCTTAAGTCGTTAATGACTAAAGTATTCTTGAAAATAATAATGGGTTGGCATGTTGGGCTGTAGAGTAGTATAGTTCTTTTTTTGAGCATGCCAATTTAAATGTTTTAAGATAAAATCTACAGCAACAAGTGTTGGAAGCTGGCTGTCTAGTTTAGAATTGAGATTTGCTGTTACTAGCTGTTTAGATGAAATCAACTTAATCAATTTTAAGGAAGAAGAACATTAATTGCAATTAAATTTGCCAATTTAACAAATGCGGAAGGACGGAATGCTTATTGTTTGACAAGGATTGCAGTTCTACATTTCTATACTACAATTGTGCCAAAAAAAACGCGTTTAGTTATTTTAATAATTTATGCCGTTGTCATTTTAAAAGCACTTACAAAACGGAATGTTTTCTTTGAGCTTGTCAGCTATTACAAAATTATTAAGTTAAAATAAAAAAAAAATGAGTTTTACTTTATTGCCATTATTAAACTTTTTTGAAAAGCAAAGTTTTAGATGCTTATTCTTTATCTATTTTTTTGATACGTTAAGAATTTTTTGACATTTGCAATAATGTCTTCTTTATTTTTTCCGTAAACTATGATGGTTTACGGAAATAGTCATTAGCATAACCAATTAAGCTAACCGTATCAGCAACATCCAGTTTCAGCACACTATTGTAATATATATTTTACAAAAATAGGCTTTTTTCCAATCTTAATATACTTTCTGTCAAAATAGTTCTGTATTGCATTTACCAGTTATTTAGGTACATTGTGCTTGTCTAATACTTCTACTAGGGCTTGCAACAAGGTTGTGTTAAAGGCGTTCTTTATGTTAAATGTTATATTGTTTGGAAAGGTCTTTGGTGAGCTTTATGTTATCTGTAGTTTTGCCAATAATAATCTGTTTGCTGAGCTTAGGTATTAAGTTTAGACGACAGATTGGTCTGTAATTTGCTACAATTTTCTTTTTTTTTTTTTGGTTTTTACAGCTTTTGGAATTTTTGTTTTTGTGGCAAGAGATTTGTTGCTACTTTCAGTTGCCTTTGCTCTGCCCACTTAGTTGGTTGCCTTGCACTCATATTCTTGGTTTCTTTGGTAGCCAATATTTGAGTTTGAAAAATATGTTTAAAACCTTACCTTAGAAGAACAAAGGGATCAACATACTTAAGCCACTTATGGTTTGCGAACGACATAGTCATATTTAGCAGTAACCTGGACAAACTAAAACAAATGCTAGAAGAACTAAAAGCAGCGTCATTGGAAGTCGGCCTAAAAATGAATTCCTGGAAAACCAAGTTCATAAGCCTGGATAAGACAAACACTTTATCTCTCAAAGGAAAAGTCATCGGAAAAGTAGAAGAGTTTGTGTATTTGGTTCACCTAATCAAACTCGGTAAAACAAACCAAAACACTAAAGTTACAATAAGAGTACGCATGACATGAGCGGCATTTGAAAAGCTAAACTTTATTCTGAAAGATCCCGAGGATTTTATAAATCTAAAAAGGAAATTGTATTCTTTATGATGTCATATAGTCTAGAAGCTATGGCACTGACCATCAAAAGTGCTAATAAATTGCCACACAGCGAACGATAGATCGCGCAATGCTAGAAGTAACCTTAAGAGAAAAAATACAAAATGTGAAAATAAAGCAAAAAACAAAAGTACGCGACGTGTTCCAAAACGTAGCTGCAGCAAAATGAAGATAGGCAGGTCACGTCGCTAAGCAGCAGACTACCAAGTGGGCAAAACTATTAATGCAATAGAGGCCAAAAACGAATAAGAGGAACATAGGACGGCCGCAGATGAGATGGTTGAATGATATCTACCAGCAGGCAGAAAGACACTGAATCCAGCTGGCACAAGATAGGAAGTAGTACTTAAAGCGAAGGCTTACGTCCAGGAGTGGACAGAGAAAGACAGCTAAAGAAGAATGAAATAAAATTTGAGTATGTTGCTTGTCACATAAGTGTCTCCATGTGCTTTTCCTGATTGTTTGTTGGCTGTTTGGTGGCTATTTGTCTTGCTTAGTACGATAATTTGTGTTAAGAAGTTTTTTTCTGATTTGTTCTTTAAAGTCATTCTAGATTTTAGTTTTTTTACAGCTTCGCAATCAGCAGTTTTATTTTGTGTTCTGCCGTGAGGGTGTTAACTCTGCAAAAGTCTTGGTATATTTGTGCAGTTTGCGTTTCTTTGTCCGCTTCCTTGTTTACTATTAAATAGTAGCAGAGTCTCGTTGTACATCTGTTGAGAATTTGTGTAGTAAATTTAATATATTCAACCTTTTTTGGCTGTAGGTCCTGGCTCAAGACCTAGCGCGTTTTTAGTTGCTTGCACCTATTTTTTTGGTGACAATTTTGTAACTTATACCTCATATATTGTTGTTGAGCTTGTCACATAAGTGTCTTTATGCGTTTTTTTGTTGCTTTAATTTCTAGCTTTTTGTTTGTTGCACAGTGCTTTTTTTGTTGGTTTCTTTTAGTTTTTTTGCAGGTGTTTTTTGTCAGCTCAATGCTTTTTGGCTACTAGTATACTCTCTTTTTTGTGTTGCATTAGCGATTCTTTTTAATTTTTGTAATGTTACAGGCGTTTGTTATTAGATCAGTTATGCTTTTTGAAGTTATGGCTGTAGTATCTATCATCATTGTGATCTGTTTTATACAAGCGTCATCCTTATCTTTACTACACTTTCATCTTCTGCTGCTATGCGTGGTTTAATCATTGTCATGTTTTAATTTATTTAGCATTATCTGCATAAGTATGTTATTGTGAAAGTTCAATTTTTTCTCTCCGCAAACGTACTATTTGGTCATTTCCCGGGCTACACTTTTGGTTTCCAGCGTGACGTCAATATGCAAAGATTTACTTTTTTTTTCAAAGGTTGGTGTTTTGCCTTTGTTTAAGATGAATATATCTTTGCTTAAAGCTCATTCCGCAAGTATGGTTCCTTTGGCATTTTTGGTTTTTTACTCTTAGCTATAAGACTTTGCCTCTTAGTCTTTTTTATGTTTTGTTGTTGCGGCTCTAGGTAAGAGGCAGTAGGAGTTGACCTTGATTCTGTTTATTTTTGCTCATGTATACTTTTTTCTTGCACCGTGTGCTTCAACAGTCGCATTTTCTCATATCTATAATCTATCTAGAGTTGTTCTTTGCCAAAAATTTGTTTGGCTCTGCAATAATAGCCACATCTATTTTTTTTATGCAGCCTTTTCTTAGAAGAGCATTGCCCTCTTGTACTTGTTTACATTTACTTAACGCATAAGTATTTTTTCTTTAAATGCCCTACTTTTTTTAAAGCTCAATGTGTCATTTAATCTACGAGTTTTTATTCGCTGTGTACTTTAAAATCATTTTAGATTTTAGTAGTTTTTTGACAGTTCCGCAAGTTTTTTTGTCCGCTTCTTTGCCTACCATTAAATAGTAGCAAAATTTTGTCTACCTAACCTAATCTTTTTTTTTATAGAAGAGGGAAAATGCCTTATGCACTAGCTTGGATGTGTAGCCACTAGTGTAGGACTTTAACCTCTCTTCGCTTTTACTCTCAACCGGTGCCACTCAGCATTTCTTTAAATGGGGTAGCGGTTTCTGTTGCAATTATATGATTTTTGTTTGTTTGTCTTTTAGCTTGTTTTTTTCAATTATGATTTTTGATTTTACAACATCTTTTTTGTCATTTTTCAGTTTACTACACTTACTAACATTACCTCAACTATATTCTCCCTTGTTATTGTAGTACCTGTTTTGGTTTAAATTTTTTTCAACTTCATTTTCTATTTTTTACACTCGAACATGTGTCCGGGGTTATCCTTGTAGGGGCAGTACATACATTGCTCATCCTGTTGCAGTCCAATTTTTTTTAAATAAGTGCCAAAATACTCAGTCATCACTTTTGTTAAGTGGTAACTTAGGTTGCTTTTTTGCCATTTGTCAATGTCTTTTATGAGCGTTTTTGTCTATTTGCTCTTTTTGATTTTTGAGAAGTTGTTTCTTTTTCCGTCGCCATCAGTTTTATTCTTCCTCTCTCTTATTATTCTTGCTACTACCCTAGCTTGCGGTTTCTAGTGATGTGGTTCTATATTTACCGGTGAAAGTGCAAGACCTCGTAATAGCATTTTTGTAAAAATTGATTTTATCTTATTCAAACAAAAACGTGTACAATACCTTGAATCTTTCAGTTTATTCTAATTATCATAGTAGGATTCATAATAATTCATAAAGATAGAACATAAATTTTTTTTATCTATACTTGAAATAAGAAATTTTTATCGTCTTTTGTCAAAATTTTGAAAATGTACATACAAGGTTTTGCACTTTCACCGACGATATGCTGCTACCACTCTGACTGCTAGCTGTTTTTGCAGTCTTTCAAGCTTTTTTCTGTACTTGAGCACTATATAGAATCACCAACTTCACAACTGATGTTAACATCCTTTTTTTGATAGTGCTAGCTTTACTCATCCTAAGCATAAACAGCTTTTGTTGCCTTTGCTGCTTTGTTGTATATATAAGTAATATGCGGCATAAAATTTAGGCGTTTATCAAAAATTATTGACAAGTATTTTATTTCTTTTTGGGCTTTTATAATTTTGTTTTTGGTTTTAATTTTAAACTTTTTATGTTTTTTTCTTCTCTGTTAGTAGCGCCACTTCAGTCTTGTTTGTGCACAATTTTATAATCTGTTCTATGCTATCTTCTATCTTTGCCTTCAGTTGTTCCTTCGTTTTGGCCGTTGTTACAACAGGCAGGTTGTTGGCAAATGCCACCGTTGTAACATCTTTTAGCAATTCCAATCTGAGTAAATCATCGTAGATGAGGTTTTACAAAAGTGGTCCTAGGACCGACCTCTAGGGTACCCCAGCCCTCATCGTTGCTTGCTATCCCGGTTCTAACTCTACCACTTTGTCTTTTAGTTAGTCTTGTAATATCTTTACTAGATAAGCCGATTCTCCTCTTTTTTTTTAGTGTTTTAACTATCACTTCTCAGGGGACAGAATTAAACGAATTTTTGACGTCTAGCGTTGCTAGCGCACAGTACCCTCTTGTTTTACCTGTTTTTGCCTTTTTCTTCATTGCTATTTTTTATATCTGTTTGTCCGCCCTTAACCTAACCTAACCTAACCTATCCTAACCTAAACTAACTTAACCTTTTTTTTTTTTTTTTTCGTGGTGGTTTAAAATCTGCAGGACTTACTAACAACTTTTTGGTTTCCCTCAGTCAGCGTGTGCCACTTCAGACGCCCCAAACAACCATGCCCACTTAGGAACTGCGTGAGGTGGTAATCCACGCTACCGTGTGTCCTATCCGTCTAAGTCCCTAGGTCGTTAATTAAGATTTTGGTCCATCTCGCCTTGCCTGTATCCTTTGTCCAGTTATGCTGCCATTTTCAGCTTTCTTTTTCTTATAGGATTCCCTTCTTAGTTCTACCATGAATTCTACGGGCATTATGTTGGCTATCACCAGGATGGCCTCTGTAGAGGTAGTTCGGTATCCGCTGGTGATTCGCAGCGCCAGGGTCCTTTGCTGAGCTACCAGCATATTTCTGTACTTTTCCATCTTTAGGGCTGCTTCCCAGATCTGTGCACCGTAGAGCACGATTAAGTGTGCCACCATTGCAATCACCCTTCTTTTAGTGGAGGATGGGCCTTGTGTTCTCGGCATGATTTTGACCAAAGCCGATGCTGCTTTAGCTGTTTTAGCCGTCACCTGCCTGATGTGCTCTTTCATTGTTAGGTTGTGGTCGAACCAGACCCCTAGATATTTTATTGCGGCTTTAGATGTTATTTCCGTTTTCCCCGCTTGAAGAGTAAATTCTTTCAGCTTTCTTCCTCCATATAAAACCACTACCTCGGTCTTACTTTCTTCAATTTGAAGCTTGAGTTTAGTAATTTGATCGCTGACTTGCCGAAACATCCGGTTTGCCAACTCCTTAAGTATCTCCAGATTTTTTGACCGTACTAGGATGGCTGTGTCGTCTGCAAAGCAAAGTAGCTTAACTCCCAGTGGAAGCTTCCTAGAGAGGATCTTATTAAAGAAAATAATCCACAGCAGTGGTCCTAATATCGAGCCTTGCGGTACCCCACAGGTGAGGAGCAGCTCTTCTGACTCACCTATCTTAATTTTTCTACCTTGGAGGTAGTTGGTAATGGTCTTTCTCAACATCTTAGAGATCTTCATTTCGTTAAGCGACTCCATTAACTTGTTCCACGACACCGAGTTGAACGCGTTTTTTATATCCATGGTTATCAGAATACAAAACCTTCTATTTCTCACAGCAAAATCCTTGGCCGCTTTAGCTGTTTTAACGACTTCCTCCATGGCATCTATAGTGGACATGCCCTTTCTAAATCCAAACTGATTCGGGTGTAGTTTCTCATCCACCTCTTCTCTCAATCTTCTAGCGATCAGTTTTTTGTATACCTTTCCCATCGAATTTATAATACATATGAGCCTGTATTTTTGCTCTTGGCCTTCCTTTATTGGTTTTTCAATAAGGACCAACCTAGCCTCCTTCCAAACCTCTGGGAAATTTCCTTTCAGAAACTCCGCAATTAGGACTTTCAGCACTTTGTCTGGGGCGGATCTAACTAGTTCCTTGACTATGCTGATGGGGATTTGATCTGGGCCGGGGGCTTTGTTGTCTTTGCACCCCTTCAACGCTTCCTCCAGATCCTCTCTACTGAATGGAACAACGTCCTCCACTCCTATACTTTCCCAGTTGGTGGGTTGCTGGGTGGGAAACAGCTCTAGCGCAATTTCTTTTTGCCTCCTGTCATCCAAGTAAATCCTCTGGGTTAAGTTTAGTTTTTTGGTGACAATTTTATAGCCAAGTCCCCATGTATCGTTTTCAACATTGTCGCAGACCTTCTTCCAGGCATTTTCTTTGGCTTTTGTGATGGTGTTTTTAAACGCCTTCCTCTTATCCGCATACCGTTCCGCTCGTCCTATTTTTATATCTGGATCTAGGTGTTTTTTATGGTAGGCTCTGGTCGAAGCTCTTCTTGCTGTGCAGCACTGTCTTTTGGCCACCTCCAGTTCCTCGTTCCTCCAGTATAGCTTGTTGTTCTGCCCTACTTTATATTTTTTGCGGAATGTCTTGTTCATGACCCTCTTTACAGTGCCCATTAGATCCCGAGCAGTTAGCCCGTTTGCGTCACCTAGCTCGTTCACAAACCTTTCCCTCAGACTTGGGAGTAGATCAGTTTTAATTTTCCATCTCTTTTTGTTTTGAGTCGTCTTTGGCTTTTCTACTTCCTTCACGTTGTAGTAGATGTTTTGGTGGAGGCTCAAATTTTCTTCGTCTTCTACTGTCCAGTTATGGATGTTGCCAGCCATCTCGCTTGAGCAAATGGTTAGGTCGATGTAGGAGCTTGAATCTCTCCTAACAAACGTGGGTTTCCTGCCATCGTTTACTGCCACCAGGTTCAGTTCCGCCATCCACTCCTGGAATAGGGTCCCTTCCTTTTTATCCAGCGTATCTCTCCAGAGTCTTGCCCTAGCATTAAAATCACCTGCGATCAGGGTGGGCTTTTGGTGCGATTTGACACTTTCACCTAACTCGTACAGATATTGTTCGAATTTCTGTGTAGTTTTATTGGGTGACCAGTAGCAGGAGTAGATGATTCTACCCTCAATCTCCGCCCATACAAAGCCCTTTCCAGATTTGTCGAATTTTGTCATTGATAACGATTTGTTTATTATCTTGATAGCCGAATCACTGTTTTGGTCCACCAGCCACGAACCATTTGCTGACATGGTTTCGTTGGGTTCCGATATTATACATATGTCTACCTTGTTATCTAGAGCCGCCTTTTTTTTAGGCTCATTGCAGTTCTGCCTCTGCCCACATTAGTTTGTAGAACCTTCATCATGTTTGTCAATCTCGGGGCTTCCCGCATTTTGACGTTTTTTTGCCTTGTTATCTTTTAGTGCTTTACGGAGTACGCTGCACTTGCCCATTCCTGCTTTGTGACTCGCTTCGTTACACAGTGGGCAGTTTTCTTCATTTGTGCAATCGCTTAGGTTATGCCTTTCTTTCCCACATCTGTAGCATAGGCTAGACTTGTCAGTGCTTTTGCAGTCCGAGGCCTTATGGTTGTATGACCAACACTTATAGCATCTTTCTATTAAGATACGTTTTTCTAGGGTACAGTTTGAGTATCCCACCCTGATCGTGCCAGCTTGCAGTAATTTTCTAGCCTCCTCTTTCTCTATTGACAAGGTCGTTTTCCCTAAGAGGTCCTATATTGCCTATATTGTCGGTATTTTCAATAGTACTCTTTGCTGCTAGCTCTACGTCTTCCCTGGTAGTCGTGGCGTCTAGACCTCTTAGTACTAGTGTATCCATCTTAATTTCTCCTATTTTTTTAGTGATTACTGACTTATCACCCTCCTCTATTGCTTTCTTTATGCCTTCTAACGCCAAAGTATTTTTCTCCGTGATTATGAGCATATTTCCTTCTCTTGTTTTCCTTATCCCCGTAACTGATTTGCCTTCAGGGTTATCCTTGAGTTTATCCTTAACCCTCGTGAGAAGTTGCTTGTAGTCCTCGTTGCCCTTCTGTTTCACTATCAGAGCCAAAGTATTCCGTTCTTCTTTTCTTTCTTTCATTTTCACCTTTGTCTCTGCTCGTTGGAAGATACATTCCGTCATAGCTCTCATGGTTTCAACGCTTATTGTACTAATTTTATGTAGTGCGATGGTTTTGTCATCCGCAGTCTCTTTCTGTAGAGCCGAGAGCTTATTCCACAGGTCTTCCTCTCCAGTATTTAACCTTAACTTCACAATTTTGTTCTTTTTGTCATCTTGTGTTTTGGAGAGTACCTTTGTGGTTTGCTCAATAACTTCGAATTCTTCTTTACAAGAAGCCAGTATTGGGTATCATTCGCGGAACATTTTCTGGATACTTTTTTCCATTCCCCGATCTGTGCTTTCGACTAACACTACTCTGGTTTGGACTGTATGGTCCTCAATAGGATTACCAACAACAATTTTGGTGCTTCCGTACAAATCTGCTTTCCAGGGGTGTAGTGCCGCCTTCTCAAACTCCTTGTACGTATTGACATCTTTTAAGGTATTAATTACTTTGGGCTTCTTCTTCCATGCCCAATTTATATTCTCCGTCTGGGTACTCCCTACCGTAGTGCTTTTTGCTGGTTTACCTTCTTGTTTCACCTTTAGCCAGGTGGCAATTTGCCTCTCGATGAACTCTCTCGCCTGGATCGAGAGCTTGCTTACTAGATCTCTAATTTCTCTTTTTGTGTTTTTATTAGCATCAACCTCAGCCACTAGGGACTTAATATTGCTGTTTAGATGCGCCACCGCATTCATGATGGTGGTCGCAACATGTCCATCCTGCAACCCTTCTAGTACCTCACAAGCGTTAGTAATTAATTCCGATTTCCTCTTCTTGTTTGGAATATCCCCCATCGACATACATCTCTGCCTCTGATGCCAACTCCAGATTTGGCCCTTTGTTTGCAAAGTTGCCAGTACTTTCTGTTTGGTAGATTCTACTTCATCACCTCGTGTAGGTATATCGGAGATTGATTTTTTCTGTCATTCTGCGGGGATCGTATGGTCTTTGCACTTTTACCAAAGGCAGTGCCTACCTTAGGTGTTTCCGTTTCGTTTCCAGTTTTGTTTCCAGTTTCATCGCGTAAGTCTTCAACATTAACTTTCGTTGTGTTCGAGCTGCCTTTCCCAGAATCCTTGAGGCGGTGCGCTTCTAGAAGCACAGCGGGATTCTCCGATTTCTCGGGACCCGCCTGGGAATTATTTTCACAAGAACCTTCCATGTCCATCCTATTGAGGCCAAATAGTGACCTTTCCATTTTTTGGCTACTGGCAGCCGCGCTCCCTTTTGATTGATAGGGCTTCAGACTAAAAAGAAGGAGAAAGAGTTTTTTTGGTTACCATGCCCTCGTTACCTAATAGCCGATGGTAGCCGAAAAGTTGGCCAAGATTAGAGCGAAGAGTTGTCGAAGGGCGGACGATAGATCAAAGCGGAAAATGAAGAGATATAGAGTTTGCCAGAGCCTCTTTAGTTTCCATGCAGTGGGCACCACGTGCAGGCAAGGTTGACTTGGATTGGACTTATCATCGCGCCAACCCCTTACCCACCAAACTAACTTAACCTAACCTAACCTAACCTAACTTAACTTAACCTAACCTAACTTAACCTAACCTGTGTTTGGTGACTTTTGTCTACGTACTGTCTTTATTTTGAGGCCCTGAGCTTTTACCTAGTGCTTTTTTTGATTGTTTGTGTTGTGGTTATTTGTTTTACTTAGTACAATAATCTGTGCTAAGAGGTTTTTTTCCGCTGTGTACTTTAAAACCATTCTAAATTTTAGTTGTTTTTTTTTTACAGTTTTTTGGCCGCTTCTTTATCCATTAAATAAATAGTAGCAAAATGTTGTTGTGCATCTGTTGGGAGTTTGTGTAGTAAATTTAATATATCCAACGTCCCCCGGCTGTAGTTCTTGGCCCAAGACCTCCTCTATTGATATAGCGCCGTGTTTCTCTTATTTCCACAATATGAGTTTGTAATACTTGTTAATTAACCTAAGTCTGCATGTCTTCTATCACGTCTTCTACTATTGTTATTGACTAGAAATCTTTTTTCTCCCATATTTGTTTTACTACATTCAGAAAGTCGCCTTAAGATTTTTCTGCTTCAAACTATATTTATTCACCTGTTTACTATTTTCTTTATTATTATTTAATTATTTTTTTTAAGCGAGTTTCCTTTTCAGCTTAGCTAATTCTTGTTTTACCAGTTTGATTTTTTTTGTCTTAGGTATAAGTTATTAGGCTGCTCAATTTGTACAATTTCGCTTTTAACATTCTATTTTTGCTGTTCATGTTTGCTTCTTTACTGGCTATTCTACATATATATGTATAAATGTTTTTAGAATCTATAGTAAGTATTTTATATGTAACTTTTGTACACTCAGATGCAAAAAACCTTGTCATTGAGTAATTTCTTTGCAAAAAAAACTCGACATTAAGCTTAGAGGATCAAAGTGGCTACTGAAATGACTTGTTCGTATTTTATGGTTCAAAGTGCTAAAGATTGTGCAAAAGCTGTTGCTCTTGTGGCAGATGAAAGAAGCCAGCGGTATGTGTCTAGATGCCTTCATGTCAGTTTTTTTACTGTAAAAAAGCACTTGAACGGCTTAAGAAGACCGGCAGAAATATTCGGAGGCCGGGATCTAGCAAGAAACAAACAACGACTGCTATCGATGACTGATTTATCGTTTGTACTATTCTACAAAATTGTCATGTGACGTCAGTGGAGACTAGAAACCAACTACGTGAGGTTTGTGGTACAGCTGTGAGTGTGTGGATAGTTCGTCACTAAATAGCCAAACTCCAATTTTCTTGCATACATTTGAATTGGACATTGACAAATGGAGGACTGTACTGTTTACTGACGAGTTTAGATTTTGCCTACATTTGCCAGATAGATGATAACAAGTATGTAGACAAACAAACGATTTGCAAAGTGCACCTTTAAGTCCCGGCTTAATCATTGTGGAAGTTTCCTGATGGTATAAGCAGGAATATCAATGAATGTCTGCACCGAATTGACTGTCATTGATGGAAGATTGCTAACTGCACAGCGGTATATTGAGAAGATTTGGGAAAGTTACGTAGTCCCATTTGCTTCATGTATCAGCTTTGACTTTATTCTGATCCAGGATAACGCAAGTCCGCATTCTGCGAGGTGCGTCACAGAATACTTGGTTGCAGTTGAAATAAGAAAATTTAACTGGCCTGCATGTACCCAGATAGAAATTTTATAAAACATGTTTGGGACATGATGGGCAGGCGTGTTAGAAGACGTGCAGTTGCACCAACTACAATAAACAAACTTTAGGAAGAATTGCAGAATATTCCACAAACTGATATTCGTGAGTTCATTAGTGGCATGGGTTGCTGTATGCAGGCAATAGTTAGGGGTCAAGTATTGAAATTTTATTTAACGGAAATTTTTGTTATTAATTTCTGTTAAGTTTATTTTGCAGAAATGCATTTTTTTTTTGTATATATTATCCTTTTTGCTTATTAATGTTTATTAAATAAACTGATAAGTATCGTATGTTGTTTTTTCTACATCCTGATGGTCTCATTGATTGCAAAACACTAAAAGTTTTCTAAAAAAAAAATTACCCGATTTTTTTGCAAAAAATTAGTGCATAATAATAGCTTCTATTGACTTAAAATAAAATTAATGTTGTTCAATCTTAACTAATATTTACTTCTATTTGTTACAGGTAAGAAATCATAGCTACGGATTGATTCTATCGTAAGTAAATAATTTAATTATAACGCGTGACCAAATATTATTTTATTAATGTACGTGTTGATCGGGTCATGATGGTAATAAATGACGACCATCAATAATAACAAGCTTTGATTGGTAGAATAGTTAAATGACATGATTGTAATTGCGTAGCCGTTACCATACCAACCGATGCTATGTGATTGTTACACTAATTACATGGTAATAATAATATGATACGTTACAATTTGATGGACTAAATGAACCGTAGGGCATCAATTAAGATTAAATTAATTTTTCCAAAGAAACTAACTCAATCTGACTATAAAGCCGGATGCAGTAAGGGTACGCTTTATGCTGGTTTATCGATATTATTCCGGAGCGCTCTCATTAAGGGATGTGTGTGTGTGTGCTCAGTGAGGTTCAACAGCCCAACTTTAATCTTCATAAATTCTTAACACCATATGTCCATGCCGTACTGGGTGTAAGCCGGGAATAATTAGTTACTTAACTTTTACAGCGCTCATAATTCCTGGCGTGATATATATTTTAGCGTCTCCATACGTGCGCCGACTGCGAATTACGTTTAATTGAAAAACGTAACGCAAATGAAATAACATAATAAGTTCTTTGGTTAGAACATTTATAAATTAATTTAAAAGGTTAACTTATTTATTTCATGCTAGCTAACAAAACTACAGCAATAAGCAAATTATTATTAATTAACAATATTGAAATGGTAATTTTTTCCAATATTCTAATCCCATTGCGGACCTGATATTTATAGATTCCTCACATGAATTTTCCCGCAGTAAAATAAAGATAAGTTTCAATATAAAAAAGACAATTTAACATCGCCGTAGGGCGCTAGAGGTCGTTTTAGTTTGATTTACAGTGTAATAATTTACAATTTTCTCTAAAAGTGGACGTCGCAGCAGCCTCGTGAGACTTTTTCAATAATTTGACCCCTAGCTGGATGCATCCATCATCAACAAGTAACCGCGCTAGTTCAATTTATCCTGAAAGTTTTGATGAAAGGACAAGAAATCGGAGGGGGCCGTGAAATTTACCATAGAATCCGACTTATCGCATTAACTGTTAAATTTAATGTGAAGTATTTTCAACTCCAGTGCACACGTCAAGTTCGGTTTTAGAGTTGGAATTTAGTGGTCGGTAGAGGGGCGGCGGTGGAGAGTGAGAGAGACTAGTAGTGGCTGCTGTAATAGTAGCAGCGGTATCGAACCACCAAGCGAAATCCGATTTCGGTATCCTTATTTATTACCGGACCAGGGAATCTATAGCCTTGATATACTTTTTTATGCTCCTTCGGAAAATCGTACGAGAATTCTTCGTTTTTTTATATATTTTCCATCTGAATTTATCATATCATTCCATGTTTTATGACTGCTGCAAACTCGATGAGTAATAAGTTGTTTATGTTACAGTCTGTATCATAAAATGGTATTAAAAGGCCAATCGTGAAAAGCTATCTACAACGTCTTCGATAATACTGTGTTGACAAATTTTATTTAAATTGTATTATTGATTGCTTACTTATTATGCCATAAATTTGCTTTATTTTGAATGTGAAAATTTCATTTCACAGCAAGCTGCTTTCAAAACAACAACCCTATACTTGAAAGCATTTTAAGTAACAAATTTATAAGCACTTTACGGATTTCAAATCGAAATTTGACAATTTATTATATTAAAAATAATCCAATTTTCTTAATACTTGCAAAATACAATCACAAAATAAATTACAAAAAATCATTAAAATTGAGTAGACGTTTTTTTAGATAATTTGAAATTAATTTTTTAATTATGTAGATATAAGGGTTGCTGAAAAAAATTAAATTAAAAAAAATTTATTTGTGTTTTCAAATATCTAATTTTAAATTTTAATTATATAACAGCTTAAGATAATCAATTGATTATTTTTTGTTACACCAATAATCCAAAATACTATACTCCGAAAGGGTTGATGATGGATTAAAATAATATAAATTTTTAATTTAATTCACCGATAATTAAATGCAATAATTTATTTTTGGTAAGTAATAAAGCTATACTTATAAGCTTTCTTGCAAATTCTATGTCGCAGCCACTACTACCCTCTTATTGACATTCAGCAAACATTTTATCATCAATCTCCAGAAATGAGAAGCGGAGTCAATACTATCTATAGTGCTACCGCACTATAGATAGACAAATATTTACAAATATAACTTTAGGTTAATAGTGAATTTTTAAGTAGTTTAAGTAATCTAAGTATTACCCTTTAGTGAATGAATATTAGAAAAAAGCGCAAGGCGTACTAGTGTATGCGACGTATAAATTTATTAGCTCTGCTTACACACAAGCTAGAAACTATACGCTATCACATAATCTCGAAACCGATTCTAAATTACCCTAAGATAGCAAATAGTTGCTAGTGTATCAGTGAGTAGGTCAGATACAGTTATAATTTGCACACTAAAAAGCAATGCGTACTAGGCTTTTTTACTAATACTTTCTCACTTAACAGTCTCAATTTAATTAAACTTACAAATTACAAATCTGAAAAGTTTCGAAAAGCGCGGTCGTATGTAGGGGTAACAAAAATTGAAAAACATAACGCAATGCCTCCTAATAGGAGAAACATTGAACTGTTTGTGTGTAAAAAAGGTTGTAATACAGTTAAATCCTACACGAACAGGCAATGGTATTTTTGGCGCGTTTTATTTGAATTGGATGACCGAATTGTCAAAGGGACAATTTATGTAAATTGTCTCTTTGACCAGTAAGATACTATGCACACTGATAATGAGTGCATACCCTGAAACACAAGTGCATTTGTCTCTTACTAAATGAAAAAGCAATTTACATAAAATACACCGTTTATTAATTTATTTCATGTTTTTTAAAATGTTTTTCAAATATCTTTAGTTTCCAAATATGTTTTTGAAATTTTCCAAAAACTTTCTCTTTTTTTGTATATTTCTAAGATTTCTTTAATATTTACCATGAATTCCAAAAGTTAAACAAGGTTTTCCAATATTGCTTAATTTTTTTTGTTTTTTAATATTTTGCAACTTCATCTTAGGTTGAGGTTTTATCATTCTATTTTTTTTTGTATATACGTATTAGATTTTTATCATTATCTACTACAAGACTACAAATCTACAAATATTTTTTAAGGTTTTTTTTTGTATATTTTCTAATTTTTTTTAATATTTACTTTGAACTCCAAATGATGAGCAAAGTTTGAGTTATTGCTTTTGTTTTTTGTTTTTTAAATTTTTTAATCTATTAAAATCTATAATTATTTTTTTAATATTTTAAAATATTTACTATGAATTTCAAAAAATAAGCGAAGTTTGCTAAAATTTTCAGTTTTTTATATTTTTTAATCTTTTTTTGTATTATTTTTTATTACCTAAAAACTTCAAACGTCAAACGAGGTTTTATAATGTTGGTTAAAGTTTTTTTAAATTTTAACTTGGTTTCTGAATGAAATGGGTACTGGAAATTTACTATATTACTCGTGATTTAACCTTTCTGTCTAACAGTTGCCCGTTAAGGATTTAAATTACATATTACACTTATTGTCTTGCCTTATTGGCTTAGATTTTGTGGATAACTTGTACCACGTCTAAGTGGTTTCAGACTGTCGGATATTTGTATGAACACATTAGCTATCTAATTGGCTAATAGACTGGCTAAAAATTTTTTGTAATTTGTTTGAAACAAGCAAAGTAACAGCTAATTTTTAGTTAAAATAGTATGATGGCTAGTTCTTAACGCAAAGCCCACATAGCTCAGTAAAAGACACTTTTCTGCATTTAGCTTCTTGAAGAAGTTAAACATACTGCATTAGCAAAGATTTTCTGTCCCTTCCTATACGTGTTGTTGAGGTAGGATTGTAACCCTAAGCAATGAGCTTAGCTAGTACTACATTTTTGATTACGTACTTCAAGGTCTTTTCAGACTCTAATTGGTAAGTTTAGTTAAAGATACTGTGTTGGATACAATGATTAATTGCTGCACATAAATCCGCATGTGAGAGGTGGTGCATGCGGATGCTATTGGCCACATTTATTGTGAGGTTGATGAATATTTTTAGTAACTTGAAAACTGCAAGCAGCTCTTAAAACACAAATTTATTCCAAATAGTGAAGGGCAAAAAGTGGCGTGTGCTACCTCGCTCTGTGGGTGCCTACTGATTTGTTGATCAATTGACTGTCGGTTGACTGCGTTTTAGGGCTTGGCTTGGTTGAATACCTTTTGGTTTTGGTGGCTTTGGCTTTGATTGCGCTGAAGGCACTTGACGGGATGAGCAGGATTATTGTCTTCCTTCCTTACCTTTTTTGACTTTTTCTTGCTTATGACTAAGGTGAATCCTTTTTCTAGTGGCGGGGCATTAAAGTGGTTGGCAACATTACTGTCTTCGACTTCCTTTACCACAATCACGATGAATTTTTTTGAAGGTTGGTTTCTGGCAGATTGAAGTTCCATAACTTTTGCAAATTTTTTTATCTGTTTGAGCATTGTTTGGAGGACGGTGGAGATCTAGTTGTAATCAGATTTTTGTATAATCTATCTTGGAAAAGGTTTTTACTTTGTGCAAACGTTTGTTTTGATGTACTTGTCTGCGTCTACTTTACGCAGATGTTTCTAAGTAATGCAATACACACAGTTCTTCTCAAGCATACTTTTCTTTCTATGCACATTTTTACTAGAAAGTACTGACAATAAACTAACTTGAACAAATAATACTAATCAAAATTTTTACTTTACGTTATGTGTTAGCAAAAACTATAATCTTTTCCGTGTCACCAGATTTTAACAAAACACCATTTTGCAAAAACAATAGACATAAATTAAACAAAACGTATTTATGATTAGAGACCAAACAAGACTAGAGTAAAGCTACCAACACGTTAGACAAAAAATATTAAAAAAATTTTAATAAAGCAAAGACTACTTGAAACTTATGCCTAAACGCTAAAGGTTTATTGATGATGATAATAATCTATGGTTTAGCGGGTAGTAGTGTTATCTTATAATTATAAAAAATTAAAAACATTTTGTGCTTCAAAATAACAATCTGTGTAAAATATTTATAGCGGAGATTGAGCCTCTTGGATACGTCATCAAACAAACTTTAGTATACGCACCTATATCATTTAGAGACAAACTCAAGCAACCAAACTGACATTAGTTATTTTTGTTTGTTTATATTGCTAAAATGTTGCATGCTCGTAGCTTAAAATATGTGGGGAAAAAAATAAAATTTAAAAAAAAATGTAAATATGTAAATATATTATAATAAATGTATTTAATTAAAAAAAAAAGTTAATATTGTCACACAAAATGGTTGAACTAGTCAGTATCTACGCAATACAGATGAAAAAAACATAGCTTTTTCAAAAGATTTTATTTAATTTTTATACTTTCTTCGGGCGCAACTGGCAACTTATTTTTAGACACATGACTAACCAAGACTTTGATTTCAAAGTACCACCGCTTAGTAATTTTAAGCTTAAATGAAAAAAGAACACGTTTTTTAACAGCAACACTAGCGATTAACACGTTTGCACGACTACGTCTTGTGACAAGTTTTATTTTTATTGAAAATTAAAAGTTATTATTACTACTAGAGCCGTATTAATTGTTTGTCTGCAGTTGCACAATCAAATCATTCTTTCATGTTACGTATTTTTATAGTTGATCACATCAAATCTAATTAATCAATCAAATTTGACAACACTAATGTAGCATCACGTTTATATAAGATCTGTTCTAACACACAAATTGGATAGTTTGCAAACCGATCCAACTGTGCACACAAACAAACATTTGTAATATTTAGGCAATTTATTATGCACAGTAATTGTTTGTGTGCATAATTTGAACGGTTTGTAAACCGTCCAAATTGTGTGTTGGAACAAACTTATATACATCTTATTTATAATTTTTTTGTCTAGCTAAACTAACAAATAAAACAAGGTACTAACAGTAGCAAAAAACGCCAGATTAAACGGACGTTAAAGATTTCTTTGTGAAGGGGGAGGGAAGACATTTTTTTAATAAAGTTTACACATATTTTTTTTAAATTTATTCTAATAATATTTAGAAAAAAACAGTTTTGTTAACAAAGATGATTTTGCTAGTAGCCACCGCTTTAGTTGGTACAAAAAAGATTAAATTATGTTTAATTAATAACGTTTGTTGTGAAGTTATAAACTTATTGATGGTTTTGTATATTATTAGGGCTTTGTAAACTTTTTAATGGTTTTGTGTGTTGTGAAGTTTAATGAATTTGTTAATCCGTCTTGTGTGCATGTTAACGGTCTTATGTGCAATAAGGTTGAGTGACTTTTTTGGTGGTGGTGTTTACAATAAGGTTTTACGTGTTAATCAACTGTTTTCTGTTACTGTAACGTTTTTTGGACGTTCTAAAAATTTATTAAAATAAGTTCTTTTTGGTCTTGTCTGTCATGAGATCTTGTCTGCACGTTAAAAGTTTTAACGGTTTTGCCACAAGGTTTTGTAATCTTTTTGATACAGTTATGAAGCTTTGTTTTTAACAGTTTTATGTGCCGTAAAGTTCTTTAAACTTTTTAAATGTCTTATAGCTGATTGAGGTCAATTCTGTTGTAAAGTCTTGTAAATTTTTATATTGTTTTGTGTGCCACAAAATGTTGCGTGCACGTTAAATATCTTGTGTGTCAAAATGTCTTGAGTGCTTGTTAATGGTCTCTATTGTAGTAAACTATTTTGCGTGCAATAAGGTGCTCATTTAAAGTCTTGTGGACCATGAAGTATTTTTAATAAGTTTTTTAAAAGTTTTGTGTGCAATTACTCACTTTAGTACTTTGTAATTCTTGAAAGTATTGTGTGCGTGTTATCGGTTTTGTGTTGTGGGTACCTGTTAACAGTTTTGGGTGCTATAATGTTATGTAAACGATAAGATTTTGACTGTTTAATAATGGTTTTGTGTGCCGTGTGGTTTCCTAAATTTTATAAATCATTTATGTGCTAGAGGTTTTCTTATAGTTTAGTATGCTAGAAGTTTTGTACGTACGTAAAAGATCTTGTGCGGCAAAATGTCTTATAAGTTTTTAAAAGTACTCAAAGTTTGTTAACTGTCTTATAAGTCATAAAAATTTGGTTTTGACTACTACCTTGATTGTTGTTGTTTGTAGATATAATTTTATAATCCTCGAGTATAGGGAGGAGCATCGGAAACTACACTATCTTTTCTAAATTCTATTTAGAAACGAGATATTTAGTTTATTGAGGATCCAAAATTGTTTAATGACTTAGATACTTTACAACACAAGCGTAATGTTGCAGATATTTGCATTTTTTTATAGATATTTTAATGGACATTGTTCAAACAAAATACAATTCATTTTGCCATCTAATCAAATTTGCAAAATAAATGTTTAATATCTAGAAATTTGTTTACTACCTTTTCTACACAAATACAGATAGACCTAGTAAAAAAAACTTGGTTAAAAAAAAAACTAGTTTTCTAAATCAGTTCTAATAACAATTAGTAATTTTGGCACTTTGACAATCTTTTATGATCTTTGAGTATTTTTTCAGGATTCATGTTACCGCCAAATATTTAGCCATTTTTATTGAATATTAAAGTTTTTTAATAATTTTAAAGTTTTTTTGGTGTTTTTTGAGTTCTCATAATGTTTTCTAACCAGGTAGTTTAATATATTTTTTAGTTTTTTTTTAATATCTACTATAAACTCAAACAATGTTTTTTGCTAAATAGTTTCTGACTGAAGTTTTATAATATCTATCAAAATTTACAAATATTTTTTAAGTTGTTTTTTTGTATAATTATAGTTTTTTAATGTTGTTAAATTTTTTTTATTTTTAAACTTTTTTGCTTTTTGAAGTCTTACCAATCATTTCTTAGCTCTTTTAATGTATATATCTCAAGGTTTCTAAACGTTGATTGAGCTTTCCTATTGTTGTTCAGGCTCTTTCAATGTTGACAGAAGATTTTCTACTTGCAAACTAACTGATAATAGTAGTAGTAACTCTCGAATACCAAGATGTTAAAAACTATTTACGGTATACAATACAAATATAATTGCCTTACCAAAGCAATTAGTAATGAAGTAATCCACTGAGATAATTTAAAAAATAAATTAAAAAAAAAACATTTTTAATTTTTTAGCGTAAACTTTCTTTACCTAGAACATACATTGCAGCACTTCAACGTCGGCTGCCCTTGCAATTTGATTAATCACGTCAAAAAACTAGTAAATTTGTTGAAATAAATTAAAAAATATGATTGGTAATGAGGATAGCAGGGGAATACGCTATCTGGCGGCAGATTTGTCAACAAGCCGTTGTTGAAATTTGCTATGTTCACATAAGTTACGTCTGCACAGTATACATGACATTTAATATAAAATAATAATAACAAAAATAACGTAAAATAAATAAACATATAATAAATAGTAGTTGAAATTTCAACCACCATGGCGCTAACAACTTAAAAAGTAACCCCAACTGAATAACACAATCTGAGATAAAGTGAAATTGACTTTCTTTCTAATGTATTATTTTAAACAAAAATTAAATGATATTTGAGGTCATTGCCAAATGATCAAAATTTCAGTAATATTGCAAAACGAACGCGCCTAATAGCTTCAAAATTGACAGCTGCCCAAATAGCCTGCTGTACAAAATAAAACTTCTTATTGAAAAACCCTTTAAAAAAATACGATAAATTATCAATTTTTAAATATAAAGAGTGTTTACGAGTGCAACAAAAAAAGTTTTTTTTTTAAAGAAAGTTTGATTGTTAAAAATATAAAAGTTAAGTAAGTTGTCTAAAGTAGTCTGTGGGTGCTATTTTTTTTTTTTTTGGAGTAACTACTCCCCAAGGTTCAGATTGTAATAACCGTTTGATCCAGATAACAAATAGATTTAGGATTTTTTTCTGAATTAAAATAACAAGGATGAAACACAATATTTGTTTATTTAACACAACTAATCTAATATTAAGCGGCCTTTGAACGTTCAATATTATGGTCAATACATTGCACAATAATTGATATTAAGATCATATTGAAAGATTGCAATATATTGAGTCAATCAGAAAGACTTTAATTTTTATTGTACAAACTGATCTGAATTTTTTTAACCGTTTTTTAACTATCTACGTTTTTTTTTCTTTTTCTTTTTAAAATGGTCACACAACTTGCTTCATTTTATTTCACATGTTGACTGCAGAAATGTCCAGAACTAACAAAAAGTTTGCGCAATTATATTGCAACGTCTAGGTGATCTCTAATTGATGATAATATTAATTGTCTAGGGGCACCTTTACAGTTTTTGACAACAATCTTTAGTAACTGCTTTTGTTACTAAACAATAATAATAATAATAATAATAATATTTATTTCAAAAAAATACCAAAAGGTGTAGAAATACATAGTACATAATACAAAATTTAATACGCAAACAAAAACATTTATAAAACTTAAATAATATAACTAGTCTATTTTAAAAATTAATAATAAATAATATTAGTGATCTTTGTTAAAATATTCAGATAAAGAATAAAAAGAGTTTTCTATCAGATAACGTTTAAGTACTTTTAAAAAACTAATTTTTAATTTCATCTGTTTCATGTCTTCAGGGAGTTTATTAAAAATGTTTCTTGCTACAATATAAAATGATGTTTTTAGATATTTATTTGCGGGAATATCAGTTAATAAAAAATGATTTTGTGTGTTGTGGTTATGTATGTCTTTATTTGTAGTGAGGTCTGCTTTATTAGAAAAAATATACTTTGATGCATGGTAAATATAAATTGATGGAACCGTCAAAATACTTAGACTTTTAAAATATGATCTACAAGAATCTCTAAGACCTATGTTTGCTAAAATTCGAATAGCTTTTTTCTGTGTCATAAGGACGTCTTTAAGATTTAACTCGCTTCCCCACAATAGAATTCCATACTCAACTATTGAGTTAAAATAGGAAAAATAAACTATTCGTAGTGTAGATTTACTGCAATAATGTCTTAAAGTTCTTAGAGAATAAATGCTTTTATTTAATTTTACAGACATATTACATACATGACTTTTAAACTTTAAATCATTATCAAAAGTCACACCTAATAATTTAAAATCTAATGTAGTTGATATTAGTTCACTATTAACACGAACATTTAGTTTTTGAATTTTGTTGGGTGGGAAAACCATAATTTGCGTTTTGTTCACATTTATTGCAAGTTTATTACAGTTAAACCAATGCGATATAGAAACTAAGGCTTCTCTTACTCTATCGTTTAAGTCGTCTTTATTATCGGCATATAAACAAATAGTTGTATCGTCGGCATAACATGTCACATCAAAATTCATATTAAATGATAAGTTATTAATGAAAATATTAAATAGTAGAGGTCCAATAATTGATCCTTGTGGAACCCCACATTTAATATTAGTTCTAATAGAATTGTAGCTTGTTATTTTGTTGTAATTGTTTGAGTAATTAATGCGAACGTATTGTTTTCTATTTGTTAAAAAAGATTTAATCATATCAAAAGCTTTACTTCTAATTCCGTAATAATCAATTTTTTTAAGAAGTAATGAGTGGTTAACAACATCAAAAGCCTTTGATAAATCGATCCCAACAACTGCCACCAATTTATTAGTATTATTCTTAGAGTATATTTTATAACCTATTTCACACAGAGCTGTTGCAGTAGATTTATTTGTTGTGAACCCATGTTGACAAAGAGAAAATAGTTTTTTGAAACAAAATTGTTTTTTATTGGAGGTCCCGCATTGCACTCTGAGAGATAACAATTTATTAATGATCCGGCAACGCAGACAATTTATAATAAAGGTTTGTTGAGGTCGGAGACAAATTTCAAAAGTTTTGTTTGCTTTTTTTTGTTAAGAAGGGAGTTTTCTAAAAATTTAAATTTTTGTATTCACTTTCAATAGGAAAGTGCCTACCGACTAAATTCTTCTTACTTTTTGAATACCTGAAAGATTAAAACCATAAGGCTCATGTACTTTTTATTAAAAGATGTAAGAGCTAAATGTGAATAGGCCCATTAGGCTATGAGATGAGATTGTGGGGTGAACCACTTTAAGATTATAGTTGGTTTACCGTTTTCTTATTGAAGTTTGTTTTTTGTTTTGCTTAGCAAGTCTGGCCATATTTTTGAATAGGATTGAAACTAGCAGGTTTTTTACCAATTTGGCTTTATCTAAGATGGATTGAACGTGTAATTTGTTCGTCAATTTTTTATCAAAGATTTCCAGATACTTGCAGATTTGGACTACAGTATAGGTACATTGTTGAGGAAGATGTTTTTGTAAAGGGTGGTGCGTTGCCGTTAGAAGAGAACAGCTTTTGCTCTTCTCTGGGCTTACTTTTCTACTTTATGCGCGGGATAAGTTATCAACGCAAACTTGAAAAGCTTTAGAAGCTTTTTTTGTGGATTTGTAAATACACAGATAGTCCAATCCGTGTTTGTAATAAATCTTTCTCTTCTCTTAATACTGGATTGTGGTCTGAACTTTATTGCTTGTACTAATTTTGATTTGCAAGTTGACGCATTTAATTATTGCTACGTTAAGGACGTCCTTTTGGTGACCCGCGACGAGGTAATAAGTGGGTTTCAAAGATTCCAAATACGTAAACGTGTGTCTTAATCTTCAATTGCTCAGACCTCAAATTTACTGTGGGTCTTGATGCATATGTCGGTGTTTGTTTTTACATTTATTAATTTATTCTCCATTGCAGATGTTCTCAACTAACAAGATGCATACTACTTTTTCCAAGCATATTTGTCTTTCTAAGCACATCCTCACCAGATAGTGTTATAGCCACATAAATATTAGGCAGCAAATTCAATGTCTTTCTATAAAATAAAATGTGATATTGTTTTACAATATGTTTGGTTAATTCTGACAAGCCAATGGTTGCATATAATTTGCTGCTAATGTGTAGATTGCACAAGTCTTTTTTTATCAACATCTACACTATTATGCTACGGAAGTCACAAGTTGGTTTTGCACCAACGCGGTTTTTGCATGAAACATTTGCTTTAAAGTTATGGGTTTTACAATTATCAAAAAAATAGTAGTTGTAAAGCTATAAACTTTTTAAAGATATTGTATACCAATAAGGCCAGTGGTTTATTAACGGTTTTGTGTGACGTGAAGTTTTTTAATGGTTTTGTGTGTCTGTTAAAGATATCGTGTGCTGTGAGGTCTTATACACTTACTTATTTTGTGTAATTGTGACCAATTTTGTTTGCTTTAAGATCTTGTAAACATCATGATGAATGTGTGTGCAATAAAGTTTTGTTTTGTTTTGTGTTATTTGCGTGTGTTAACTGTTTTGTGCGCTGTGGGGTCTTGTGGTTTTTTGAATGTTTTGGGAGCTTTTTAACAGTCTTGTATACATTGAGGATATTTCATTTTTTAAATAGAATTGTGTGTTATAAAGCGTTGAGTGTATATTAAAAATGTGCCTTAGATATTTTCTAATTTTTAAAAGTGTTGTTTGTTAACAATCTACTGCAGTGAGTCATATGTGCATGTTAACACTATTATATGCTGCAAGGTTGTGTAGTTTTAAACGGAGTTGTATGCAATAACGTTTTTAGTGTCTATCATAGTTTTGAATGCCGTGAAGTTTTTTGAAGTTTTCAAAGGTGCTTGATTAAAAATATTTTATTTGCTTACCGTAGATTTTTTTAAGTTTCTTGAATGTGTGCTTTGAAATCTTACTTGCACGTTGAATGATTTTATGTATTTTTGAAGCTAGGTTTTTGTTAACAATTTGTGAGTCATAAAGTTTTGTTATTTTTTTGATAAGTTATTTACGATAAAGCATTTAGTGCTTATTAAAAGCAGTGAGGTTTTGTTTGAGTTTCTTCATGGTATTTGTGTTTTAAAATTCTAAGCAAAAGTTTAAAAGAAATCTTGTGTATTAAAATAGTTTATGAATTTGTTTTGTATGCTTTGTTTTTTGGTAAAAGTGTGTTCAATAAAATTTAGTGTATGTATTAAATGTATTGTATTTTGTAGTTTTTGTAAAAGTTTGTGTTCGTGTTTACAGTTTTGTATTTTATAAAGCTTTTTAAACGTTTTTATAGTTTTGGAAATGTTTTGAATGTAAGGTTATGTAATTTTTTAATAGAATTCTGTCCAATTAAATTTTGAGTGTCTATTAAAAGTTTTGTGTATTGTGAGGTTTTTTGAATTGGTGAAATACGTTTTTGAAGGTTTTGTTGTTAGTTAATACAATAATGTTTCAAGTGCTTATCAAAGATCTTGTGAGGATTTATGTATTGTGTGTTGTTAAGTTTTGTGTGTACAATAATAGTTGTTTGTATTTTATAATTTTTTTGAAATTGTTATGTGTTTGTTAACAATATTTTGTGCTGTGAGGTTTTGTAAATTTTTTGGTAAAAATGTGTACAACTAGTTTGTTTGTTAAAGGTTTTGTGTGCTTAAAGTACTTTGTAATTTCTAAAAGTATTGTGTGCATATTGACGGTGTTGTGTGCTCTTAAGTTTTTTCTGCACGTTAAAGGTGTTGTGTGCTTAGAGACTGTAAGTTTTTTTTAATATCTTGGAACATGTTAACGGTTTTGTGTGTTGTAATTTTTTTGATAAAATTATATGAAGATTTTGAATGTCTAATAAAAATGTTCTGCGTAAGGTTTGTAAAGTTTTTGACATTTTTGTGTGCACGTTAAAAAGTCCCAAAACTTGTTTTTTTAAGCTATAAGGTTTTGTGATTTTGTTAATAGAATTGTGCGATAAAGTCTTAAGTGCTTATTAAAGGAGGAAAAATTTTAAGAGTTTGTGTGTTTGATAAAGATCTTATATAATTACGGCATATGTGATCTTTTATGGTTTTGTTTGCTATAAAGTTTTGTGTGCACATTGAAAGTTCTGTGAGCTAAGCTGTTTTATAAATTTATACGGTTTTGGGTGCTATAATATATAGCTCTCAAGAAGCATATATTAGTTTCCGAGATTTAAAGATGGTGGATAATTGTTATTATACATTTATAAGGGCGGCAAATAGTGTATTAGTATTATAAACACAAAAAACTTTCAATCAAGTATTAATTTGATTGTGCTTGATTATTCAAGTATTTCAATAATTTTTTTTATGCAAAAGTTTGAAGTATAGAATAAAATAAAAATATTTTTTTAATAAATAAATTAAAAAAAAATTTGAATAAAAAAACAAACCATTTTTTGTTTTAATGTTTTGAAATTTTATCATATTTTTTGTATTTGACTTTAAATTTTTTAATTAATTATTTTATTTTAAAGCATTTTTATAAAAAAAATTATATTAGCGTTGCCCCTCTTTATAATGTTCATTTACACTTTAAAATACTATGTATAATACTACACGTCTCAAGTTTGAAATTATCGAATATCAGTTGACAGCGTAAAGAGGGTATTAGGTAATAGGGGACTTGAGTGCGGAGGTAGCAGATATATAATCACTAAGCGTCAGCGTACGAATACATATCATCTCACACTGGTTAATAACACTAATCTATTTGATAATACATAATTTATTAGAGCTAAACTGTATTATTTATTATTTGGTAACAACAAATTAACTAGTTTAGCTTAGTTTAAATCTAAATTTAAAAATAGATTTACATTTATAAATAAAATCTGCTTTGTTATATTTTATCAATTATCATTTGTAATAAATGTTTCAACACAAACCAGATACAATACACATACTGCAATATGCTAAAGATACAAAATAGTTCAACAAAACATAATATATTACATTGTATGAGTTAGTATCATCGGGAAAATAATAAATTTCCGTTTCGAATGCAATTACAAAAACAATTTTTTTTTTTTAAATATATGCTTTGAAGATTGAATTTACATTGTGTTATATGATACGGTTATAAAGCAACGTCCATAAAAAAACTACTGATGGAAACGTGATGTAAATCCCATCCCTAGTTTTTTTTTTCACTATATGCACCAGTTTAACGTATAAAATATTGAGTTTTTGGTGGTGCCCGGCGCATTCGCCATTTCTCGTTTGGCGCGTGCAGACGGCGCGCGTCATCAATATCTCTTATTGTTGTCAGTTGAACCGGCAAATTCATTTATATATATGATAGTGGGGACATTACATATTTATTGATATAATTATTAAGCCATAATATATTTTTGGTTTGTTTTATTCATGTTGACCTGCTTTTTTCCAATATTAACATATTTCAGTTGAATTCTTTTAGTTTTAAATTTAATTTGTTAGTTATTTACATTATTAACTAAAGTGGATGTAGTTGAAGCATCAATATTTAAATTCCGTTTGATATCATACGCTGCTTAATAAACCCAAAGCATCACACATAAATCTCCATATTACCCTGTAATTAATTAACAAATTGCACCTCGCAATTTCATTTACATCATGCGAGACATCAAAACAAATTTCAATTACGCTTAATTAACGACAATGGCGTGCGTTTTGAATATTAATAATTTTTAATTAAATTAACAGTCTACTTCAGAAGTAATCAATTTAAATTTTGTACGAAATAAATATTAATCGATATAAGACACAAAATTTGTTTTATTGAAGACATGATTGTTTTATATAAGGAAATTTCTAAACAAGCTGCCATTGTAAATGGACCCAGGAGGGTCGTAATGTGCATTGCCGCGGTTATAAAAAATTCAGGTCGGGCATTTACACTCGGGGTAGTTGGTTTTTTTCTTTTTCTTTGCTTAATGCGTCCGGCCATGCATCTTCTTGCTGCTTCTGAATAAATGAAAACTATAAATCTGTACTCTGTTTTACTAACGCAATATAACTAAATTAAAATATGGCTGAGAAATCATAATAAAACTTCATTTATAATTTAATTTTAAACAAGGTTTAGTTTTTATTTTACTATATAGTTAATGATTTAATTCTGAAGTTATAAGATTTGAAGACAAACTGATTTACCTAAATGTAATCACCAATTTAATCTACCACGCGCAAGAGAATGTCTGTCTATTACTGTATGCAGTCTAGCGCAACAGAAATAAATGTGTGTGTTATGTTGTGGTCAGACTGTCACACGGTAATAGTTCCCAGAAAATTAAGTTTGCTGTTTGCGAATACAAGAGACAAAACTATTTTTTGCTTTTTTATTATTACAAACACTTCCAAACTTTGCTGCTGATTATGGCTTTATTGTTATTACTTAGATAGTAGTAGAGTATGTAGTGCTTACGGCTGTTTCTAAGTTCATTTGCGTTTATCTAACAAAATTTGTAGGAGTTTTAATAAAGATAATCTATTGTAATGTTAGTGGGTTGTGAAATGAAAGTATTATCTCTTGTCTTAAAGAATGATTTTGAGTTAAAAACATTTTATTTGTAATTTCCTTTTGCTTTTTTTATTTGAGAATGTGATAACAAATTTTGGTAATAGAAACACTTGTCAGTAAGGGTTTGGTTAATTTAATTTAAGATTTTATTTTAGGTAGTACAACTAACGTCTTTAAGGGTGCGGTTTAGATTGTGTCATAAATCTACGAGCAGAACTCACGCAGTTTAACTTTAAAAATCTGCTATATAATAAATAAATCAGGAATACATACAGTGGAAGGTGTGTTCAAAAAGAAAACAATCAAAAAACCGCAAACTGAGCTCAAACATTAGGAAATTTATGAAACAGAGGATTCACATAGAAAAAGGAACAAAAGAATACGAAGCACTAAACAAGCAAACAAGTAAAAAAAACTTTCGAATAGACAAATACGAGACCGACATTATTTTAAACACAATTGAAAATATTGCCTATATGAAAATGCTAAAATTAAAAATAGCCTAAGGAAGACCAAAACTAAGCAAACTGATAAACGAGCGTAAAGTTATAATCTCAGATTTAGATCAAATATTCCAAAATGTTGAGAATTTCTATAACAATTTATTTGTACCAATCATTGAATCCAATTTGCATACAAGAATACTAAAAGAGAGATCATAAGAAATACCTAATATATCAGTATACAAAATCAAATTAACCCCAAAGCATATAAAGTACAATAAATGTCCGGGAAAGGATTGCATTACAACCATTTATTATTTATATTTAAGTTCTTTTAAAGAGTAGGCTACGGTGGAAAGTATTTTCCTTTTTGACTCACACGGTCCTCTGATGCTAGGCTTTAGCTTGATTAGTGCGGTTGTTGTCTTGTTCGCTATTTGTGCCGCTTTTTTAATGTGTGCTTTCATTTCAGTGTTGTGATCGTACCATATTCCCAAGTATTTTATTGACTTCTTAGTCATGATCTCAGTTCTGCTTACTTTGATGAGTGTATTTTTAAATTTTCTTCTTCCGTACAGGATTATTATCTCAGTTTTTTCTTCGGCTATTTTTAGCTTTAGTTCTTTAATTTTGTTCCATACCCGTTCTAGTGCTAGGTTGGTTTAGTCCGTGATTTTTTGTTTGTTTTTGACGTGGTAATAAACTTTGTGTTGTCCGCAAGATCATTGTTGTTCCATGAGGCATTTCTTCTAGAATTGTATTAAATTACGTTGCAAATTATGATCATTTTCTTCTTTTCCCGTTATTAATTTTTAGTTTTCCAGGTATTTGATTAATATTTTAGTAAATTTTTTGCTGACTTATGTCTTCTTTTCTCGGAGCTGTACCAAAAGCATTTTTTATGTTTACCGTTGTTACCATACGTAGTGATCAGTTTTTGTATGCTTTTTTCTTTATATCCTCCATTGTTTTGTTTACTACTATTATGGCATCAATGGTAGACGTGCCTTTTTTAAACCCATACTGGTTTGCGGGTAGTTTCTGATCTACTTCCTTCCTCAATATTTTTGTTATCATGTGCTTGTATACTTTTTTAAAGGTATAGAGGTCTGTCCTTTGTGTCCTTATCTTTATTTTTATTTTTTGTTTTTTTTACCAGAACTAGTTTCTGCTTCCACACTTATTACGTTGTTCTCTGTTGCTTAGTAGACTCATAGCTGTCTTTCCTTTACCTAGAATGGTTTGTAGAACTCTCATTAAAGTTTTTTTAGGGGTTTTTCCTTTTTTGTTCTTTGATTCCTCTAGCGTTTTTTTATGCTTTGTCACGTTCTTTCGTTTACTTGATGGCTGCTTTCTTTGCATTTGTTGCAGTATTTTTTATTTGTGCATTTCTTGAAGATGTGTTTTTGTTCTCCACATTTGTAACACATTTTTTTTCTTTTTTCTTCAATGCAGTTTTTAGTCTCGTGTCTAAAATCTAGGCAGTTGTAGCATCTGGTGTGGGTTGAGATTTTTTTACCCTGCATTTGGTCATCCTACTTTTATTTTGCGTTTGGCAAAGAGACTACTGCATGCTTTTGTTTGTGTTTGTTAAGTTTATAAAATATCTTGACATTTCCTCTATTCTTGTTTATTTTTCTTTTGTATTTCTTTCTAAGCTTTTCTAGATTTCATTTTCTTCTGCTGTTTCATGTATGTCCAGTATTATGAAGGATTACCTTCTTTCTACTTTTACTGCCTTGGTTTTGTTTCCTATGTTATCTTCAATCGTTTTTTTGAAACCTGTTTTTTTTTTGTTTTCTATTTTTATATACAGGGTGTAGATTAATTGGCGGATAAACGCCAGATAACTTGTAGACCGTGTCAAAAGAAAACGAAAATTTTAATTCCAAAATGCTGAGAAACTTTTCATTTGGGCTCACGAAATCCTCAAAGTTTTGTTACGCTTGGCAACGTAGCAAAATTTTTCTATTCAAACTTATAATGTAGCCAACTTAATACACACATCAAATGTTATTATTTATTATAAACTACAAATGTATTGGCCACCGTTTACTTCTAAACACTATATGGTATCAAATTCATGACATTCTCAAGCGTCACCGGCGTAATTTGCACATTCATTCAAAGTAAAAGTCATAATAAAATAGAAATATCAACTGACACTCATTGCATAGCCTACGTTATAATTTGATATTTATTTCTATAACTCAAACCTATAATATAGGCAACTTAATACACACATCAAATATTATTTATTATAAACTACAACTGTTTATATTGGCCACTGTTTACTTCTAAACACTATACGGTATCGACTTCATAACATTCTCAAGCATCACCGGCGTAATTTGCATATTAATTTAAAGTAAAAATAATAATAAAATAGAAATATCAACTGACATTTATTGCATAGCCTACGTTATAATTTGAATTTTATTAAAAAATTTGCTACGTTGCCAAGGGTATTTTTTGTTTAAATTTGATTTATTCTTGGAAAGTAATTTGCACATTTTTTAATATTTTTTTATTATTAATTTTTAATAAACCTTGTAACTTTTATTAAACTAAAGAAGAAGGTACTTGGTACATTAAATAAGCAATTAAAACAATATTTGTATTGACAAAATTGAAATTTTGAGTACCTCACCAAACAAAGAGTTTTTCAGCATTTTGTAATTAAGATTTTTGTTTTCTTTTGGCACGATCTACAAAGTTACCTGGCGTTTGTCCGCCAATTAATCTACACCCTGTATTTTTTGCTTGTCTCTTCTATTTTTTTATCTGAATTTTGGTTCCTTCCAGGTTTTTTTTTTTATTTTTTTCAGTGTGTCTGCCTATGTTTTGCTTTTTTCTTGGTTTTTGATTATTAATACGTCATTTTTTATTGTCTTTGTTTTCTCTTTTGGGACTCTAATTTTCTATTCCTTCTTCCTGTGTAGCATTCTTCCTGATTTGGTTAATAGTTGCTATTTCAATGTTACAGTTCTTGAAAGCATATTCTATTACTTTTCGAGTTTATGCATTCATTTTCTATATATACTATGCACGTTATGCGTTATTGCAGTTCTTTTGAATTGCTGTTAGTTGTTTAGGGTCATTTTTGTGTTCCTCCAAGGACATATCTTTATCGCCTTCTACGATGTATAAGTTTCCTTCTGTTTGCTCCTTGTTTTTATGTCCTTCTATTATTATAATCTGCTTGTTTGCTATTTTAAATATCCTTCTTTTTTGTACTCTGGCTAGTACTCATCTTAGCTGTGGGAGTTAGTCTAAGATAATTGCTGTTTTTGGGTCCTGCGTTTTAAGGACGTAAATATAACGGTTTTACTTCTTCTTTTTATTGCATTGCTGAGGTTTATCGTTTTGCTTTTGTACGTTTTTTCTGGCTATTTCATTTTAATGGCTTCTTTTAAACCTTTAAGGTCTTCCTTTGATTTTTTTTTTTGTAATTTTTCTTGTGTCTGCCTTTAGAGACTTTTTTATCTTTTCCAATAGTTTTTTCTTTTCTAAAATGTTTACTTTTTTAACCAGTTCTGTGATCCTCTTTTCTCTATTGTCTTTTTTATGTTCTTTATAGTTTTGACTTTGTTTGCCAGTTTTTGTATCAGTTTACTGAACTGTGCTTCAGAATTTAAAAAAAAGCTCTTTCTTTCTTAATTTCAGTTTTTGTTTTGCTCATGCTGTTGTTGATCTTTGCTAGATCGCTTATAATATTCTTCATTGGTACATGCACATTTTTGTTTTCTCTGATAAAGTCTTTTGCCCTTTTAAGATGTTTTTCAGATCCTTCATATTTTTTGAGTGCATAAGTTTGAGTTTACTCAATTTCTCTTTCTTTGTCTGTTCAGGTGTAGTTACTATCCTCTTGGTCATTTCCGTTGCATTGTTGTTTTTTTTTTTTGGGTTAGAGATCTCCCCCCTTTCGGTGATTTTTTATTTGAGGCGTTTATTTTTGGTGATCCTATTAATAGTTTTCCATTGTTTTACGGCTACTGGACAACTTGTAGGGTGTATCTTCCCTTATCGGCAGTATTTTACCGGGTCACTACTTGCTTCGTCAAGTTTTGCTTAAAAAAAAAAAGATAAAAAAGGAAAGAGAAAGCTGTTTAATTCCCTAGCTCTAGAAATCTAGTAGCATTGGTTGCTTGAAAGTGATCCAGAATAGATCAAAAAGTTTGGCCAAGAAGCCGACAGTTCAAAGAAATAAAGAAGGGAGGAAAGTGGTAGTTTCAATGCCAAAGCAAGGCTACCGTGCAATGGTGTTGGTCCGCGTGTAAAATCTTCTATCTGCTACTCGAGGACGCGCCTGGAAAGGGTTTTACCTTCCCCTAATCAAACCTAACCTAACATAACTTTTTTTTTTTTTTTGAGGAGGTGGAAAATCTTTTATAAGACACCCCGAAGGGTAATGTCATTCTTACTGACTAAAAACCCCTCCCCTTCTTCTTGCGGGAATAACGATCATTCTCTACTTCAAAATTGCTTTTAAGTATTACGTCGAGGTGGAGGTTCTTGTTTTTTTTTTTATTAAGCGTTTTGATATGCACACTTGTTTTATGTGGTTCTAGTTGTTTGCCTAACTTTAAGCGCGCACATATTTTACATAGTTTTGACAAAACAGTTTACAAAACAAACATAACTGAATTTACATTTACAAAAAACATTAACAAGTGATTACGGCCCCACCCCCCTGCCCGCTTTGTTTACACCACACCATAGAGCTGACTCCCTCTTTTCTTCTTTTTTATAAGTAGCATAGACCCTATTATGGTTGCCACATTGTCCCAATTGGACACCGAAGACAGCATTACTACCGCAATGTTATCCAGGTTCAAACTCTTTTCCATCAATTTCCCTTTGCCCACAGTACAGACATTTATCACTTTCAATCAATTTTATCCAATGCTCGGAAACAACTTGTCCTCTTAGTACCTGCGTGAGACAGTAGTTTATCTTACTATGGCTCCAGCCCACTTAACGCCTTACGTTTGCGATGAACCGTCTGGACTATACCGTTTTGCTACCACCCCCACACGACACGCATTCCTCTCTGCCATTTTTCTTACATCCATTCTTTTGCTTCACATTTAGTAAGGCGACCCTCCCAGACCGCCGTCTTCACTTGCACCACAAGATCTAACGACTCTGCCAACATCTCCTATGAGTCTGCAGAACTAATTCCCTGTGCTTTTTTTTTTTTGTTGCACACGGCATTTTCCCATGTTTTGGACCCATAGAGCACTATGGTGGAGACTACCGAGCACATCAGGCGCCTCGTGGAAAATCTTGTTTTTCTTAGGTTTGGCATTAGCCATGCTAAGGACCGAGTCGCTTTCTCCGCTTTCTCACACACTTCTCTTACATGCATACCCTACTCTAAGTTTGTGCTTAACTTAATCCCTAAGTATTTTACGCGTTTTTTAGACCTGACGGTAATCTCCGAGACAATCAATTTTACTTGCGGCACTCTTCTTGGGCAGGAGAGCATTACAAGTTCCGTCTTTTCTAGGGCCAATTCGAACCCCATGCCCCCTTCTCTTCTAGCTTCTCCTCGAGCCTTCCCTATAGAAGATGTTCGAAAGTCTTCCCGGGCACGTCTAGATGGCTTATTGATCCACCTTTGCTCTTTTTCATTTTTTCAAAAAAACTTTGCTATTTATGACGGTGCTGTAGGCTTTTTGTAGATCCTCAGGTATCTCTTTCTGTGCCAGCTTTACTATTTGGTCTTTGACGCCGTCGGGACCGGCAGTTTTTTTTTTTGGTCTGATTTTTGCGATGACCACCTTCATCTCTTTCTTAGTGAAAGGGGGAGGTGTGTCCGGGTTATCCAAATTTGGCAAAGGTGCCGCTGGGTCGTCAATGTCTAGAAAGAACTTCACAACTTCACAATTATCCTACTTCTTGTGGTGTCATCCAGCGCTAGTTGTTTCGGTCTTACGCCCAGCCTTTTGACCATTATTTAATACCCCTGTTTAAACGGGTCTTTCTCAAGGTCGTTTATCAACTCGTGCCATTTCTCCCGTTTACTCTTTTTAATAGCTCCTTTGTAGGCGTTTCTGGCGGCCTTACACTGTTCTTTCAGGTCCTCAGTCGCTTCGCCGCTAACCTAACCTAACCTAACCCGCGTTTGCAAAAAAAAATCTTCAAGTGCCGTTACTAATTTTAGCTTTTTTGCTTAACATTAAATTTGACAAGTTGGCTTTTACTGTGCAATGGTTTTTATCACTTTAGTAATAGCTTTTGGTGCAAGATTAAGGTCTACAGCATCATACATATAGATGTCCACATGGTTGAACATTTTTTTGTTATTTTTTCTGCTCAGTGATGGTTATGGTTTGATCTCATAAGCACCTGTGCAGTTTATTAAATTGGCTGTCATAATCCTTGTTGTAGTGTGGTTGTTACAAGTCTCTGTCAGAGTTTGCTTGCCGTGATTTTTGTTCCATGTTGCGATCAAGAACCATCATAGTTTTTTATATTTTTTTTTCTCAATGTAGTTTGTAAAACTGAAGAAGCAGAGTTGCTGCAATTTATGCTTTTAAGTTGGGCGTCATTTGTTACCGGTTTGGAGTTTTATAAATGATTTTTTTTGGTTTGGGGTATTGTGAATTGTATATTATCTGTAGCTATGGACAACCAAGATTGTTTTAGTATGGTTGATACAATTTTCTGTAAGTTTCTTGTTTGCCGTGATTGTATTATCCGTGACTTTTTTTGATGTAGCGTTAATATAATGTTTTTTGATTTTTTTTCTCAGAGTAGTTTGTAAGACTGAAGCACAATTGCTGCAATTTATGGCTTTAAGTTAGGCGTCATTTGTTACCGGTTTGGGGTTTTGTGGTAGAAATTTTTTTAAACTAGCTGCCATAATTTGTTTTAGAGTATTGTGAATTGTATGTTATCTGCAGCTATAGGCAACCAAGATTTTGTAGTATGGTTGAGTTTTCTGTCATCTTGCTTGTCGCAATTATGTCGTTGGTGACTTTTATTTTATGTGGCGTTCAGGAGTCATAATGTTCTACTTTTTTCAAGATTATTTATGACGTTGAAGCACAATCAGTAATTTTCCGTTCTATGAGGGCAAGAGCGCAGTTCCCCGTTTCCTCTAGTTCCCCCCTAGAGCGCTTTGTAACGATGATCGCCAGGTTGTCGGCATAAGCAACCCTTTCTACTTCTAGAGGCAGCTCTAAGCTTACCACGTTGTCGTACAAAACGTTCCACAATGTGGGGCCCAGAACTGATCCCTGTGGTACTACCCAGTTAAAATAATCTTCTTTTTTTCCCCACCACCCCCTACTAACAAATCCTTGTTTCACAAATAACTACTGATAATATTCAGCAGGTATTTAGAAACACCCCTACCCTCCAAAGCCCTTAAAATCCCTCCTCAATTGGCCGTGTTAAAAGCGTTTTTAACGTCAAGGGCAATCAAGACGCATGCTTTACGATGAGTGTAGCTGTATTTTTTGGCAGCTACCACCGCAGCTTTTATCTCAGAAAGCGCGCTCAGGGTAGACCGTCCCTTCCTAAACCCGTACTGGCGTTTGCTGAGGGCTTGATTTCCTTGGAGAGTTTTCTGCAGATTTCTTGCTAATATGTGCTCGAGCAACTTTCCCGCCACGTCCAGGAGACATATAGGTCAAAACGCCCTTGCCCATACTCCTCCTTTCCCTTTGTCCAAAAAAACAAGCCTCAACCTTTTTCCGACTTCTGGAAACTCTCCGTTATTTAAGCACCTGTTAAGCGTGGCTAGCCACAACTCGGGGCACCGCTCAACCAGGGCTTTAACCGCTTCCACGGGGATTCCATCAGGTTTTGGTGCCTTTCCAGAGCGCATTTTCTTTAGGCTTCCTTAAGCTTTTTTTCCGTAAACGGATGGATTACTCCCGCTTCTTCACGCCTTCTTTTAACCACTCTCTCTTCCTGTTTTGGGAAAAACTCAACCACCGCCGCTTTTATAGTTTCTAACATAACTTTGGGCGGCGTTTTCCCAACTTTTCCCATGACTATCTTAAAGCTCTTACCTCAGATGTCTTTGTCTATCTCCTCTACTAAAAGGTTCCACTTTCTTCTCTTGGCAGATTTGATTAGACCTCCTAGTTTTTTTCCGCAACTCCTTATATTCTACTCTTAACTCTACGTTGTTTTGGCTTTGCTATATATTCTTTGAGCCCAACCCCACCACTCTTACTCTTCACAGGGTAACGTTTATGTGTGACTGAGCACCCCGCTTCCAAAAAGTGAATGTTACCCCATCGTTCATGGGGGTGAGGTCTTGGCACGCAGCCCACTCAGCCAGCAAACAGCCCCTCCCATCTTTGACGCTGCCACCCCATAAAGAGCATTTTGCGTTAAAATCCCTTGCCGCTTGCAGGTTGAGCTCTGAAACTAAGGCAATGTCCGCCCCAATTTCCGCTTTCAGCTGCATCGCAAGGTCAGTAGCCGCGGCAGATCTGTTGAGGTTAACTTGGATGACACTTATCATGCAGTGGTGTGTAAAGCCACCCTATTCCCATTTATTAATTTTTTTACTATTTTTCTATATACAGGGCACGCCATGGACTCGGATCTGTGTCCTGTTTTTTGCAGGTGCTACAGTAGGCTTCAGCCTTGCAGTCTTTGACCAAGTATCCAGGTTGCCCACACTTAAAGCAGCGTGAATCTACTTTTTTTTTGGAACACTTGGTCTATGTCCGCATAGGCCTCTACCCGACAACGCGCTCAGCTTATTATTACTCTGCCCATATCAAGCAATTGGGCACGGAAACCTTTATCTAGGAAAACTACGGCAAACTGGTCTTGCTTATCCTGCCTGCATCCCTGCTTTTTTAGGCTGTCTACATCATAACCTACCCTAACCTAACCTGATAGAAAAGACTACTGAGTACAATATCTTACTTAATCTTGCGTTTGTACATTTTCAGAAAATTTTTGACACTATTGTTTTAATAAACAACCGACACTAACAAACAAGATATACCTCATAAAGAAATGCAAAAGCGGTTTCAACCATTAAGAGTTTGTTACTAATCTGTAACGTGTAAAACTATTCAAAATGTCGATTATAAATTTCTCCTTAATCAAAGTAAAGAAAATACAAATTAAATCATCAATATCAAATGTTAAGACCATATAAAAAACTTTTAGATCATACTGATCTACATAATTTTGTGAAAAAAAACAAAGATATATAAAACCCCGCTATGTCCCACATTATAAGAAAATAATTTGTTTACTATCTTGCTTACTTCAACTAAATAAGCTGAAAACTAGACACTTTGAAGCATAGTTTTCTTACACTCAAGCGTATAACAAGCAATAACCATCATAAGTACCTAAATCTAAATAAAAGATTAAAGCATTTAAATAAAACTCTGTCTATATAAGAAAGGGAAGAAAAAAGTTACGTAAAAAGTCTATATTATCAAATACCAAATTATAATATGTGGATACATAATAGTAATAAGATATTATAATTGAATCTAGAACAAAAACAACGTTCAAATGTCATCAAAGTAAATTTAAGTTAAAAAAATACAATACAAATTAAAGCATGCTAACAAGAAATCAACTAATGTACACGACTTTTTTGTAAGAATAAGTGCAAAATAATTGTCCCTCAAATAAAGTATCATTTTTAATTCTAATAACACAGTACTACTATTCTGTATTATCAAAACAATCCATGTTGTAGACAATAATTTAAAAAAACCTTATTTAAAACATTTTTTTAAATAAACTTGTGCAATTCAAAACAATTAAATTTGTTTCTAATATAACTTTTTCTTTGAATTAAAAAAAAAAAACATTTAAGTGGATTTTTTTATACTGGACTAGTTCCCACTTTGCAACAACCTAAAGAGGTAATTAAAAGGCACACGCAAAACGCGGAATTTGCGTGCCTTAGCAACCACCTCTTTCTCATAACTCCCACAACCCCACCAGACTTCTTTCAAACTGCGTTTCAAGGGGACGGCGTTAATTACATTTTCCGGCGTATTTTTCTTAATTATCAACAATTATGGGGGAACGAGCACACACACCATTAACGACGGCCACTTCCAGGCCTCCCAAACAACATCAAAAAGAAAAGAATATATATTAAGAGGAAAAGTTATAAGAAAAAATAAAACCAACTAATTTCTTATACGTGAGGGATCATTAATTGCAATACAATTTTGATTAATAATGTTATTAAATTGTTAATTCTTAAATTTGCTGCGTTATATTTTTCATGGATAAAAAATGCTACAAAATTTATATTCCCAAACCGTACAGCAGTTTTTTGCCACCTCCGGTAACCGCGGCCATATCAGGTATTATCCGCCTTCAATCGGCTTACGTGTACGGTTTACCCAATTCCAATACCGAAATCATAATAAAAAAAGAGTACACGCGTCCTCATTGCAAAATCAGTCGTGAACATTAAACGAATTTGATATTTCATCCATTAAATTGAAAATTACTTTTACACGCAACATTTCCTCAAAGGAAATGATAAACCTAAAAAAGTATAATGTTTGTTTATTATTTTACAATACAAATATCAACAAGGGATTTAAACAAACATGGCTTAATTTAACAGCCACTCTTTATTAAATCAGCAACAGGTTTGTTAAATCTGTTTGGTAAAGTGGAAGGGTTGCACTATTGGATTTATTTATTGAACTTAATTTGTAATAATCAAATATAAAATTCTTAATTTAAATAACAATATTGCTCTAAGGAAACCATTAAAAACCGCAAAGTTTAATTAAAAATAACTTACTTACTCTGTTAACAATAATTTGATATTTTTTTTCCCAAAAACATTTAGTCTTCTGGAATGCAATAAATAACAAAAAAGTAAAGGAGATGTAGCATAGTTAACTGAACCGACTGCAAAATGGTAAAATGTTTTTTGAATTGATTACAAATAAACAAAAATTTACTAAATTAAAAAAATTTAGTGTTTTAATTTAATAACTTGCTGACCCAGAAGAGATAAACTATGACCAACAACTAACAAGCAAATCTTTTGAAACCTTACATATTTTAGTTAGTACCATTTGCATTAAGCAACCACAAAAACCGTACTAAGCAAAAATAAAACTTAAAATTTAATTTGAAAAGTAGAACTAATGCATTTATAGACAGTTTGTAGTTGACTTTATTGATCTACAGTTTATAACAATAACTCTAAGTTATGTAAGCAGAACCTACAAAAAAGTTTAAACATTCTTACAAAAAAATTCAAATTGTCAGTTTTTCCAAAGCGATTAAGAGCATACCGACTGTTATCTTGATTTCCAGTATTTAAATAAAAACAGCTTTGGCGTTTTTGCTATTTCCACATATAATTAGCAAATTAATTTATTTCTACATTTAGATAGTTTGGCTATTTTCAATTATTATTTGACTAAAATATATAATATTTGACAGTTTTTGAAAAACTACAGAAAAACGGACTACAGTGTGGTTTAAGCAAGTCCAAGTTTGAGAAAACTACAATGAAACACGTGGGTCATTAAATAACAACAACATTGATCAGGAATTACCAACGTCCTAGAACGCAAAAGCAACTGACAAGCTTTCTATCGGTACCAAACTTTTTAGTAGTGACCAAAGAAAGAACAACTAGCTCAGCATAGGTGCAATATGTGTTTGGTTGTTGTTGTTGTTGTTGTTGTGGATGGTGGTATCTCACTATCATGCTTCTAGGGTTTGGAGTTTCTGGATGCATTGTGTAGTCTAGTCTGCTTCCATTTCTGTTCCATGGTAGAAAAATCCATGTTCGTGATGCGGGTCTTCAATGGTGTTTTCTGATGAGGCCCTGTGGAGGGGCGTGCAATGCCGCAGAGAGTTGGTTTTCTGGCGGCGTTAAGTGCAATGCCGACCGGAGTAACTGAGCTGAGGATGTAAAATCTTTCGGTTATTCCTGTTCATGATGCTTGGTGTCTTGTTACTGTAAATCAACTGACTCTGCCAAAAAATTGTTTTTTTTTTGTACTACCAGAGAGACGTGTAAGTTTATGATTGGCTGGAGATGCCTTGCCCCTGGGCGGCATCAATTTTCTCAACTTTTTGGACAGCGCCTGCGTCGTTTGGTGTTGACGTTAGTTGCAGGTTGTCTAGGTGTAGCTTCATCGGAGGTCGATGGGGATTATTTTCCACTAAATAACAGTAGAACCTAGCAGATGTTATTATCCTTTTGAAGCCTAACCATTTATTGTTAAAGTCTTTTGCACTTCTTCAACAAAAACCGTTGGAAAATCTCGCACCACTTGTTCAAATACTGCAGGCTCCAGAAATGCATAATTTGGCAGTATTATTGATTCATGTGTGTCTGTTCGTCGTGTCACAGGAATGTTCCAGTAAATCTTGTCTTGGCCAAAATGGAGACATTTCCTGGTATAGTTCACGGTAGCTCCATGTTTTTCCAATCTACGGATGTTTGAGAATCAGTTTTTTTTTCAAACTTGATGTCACGAGGATCGTTATCTTAAGTTTTTGATCCCCAATGGTGATCTGGGTGTTCACTTCTTTGGTCGTCATTATCTTAGATCTAGGTGTTTGGTCGTTCCACCAACTTTTGAATAGTTTGCCCGTTCAAGATGACAAAAATGCAGGTTCTTTGAATTGATCCTATGACTTCTACGGTTGCGTCTTGGGTGTATGTCTGGTCCGATAACTTTTGTTTCTTTATCGGGTTTGTCGTTTTAGGTGTTGACGTTTTTTTTTTTTTGGGTTGGCTCTCTATTTGTTTTCCAACTTTGCATTTGAGTTAACTTTTGTTCGGTTCTTAGCTCAACGTCTGGCAATGTTGGTTTTGACCTTTGTGGCCATCATCAATAACTGCTCCAATGTGTCAAACGTATGAACGTCCAACAACTGTTGGATCCTCAGTTTTACCAATGTCAGTAAGTTCACGCTGCAATTGTTTTAGCTATAGTCGGTGGTAAATGGCCGCCTGTTTTCTGAGGTAGTTCTTGAACAACCAAGGTGACGTCGATCTCATTTAACCCTTGAAGATTTTGGGGCAAACCACAACAATTTACTCTGTGCTTGCACACCCAGCTAGAGTTCCTAAATGGCCACTTGCTTTATGCACTATCTGGTCGTACCAGCCCAAATCTTGTTCTGTGTGAATGACAGTTTGTGGGAGTGTGTGTGTGTGCATATTTTATGTATGGGTGTTAATATACTTAAAATTTGTTATAAAAATGTTCAACAATCACCGGAAGCAACCGTGCCGCCTCTATACTTAAACCGCAACCTATTGCTAACGCAAGCCGGTAACACGGCCCGTCATGTCAGGTGCCTTTCCTTTTCCTCAATCTTTGTACTCTTTGTGAGAGTTTGGTGGCACTATTGTAGAATCATATCAAACTGCGACTTTCTATGCCTTTCTGTTCTAGGCTATTTCTGTGGCCTCATGCATTGTTTGACTAACCAGCCTGGTAACACCATCTATCCACCAAGTTGACAATCTTTTTTGAAATCTTTGTCCATCAACCTTCTTCTGGACCATTAATATTTCCAAAATATCCGATCTTCTAGATACGTGGCCAAAATAACGCAGAATGTTCCGGTTCACTTTCTTAGAGAACCGGTCTTTGATTTTTAGATCTTTTAATATAGATGCATTGGTACGGTGCTCCGCCTTTAGCACCATTAAAAGAATTAGTCACAAAGAACAAAAGATTTTTGACCCACCTTGCCACTAAAACGCAGCCAACCAGCTCTGCTCAAGCAAATAGTTCTCTAGGTCATACCTTAAACTTTTCAAATTTGTCAGAAGAAACTAGCACACGCAGCCTTCTGCTTATAACAAATTAGTAAAAGTTTGTTAACTTAGAGTTGTTGGCAACCTTCAAAACTTTGAAGATAACCATCAACCGCGCAGTAAACGTAGTAGATGGAAAAATTTTGATTGTTACTGAGCTATGCGGGCTTTGCGTAACCGTTAAGATTAAGTAGAAACCTTAACGTGCACTGCACATGCGGCGCCGCGTGAGACAAAAGCTACCTAGTTTGGTGGTACATAAAGTTCAGTATGTAAAAAAAACAATTTATCAATTTGTTAAACCAGAAAACTATCTAGTGACCAAATTTCTAGCATTCAATCGGAAGAGAGAGGAGGGTTAGTTTTCTTTTTTTATCCCTTAAAATCAGATTTCTCTCTGAGTCCAGACGTTAAAGCAGCAACTTAACAAAAAAAAATCCGCTACTTGCCGACTTAGACTATTGCTCTTACCCAACCAACTTGCTTGCCAGAAACAGGAAGAAAAGAAGACAAAAAAGAACGGAAGTTGTCTTTGCTAATGCTAATAATCGGACCATTTATTTGGCAGCTTTTGGGCATTGTTAACGTGACTGAGTTATCACAAACCCAGACCAACAACAAGCTTTTATTTCTGTTGGTAATGATGTGCTGGAGCTGATGATTACCAATATAATTGATACGTTATTGTTGCGATTTGCGGTTCACTGAGCAAATCCAAGTTTTGAAAAGAGATTTAACAGTACCTCAAATTTGTAACACATTTTCTTTAAATTTACCCTTTTTGCACACATTTTTGGAATTTACTATTAAGTAGTGCAATGCTACAAAAGATTCATCTAAAATGGTGATAAATGACAAAAAAATTATTTTTTTAAAGTTACTCTTTGACCAAATGCAAAATATTATAACTTATCTTCTTGCTAGTCGTCTGCTCTAAAGTTTTCTGCGCACCGATGTCGTTATTATTGTGATTAACTTGGCCAGATTTAACTGCAGGTTTTTATTAGAACCTGTTTAAACAAAAAACTTGGTTGGTTACTTGGTTGCTTCATGGTAAATGGTGCAAGAAGAAAGAGAAAAGACTGTCACGTTGATTTTTTCAATGTCAATGCTACTGGCAGTTGTGTATTGTAGTGATATGTAGTTTGTTGGTTGTAGATTTTGCATTAGACTTTTTTAACAACCACTTTGTGAGCTTTAAGTTGTGCGATATAAATTCTAGGTTTCTACGTTGGCTTTTTGTTGACAATCTCAGTTTGTAGTAGCCAAAAAAACTTTCATAGGAAAATGTTTGCGTACTGCGGGCAACTTGCCAATCAACTCAATACCTGTCAGAGTTGATTGTCCCTAACTATGCTAAGAATATATCAAAAAATTTAAAAGATTTCTATATTAGCCAAGCCGGCCACGGTTACTTTCCAATCATAATTTAATTACTCTAGACCAGGGGTCTTCAAACTACGGCCCGCGAGCTTTGCCAATCCGGCCCGCGGAATGAAGTCTGGGAAAGCAGTCAATTGCTTCTTTGTTTTTTTTTTTTTAATGATGAATGTTTGTTTGGGGCCTTGCATGGACATCAGCGGTTCCGCTGTTTTTGCAAATTTTGGAACATACATCCTGAGCCAGGTGCAGAATCCCAAAAAAGTTGTTTTTTGGTGTTTGGCTTGGGGTAGTTCCAGATACTCCACTTTACCTGTCGCAAACTTGCACTTTTTGAGGTTGCATCCCGTGACCCTGTAGCCTTTCTAGCACTAGGCGTAGGTGATCTTGATGTTTAGTTTTATTTTTTGAGAAGACCATTATATTGTCAAGATACACTAGAACGCATTTTTTAAACAAGCCAGCTAGCACCTGCAACAGCATCTTCTGGAATGTCGCAGAGGCGTTTTTAGGTCAAATTGCAGGATTTTAAACTGGTAAGTTTTCTTATTAGGGGCGGCAAAAATGGTCAGTTGTCGGTGATTTTCATGCATTAGGATCTGCCAGTAACCCGTTGTATAGACTATTTTTGTAAAGATTTAAGCCTCTCCAAAATTTTTAAAAGTTTTTGGATTTTTGAGAGCGTGTTTACTTCCGCTTTGATCGCTTTGTTTAGTCGTTTGTAGTCGATGCAGAACCAGGGTGATCCAACCTTTTCTTAACATACACTATTGGTGCGCAGTACTTGCTTGAGCTTCTTTCTATAATGCCCAAAGCCAACATCTTTTCAATCTGTTGGTAGATCTGCGCCTTTTTGTAAGCATTTTATGAGTATCTGGCGGCTTGGATTGGATTTTTATCTGCCAACTCAATCTTGTGGGTACATGTTTGGGTCGTAGCGGGTCTTGGGTTCTTGTAAAAGACCGACAAAAACACTTGAAAGATTTCTTTGAACTTTTGTTGTTGCGGAGAGAGCGTTTTTACTTTGGCCATGCTGTTCTCTAACCAGAGTCTTTAGTTGCCTTGCTTAAAATAAGTGGTAGAGCATGGTTGTCAAAGTGTAGGCACTTTTTTGCCCAGTTTCCGTTGACCTCCATCTTGGCTCTTGGTTGAGTCGGTGCAGTTTGTAGAGGGTCATTGTATGGAGTTGGCGGCTTTCAGTAAAACCTGGGTGCAACCCACCACTGTTGTTCGGTGCCTTGGGTTCTTGGTTCAACCTTTGATTGGCATTGTATTTTTCAGTCAGGTCTGAGTGTTGTTGGCACTAGATATTGTCGTGAGGCGTTGCGGGGGTCGTTGTTGAGTGAGTGTCGGATTGTTGTCTAGAAGTCTTGACATCTGGCGACTGTGACACAGATAACCACAGCCAAGTAGGGTAAATACATATAAAAATGCAAATCGGAATTTTTAATCAGTCACTCTAAAGCTTTGACAGCAACTACTTTTTTAAAGACTTGAAATTTTCTCTGACAGTTAAACTTACAATGTTAAAGCAGATACCAACTACGCATTTTTACTAAAACTTGATAACGACCATTGCAATAAACATGGAGTATGCAACTGGCCACACAACAATGGCAATCTTTGCTACATACTTGGCTTATGCTACCTTCTCAACGATGACCTTTGTTACGTATCCAGCTTATGCAACCGGTCACACTACAATGACAAATCCCTAGAAAATTATCAACGCAGGATAGAATAAGGAGAATGATGTCTTTGTCTACGGGTCTACGTAGTATTGCTTTGACCCACAAGAAAGATCATTAATTTTATCTACATACATTTTACACCTTCAACATATGCAGATGGTTTCTATGACGTGCCACATACCAAAATCGGCACTACACGCTTACATTCCTGAGGCAAGATCTGGGAGTCCCGATCGCTCACTCGCTTGTTTGTTATAAAAAAGTTGGATTTGTTACTTTTTTTCTTGAATTTAAAAACAAATGACATTTGCAGAGGGCAAACAATCTAGTATCTAGATCAGTATCACTTGGGTGGCTGAGCGGGGAACTCTAATTAAAACTACTGATTTGTAATCAATGATCTACACCACTGAATAAAAGTATACATACGTTTTTACCGTACGTACAAAACAAACAATATTTTTTTCAAAAAAGCGTCTTGCAAAACTACATAACCAATAAAAATATTGAAAAGATTTACTTGACGTTAGTCAGAAAACAACAATTGTCAACTAACATCTCTTACATGTTGAGAAAGCAAATAAACAAAAATGAAGCCAATTGAACACTAAAGAAGAAGACTGACAAACCGATCGTATGCATTATACAAAAAAAAAATTAAGACTAGACAACAAAATATTCATCAGAATCATCAAAAACAATTCCTGTAGCGGAAATTCTATAGTAATTAGTTTGAAAGTTTTACTCCAGATCATGATTACCATCAAGTAGTTTCAAGTTTTTTCTTTTTGCAAGCGTTAGCAGTCTTTTTGTACAAGAAGAAGAAGGTGACATCTAAATTTGATGATTAATATTTTGGCGGATGAGTGGATCAATTCAGATATTGATTACCAACAAGTAGTTTGAACTGGTATGTCTACCAACTCGCCAGAGTCTATAAAAAAAATAAAATTACTTCTCTTTGCTAATGTTAGAAGTTCTTTAGTTACAAATGGTAATATTTAATGTCTTAATGACAAACACTTGAGCGGTTAAGTAGGTCAAAAGTTGCTCAAAAGTTTGTTATCAAGAAATTAAAAGTTTTTTTTTTTTCAAGCGTTAGAAGTCTACGTTAGAGGAGGGAATAAGGAAACTAATCTTTTAATGACCAACATTTGGATAAGTGTATGAATCACTCTAGATTATGATACTATTAAATAATTTGAACTAATGCTTTCCCGCCCGCCTAAGAGTTTGTTATCAAGAAATTGAAAGTTTCTTTTTTTTGCAAGCGTTAGAAATATTTATGTTAGAGAAAGGAGCATTACTTACATCTTTTGATGATCAACAGTTGGGCAAGTCAAAGAGTCACTCTAGATCATAATTACCAGTGAGTAATTTGAATGGGAGTGTCCACACGCTCGCTTAAATGTTGTTATCTAAAATTTTAAAACTTTTCCTTTCTGCAAGTATTAAAAGTCCATTAAGTCAAAAGACAATGAGATCATATTTAATCTCTTGATGACCAACACTTGAGCGGATGGGTGGGTCACTTCAGATCATGATTGCCAGCGACTAGTTTAAACTAGAGTGCCCACCTAGCAGAAAAAAGTTTTTGTTAACAATAAATTGATAGTTTCTCTTTTTTGGCAAGCCATAGAAGTATTTTTGTTCAAAAAATAAGGTAATACTTAATATCTTAACAAGTAACACTTGGCTGGGTGGGTGGTTCACTCTAGACTATGATTACCAAAGTAATTTAAACTGGAGTGCCTACCCCTCGTTTTAGTGTTTTTATCAATAAATTGGAGGTTTATTCTCTGTGTAAGCTTTAGATGTCCTTTCCTTTGTCTAAAAAAGTGGTATCTAATCTTTTGGTGTAGTCCATTAGTCAGAGGAGGATGAAGTGATATCTAATCTCTTGATGACTAACACTTAGGTGTGGAGTGGGTCATTCCAGATCATGTTTACCATTAAATAATTTAAAATGTAATACTTTCTTAAACATTTGTTATCAAGAAATTAGAAGTTTCTTCTCTTTGCAAACGCAAAAAGTCTTTGCATTGGAGGAGAAAATTAAGAATCTAATTTTTTGTTGACCAACATTTGGGCGGGAAGGTGGGTCACTTTAGATCATTATTATTATTGAGTAATCTAATCTTGAGTGCCCAGCCACCTGCCCAAGAGTTTGTTAACAAGAAAATGAAAGATTCTCTTTTTTGCAAGCGTTAGAAGTCTTTATGTCAGAAAAGAAGATGATAAATTTAATCTTTTAATAACCAACACTAGGGTGAGTTACTCATGCTTATCATCGAGTAGTTTAAGCTGATGAACTCACTCACCCGCCAAAGTGTTTGTTATCAAAAAATTTAAAACTTTGCTCTTTGCAAGTGATACAAGCTTTTTAGTCAGAGGAGGTTGAAGTGATATATAATATTTAGATTACCAACACTTGGGCGGGTGGGTGGGTCACTTTAAAGCATAATTACCATCAAATAGTTTAAACTGAAGTGCCCACCTACCCGCCCAAAAATTTGTTATTGAGAATTTAGAAGTTTTTTTTGCAAGCATTGGAAATCTTTATGTTAGAGAAGAGAATAATATAATAATAAATAATTTCTTGATGACCAACACTTGGGTGGTTGCTGAATTATTTTAGATCATTTCTACTAGCAAGTAGTTTGAACTGCATATAGTGTCACAACTGTAAATGCAAAATGATAATAATAATTTTTTATTTTGAATACTCACTGTGGCTTAATTCTTTTTGGTATAAGACTTTTGTTTGTGCATTTTTTAAATCTAACGGCGTAGGAAGTTTATTTGGCATTGGAAACTTGTTTTTCAAATTCAATTAACCAATTTTTTTTGAGATTCTGTCAATTCTGATTCTGCGGATGCTTATGTCAAACTATAGTGCAATCTTGCGTCAAAGTTTTTAAGGAACACATCTGTTAATAATTACAAAGCAATAAATGTACTAATCATGAATAATGCGTACAATCAACTGGTACTTGTGAATTAACTTATAAACTCTGCGTACTTTAACCCAACTGTCAATTGCAAAGTGACAGATGCAGTGACAAAGATGAACAATGCGTGCTGTGGAACAACTGTCAATTGTAAAGCGACAAATAAAATGAACAATGCGTACCGTGACGCAACTGTCATACGGTAACGGGAGCCAGGGTACGCAAAATCTCCAGTCTTGAAAAGCTATATTTAGCTTTTTTGCATTTTATAATAAATAGGAATAAGGTATTTTGAACTTGACATGGGAGTTTGGGTATGCAAATACACTATCTAAATTAAATGTTCAAAATATTAGTTACACGTGCATTTCAAATTGAAGCGATAATAAAAATATGAACTTCCTGCAAGCTATTAGGGCATTTCAAAATTATTCAAATGAGGTAAGCCTTTGGCAAAGAGAACGAGAAGAAGATCCGCCCGTGTATTCACCGTATTATTTCAATTTGCAATGTAAATTGGCCCGTTTTCCGCGCAACATACCACTTTGTTTATTCCCAGCGAATGAAATAATAATAAAAAATACATGCACATTAAAAGCGAAACGAACTCCGCGAGGTTTATTTTTTATTTTTTGTTATTATAATCTCGACGCATAATTAGATTGTTTGCACTCCTTTCATTTTCTGCTTGTTTTCTTCTTCTTATTGAAGTGAGATTTAATCATCTTCCTAATTGTGTGCGGGGGTACAATACGAATGTGAGTGGGCATATCGCGTGCTTAATTAAATAAAAGTTTTTCTCTGGATTGCTTCGGAGGTGTAATTGGTTCGGGCACGTTACGTTAAGGGAAACCCTTTTGGGGATTTCAACGGCAATGAAAATGATGCAATAAAATTCTTTCTATTCTCTACGTGCTTAACGCATCTTTCATAAATTGAATTTGTTGAGATGTGTTTCACTCAGAAAATAGGTTCAATTATTTATAATATCAAATCAAATAACAATGATATTATAAACTATAAATTTATTATGATATCGTTTAATGCAAATACTTTTAACCTATTTGTCTATCCTGCCACTTAACTATAATACAAGCCTATAATATTTCAGACACTAATTTTCCTTCCCCAAGAGTTATAAACAGTTCGCGTGCTGAGAACCAATTCCCCGTCATAGGAAACACAAAGAGACAACGATAATAAAGTCTCGATTGAAATCTCACTCACTGGAAAAAAATACGTCTATTCCGGCAACCCTTCATTTGTTTATTTTATTGTGCGTGGTTTGAAGAATTTAACCGAAATAGCAGGAATAAACAAATTTAGAATTTTATTTATAGCTTAATGTGTTTTGTTTGTAAAGTAAATTATTAATAACTTGCTTTAATTAGTAATTAAATAAAATATGACTTCATTCATTATTTTAGGGGTTGATGTTAATATTTGTAAATTTGTATTTGCTTTTGTAATTCATTTAAAAATTAAAAAAGGGTACAAGATATTGAAACGTAAAACTTTGTCTGCAATCAGTCTATAAGCTCATGTAATAATCTTTGAGATTTTTTTGAGTCCATAAAGAATTGATTTCGATTGTATTATTTGAAGCCTCTCTAAACCTGTTTCTTAACAAAAGAATATTTAACTAATACACCTAGAGATCAATGGAATACGTGCCCTGATTTGTCGACCTTTCCGCATCAACATGAAAAGCGTCAAGAAATCTTTCCACAAAGAAATGCTAAAAAAATAAATAAAAGACAATTTATTACAATAAATTAACAAGGTTTAAGGATGCAATTTTCATCGCCTCATGTATGTATAGAAAAAACGCGTTTTATAATTTCTGCGCCTACAATCAGTAGTTTGACTTGATTTAAGATAATTATCTTCTTCTGGATGTTGTAATTGATAATTATCTTCTTCTGGAATGCTCGATCTGGATTGTTGTCTGTGAGTGGGATTTGTTTGTAACCGTCTTGATTGTCCTTCTGGCATTCTTAAATGGCTAAACTTTGCAGCAACCTGAGATTTAAAAAAAGTTTTAAGTGCCCTTTGATATTGACTCAAGTGAATTAACAGCAGTAATCATGTTAATCTCATTCTCCTTCAAACATGTGTGCTCGGATCGCATACAAACGGATTAACTGATGCTACGATATACATAACATAATGTGACAAAGGATTCCATCACAAACGGTTTCGTATTATCAGTAGATTAGTCTTGGAGATAGGAAATACACTTAAATTGCCTACAAAACTTTAACAAAAATAATTTACCAATATAATTTCAAAACGTTTATAATGTGTAATTAATAGCACAATTATAATAAATATGCATGCATCATTAACTATGGAATTAGTATTCATGTCCGTATACAAACTAACCCTAGCGATTATATCCGGATGCCCACAGCTTTCCACATAATAACTCAGTTTAATCTGGTAACAACAAGTAGTCATTATAAAATATATTAAATTACATCAAGTGACTCAGTCTATAATAGCAAAATAAATTGATCTAAACCGAATAAAACTCAATCCACTTCCTTCGAGGGCAATAAGAAAATAATGTACTTCCACGGCTTGCCTTTCTCAATGTCCCCCTTTATATTATTTCCTCTATATACACAAGTTGCTTCGTGCAGGTGATAAATTCGGACCTGGTCATAATGCCTCTCGGCTTCCACTCGTAATGCGAGTGAGATTCTAAATTTAACGCTCGCCTCGTAAACCGAATTGGACAAGTATTCTCCTGTTTATGGCCGTCTTCATTATAACCATATTTTTATTGAAAATCGATGCGAGGTCATTTCTATATGTTATATTGTAGCGTCCATGAAGTCGTCACTTTTATAACGCACACACGAACGGCATTACAATAAAATGGAAAATGTTGTATAGTAGAATATGTAGGTAACGGAATAACAATTTAATATCATATTTAAAATAGGTCATGCAAAACTTAGATTATAATGTCATTATGAGTGAATAAATAAATAGAACACAAAAAATAGTAAAAAGCGGATTTTTACTTAGAGTTTCTAAAAATATCTTTATCTTTATTTAATTAGCTACTTAACTAAACTTAAAATATCTTACTACTTGAAACTGGATAAATGCCGCATTTCAATTACTGTGCAGTTAGGCTATGTTTGTAATTTGCCAATAGTCCTTAAGCTAGGGGTTTGTTTATGGTTAGGTTTGTTTATGGTTAGGTTAGGTTGCTCAAAACACATTATTAAGAAGCCTTCTTGTACTTTGTTTAGCTTGTAGGCCATGCCCTCAACTCATTAAGATAATTATTTTAATTGCAATTATTTATTCTTGTCATTGTTCAAAACAAGATTACTGAAGTTGGAACAGCTACTACTATTAGCTGTGCTGCACTGACAAGGCCATTGTAAGATCTTTGTAGGTTTTAAGCAATTTTATTTCATAAGTGTATGTTTAATATTATTTGTGAATTTTATGTTTGCTTGTCTTTTTTGTTAATAGTTCTATTTGGCACTGTATCAGCAAAAGTTTATACATTGTGATTGATTAGATTAGATTTAGTTTTTCAACAAAATAAAAATGCTGCAACACAGAGTTTACCGCAGAAAAAACAAAATCTGATTTATATGTTCACAATGATTATTGCCACCAAACCATGCAAACTGGGAAGCAAAACAAACGGAGACACAAACAAAAGAAAAATTCAACTTTGTTTCAACGGTGGGCCAGCTGAAAAAGTACTTTTTAAAAATTGAAAACTTAGGTTAGTTTTAAGTCTTAGTTCTAACTGGCAGCCTTTAGGAGAATAATGCTTACGTACAGGATCTGTTCTGTTTGCCTAAAATTAAGCAATAAATTATTGCTACATCCACCAAAAACTTTTCCGCAAGCCTGAGTTAGCATTTGTACTGCGTGCTGTGCTTTAAAATTTATATTTGCGCGTGCTGCCATTTCATACTAAAACACAAATTATCTTTAATATATAACGTGCAGCAAAACACTTAATTTAAATTAGAAACCTGGAAGAAACTTGTTTTAAAAATTTACTTAGCACATTGAATGCTTAGTAGTGAACAGCCTTGGAATATCCATGCAAATGAGTATACCGAGGTTCTGGGTAAAACTAGAATCTTTTTCACTTGCTTTTGTATTGTATTGTATTGTATTGTATTGTATTGTATTGTATTGTATTGTATTGTATTGTATTGTATTGTATTGTATTGTATTGTATTGTATTGTATTGTATTGTATTGTATTGTATTGTATTGTATTGTATTGTATTGTATTGTATTGTATTGTATTGTATTGTATTGTATTGTATTGTATTGTATTGTATTGTATTGTATTGTATTGTATTGTATTGTATTGTATTGTATTGTATTGTATTGTATTGTATTGTATTGTATTGTATTGTATTGTATTGTATTGTATTGTATTGTATTGTATTGTATTGTATTGTATTGTATTGTATTGTATTGTATTGTATTGTATTGTATTGTATTGTATTGTATTGTATTGTATTGTATTGTATTGTATTGTATTGTATTGTATTGTATTGTATTGTATTGTATTGTATTGTATTGTATTGTATTGTATTGTATTGTATTGTATTGTATTGTATTGTATTGTATTGTATTGTATTGTATTGTATTGTATTGTATTGTATTGTATTGTATTGTATTGTATTGTATTGTATTGTATTGTATTGTATTGTATTGTATTGTATTGTATTGTATTGTATTGTATTGTATTGTATTGTATTGTATTGTATTGTATTGTATTGTATTGTATTGTATTGTATTGTATTGTATTGTATTGTATTGTATTGTATTGTATTGTATTGTATTGTATTGTATTGTATTGTATTGTATTGTATTGTATTGTATTGTATTGTATTGTATTGTATTGTATTGTATTGTATTGTATTGTATTGTATTGTATTGTATTGTATTGTATTGTATTGTATTGTATTGTATTGTATTGTATTAAACTTTATTTTTAGGTATATTTAGTACATATCAGAAAAATTCGATGTTCAGCAAATTGCTGCTCTTCCACATAACCATTTAAATTTTACAATAATTTTATTAATTTATAAATATAAACCTTCTGCAGTATAGCCATATTGAAGATGCATCTTGTATTAGATTGTTTCTTACGTGCAGCGATGGCTAGCGGTGAGTGACAACTTAGGTTAATTTTTAAGTTATCTTGTGGAGGAATAAAACTTGGATGTTTGGCAGTACAAAGCTCTTTGCGCAGCAACTTACAATACAATAAAATGAGAGTTTGACTTTTTATTAGTTTTTTGTTTTTTGCCTGATATGTTTATGTGAGATTAGTTGAAAACTTATTGTTATTGGACAAATGGCAGTAGTTTATTTAACGGACAAATATTTTTCCGGTGTAGAAATGCTCATGACTTATACGATGTTGCTTGGTGTAGATTACGGCGGTTTTGATGGCGTTTTACAGAAAAACCTTAAGAGTTCTCAAAGTTTTGTGTAGATCAAATAGATAGATACAGTTGACTTTGCCGCAACAAGCTACGTCTAATGTGATGTTATCACGTGGTACGTGAGAGCAATGACTAACCTTGCTTTCTACAACAATCTCAAGAAATCAACTACATTTTTTGCGCTACCAAAAAATGAAAAAAACTATTAGCCAACAAACCAACTACGCTGAACATCTGTAATGCAATATTGTTTTGCTTACTTTTTTTGTTTGTAAAGACTTGTAAATCTGTTGATTTTATTTTCACAAGCGCTTACTAATTAACCTCTAACATAGTAAGGTATTGCATAGAATTTTGGTAATACCTTACCATATGCCTGGATGTTGCGGTGTGCTTTCAGTTTGTAAAAAAAAATTACGTTAGGAGCTTGGATGTGCTCTGGTGTATTTAACGCACGCATATAGAACGTTGTTTTTAGGTTTTTGCAAAAACTAAGCATGGAGATTTGGAAAAGTTTTTCTATCTTTTTCCAGGCGTGTAATATATAAACCAACTTAAGGTTGATACTCTTGAGCAATGAATTCAGTTTGGATCATGCAGTTGGGTATATTTTGACAAATTTGAAAGTTTTTTATAAGTTTACTAAAAAACATTGTTTGTTTTGCAATGTACAATCACTGCACAAATTTTTTTTTTCTTCTTCTTTTTGTGCCTTATTTGCTGTGGATATTGGCGATCATCATGGCTATCTTTACCTTGTTGACGGATCATCTAAACAGTTGGATTGAGGTTACTCTAAACTACTGGCACAGATTTTTAAGCTAGGATATTCTTCTCCTCCTTGGACTTCTTTTTCCCAGCACCTTTTCTTCCAGAATAAGTTGAAGTATTCTATACCTTTTTTGTGTCTTATAATATGTCCAAGGTATTCTAGTTTCTTGGCTTTTACGGTCATCATTATTTCAAGACCTTTTCCAACTCTCCGAAGAACCTCCTCATTTGTCAATCAAACCATTCACGTAATCTTCAGTATACGTCTGTGCGTCTACAACTCAAAAACGTCTAGTCTGCTTTTTGAGTGCTTTCTTAGTGATCAGGATTCTGCGCCGTACAACAGAGTGGAGAAAACAAAGCATCATATTATTCTGATTTTATGTTGCAGAGTCAGATCTGAACTGGAAAATATTTTACTTATTTGTGTGAATGCAGCTCTTGTTTTTTTGATTCTGCATTTTACTTTTCTAGAATGGTCCCACTGTTGGTTTATGCAGGTGCCTAGGTAGGGGTAATTGTTAACCTGTTTGATAGATATGTTGTCGAGAGTCGAGTAGATTGTTTTTGGTGACTACCATGCATTTGTTTTTTTTTTAATATTTAAACTGACTTTTTCCATTATTGGTTGTTGAAGCTCTTTGGCACTACTGCCCATTATGACAGAGTCGTCTGCATATCTGATGTTATTGAGTAGTTCACCGTTGACTATAATTTCCTCTTCATTTCCATCCAGTAAAATTTTCTTCCTAGTATATATTAAAAAGCATTTTTATTTTTTTTGTTTTATAGTTTTCTATTCTTACTTCTGCTGTTTGTTGCCAGTATAATTTTGCTATAATGCAAATGTTTTTTTTTGTCAGCTCCTGTTTTCCTAAGTATCCTGATCAGTTCTTTGTATTTTACCCTGTCAAAAGCTTTGCTGAAGTTAATAAAACATAGGTATACATCGCAGTTGACGTTTTTACAATGGTGAATCAAAACGTTTAATGCAAAAAGGTTTTTTTAATACCTACGGCATTGCGGAACCCAAACTGTGTTTTGATGTGTGTTTCACATTGTTATTGTATTCTATTATGTATAATTTTAAAAAATATTTTGAGTGTATGACTCATTATACTTATGGTCCAATATTCTTTGCATTGTTTTGCTGTTGGTTTTTTTAGAATAGTGACACAAGTGGAGTGGAACCAATTTGTGGGTTTTTCTCCCGTATTATACACTACATTATATAGACGGGTAAGAGTGTTCATACCTTCTTTGCTAAATAATTTAAGGATCTCTGCTGGTATTTTATCAGGACCTACTGCTTTTTCAATCTTCGCTGTGTCTATAACTTTTTAAACCTTTTTCTTTGTAATATGAGGTCCGGTATCCGTGTTATTCATGCCGTGATGTTCTGGGCGATCGTTTTCAAATAACTTCTTAATATATTCTTCCCAGGTTGATATTTTTTTTTATCTTTGTAATTTCATTTCCGGATGCGTCTATCAATCTACCGCTTTGCTTCTTCTTATATGTGCCTGCAGCTTCCTTTATTTTGCGGTGCATATTGAGTAGGTCTTACTTTTTCTGCAGGTTTTATATTTTGAGACATTTGGCTTTCATTCCTTTTTCTTTAGCTTTTCGTACTCTGTTTCTTATTTGTCTTTGCTGATCAGTATACCTACTATGCTTTTTTTCTTGCTTTGTCCAATTTTTGCATTGAAATTTCCTATTACGATTGTGACTTTGTTGTTTTAAGTAGATTTTAATCATGTACCTCTTCTATTTCGGTATCAACCTTATCCGCAGTTGGGAGGATACCTGAACGATGTTAATGTTAAACGGTATTGCTTCTATTTGTACCATAATAATCTGATTGATGGAGTTACCGGGAGAACTATTATTTAGTCGTCGCTGCCGATATTCTGGTGTTAAGCCATACCAAAGCCTTTCTTCTTTGCCTTAACCCAGTACAAACAATACTGCTGCCCATCGTCCGAGGATATGCTTATTTACTGGCGGCAATACTTGCCATGTCACAACACCGTCACTGGATTTCTGAAATATTTAATGAGTTAGCCTTTTCCAAAAGTTAGTATTTTTATCCTGATAGGGTTGCTGCTATTTAGTCAGGAACTGCTTATTCAATATATTTGCACACGGTCAATGGTAACGTTTATTGAATTGAACTTTAATAATACTCCTTGTACCACAGCTTAGTTTTTGTTGGAGGCGGTTAATGACGGCGGTTTTTTGGTGGTATGCTTGAGTTAGCTATTTAGTAAAATAATGGGTAAGTGCCGTTCGGATTTTGTTTTTCTTAAGAAATGCTTCAGAAAGTAGAACACTGCTATGAAACTGCCCATCTAAAGAATTACGTCCTAGAGACCCTCTCAAGGGTGCCACAAGGTTTTGGTAGAGGTTGACAAAGATAGTACTCTCAGCCATTACCGGGATTAAACTATCTAAAACTTATTGCGGCTGATAGCTTAATGGAATGAGTATACTGCTGGGTCGAGTAGCGCGAAAAATAGTATTGATAATATTGATTTATATTTATTTTAGATTATGAGTGTAACTTACAATGTTAAAACTAAAACTAAACTTACAATTACAAGCTGTTATATAATAAAATATATGCTGATGTTGCATAACACGTGCCACACGTGTTCATGCTTATCATTCTTGAAATTATCATAAATGTAAAATTGCACTTTAACATCTTAATTCTAAGAACATACAGATAAACCGTGTAAATTAAAATGTAGCACATATTTTATGGTCAATGTCCGATATGTAACATAACACGCGCGTGGGGCTAGGTTTTGGGTGCTACGTCAGAGTGTTTGACTACGAGGTTTTGCTTTGGTTTGCAACGTTTTTCGGCTGTTTTTTAGCATAGACACCTAAGCCTATAGTTGGTTGAGTTCATAATGGTGCTGCCTCATGAGTGCTACGTCACAAAGTTTTAAGTCCACGTTTAACAAAAGAACTATGTCAGTCACTGGTGATAGTTGACTTTCGTTGCGTGACGGTTCCAACAAAGAAATGTTAGTAATTTTGTACATAGAGCTACTTGGTACGCTCGGTACAGCAAGTAGACATTAGCGTGATATTCCTTCTAGGGATCTTCTTTGTTTATATCGGTGTCCGGCCAACAAAAGCAATGTTAGTTTGGAAATTGTGCCTGTAGATGCTTGGCATAATTAGTCAGACGTACTTTTTCAGTTTTTAATAGTAGGATTTTAAGCTTGTTTGCTCAGGGTCTTTTTTTAGATGTTGTCTGAGTTTCAAAAGTTTTTATTTCAGATAATCTTCTAAAGTTTCTCTTGCCGTACCAGTCTCAACTGAACAAAAAATTACAGTTATTTATAATAAAGTGCGCGCTTCTTTCCAGTGTCTTATGCTGAGCTTTTAATTTCCTTTGTGGAGATGTTGTCCAGGTATTGTCGATAGTTTTGGTTTGGACACTATTGTTTGGAACGAGAGTAGTCTGTAACATATAAAAAGTGTTTACTGGAGTTTTACTATCAAGTGGTGACGCAAGTTTAAATGGTCTAAACAGTTGCAATACGGTTTGAGCAAATTGTTTAGGTTTTGAGTTTTGCCAGTAGTTTCCGCGGTAGCCTGCACTGTATTGGCACACGTTTTGTTTCTTTTTTTTTGAGTATTGGATATTTAAACACTACATGTTAGATTTGCGGTGCACAGTGTCTACTTGATTGGTGGAGATTGTTTTTTTCCTCTTCTTTTTCTTGGGCTTTTGTTTACGTTGTGTATTTTTTTGCTAATTTGGTTTACCTGTGTCAGATTGTCTTGTTTGCCAAAAATGCTTTTTAGTCGTGATAAACAGGAGCGACTGTGTTGGTGATGTGTACCTATTCTTTGCCGGGCTCAACTGCAGATTGTTTTGGAGTAGCTTTGTTAGTTTATTCTGCGAGGTTGGCATTAGAACTAGACAAAATATTTCGGAGTTATTCAAAGGTACGCTACTCTTGTATCAAGGTTGGCCGTGAAGCAGCATTTCTTTAATTTGTTGTGTTTAGGGGTATTACACTCTTGCTTTACTTCTTTTACAAAGCATATTGGTTCGGCGCTTGTGATTGCCTGTTTTGTCAGTTGTTCTAATTTGATGACTATTATGCATTTTTCTTTGAGCGATTCTGGCACGAATACTTGGGTGTCTTTGATTTTTTTGGTATAACATAATTGAGCTTGGGTTATTATAAAAAATCTGCAATGACTTTTAGTTTTGTTTGCCAGTCGCAGACGTACTCGGTTGTCTTGAGTTTATGAAGGATGTTTGTCGTTTTCTTTATGACTATAGACAGATTAGAAGGATTAGAAGGGTAGCTGACTTAGCTCACAGCTGTTTGGTTGACTGTGTTTTTGACTTAGTTGGAGTAGACTTTAGCGTTATGGTTACTTGGATAACTTGTTGTGCTGTTATCTTCAGATATTTCTAACATGCTGTTTGTTTTCCAAGCGTCTTTGTTGCTGGGTTTTCTTCTTTTTTTAATTTTTTTAAGGTTGTTGTTTTGAAACCGTAAAAGCATCATGTTCTTCTTTATACCACGTTGGGTGCTATTTGTCACCGGTTGAGTTCCGTGATTACAAACAGAGGCTATTGGTTTGTGTCTAAGGTAGTTTTCTAAAGCGTCGAAGGCAATAAATTTTTTGTAAAAGTTTTTACACACGCGTTAACTCAGAACGCCAAGATTACACACACGCATACATATGCCAGTCTATTAAGAAGTATTGTAAAAGGCTATTCCAATAAAAAGTTTTATTTTGAATAGCAGGCTATTTGGGCAGCCGTCAATTTTGAAGTTATTATCTTTTGACATTTGACAAGTAAAAACTACGCCATTATTAAAAATAAAACGATACACGCTTCAACAACGCATTGAAATTATTAAAATTCAGTAAAAAAAATCAGTCACTGTTTGCTAAATTAAAGCACTTTTTGGTCGTCGTATAGCACTTTCTCGGCCGGCAATAGTAAACCTGGTGAAAAAATTTAAGCTGTTGGGACAAGTTTGTTATGTGAAGAATCAAAACTGTGTGCATTGTTCAAACACATGAGAATATTGCTGATGTAGCCCGTAGTTGAAGAAAACCCAGGTTTGTCGATTCCTCGTCGATCTTTGGAATTAGATATTCCACAAAACGATATTACATTGTATTTTGCATAGAGACTTATGTCTTAAGGCTTTTAAAGTTCAGTTAACACAAGAACTCAAGCCGGTCAATCACCATAAACGTTGTATCTTTGCTGATTGGGTACTTCAAGTGCATCAAAATGATCCAAAATGTCATCAAAAAATCATCTTCAGTGTTGAAGCCCATTTTCACCTCGGAGGCTACGTCAATAAGCAGAACTGTCTTATTTGGGGCTCAAAAAATCCAAGAATGATTGTTGAAAAGTCTTTGCATCCTCAGCGTATCACTGTTGGCTGCGGTTTTGGGCTGGCGGTGTGATTAAACCCTACTTTTTCAAAAGTGAGGCTGGTGCAACTGTTACGGTGAATGGATGGCACTACCGAGCTATGATTAATGATTTTTTATGGCCAAAATTGGAAGATATTGATGTGGACGACGTTTATTTTCAGCAAGACGGCGCTACGTGCCACACAAGCAAGGAAACAATCGCAATTTTGCAAAAAAAGTTTCCTGATCGTGTTATTTCTCAAAGAGGTGATCACAATTGGCTACCGAGTTCTTATGATTTATCACCTTTAGACTTTTTTCTTTGGGGCCACGTGAAAGATAAGGTCTATGCCAATGTTCCACAATCTATTCATGACCTTAAAGAGGAAATTAGTGAAGTTATCGAGGACATACAGCCGCAAATGTGCAAATTGGTCATGGAAAATTTTATGAAAAGAATGTGGTACTAAAACCGTAACCGTAGCGGCCATTTGATTAATATTGTTTTTAAACGTTAATGGGATACCTTCTTCTTTACAATGAAATAAACATTTATTGATTTCTCTTAAAAAATACTCGTTTTTTTTTTAAATTACAAAACGAAACTTCTTATTGGAAAACTTTATATTTAGTAAAATAATGGGTAAGTGCCGTTCAGAATTTGTTTTTTTGGAAAATGTTTCAGGGAGAAGAACGATGCTATGGAGCTGCTCTTTTAGAGAATTACGTCTTTGAAAAAAGACAGGGTAACTTTCCCTGATGTCACGAAGTCTTGGTGGAGGTGGACATAGATTTACTTTTGGCTATTCCGTCTTGGTCTGCTGTCGACGTTTTTTTGTTTTATTTTTGACGTGAACACTTAAAACTTAGCTAGGTTGAGGTCATTCTAGTGCTGCATTATGAGTGCTGCGTCATAAGTGTTGCGTCACAAAGTTCCTGGTCCACGTCTTAAAGCAAAGGAACTATGTCAGTTACTGGTAATAATTGACTTTGGTTGCGTTCCGGTTCTACCTCGGAGATGTTAGTAGTTTTGTACAATAAACTACTGTTAGCTTAGTACAGCTGGTAAACATAAGCGTAACATTCCTTGTTGAAATTCCTGTAGTCTAAGTCGGTGTTTGGCCAACAAGGTGCAATGTTGATTTAGAAATTAAGCCTGGAAATGCTTGGAATAGTTAGCCAAACAAACTATTTAAGCTTTTAAAAGTAAGATTTTAAGCTGAGAGCTCAGGATCTTTTTCCGGATGTCTGTTTGGATTTTAGAAGTATTTATTTCAGATTTTCTTCCAATGTTTCTTTTGCCAAATCAAAGTTTTAACCGACCAAAAAATGCCGAACATATAGTAATGTGCGCGTTTTTTCTCAATCTCTTAGGCTATGCTTTCAATTTTCCTTGTGAAAAAGTTGCTTAGGTATTGTTGATGATCTTGTTTTGAGCACTGTTGTTTGAGACGTGAGCAGTCTGTAAAATATAAAAAAAAATCTACTGGGGTTTCACTATAAAAGAGTGACGCGGGTTTAAAAGGTCTAAACACGTGCAATACGGTTTGTACAAATTGTTTAGGATCCGGGTTTTGGTGATAGTTTCTGCGGTATCTTGCACTGTAGTGCCACACGTTTTGTTTCTTCTTTTTGCGCACTGAGCTTTGAGCACTATGCAGTAGATTTGCGGTGCACAGTGTTCGCTAAGGATGTTGATCGGTGGAGAACGTTTTTTTCCTCTTTTTTTGCGCGTTTGTTCACCAAGTACAAGATGTTGTGTATCTTATTGCTAATCCGGTTTGTTTCTGGCTTTCTCCATGATTTATGTTATTGCGTTGCAATCTGTGGTATCTTTGTTAATTGCTAGTTGTGTCTGGAAGTTTTTTACAAAGAACAGGAAATGTCACATTATATTAGAAGCATTGTCGAGGTGATGCGTAACGGTAATAAATTTGTTCTCATAAGTTGTTGTTACCATATTTTTGGTAGTAATAAATAAGTGTACCGCCAAGTGACAATTTGCTTCTTTGTAGCCAACAAATCAGCATGTTTGCATATGTTCTGGTTGGGTTTATATTGAGGTTCAATTGACCTATGTAGGTCTGGGATTTTTTCGAAAAGTGTGCCAAGACGGTTTCCATAACTCTGTTGGTGTAGCTGACTTGGTTTACAGCTATTTGGTCAACGGGGTTCTTACCCTAGGTAGAAACTTTAGTGTTATAGTCACCCGGATAATTGGTTGTGCTGTCATCCTTCTAACATGTTGTTCTTCTTTTGATTGTTTTTGTCGCCTGGATTTCTTCTTTTCTTTCTTTTTCTCAGGTTATTATTTGGTAATTGTAAAGGCTTCTTTTTTGCTCCACGTTGGGCTTCATTTGTCACCGATTGAGTTTTGTGATTTGCAAACAGAGGCTACTGGTTTATGTTTAGGATTTAGGGTGGTTTTCTAAAGCGTCAAAGACGGTAGATTTGTAGATTTGTGTAAAAAAAAATTTTTTTAGAACGCCAAGATACACACTTAGCGTGTCAGTCTACTAAGGACTATTGTATTTGTTTATATTAACGTTGAAGTGCTACAGCTACTAGTGACCGTCCTGAAATCTTGGCAAGGTGTGCAAGCACAGGGTGTAACTTGTTGTAAAGTTGCTTGAAAAATCCTAGGGCTATACTGCGATGTAGTAGTCTTGAAATTGCCAAATGGTCTAGTACATGGTGGTTGACAATACCAGGGGATTATTTTGCAAAAGTTGCAGATAAGGTAGAACCAGATTACTTTGTGGCACAAGACGGAAATAGCCAGTGGTGGTTAGGTTAGGTTAGGTTAGGTTAGGGTAGCTTGTTTTTGTTTTGGACTTAACTGACTGGAGAGGAGCGAGCAAAAATTACAAACATTTATAGTAATGTGCGCTTTTGTCGTTCTGGTTGATAAAATCGAGCTCCGCACACGCACGGTAACATTTTTTTCTTTTTTTTTACAACGGTAAATCTTTTTTTTTAGGAGGGAGCATTGGTGTACGTCTATTACCTTTTTGATTTTAGAAACGGTGGTTTTTTGCAGGTTTTTTGAAGAAGGTCTAGACCGGGATTTTGCTGGTTTGCTGGTTAGGTTCAAAGTAACTGCTATTGTCGGGTAAAGGTCGAGGCTGGATAAAGAGGTTGGGTGAGCAGCTTGTTGATGGCGGTCTTCACGCTGGTTTCTATAGCCACTTTCATCTTGGACAAGGTTTCATTTTGGTTGCGCTTCAATTACTTGATTTTGTCATCGTAGAGGTCAATTCTTTTAGCAAAATATAGGCTTTGCAGGCGTTGATTTAAGTGTGTTTTTTAAGGATTTTGGTGTCGGTCAGGTTATTGTTGTCATCTATACAAAATTTTAATTGCAGTCAACTGGCTCGTTTTTCTGTCGTGTTGTTGCTATGTTTTTGCCTACTCTAAAGCCACACTAAACAGTAGTATAAGTGATCTTGTAGGTATTCTTTATACTAACAAGATCACTTATGCTCTACTTTTAAGTTGTAGTAGGAGCTATTATTGCACTTAGTAGTAGGTAGTTTTTACAACAAACATCAAAAACTTGTTGTTTAAAAAAAAAATTAGTAAATAAAAAAAAATTGTTAGCTTACTACATAAGAAAATTTTCTACAGTTCTACCGCCCGCTGTCTACGTCGATTTCTTTCGAACCATTATCAGTAACAACAAGCGCAAAAAAATAAAAAAAAGAATTGTTAAAAAAGTGCACATACAATAAATAGTATTTAGTTTATTAAGATCTAAAAATAAGTTGTTTTTGATATTAATTAAGTGCATGTGTTATTTGTCAGTGTTTTGTCAAGTTTTTTTTAGACAGTCGGAGTGTAATTTCAGCGCTTTCTTATTGCGTTGTGTGTGTTAATTTTTAGTAGGTTATTAAAGCTTTTGAGTGCTAAAACAATCCAGGGATCAGGTCCACGCACCTTGGAGTTGATCTTTTACGCCCAGCCTGTCCGCCTTAATATAGCTTATTTTGTTAAAATGTTTATGTTTATGTAAGGGCATAGTGATATTCAAAAATTAGCTTTGATGAGATTTTAGACTTGTTTATAGCAAATAAGGCCGCTCTACTATCCGTTATAATTTTGGTCAGATATTTTTTGGTTTACTATTTCCAAAACCCTATTGGTTATTTTAAGTACTGATGGTAAATATATTTTGAGATATAGGTCTTGCAAGAAAATTTTTGCTCTAGAACCTTTACTAGTTTTTGAGCTACTTGTGTAGTTTTAATCGAATCAGTGACAAGATTCTGCGTTGTAGAGTCTTTGAAACACAAAAAAAGGGTGACATGTTATCTGTGTGCGCTCCTAACATATGTTTTGTCTTAACAACCTGCACCAGGAGAAAACAGTGTTTATCAACCTTTTTTGCAATGTGCTATAGTCCAACTACATTCAGACGCAAAGCTGTCATTGTTACTATATCTTTAAAGTAAATGTTGAGGGGCGGCAGACACAACTTTGCCTACATAGCTGCAGTTGGTGTTGTCTGCATGCCACCTATTGTACTTAGAGACGTTTTCTGTCTAGCTTCTGTGTACAATATTATGTGAGCATAGGTCTGCTGAGTAGAACTATAGCACTATTTTTGGAAACAGTTTACATGTTTTTTCTACAGCTTGTCTGCATTGCTAAAAGACATATTAACTTTTTTGCATCTCATATGTGGTTTCCATGTAAGTTTATAGTCATAAATTGCCTTAAAATAGAAATATATCTTAAATCTTTGTCATTTTTGACTTGGAATTTTTATCAGTTAATCAAAGTAAACTTTTTAGGAATAGAATTTTTGTTTTTGGTTAAATCTTGTTGATGGGGTTTGGAGACCTTTCAAATTTTTTTTTATTTTTGAATGTTGCCGACTTGATTAGATTTGCTGCATCAAAGTCTTATATAAATTTGATGTCATATAATATTAGGATAAGTTTAATTTTAGGTTAGACTAACACATTTATGATGTTAGTTGTAAGTTTATGCATTGAAATCTGATAACTTGGGTATCTGTAATATTAGAATTAACTTATTTAAATATTTTAATGTTTTGTTTTGTTTATCATATGTTGTATTTAATTATTAATATTATATTATACTTTAGCTTATGCAGCCAAGTCAGCTCATTGACTGTAGTAATTGACATAAACAATTTTATAGTATTATTTTAATATGTTTTAATATAAAAATTGGGCCATCCTAATTATTAAATTAATTTTTGACAATATTTAGATGTAATTACTAAATTATTAAAGATTTTATTTTATATTCTACTTCAAAGTAATATTTATTTAGAAAGTAATTTACTTTTGATAATATTCCTCAATTTCAAGCTCGCTATTCCTAGTGTTGTCATTATTAATCAAGTTAAGTGCCAAATAATGTTAAATTTGCTAATGAATTAATTTCTATGTTTGCAGTGTGAGCCGGGATTGGGCGCCAGCGTCATGTACAACCTGTTATATAATCAGCCCCAGAAGCTGATGTTGCTAGCAGGATGCAGCACTGTCTGCACCACCGTAGCGGAGGCCGCCAAAATGTGGAATCTTGTAGTTGTAAGTACAATTCATTATTAATTCACACAGTGGCAGGCAACAACAGGTTAATGTCTTAATTAACAACCCCCTTACAGCTCAAACCCCCCTAATACAATATCTAACTAGTAGCTGGGTGGCTGGTTGAAGAGAGGGTTGAAAACTGAAATATAATTAATTTTAGATTGGATGTGTTATAATAGAAAATTTCCTAGCGACAATTTAAACAGATCCCATTATGCGCGCCATAGATTGCGGATATTTTCATTTAAAGCGGGCGCCAAGGTAATGGGATGATACTATTTAATTGGATTTACTTTCCTTGATGAATTGATCGTCTCTTTATAGAGCAATCTTAATAATTGGAAAACTGAAACAATATTTTGTTAAATAATTATGTTTCCGTCATCAAATTATACGAAAAGATCTTTACAGATTGTAAGATAAATATTAATCAATTAATGTTTATTATCAGATGTGGGTCTATTTTAAATTATAATTAAACTAAAATATTAAAACATCATCCATAAAATTATCATGTAATAATACAAGTATTATAGCAATAAAACGTTAATTACAATTAAATGTGTGGGTAGGAAATATAATCCAGCAATAGTCGAGTTTAAGATGCAAGTTAGTTTCGCATTGCATTTCACAAATTATATATAATTGGGTCTCTGAATTTGAATGTTGCCGTTGCGTTTTGGTACAATTTCAATGCATAGCGGGTGATAGAGATGGGTAGAGGATGGGTCGTAATTTCATCCAGTTATTCCGCAAACGCAAACTTATTCGCGATTATTGCACAAAATATCGTATATGAGTATTATACGTTTTGTACTAATCCCTCCTAGACGCTCACCGCATGCGGGAGATTTAATTAAAGGAATCGTCGAGCAAAGCGAAAATGGAAATGTAGTATTAAAAGTTTGATTCAAAATAAAAATCACGTAATGCTATTTATAACTAATTTTATTAAAAAATAATTATTTAGTCATGCACCTAGTAAAATTTCTTTCAGGATATTATATCTCTGTAGTTGGAATACAACCAATTAAAATTTACGTCAATTCAAGAAGTTTACGGTAATCTTCTCGGAAGTAATTTTGCAATGGGAATTTGAGTTTGTTTATTGCCGTGTTCTGGACGTCTTATAATGAGACAATCTAGTAAAATTTTGCGTATATTTTTAATGACATGTTTATTGAAAATGCGAGATTCTGTAACTGATTTGACTGTAGGCAAAAACAGTATTTTTTTATTGTTTCTTGTTTTTACTAAATCAGTAATTGCTGTTTTCAGTCTATAATAATAATAATAATTCACCGTCTTAATTAAAATCGATTGTAGTAGTAAATATATTTATTTCATATTATATACAGACAAATGATTATATACAGGGTTAGTCAAAACTAGAACACCTAAATAATTCTCCAATAGTTCAAAATAAGTTTCAAATAAAAGTTTTTTGGTTTTAAGCAAACTAGTTTATAAAGTTCAAGAGTTTGCTTATAACTCAAAAATGGTGCATTTTATAAAAAAAATAATTTTATAAAAAATAATATACAGTATTCTATTTTAAAAAAATAATTTAAAAAATTTAATTTTTACAATAATTATATGATATTAAAAATATTTTTATAAATTAGTTTGTTTAAAACCAAAAAAACTTTTGTTTAAAACTTTTTTGAAATTTTTAACGCTTAGAGAATTATTTAGGTGTTCCGATAACTTTTACTGACCCTGTATATTACATTGTGACAAGGTTGGTTTAAATATGAATACGCCTATTGACCAAGGTCTTTCTGCTCATAGTAAAATTAATATTATATTGTTTTCAGGCTACTGCACTAATTTATTTGAATAATTGACTTGATTTGTTTGACTTGTTGATTTTATTTTATTTTATCCTTATTTATTTTAAACAATACTTGACTCTATAGTAAAGTAGTAATGAGTTATGCTGTTTTTGACTTCTATAAATAGAATATTGCAGTTTTTAACAGTTTGTTGTACTTTTTGACAATATTTTTATACTATATGGCCAAGTTTTGTGTATTTCATAAAAAAATATTAGTTTATGGCAGGATTTTAATGCTTTTCAACAATGTTTTGGAATTTGCTACTTTTGACATTTTATGAATAAAATTTTGTGTTTTATAACAGTTAATGACTACGTTTTTGTGCTTTTTGATAATTTTTTTATACTTTTTGAGCAAAATTTACTATTATAGACATTTCATGATTAAAACTTTTTACTTTTTAACAATTTATGCCAAAATTTGGTTTTTCTAACAATATTTTATAACTTTATTTTTGCTATTTTTTAAATTTTAAAAAATTTGTATTTCTTTTAACAGTTTATTGCCGGATTTTTGATTTTTTGACTATTGTTTAATAACAAATTTAGCTGTTTTATTAAACATTTTAAAAATAAAATTTTGCATTTTAAAACCGTTATGTAAACCGTTATCTAAATTGTTTTTTTTTTAATGTTTTTTTAATTTTATAACTGAATTTGATTAACTGTGACTTTTTCTAAATAGAATGTTGCAGTTTTAGTACTTTTTGACAATATTTTTATATTTAATGGCTGGATTTTGCTATTTTTGGTATTTTATATTTTTTTCACATGTTATTAACAGTTAATAGCCGGATTTTTGTGCATTTTAACAATATTTTGATTTTTTTTAGCCGGATTTGCTATTTTTCACATTTTTTAATATGATTTTAAAGTTTTTAACTATTTTTGGCAGGATTTTAATTTGATCTAAAAATATTTTATTATTTCAAGATCGGATTAGCTATTTCTAACTTTTTATGTTAGAATTTAGCACTTTTTAGCAGTTATTAACTAAATTTTTAAAACTTTATATAAATAAATTTGCACTATTCAAGTTTTAAAGCCAAATTTTGTTGTTTTTGAAATTTAATAAATAGAAATTACACTTGATAGCCAAATTTTAGTGTTTTTTTTTTACTTTATTTGATTGTTATTTTAGACTGCATTTAAACTTATAAACGCTTTATTTATTATTTGAAAACCGGATCTGCACTTTTAAAAACCAGATTTAAAATTTAAAAGCTGGATTTATAACTTAAAAGCCGGATTACCAGTTTGGTAGTAAAATTTGACTTAGATTCACAGTTTTAAACGCTGGGCTTATAATTTAAATACCAAATTAAGAGTTGATAGTAGAATTTAACACTTTGATGACCGGATTTTTATTTTTCAAAGCCGCATTTACATTTTTAAAAGCCAAAAAGTTTAAAGACCGTATTTATAATTTTAAAGACCGGATGTATAATTTGAAAGCTGAATTAACTTATTTTTATTTGTAAAATTAAACAGATTTATTATTTAGAAGCTGAATTAACTGTTTTACAGATAAAATTACACTTTTAAAAAACAGATTTACAGTTTGAACGGCCAAAATTTATAATTTGAAGACCGAATTATTAGTTTGGCTGTAAATTTTAATACGTTGGTTACCCAATTTTCAGTTTTCAGTGACCAATTTACAGTTTTAATGACCAGATTGATAATTTGAAAGCTGTTATTAACAGTTTGAAAAAAAAACTTAGTAATAAATATAACTTTTTTCTAAATTAAAATCAAATAATGTTAGCTCAATTTTTAGATATCTGAACCTGAATACAAAATGGTAAATTTTGAACTTGACCGGATTATAACTTTGGCAGTAATATTTATTGTGTTGAAATTACATTATATAAAAACATTACAGTTTTAAAAATCGGATTCACAGTTTAAGGCCGAATTTATAAATCACAGGCCAAATTAACAGTTTATTCAATATTTTGAAGTCCGTATTTACAATTTTAAAAACTATATTTGCAGTTTTAGATGCCGGATTTATAATATAAATGCAGGATTAATAGTTTGGCAGTAAAATTTAACAAATTTATGGCTGTGTTTTAATTTTGAACTAATAAAAATAAAGAGTATTCTAACTTCAAAAAAAGAATACGTTACTAAAAAAAGTATGTATTTTTAGTCAACCTGCAAACTGTTTCATTACAGCAATGTAAATTTTATTTGGATTAATATTTTATGTGAATTATTTTTTAAGAGAAATCAATAAATGCGACAATTCTGCTTATTAACGTAGCCTCTGAGGTGAAAATGAGCCTCATCACTGAAGATAATTTTTTTATGAAATTCCGGATTATTTTGATGCAGTTGAAAGATCCAATGAGCGATGATACGACGTTTATGGTGATTGACCAGTTTGAGTTCTTGTGTTAACTGAAGTTTAAAAGCCTTAAGACTTAAGTCTTTATGCAAAATACGGTGTAATGTTGTTTGAAGAATTGATAATCCTGGGTTTTCTTTAACACTACGGGCTACAACAGCAATATTTTTATTTGTTCTTGAGCGATGCACACGGTTTCGATTCTTTACATCACAAACTTGTCTCAATAGCTCAAATTTTTCCACCAGGTTTACTATTGCCGGCCGAAAAAGTGCTTTACGACGACCAAAAAGTGCTTTAGTTTTGCGATCTTTGTGACTGAAATATGTTCACCATTTTTGTAGTAAATTTTAATAACTTCAATGCGTTTTTGAAGCGTGTATTGTTCTATTTTTAATAATGGCGTAGTTTTTACTTGTCAAATGTCAAAAGATAATAGCTTCAAATTTGAAAGCTGCCCAAATAGCCTGCTATTCAAAATAAAACTTTTTATTGGAAAATCCGTTATTATAACTTTTGATAGATGTTAGTGTTTTATTTGTGAATTATAGTTTAACTTTTTTGAATAAAATCATATATAGTGTAACGTTTTGCATAAGGTAACACAATTGATATTATAAATAATCAAACGAAAGACTGGTTTGCCATCTAGTTGCAATTTAAGAACAGACATATTTATTCAAAATTGTCTTTGCTATCATGCGATGCTGTGGTCGTACAAGGCATACTGACAAGGTTTGTAGAACCGAAACAATTGTCTAAGCTTGACCCTTGGCCGCTGTGATTTGATTGACTGATTTTGAATAAATTATTAATTCATTTCATATATATTTACGATTATCAAACTTAATTTATTTTTTTACATTTTAAACCGATTGTCCAATCTTTAAAATCTAACAATTATTAAATGATTGAATAGATTGTTTTTAACATTTTAAAATATTTTAACAATTGTTTAAACTAATTTTTTTGTGGACGTAGTAAGGTGTTGGCCTTAACCTCAACAAGTAGTTATATATTTAATATTCTTATCAAACTAGTCTAAATTTGGCAGTAGTTTGAGGTGCGCTGGTTATTGCCTTGCGGATTTTTACACAGAATCTGCACTTAATTCTTTCCTTTCTATAGCCTCTACCTTAGTCTGTCTATTTTGCCTTTTTGTGTCTTTTTAATCTGCACTAGACATCTATCTTTGAATTCTCTTTTTTCTTCAATCCGTGTGTTATTAATTCTAATTATTTGGTTTGTCCTCAGATGCGTTTTTTTATTTATTTATTTAATTTTTTTTTTTTTTTTTTTTTTTATGTTTTCTATTTTTATTTTATAAAATCCTTTTATATTATTCATATTAATAAGGTAATGATTTTATTTTATTTATTTATTTTATTTTATTTTACATACATGTTTCGATGAGTGAGATCATCATTTTCAATGTATTTATTGTATATTATATTTCAAACTGATTTATTATTATTTAAAAAATTGTTTTTTCCCGCTACCCTGATATCCGTTTTTTATTTATTTAAATTTCTGACTTGAATTTTGATTTTGTCATTTATTAGACGTTACAAATTTGAAGGTTAGATAATCTATCAAATAAATATAAATATTTACATTTTAATTTAAAAATTTCTATTTAACTAAAATTTATTTTTATTAACATATCTAGTAGTGGTGAATTATATATATCTAATTGTTCATTTATTACTGTATAATTTTGATTTTTTAAATGTTTTTTAATTTCTAAGCTTTCCAAAAATGTTAAATTTTTATCCGAAATGTGTAGAATATTTAATGATGTTTTTTGGTTCGAAATATTATGTTTATTCAGAATTAAATGTTTAGCAAAATTTGACTTTTCTATATTTTTTTATTTATTTATTTAACTTTTTTTTATTTTTTTTTTCTTGGTTTTTTCTTTTCTTTTTTATGGTTTTTATTTTTTGTGTTTGATTTTATTGTTTGTTTTTTATATATATATATTTCTATTGTCAAAATTTTTATTTTTTTTTTAGTATTTTTGTTGCAAAGTTTCTCTATTTAATTTCATCTCTTAAACATTTCTTAATCATTGTTGTTTTATTTACTTTGCTTTCCAGTATATTTTTTAGTTTTTTTTTATCTTCTTTTCACGCTTTGCCTTCTACTAGAGTGTGTTCTGCATTATTCTGTGTTTCTTCCTGACAGAATGTATCTTTTATCATCTTAGATTTTTTTAATTTTTTGCAAAAAATTTTCAAAAGTTCTATGTCCGGTCAGTATTTGTGTTGAATAATAGCACGTCTAAGGTTTGTTCTCTACCTATTCTTTTATCTCCGGGATTAGTTTTTTTGTTTATTTCTTTTTTTTTTCCTTATTTCTACTGTTTCTGCCATTTTTCTATCGTCTTCTCTCTTGTTCTTAACTTTGCTTTCTTTTTACTGGTTCCTTCTTTTATTAGTTTCTTTATTTCTATCCTTTCTTCCATCATCATATTCGCAAGAGGTGTTGCCGTCTGTTTCTTGCTGATGTTGCTATTAATCTTCTGGCTTCTTTTTCTGGACTTCCGTTGTTTGGCATAAGCTACTAAGCTTTTTCTCATTTTTTTTTGTTTTTATAACCGCTTCCTTAACCTGTTTTATCCGTCTCTTTGTTTCAAGTGTCACTCCAAAGTATTTGATTTTTTTCCTATGGTTATCACTTGGTTTCTTACCTGCCATGCCGCTTTTGTTTTTTGTGTTGCTAATTTCAAACCCTTATTTTTGATCCATAACTGTATCATATCTATTACTAGCTCTAATCTTTCTTTTAGTACTTCTATTTCAACGTCTCTACTTACTAGTGCTACGTCGTCTGCAAATGCATTTATTGTTACGCCTTTTGGCAATTTCATTTAAAGTAACTCATTATAAACAAGGTTTCATAGTTTTGGTCTTAGTGCTGCTCACCCTGAGGTACTCCTCTAGTAAGTTTAATTTTTTTTTTCGTGGTCACTAGGTTTCTACATTGTAAGTAGCTCTATATGATCTTGATCGTTTTTCTGTTCTTTTCTTTGCTGCTTCTATAATTGCTTTCAATAAAAGGCTGTTATACGCGTTCTGTAGTAATAATATAATATATATTTAATCATTTAAGCCAACTACATGTGGGTATGATAAGTCAAACAAAAGCAATACATACATATAACAAAAATACATACATATTACAAAAATACAAAATAAAATAGTATAGCTTACTTAGCTAGATACAAAACTTAACAACGCTATCATTACACATTGTTGCCTTTTTTTTTGCGTTCTCTGTTTGCTTTTTTTGCTATTGCCTTTAGTTTGCCTATAACTCCTAAGGTTGTTTTTTCTTGGTAAATCCGTATTGTTCCTTTTCCCATCTTTTTTTTTCTATTTTTTGTTTTATTCTCTGAACAATGACTTTTTTTAAACTGATACTTAACGATTGTTAAATATATGGGATTTTTTAATAATTAACTTGTAACAATTGAGATTTTTAAATTTTTTTACTTTCAATGTAACGATTGTTAATTGTTTGACATTTTCTAGCATTGTCTTGTAATAAATGTTTAATTTTTGACATTTTTTAACCATTCTGAAATTGTCTACATATTAACATCTTACGAATGTCAAAAAAATATACTGGCAAGAAAGAAATAAAAGTCACTTTAAAATTATGACTTAATTTTAGATTTTTTTGTTTTAACTTTATGTTTTCAAATTGTAAACCAAAGTTGGCATTTAATAATTCATTTCCTGTTAAATGTTATCTATCTGTCAGTTATTATCATTGTGTTACAGACTTTTATAAATAGCAACGATTTTGCTCTAATTGAAAACCTACATTTTGTTGTGGTTTTTTTACTTAGTACTGTACTGAACAGGACATAATGCTTTTAGATCCTGTTGTTGTGTCAAGTATTATAGCGTTGATTAAAGATGGGTGGAAAACGTGAAACTGGAAGAATTGTTGGTAAAAGCCTTTGTGCTGTACAAAAGGTGTATCATAGTTACTTGGATACTGGTCTGATAACCAAAAGATCAAGATCCGGGCAAAAAAGTCACCACAAACAGAGGTGACCGTTTTTTGGTGTTCACAAGTTTGCGGAATAGAACAGTTTTTGCAGTTTATCTACGAAATCAACTTCATGAAGTTAGAGATGTAAATGTTAGTAAATAGACGTTTAAGAGAAAGCTATGGGCTGCTGGATTGTCTTGTAGAAAGATAGCTACATGTCCACCTTTACAACAACGTTGACATCGTGTTGCAAGATTAGCTTTTGCACGATATCACCGGGCATGCAATAATGAGGACTGGAGCTACCGAAACACGCACAAAGTTGGTTTTTATAGAGAATGGCTTCCTGACAGCTTACAGATACATTATAGAAGTTCTCTAAGATCATGTTATGCCCTTCATGACAACTATAGTCAAGCGCAGCATTTTCATTCAAGATAATGCTAGACCTCACGTAGCCAAAATTGTAAGAGATTATCTGGTTGAATTGGGAATTTTACGATTTAATTGGCCAGCTCTCAGCCCGGACATGAATCCCATAGAACATGTCTGAGATAAATTGGGACGACGTATCCATTAGCATACACCTGCTTCAAGAACTGCTCAGAAGCTAAGACAGTTGCTATTGCAGGAGTAGGAAAATATCGACCAAAACGTCCTTAATTTAATTCAAAGTGTTCCTTCAACTTTAAGCAGTTATTAATGCAAGAAGGGGTAATACTTGTTATTAGTGATAAGTTTTTTTTCATATTTTTTGTTTCATATTAGTCCTAGGAACAAAATTTCGAACTTCGTCTGAACTGTAAATTTTTGATATTTTCAAAATACGTAATAAAAGCAATAAATATGCTTTACGATTCAACATTGAATACAGTACAATTGTTTACAATTTGCTAATTGAGATTGTTTTTTAATTATTACATGCAAGTGAGTAACCAAAAATGTATACATAATAAATAGTTAATTAGAAAATGTCAGTAATATACAACAAATTCAATATATTTGTTTAATCATTTCAATTTTTTTCCTTCGTTTCTCTCTCACACCCATTGCGTTATTTTTATTGTATCAATAAGACACCAGTAAGCCTACGGATGATGTTATCAGCATCCGATCGGATTCTTCCGTGAGGACTTCGTCTCTGCGCAGACCCGATTGCCAATCTTTACTTAGTATTCGGCATGCAATGATAGACAATACGTGCAGTGCAATAATTATAAAAGTGTTAAAGTGCAATTAATGGTGGATGGTTTATGGTATAATGGACACAATCTGATCATATTGGAGGTATTTAAATATGTATTAATATTCAATAACTTCTATTTTGATTAAATTGCATTAAGTCGCAATACGTAATTAAATAATCGATTCTAACACAAGCTTTGATATTACTGCATTAGAAATATAATTTGCTTGCTATAGAAAATTAAATAGAATCGGATTTTATTTGCTTCAGTGGTTTTACAATAATTGATTTTTTATGTAATAATGTAGTGTTTATAGAGGTAATATAATTTCATTGTATTTGAACTAAAAGCTATAAACTATTGCATTATTGTTCTTATGTTTTATAATAATACAAGAGTATAGGTACTTTTATAGTAATTCTGTTAAACAAATTAAAAAAAATTATAATAATAAATGACTGCAATTGTGAATATCTAGTTTATATAGAAATTATCTATTTTAGGATGACTATTTGTTCTAGATTATAAGTGTCCTATAAAACGTTATAAATTTAAATACATTTGTTTTAATTTTCTAATTTCTTGTTGCAATTAAAATATGCTAAGTCAAATTAGTTGCATGTAGAAAAATACGTTAGTTTATCAATTAATAAATCTAAAGGGTGTTTACGGGTGTAAGAAACAAAGTTTATTTTTGATTTAAAAATAAGTTTGCTTGTTAAAAATATAAAAGTTGTCTGAAGACAAAGTTATCTTATCTGGTAATAGTAGTTGTGTAGTGAACTACCTTCTACTTAGTAAAATTATCGTGTAACTTTTGACCGGTAATTATGAGACGGGTTATCAGTTATTCAAACCAGCTAAATATTTGCTGTTTCAGTAAGCATGAGGTCGCTTTGATGCTTTTTACTATAATGGCTAAAATTTTAGGATAACGAGTACAGTTTTTGCTTGGGGTAACGTTCAGAAAGCTTACGTAATGAAATAATAAAACACTTTACTTCGTTTTATATCACATATTTATACTTACGAATACATTAATTTATCTGTAGAAGGCTTTAGTAAACCCAAAACTAGTAATGTATTTGTAAAAATAAATTTGCGATAAAAAACGTAGTAAATTGTTTTATTATTTGATTAACATGAATTATTACGTAGTAGAGGTCACAACCATTAATTAAATTAAAGCCTACGTAGTTTGCATTTTAGTGGTGCAACTTTTTGCGCGTTTTGGGCTTTATGCGACCGCATATAAGACATTTCCAAACGTTTTTACGACCCGTGAGTTTGTTGTGATGTGGTTTGACGGTTGTAACCACTACGCTTCAATGGTCAGTTTGTAATAATCGTTTAATAACTTTAATAACTAGTAAATTTAGAAAGAAACCCTTTTTAATTTGAAATACTTATATACTTTTAAGAAGAAAGTACCTACCGACTAAATCCTTCTTATTTTTGGAATACCTGGTAGATTGAAACCATAAGGCTCATTTACCTTTTATTTGGAGATGTAAAGGCTAAATGAGAATAGGGCGCCTTATAAGCTGTGGGATGGGGTTGTAGGGTGAACCACTTTAAGATGATGATGAAGTCTGGTCAGATCAGAGTTTGAATAGGATTGGAACTAGTGTGTTTTTTACCAATTTGGCTTTATTTAAGATGGACTAAACGTGCTATTTGTACGTCAGTCATTTATCAAAGGTGATTCTCAGATACTTTGCAGAGCCAAACTACGAAATAGGTACGTTGTCAAGAAAGACGTTTTTAAGTTTACTTGTAGCTCATTGTAGCCTTATAGTGACTACCTTTGGTGATTTGCAATGTTGGTTAGTACCATTATTGTTTTGTGCAAAAAAAATGTCCATGCCTGTTGGAAATTTTGTCAGGGCCTGGTGCAAATTGCGGTTTAAGCAATTTAAGCTTTAGCGGTGTGCCGTCGTCATTGTCTTTCACAAAGTTGTCATAGAAGGGGAGCATTGGAGTTTGATGCTGTCATCAAATGCTTTGGCTTTTTTCTCAATAAAGTATTGAAGCCTATTTTCGCTATAAATAACTGGAATGGGGACACTTTTGTTGCACAAAGCTTTGAAGATTTTCTACGTTAGATTTTTATTCTTTGTGGTTGATTTTCAAGTTTTTTTGTCGGCAATAATTTTTTGCAACTTTACGGCCGTTCTGACTAGACCTTGGTATGGTAATGAGTGGGAGTAGTTTAAGTTGGTGCTATCAAAGACTCTCCCTACCACTTTTCTAAAAGTTCAAGGTCAGGTAGAGGGGTTGTGATTGGTTGTTTTCTCAAAGTCAAGGTTAGGTGGAGGGAGGAGCTGCCTTGTTATTGGTTGTTTTCTCAAGGTCAAGGTTAAGTGGAGGGAGGAGCTGCCCTGTTATTGGTTGTTTTCTTAAGGTCAAGTACTCCCCCCCCCCCCTACTAATTCTAGTACTACTCTTTAAAAATCTATTTCAACGTCTCCAAATACGTAAATGTTTTTTGGATTCTTGGTGCATGTCTGGGTTGGTAGTTCAACTCACAAACTAACATGACAATGTTGTTAGCCATGTTGGTTTTATGCGCCAAATTACGCATCAGCGTTGATTGATGCGTTTCTTTCCTACCGGTCTGTCGGGGAGAAGAAGGTTTGGTCAGTATTTTAATAGGGCAAAGGTTTAGATGCCAGCCGTATTGCGGTTTCAATGGAAACCCAGGCAAAAGGTTGCGGCAGCGTAGGTTTTTGGTTGGCCAAGCATCCCATGTAATAAACCTCTTACTTCAAAGTGTCCAGGCTTGGTATGGTCTAGGCTATTGATAGACTTGTCATTTTTGCTAAACTTGTAAGACCGGGGTGTCTCCATTGGTTTTGGTTTTCTTAAACATGGTTTACTTAAAAAAATTCTATCTGATTGACATGTGTACAAGGTTAAAATTTTGTTATTTTTTGCAAAGCTGGTACTAAGCTTATGTGGTTTTTTTACGTCAATCAGGTTTTAGTCTACTACTACGATTACTACTCGATGTTGATGGACCGTCTAATTTGATTTTTTTTTCAAATCCGGCGGTTCTGTGAAGCGGTTCCTCCAGATATTTGGGGGTTTTTGGTGTCGGGTTTCCACGTTAGGGGCCGATTGTTGACGTCTGGCTATGCGGTGGTTTCTTGGAGACAGTGATTCAGGTGTTGGAGTTGATAAATTGCCCTAGAAGATGATATTTTGTCGGTTGCTTGGAAAGCTCTAGACAATGCGTGATTGTGTGTGTTAAATTTATTATTAATTGGTTTTCAACTTATCGGAGTGAGCTTTAAGTCCGCAACGTTAATTGGTAACAATTGACTGATTGCGGGGCGGGTTATTTTCTTGAGTAATGTTTAGTTTTGCGTTGCTGTTCTTTTGATTTAACAAAAAAACTGCTGGAGAGTTAAGTCGTGTTACCGGCTTGTCTGCAAAGGGTTGCGGGGTCGGCAGGTTTAATTCCGGGAGCGGCGCGGCTGATCTTTTAATTGGTTTGACGGATTTTTTAATGTCTTCAACCGCGATTACTGGGGTAATTTTGTCTATGTTTTCTTAGGTATCTTAAAAAGATAGTCCAATTTATGAGAGTAACGGATCTTCCTTCTTTCTTAATACTGAGTTGTGGTCAAAGCTTAGATCATTGATTGTCTTAACTTTGATTTGCAAATTAACGTCTTTAAGTATTGCTACGTCAAGGACGTTTTTTTGGTGACCCGCAACGTGGTAACGTGGATTTTGACGTTTTCAAATACGTAAACGTGTTTGGGATTTTTAGCGCATGTCTGGGGGTCGGTGATTTGACTCACACACTATCATGACATCGGTGTTCTAATGAAAGAAGAACTTTTCTATTTTGCCCAATTTGTCTGTAATACTGCTTGCATTCTAGAAACATACTCATTATAATAGTTTTGGTGTATTATCCATTGTTTTGAATGTTTAAAAATTTTGATATAATTTTTGTTTAGAAATCGTTGAGTTTGGAAATGAGAGCGGCAGTTTGTGCATTTGCATTTGCCGTTGCTGGTGCTGGTGGAGTGATGATGAGATGTGGCCTAAGCTTTTGCAGGCTTGGGCGCCGGTCTGCATAATTATAATTTTAATGTAAGATTTGCAACCTAGGTTGTTGACAGGGTAAAAAACAGAGCAAAGTGCGCATTTTGAAAAAGTTTTTTTTGAGCAATCTACCGATCGGTTAGGTTTCGAACTGATTTTGCAGATGTATGATGTTTAGCGGTGTGTTTATGGCACTTTTTTTTCTTTGGTTTTACAGAGACCGTTAGGTCCATGAGCTTAGTGAGTGTTTTTTGCTTTTTTTGGGAGTTGCGCGGAAATTATTAGAAAACGAACAAATTTATTTCCCATTTGGTAAATATTGATTAGTAATTGGAGTGCTTATTTAACGGCTGCCTTTGTTTGGTTTTGTGCGTCGTTTTGGAATACCTCAAGGCAGCGTTCTTTGAGGGGTAGACCAATGGAAGTTGGTTTTAAATTTGATGAAAGAAGTTGTTTTCCAATAGTCGGCGCTAGTAGCCAGAATTGTTCTAATATCCCCGTGGGTATTGCAAGAAGGTAGTATTGCAATATTGTTATTTATGAAATATTTAAAGTAACCTTGGAATTTGTCTTTTTTTTGCGGTCTCCTTTTGGGCGGGGCTTTTTTTTTGGGCTGACGTTTTTCTGCTTTTTAATCTTAGTCGTGGCGTAGCTGTTGAAAGTGGATAGGGGTTGGCTGATGGTCGGTTAGATTAATTTAAGTAGAAGATTGCACCTTTTGACACGTTGCTGGGGCAATGAAGTGATGTAATGTAATGTGCGCGCCTAACTTTGTGACGGTTTGTTACATTTACTGTATTTTTAGCGGTACAATCAACTGCTCTAATTTTGCAAATATTTTTTTAAATTTATTTTTTTGTTGTCAACTTGGTAGTACAATTCCTTTTTTGCATAAATAATTGTTGGTTAGCTATATTTGGTAGCACACAATAACGTTGCGTGTCTGCATGCATTCTAACTGAAATGTGTTTTCTTTGATAATTTATCATGTTAATTGTTATAATAAAATTAAGATTAAGCCAGGTACTGTAATTTAAGAAATACCGTTAATGATAACAGTTTACAAAAGACGCAACTCCAACGATTGATCTAAAGGAAATGGGATAGAGGAACAGTATGAAGTAATGACTTAAAGGTACGCAACGTAAGAAACTGCAATTAACATAGCAAATCATTACAGTAAACGCAAATACAAAACAGTCTTAACAGAAGCTACATTAAAGACTTGAGATCAATTCTTCTTCTTCTGTTGCCTTACACTCATGTGCGTTGGCGAATTATCATTTATTGTATAATTTGTAACACCCTACTGGCTGCAAAGATGCACCACCTGAGGTGGTGGCTCCGGCTAGCTGTCGGCGGGGCCTGGGTCTTACGGAAGGACGGGTAGGATTTGTTATATAATAATAAGGGCGCCAAGTCGTGCAGTATCAGCTTTATTACACTATCCGTGTTGGCATAGTACATGTACATATATTGTATATTACAAATTATACTATAACGTCTTCCGTACTTGCGTCAAAGATCTATTATGCCGAACGGATTCAATCCGCACACTTGCGATACATAAAAAGCCCCTTTCTCGGAGGATTCCCGGAAACCTGCCCCACCAGATTGTTTCCATTACTACCAACTACAATAACGTGTAAGTTGAGTGGCCTATCCGCCATTCTATACGCACTACACGTTACAAATTGTTAAAGTTTTGTTTATTGCTGCTTGGCATATGTCGCCAAACTTTTTTATTCTGGTCTAGTCTTTGATGTTCTTAAGCCTAACTGTTTACGTCCGACACCCTTTCTGCTTCTATCTTTCCTTCGAGTTTGAGCTGCGGAATTCGATATTTTGGCTTTTTTAATATGTGATTCAGGTATCTTATTTTGCGTTGATTTATGATGTTAAATAGTAATCTGTCTACTCCTGCCCTTCTCAGCACTTCCTTGTTGGTAATGTGGTCTACCCATGAGATACGGAGCATTCTTTTGAATGTTGACATCTCGAACGCTTTAAACTTGTTAATGGATGCTGTTTTTATTGTCCAGGTTTCTGCTCCATACAGTCGAACTGGCCAAACGTAGCATTTGATCATTTTGTGGTGGATTTCTAAATTAAAGTTTTTATCGCATAGCAAAAGACGTAGTTTGTTAAATGCTTGTCTGGTTTGTTCTACCCTACTCTTGATCTCTTGTAGTCTAGTGTGCCTAGGTATTTTGTGCTTGTAGTTCTTTTTATCATTTCCCCTTCTACTGTGATAGACGCCTTTGCCTGATTATTACGGCTTATAACCATGAATTTTGTTTTGGATGTGTTGATTCTTAGTCTAGCTTCCGTCCCTTTTCTGTTTATGTTGTTTATTAGTAAGTGTACGTCTTGTTGGTTGCTTGCTATGATTACTGTGTTGTCTGCGTATTTTATATTGTTAGTTGTAGTACCGTTCACTTTTATTCCAATTTCTATATCATTGAAGGCTTCTGAGAATATTTGTTTGCCGTAGAGGTTAAATAGCATTAGTTACATTACGCATCCTCCATTTTTTATCTCGATTTTATCTATACCAGCTCTATTTAGGTATTTGATGACACGTTTGTGTTTGATACTATCGAACGCCTTTTTATAGTCAATGAAGCACAGGAAAATGTCCTTTCTTTGGTCATAGCAGTTTTGTACTAATGTGTTTTGGGAAAATATTCCATCTTATGTACCGGTGCCACTCTTGAATCCAAACCGAGTGTCTCCGTTTAGCCCTTCAAGTTAGTAAATAATCCAGTATGTATAATGCGTAGGAATATTTTTAATGCGTGACTCATTAACGAGACGGGCCTGTGATTTTTGTATTTGGTTACTGTTTGCTTTTGTGGAAGCATTATGAACGTGGACTTTTAGCCATTCCTTTGGAAGTTGTCCAGTGTCATAGATCTTGTATAGTTTTAAAATTAAGTTTATGTTTTTCTTTTGTATCTGCTTGAAGTATTCTGCATAGATATTGTCTGAAGCTGGTGTTTTGTTGTTTTTTTGCCACCTTAATGGCGTGTACTAATTTGGTTTTTAGAATGCTGGGCCCAGTGAGGTCCTGTTGCGTTGGGCTGGTTGGTGCACCCGGCTTGTCATCGTCAGAGACGAATTCCTGCTATAGATTTATCCATTATTAGTTGTTGCCTCGTTTTGGTCATTTGTGATGTGGGTAGGATTTCCTCCTTTGCGTGATTCTGTTATTTCTTTGATTTTTCCGTATAGGTTAAATACATAGCCTTTCTCTTGACTCCTTGGCTATTCTGATCGCCCTGTGTATTTGAGACCAATTTGAGAGACTAGCTTGATAAAAATCAAAGACAAATCATGAGTGCGTTTATTGCAGTAAACAAACAAAACGCAAAAACACATAACAAAAAGTTTAAGTTAGAAAAGTATCAGTAAAATTATAACATTAATGAAAAGAGACAAAGCTTAGCACATAATATTTAATTCTAAACTGGTATTTCTAGCAATTAAAAATTGACGGAATTATTGATTAAGTTAAGTAAATCGCTGTCTACTGCTATGTCAAACTATTTAGCTTTTAAATTGTAAATTGTAAATTTAACTTTTAAAACTATAAACTGGAAATCCGGTCACTAATGTGTTAAGTTTGGTTGCTTAATTGTGATTTTTAATTAAAAATATGGTTTTTAAAAGTGTTTATTTGGTTTTAAAAATTGAAAAAACAAACACAAATTAGTTAAAATAATGCTGCCAAACTGAAAATTGAAAATTCAGTTACCAATCCTAAATTGCTAATTTGGTCTTCCAATTATAAATCTAGTTTCTAAAATTATAAATTTGACTTAAAAAAAAACTAGCAACTGACGTCTTTAAATTCTTCTGTTGAACTGTTAATATGATAAGTTCAGTTTTTAATTCAACTTTCTAATTATAAATCTAGCTTTTGAAATTGTAAATCCTATTTTAAAACTAAAAACCTGGCAACCAACGTAGTAAAATTGCTGCTAAACTGTTAATCCAGCATTTTAATTGCAAATTCTGTTTTTAAAAATGTAAATTTAGTTTTTAAAATTGAATATCCAACATGGTAAATTTTGCTGCTAATCTGTTGAAAACTGAAAGTCCTGTCACCAATGTGTTATAAATATGAAAATTGTAAATCCGACCTTCAAAACTGATATTCTAACTACCAACGTAACGTTTTAAATTCTGTCAATCCAGCTTCCTAATTATAAATCTAGTTTTCAAAAGTATTAACTTGGTTATTAAAATTTAAATTAGTTATTTTAAAAATGGGTCAAATTATCAATTATTATTTAAAGGTGTAATTAATAATTTTACGTGTTTACAAATTAATTCATGTTTAAAATATGGAATGCGTAATTTAATTAATTAATTCTATTAAGAGCCGTTACAATTCAACAAAAACCCCTATTTGGCTTTTCAATTAATTTCCGGTATTAATATTAATCGAAATGAATCTGCGGCGGTTACAGTTTCTCTTTTTTTTTTTAAACGAGCGTCTGTGGCGGGGCAGCATCCCGCTGGATGTGAAGAATTCAATTTATTAGCGAAGCGGACACAGGGAGAAAGAGAAAAGGTTGCGTATAAAATTATGTGGACGGTGGGGAGATAACCGCGGGAAATGTAATAAATATGGAATATTTATTATTTGCCGAGTTTCGTCCGTTGTCGTAGATTTCCCAAAAGGTTTTTATGGAATGAATTGATAAAGAACTTTGTGGGGGGAGTGGGTTGAGGCTATGGATTTGATATAGGGGGTAGTAAAGGCGATTTAGATTGTCCGCGTCACCGAGATTTTTCAATAACGAAAAGTCAGAGATTTGTTCGCGGAATAAAAATAGTGACCCAAATCTCGGACAAATAATTATTCTTTGTTACAGCTATAAATAATGCAACTTTTGTGTATTCAGAATATTTTCTGCATGTAGTTTGCAACCATTTATTATAAATCTTATTTTATTGCTCTGTTAATTAGGAATGACCCAGATAGTTTTTGCGCCATGGGTCGCATAATATGTGAATTTTTCATAGCAAATGATAATTATAACTATGCTGAAGTTTCTTAATTACTGTTGCGTCGCCACAGGGAAATCCCCAGGTACAACATACATAATGGATTTTGGCGCGGCCATCAAGTATGCGACGGATATCACTTTTTTCTGTGTGAAATTAATGATGGTGGGGGATTAATTCATTAAATCATAGGCTGTGACCGTCAGATAACACAAAAAACTGGAAGAAATCGCCTCCCGTTTTTCAGGATAAATAAAGAAGTGCTTTTCCTCTCATGCTACTGCATTAACGTAGCTTATTTATCAAAGTATCCCGCTGTCCTGATACTATATCTTTTATTAATCAACTAAAAATTGATTTAATAAATTAATTTAAAATTTCATATATTTAATTAAATAACATATATATTTCTAAGGATGGTAAATGTTTGTTCGTTAATTGATTCAACTTTCATATTGTATTATAGGGAAATTGAATTATTTTGTTTCAAACTATAGCTCAATTAAATTAATGTTAATTGCTTTTCGAGTACACACGCAACCAAATATGCACACAGGTAAATATCATCGGCCCGCTATTTACTTTGTAATTAATCGCCCGAAATGCCATTGCCAGGAAATGTATTTATTTGAGTGAATCAATGAGATCTATTAAAAAGAAATATTAATACAAGTCACAATGCTATTCTAACATTTTTTACGCAATAAATGTTTTTGTTTAATGCTAATATTACAGTTGATAGTTATCAATAGTTAAGTTGCTTTGGAATTTTTTTTTAAATTTATCTAAAATTGACGCAACGGAATGCTCTGCTTCCCAACCACCCGTCTTTAAAACACCAATTTAATTTGAAACGGTCATTGTCGCTTGTTAATTCTCTTAATGTTAATTGAGGTTATGAAAAAAATCTACTTGAATATGTTACTTTTGGCTATTAGAAACTAACTCTCACTTACAGTCAAATGTAAACAACTAATTTATTTAAACACCGACAATTGTATAACCTCCAAAACGGGATTGTATATTAAAATAAAAAACATATAAAAGTATATTTTTAAATAACCTCAATTATTATAAAAATATACCGCTTGTCTAAGTAGTTTCAGCAATTTTTTTCTAGTTAATGTGTATTTAACTGTTTATTACTATTGAACTGTGTTCTGCATACAATTTTAAGGCTTTACCAGGTAGTGTAAGGTTAACAACCTTTGACAGATTTTGTAAACTCCACTGCACAACATGCTCTCAACGGCTGTTCCGTATAAGGCTTTATAGCCAAGTATGGTGTTCACACACAACCCCACGATTTCAAATGCCAATTTATGAATAACAATATTTTGCAGTCTAGTACAAACTCAATCTAACTGATGGGGTTGAGTTGAATAATCCAATGTTTAGGGTGCAACTGTGACTAGCGTAGAGTCTGTTTGGAGATTGAATAGATTGTCCTTGTATGTTGAAAACTTTGACAGTTTGGAATTTGTTGTCGATTTGGGTTTGTGTCAAAGCAGTCACGGCCTTTTCTGGGTTTTGCGTTGGTTTCCTTGTTTTCTGTAGAAATAAAAATAATAATTAGCGGGGAATTTGCGTACTTGCACTTTGTTTTTGGGTGCTTAGGGTTGGCCTGAAAAGATCCTAAAGAAATCTTAATTTAAAGAACGTTAAACGACACAATTTTTGCTTTTGTTGGGTCCGTCTTTGTGGTTGATTTCTGGCAGTCTCTGGCAAACAATTTAGTTGGTAAGGGTAAGTGGTCTAAGCCTGTTGTTGGACAGAAGTTTTGCACGACAAGTAACGGTCCTACACTTTCTTCGTGTGCCATTGTCCTAAAAGCGATGTAGTGGTTGCATTGACTTTGTCTGCCTAAAACGGGACACTTTTTCGGGATGTGTGGGTTTTGGGCGACTCAGCGAAAAGGGTCCGTGGTGTTCTTTCAAGTAGCTAATTTAAAAGGCCGCAGCAAAGGTAATAGGTGCATTACTTTCCAGTGCGTTTCATACCTTGTGAGGTTTGGTGTAAGCCACTTCTATAGCGCGGGGAAGCGGTGCTGGCAATTGATAGCTGTTTTGTTAACTATTCTATGGCAAGTGACATTTTTTTAGGGTGGTTTGTAGTTCAGGATTTTGCAATGGTAGTCATCAATGTATCGTCATTTATTTTTTGGACGTCTGACATCTTTTGGTATCAATATGCACTTTACTGTTACTTTTACTTTTACTCGCAAGGAAACTTCTTTTGGGCTTGCATTAGTGAGAGTTTATGAGCAATTGTTTTTATGATTAATAAATTAGTTTTTCTATACAAAACAGTGGCTATCCATAAGCTCCTCTCATCTGCTCGATGATGATTGGTTGAACCAATAGCCAATAAAAATGAGTTTTATTTGGTATAACGTGTTGGGTTCTCTTACAACCTTATTTCTGCTTTGACGTCGGGGTTTAAAGTGAGATCTGCGGCAAAAAAGGTTAGTGCATGGCCGAGGAACGCATTCAAAACGCCACTTGAGAAACTTTCATAATGGTAAAAAAGCTGTGTCTTTTACAGGTACTTTGTTGCTGTTCTGACGTTAGGGCTCAGATTGAAGTCTGTAGAGAAAATCGTTTAGTAAATGGACGAGCACGTGGAACGTCGGTCAGTAGGGCCCCGTGATGATAGAAGAGCAGTTTCTTAAAAAAATTTGTTTTTTTTCTGACCTTTAACAATCCCACTCTCTTTACGCGGTGGAGTTGGGATATTGTATTAGAAAATGGGATAACATCTAATAGAAGGTTGGTCGTTTTTTTCTTGGGTGGTCACAATGATTGCAAGGGGCTTCTGGTTGGTTTGAGACGGGTTTTTCTGTCCGAGGTTATGGTTGGAAGTGGCTTGTTTATCTTTTTGGCATTGATGCTGTCATCAGCTTTGGCTTCTTGGTTTGATTGGAAATGGTTCTATTATCAGTTTTATCTTCCGGGTCCTGTTTATCTATAGAATTATCTAGAATGTTGTTCAGTTTTGGTCTCTGCTGGTTGGGAGTTTTTACTGTTGGCAGGTGTGCTTGGGTTGGATATTTTCCGTCCTATTTTTGTTTACAGTCGGTTTGATTGCTAAAAGGTAAATCCTATTTTGGGATTTGGTCTCCAGCGTCGGCTAGAGCTTTGCCTTTTTTCTTTAGATTTTTTTAACTTGTTTTTTTTTTCTTTTAATCTTATTATTTTGTGTTGCCACTTTTTTCCCAAAGCTAAAAAATTAGTTTTTTTTTTTATTTTGAGGTTTTTTGTGGCAATGATAAAGGCACCAGTTTTTGCGGCGATTGGTTTAGTGGAAGCGGCAATCGGTGCAGCGGAGCTGCCCTCTATTGCAGCGTCGACCGACCATTTGGATTCTTTGGCGTTTTTTGCAGCTGTGTTCAGGTCGTTTATTGTGGATAAGTTTATATCCATTATTGTGTCCTGCACCCCTTGTTCATGTGCGGGTAGCAAATTAGTCTGAAGGCTTCGTAATTCAGCAGGAACTCTTTTGCTGTTTTTTGTAGCCATTAAACCTGGTACATACTGTTATTTAACGTGCTTTGTGGTGTCTAGCAAACTTATTTCATATTTGTTTTTGGGGTCATGTAGTTTTGATGTTTTTGCTACTAGAAAAACGCTTGTTTATTATTTGTTTTTGTGTATACCGTATCAGCTGTTTTTGGAGGGTTTGTACTATCTAAAGATTATTTATATCCAAATGCACTAACATCGCAGTTGCTTGGGTGACCAGGTATTTTTCGGCGGTTTTGTGCGACTTTTGGAGCATTTGCTGATTTGCGGCTAGCGCAGATGAGAAAAAACAAAGGATGGCTATTGGTAGGTGTTTTTTTGTCTAAAAATTTAGTTTAGTTTAGTTGTCTGTAATAAAAAAATGTAAAACTATTAGTTTTCTTCACGTTTTACACAAAAATACAAAAAACATTAATTTTGTGATATTTTTTGAGGGAAGATAGGTCCTACGCGTTGGGCGCCATTTGTTGTTGGTCCGGGTCTGTGATTTAGCAGTCACAACCGTTTTGGGTTCTGCGTAGGTGTTCTTGTTGCCTGTGGGAACAAAAATAATAATTTTGGTCTTCCGGTTGTACGCAGTTTTTGCAGGTGACTTTGTCGGTTGCTGGTCTGCTCGGTTTGCATTATTCTTTTTTCTTTTGGGTTTTGTCGGCTTTAACGAGTTTCCGTCTTTTTGAGAAAGGTGCTTGCCCGCACCCGTAGCGGAAAATCTAGCTCACTAAGAATTATCCGTTGCTAGTCTGGTTTTGATGGGATTGCGCCTTTTTTTGATTGCACATGACTACGTGCTGAGGTGTTGGCCGCGATGCTCCTCGGAGAGTTCCGTTACTTTTGCTGTCGTTTTGTGATTGTTCCTTGGACGTTTGTTGAAAGAAACTAGGCTGATACTGGTATTAGACAATCGGATTGCATTAGTCGGGTTTTGTTTGTTTCTTAGAAAGTAAGGTTTTATTTTTGCGTGGTCTTTTGGTCATCAGTGTTCAGACATTTACTGGAGCTTAGCCTTTGGGTTTGACTTGGCTTAATAAATCTATTTTTTTTTCTTGGACGCTTTCTGTCCGGTAAGAGACTTAGGGTGGTTTAGATTGTGTATTTGTATCGTAATGTTTAAAAGGTGAGGAAGTAGTATACTTGGCAACTTTTACATAACCGTTTTTGCAACATCAATCATTTTCTTTATTTCTGCGGCAGAATTTGGGGTAATTTTTGTGGTTGAGTCTTGTCTAAAAACTGTAAGTGTTGCAAAGCTTAGTTGGAGGTTTGTGATGATTGTTTTTAATTTAACAGCAGTTTTTTACTTTTTCTTTTGTAGGTGATGGCGGCATTTTACCTTCAGATATATTTATTGCTATTGTAGTTAGATAGTTTAGATTTTTGGCATATTAGTATTGCAGTTGTAGTTACTCTGTTCAAAAGCGTTTTTTTTTTGTTATTCCGGGTTAATTCTTGTTTTCTTTTTATTTTTGGAATTGTTTCAGTTGTTTGGTGCAGAAGTCGTTTATGCGAAGCTTGATTGGAAATTTGCAAAGATTGTTGTTGAGATGGTGGTGATCTTGTTCTGAGCCATTTTGAAGCAAACTCTTTTTGTTGAGGACTGCAGTTTATGGGGACATTCTTTTGCTAAGAATATTTTTTGCTCAGGTAGTTTTTTTTTTTTTTTTTTTTAATATTTAGTTTTTATTATAAAATGTTTACATATTTACAGTTTATATTATTTGTTTTTTTCTCCCCACTTGCTGCTCTACACCGTTTCCATGTGGATGGCTGCAGAGCTTCGTATTCGGGGCACCATTTTATGTTTCTATTTATCTGCTTCTGTCTTCTTCTAATTAGATCTTGTTAATATATAGTGTTTTTTAATTTTAATTTTGAATTCTTTATAATTCTTTATTTTCTTGATACTTTCAGGCAGTTGGTTGTAAGTGACAAGTCCATTGCCTAGTATTGTTTGTTTTGCTTTTTCTGTCCTTGTTGTGTGTACATGTATGTTGCTTCTTCTTCTTGTGTTATGTCCGTGAATTTCTTTGTTGCATTTTATTTGGAGGTTGGTTTTAATTTCTTTATTTTTAATTTTGTATATTAGTTTGCATTTTTCTATTTTTATTTTTTCGTTTATCTTTGTTTCGTTAATTATTTTGTATACTTCTTCTGTTTGTGTTGGTTTTGGTAGTTTGTATATTATTTTTAGAATTTTGTTCTGTTGCCTTTGAATTTTTTGAATGTTTGTTTTTGTTGTTTCTCCCCATATGTTTATTAAATAATTAATTTTTGCTAAAAATAGTGAATGGTAGATACTTAATGCAGTTTCTTTTGTAATGCATTCCCTAGCTCTATACACAGCTCCTATTGTTGCTGCGCTTTCTTTTAATAATTTGTTAATATGTGTATCCCAGGTGAGTTTTTCAGTTAATATTATTCCTAAGTATTTAGTTACTTTATCTAAAAGCATTTTTCGTTGTTTTTGCAATATTTTTTAATTTCTATTTTCTTTTCGAAGTTGTTTATGCGGAGATTGAAAAATTTGGTTTGCAAAGATTCAGTAGTTTTGTTGTGAAATGATGGCAATAACAATTTTTTTTTTATTTGTTGGTTTTTTCTGATTTTAAAAGGCGTTTTTATTTGTTTTTGGGGAAAGTTATTTCTTGTTTTTTTTTTATTATTCTTGTCTAATGTAAAAAATTTTTTTTAGTAGAACTAAAACAAAAAACAAAGGAAATTAGTTGGTTTTACTTCTTTTAAAGGTTTTTAAAAAACAATTTTTTTTTAGTTTTTATGTCTCATGGTAGTTTTTGAAGTTTTTTACTTGTTTGGGTGTCCGGAGGTTTCTTTTCCGTAGTACTTCTAGTTTTGTTACATGGTTGTTACTATCAGTTAATTTTATCCTATTGTTGTTTTAATGAGACTTCTATCTTTGTTTACTTATTATCTTGTATTGAGGTCGGCAAGGTTTGTTTAAGTTCAAAAAAGTTACTATAAGTTTTTTGGTCAGTTCTAGTTGTGAGTTGTACTTGTTTTGTTTTTGTAAAGTATTTGGGTTTAAGTTTTTTTTTGCTAATAGTTTACACGTCTTTATACAGAACGCTGCTTTGCATTGTTTGCAGTTGCTTATAATGTTATACATGCAGAATGTGTTTTGGATGCATGACGAGATAGTGCTTAAGAGAACTATCAGTGGCCATTCTAAAGGAAATTTGTTGCGATAGTAAAATTCTAACAAATTTGACGATGTTTTGATTAATGTTTAGTGTTGATCCGGAAAAAAACTGGTGTTTATTACTAGATAAATGAGGTTTTTTTTTTCAATTGTTGTTGATGAAGCTAGTTAGGTAGCTCTGAAGGAATTGCTTTTGGTTTTCTTTTAGAATTGTGGTGTGTTTTACTTAATGTTGTCTTTAGATGTTGAGACACTATTGCTTTGATGTGTTCTACGTTGAGTATTAATTGAAACTTTTTTTTTAGAAATGTTTTTGGGTTGCCAGGTGATTGCTCTTGTAAGAGGTTTGTTTGGTTAGGATAATTCATATATTTAACGTTGGTCTATTTTTATTTTTTTAACGTGCACGCAAAATTTTAAGGTGTTGAGATTAACAATTGTTTCAATGTACTCAAATCAATTACCGCAAAACGGTTTTAGTTTATGAAGGAACTGGTTGTCATTACTAGGTAGGTGAGGTTTTTCCTCTTTAAGTAGCTTTAAATAACTGCAATCTCTTTGCAGTTGAGAATAGTTGCAGTTGGCAAAGATGTTGTTTAGACAATAGCAAGTCTATTTTATAAAGTTAGTCGGTTTTCTTGTTTTATTCAAGTGTTTTTTTTTTGTAGATCAGTTAACATTGGAAACATTCTCACTCAGTATAGTGCCAACGTCTCGAAAACTTTGCAGTTGCTTTTTGGTGGGGGGTTTAAGATAGTTTTTTATTAGTGTCAAGTGAATGTTTAGAAATTTATTGTTTTTGGCGTGTTTTGACAACCCAGGTAATTAATTTTGGACTGTTTGAGCTTGCATTTATAAAGCTTGAAAGTCAATCAGTATTTTTGAAATTGTTTGAGTACTTTTTGTAAGTGAACTAGAAACAACAACAATATAGTCAAGACATACTATTGCAATTTTTTTTTGCACTTAGCATCAACGATCTTCAATCTAAAGGGCATTATCCGTTATGCGGTTAGATATGGCAAAAGCAATGCTTGGGTTTTGTTTCATAAAAGTCTGCCTTTATTTGTTTTTTTAATTTATTTTAACAAAAGACTTTTTTTTCTATAGTTGTGAATAAAAGGCTTGTTTATGATTGGTCACTTTGATTAATTTTGATTAACGCTGTTCTTGGTTGTTAAGATGTCAACTGCAGTAGAAGACTTTTTTACCATCTCCACTTTTTTTGGTTTTTAGCCTTAAGTACTTGGTTTTTTTGTCCCATCAAAACGTCGTTGTTGACAAATCTAGGAGTATACTTCCGCAGCCAAGTAGTGGATGCTTGAAAGTTTGTTAAAATTAATGGCTCAAATATTTTATTTTAGACTGCCTGATTGCATTTGAAAAACTTGCGGGTTTTTCCGTAATTCTGAAGCTATTTGAGTAGCTTCAAGAGTACGAATGAGGATGTTTTCTTTTGGTTTTTGTAAAATACAAAGTCATCAGTTTCTAGAACATTGTGAGGCATTTATTAGGGGTATCACTAGTTGCGCCATGAAATGTAGCATTAGATGTTTGTTTTTTTTTTTATGAGAACCTGTAGTATTTAGTTTTTAGATTTATTTTTCTTAAGACATTTGCTTTGCCAAAGTTGTGAAGAGTTTTGTGGATCTTAAGAAATGAAGCAAACTTGTCTTCAGTAGCGACATTCAGATTCTAAATCAAATAAAATATGTGTACATTTGGTTTGTTATTAAGCTTCTGTACTGCATACAAAACAGCAGCCACTTTTGGTATGTTGTAGTTTTAAATTATGGAAGTTTTGTGACTTTATGTGGACTTTGAAGAGAAGGGCTTTGTCAAACTTGCAACAGCAACACTATTTGGAGAGTAAATTAATGTTTTATGCATACAAAACAACTTACGTTTGTATTACAATGAAGGTGACTACACCGGGGCCAGAAACAAGGACAATAGCACGTCCTAAAATTGGTAAAATCAAAACTTTGGCATAGTTGACAACGTCTTTGTCTAAACAAAAATATGATTTATAAATTTCTTAGGTAACTTAAATTTTATTCCTTTGCTGGTAGGCAACATTTTTTGGGGCGGCGGTACGGTTGGGCATTGGGCAAGTTTTGTTTAAGTATTTGCTGGTAATCAAAAACTGCAGTGCTTCACCCACTTACCCAAGTATTGGTAATCAGAAGATTAGACATCACTATAACCTCTTTGAACCAAAAAACTTCTAACATCTGATGAGAAGAGGAATTTCTTATTTCTTGATAACAAACACTCTGGTGGGTGGTTGGAGTCCTCCTGCTTAAAGTACTTGCTTGTAATTTTGAACTGCAGTGCCCCACCCACCCACCCACCCAAGTGTTGGTGAACAAAACATTGAGTATTATTTTCTTCTCCTTGAACTTGAAGATTTCTATCGTCTGCAAGGAAATAGAACTTTTAATTTTTTGGTAACTAACACACTAAGTGAGTGTGTTTAAAGTATTTGCTGGTAATCTTAAAATGCAGTGCTTCACCCACCCACCCAAGTGTAAGTAAGCAAAAAATTGCGTATTATTCTATTTTTGTTGAACTTAAAGACTTCCAACGTCTTCATGGAGATAGAACTTTTAATTTTTTGATAACTAACATTCTAGTGGGTGGGTGGGTGAGGCACTCCTGTTCAAAGTATTTGTTGGTTACTATTACTAAACCATCAACCCAAGTGTTGGTCATAAAAAAAAGAAAGCCTCACCCACCCACCCAAGTGTTGGTAATTAGAAAATTGGATATTTCTCTTTGCTCTTTAAATTTAAAGACTTTTTATGTCTGTAGGAAAAAGAAACTTTTAATTTTCTATTATTAAAAATTTGGGCTGGTAGGTGAAAATGAAGCGACCCACTAACGCCCAAGAGTTTGTCATTAAAAGATTGGATATAACCATATCCTCCTTGACTTTTACTGCTTGCAGGCAAGAGGAAATTTTAGTTTTTTTGGCGGGTGCGTGGGCACACAAGTCAGTTTAAAGTACTTGCTGGTAATCATTTGACAATACTTGTTGCCGTTGTATGGTATGGTGTATGGTTGCGGATCTGACGACGCGTTTCTCGCCAAAAAATACTTTTTTGAAGCAGTTCAACTTCTAATAAAGCAGCCAAATCCGGCTAAATTGTAATACTAAATATTACAATTTAGCCGGTTTTTAGGGATGGAAATTGTCTAGATTTTGTTTTTAATCGTTGTTTGGAGAGTATGTATATTGTTCACAATTCCTTTTCTAGCAATAAATCTATTGAGAGCTGCTAAGAAAGCTTTTGTTGTCAGATTGGATGCACTTGTGTAACACTTTGTACATTGTAAGAGGTCTACAATAATTGATTTTGGTTACTGCAAAAGACTTTGATGGTTGAATTTTTGGTTGTGGTAGATTACCCATTAGTTGTGATGTCTAATGAGTGTTGTTTTAAAGTATTTTATGCATTCTTTCAGGACTTGCTCGAGTACGTTTTTTTTTTCTTATGTTGTTTAAGGCAATAGCCTTTTTTGCTGTTGCAAGTTTGGTGTAGCTTAATTCAAAATTTGCAATTTTTTTATTAAAACTGTTTTCTTCCTCTTCCAATTGAATAACACAATGGATGTTGCGAAAGTGATCGTATATACTTTAGATTCTTTGATTGCACGTCATTGGTGTTTGCAAGTTTGTTGAGAAATCTAATAAAACGTTTGATTTTATAATTTCTTGTTTGATACGTAATTCCTTTAGCTTTGCTTTAGGCGTAGATTAAAATGCTTGTGGATTTCTGGTTAAATCCTGTTCGAAGGACCAATGTTTTGTGAAAAGACGTCGGCTAGCGGTTTGTCAGTGAAAATATTAAATTGCTTTATAAAGTGGTTGTAAATCACAATATATGAATGTTGTTTTCTGTGGCCAAATGTTATGTTACCAAAAATGTAATGTAAATTTAGCGCTGAAGAAGATAAAAGTTGCTCTATCAAATTGTTTGCCTTATCTTTGTTTAAAATTATAAAAAATAAATAAGGTAATTTTAAACCGATTTTGTTATGTGCAATCCACAAGAAAACAACTACAAAGTTACTAAAGACTACTTTCAAATATCTTGTGGGGTTTGCATGAGTTGTCTTTGGTTAATGCTTGTTGAAGATACTTCACATTTGTTACTATATTTTTGTAGTGTTTTAAAGCGATTGAATTTTTTTTTTTTAATTTCCATTAAAACATTTTTTTGTTTTAATTTTTAAATATGATATTGAGTAAAACCATATTTGCTGAAACTATTACATTAAAGATTAGATTGGCATTCAGTTCAACTGTGCTGTGAATAGAAAACTATGATATAATTTTAATTTAAAAAAATACTAAATTAAACCAAACGAAAATTGTAATTTACAAATTTTATCATTAAAATGTCTATCTTTTTCACATTTTTCATTACACAATTAAAAATTTAATTAACTCAGTTTTACAATAACTAATTGCAATAAAACATCCCTCACTTTAATTTTAATCTCGACGAATTATTGCTAATTTTGTGAGCAATTTTCATTCTGTGGAATTTAATCCGAAACCCCGTCGGTCATATACAGCCGCTCATTAGGCAGTCCTACTTTAAGGGATGATACACTTAACGATCCGTTTGCTCTTCCATGCGAAACCAATAGTACCAAACAAAAATAAATGAAAAAAATCTCATTAATCTAAAGCATGAACCGTATATTCCAATTCTACATATATTAATTGACAGGTGGACGTATGATTTATCAGATTCTGTAAACAACAACCTGTTTGAAATGTATAAACAAGAAGTCAGTTACAAAATTAGAATTCCGGAATGTATTTTTATAAAAATATGTAAATTAATTTAAATAACCTTTTTGAAATATAGCTTTGTATGAAATAAGGGTGCATTAAGGTTGTTGGTGATTCCAGCTGAGCTGTAAGAGCTATAACGGGGTGTAAGTGTTGCACTAACGACGCCACACTGCATTTTCTTTCTCCGGACCGGTGTTTACGTCCCCCCGGCGTGTAATTTTCCGGGGGAAACCGCTTCGCGCCTTTTCTTTCCCTCAACACACAAATCCAAAGGAATGTATGCCGGCTGTAGGCGATGATTGTTTTAATGGGTTGTGTAGAAAAGCAACAAAAGTGTAGTTTCTGAAAACACTTTATTCTACAGCAGCAACCATTAAAAATATTGAATAAAAGTCGTAAACACTAATTGAAGAAGTCACAGAGAAAATCTACATTTTTTTAAATTATTAATGTTAGTACATTCAACAATCAGTCAGTTTCACTAATGATTGGTTAAAATAACTATACATTTGACTAAATTTTAAATTAAATTAAATTTAAGATATTTGAAAATGAAGTATTTTTATTATTCTTGCCCAATCTGGTTCAAGCAGTATAATTATCGATTGAATTATAGATTATAAAAAAATCAAAACAAATTAATTTACAATAAAAGTACAATAATTAAACAACTATTTGATCAATTATACATACATGAATCACAAATAGTATAAGTGCCATTCCTAATAACATTAGCTCAAAAACAAAAAATAAAACATGCTATTCGTATCCAATCAAATTTTATTGGAATATTTTTGTCTGATATTATCTAAAGGATGTAATACCTATAAAAATAAGCAAATTAAATTTTACGATCGCTTGTCAGCATAATAGAAAAATAGCTAGCATATTTCTGTTTGTAAAAAAAGTTATTGATTTAGATTATAATATATCTTTCTTGTTGCTACTGGAATTTGTAAGCGATATTAAAATGGAAACTTGAAAACAAAACCGTTTCAATTCTAATGTGTTCGAGGAAAATTGTAATGAGTTTTTGTTTTGTTCTTGTGGAAAGTTTTGTAAAGTATCTTCGGAATTATTAAGGGTTGAAATTGCCGTGTTCTGTAAAACACAAATGCATATGTTTAATTTATAAATTTATAAATAGTTCAATTTAATTGATTTTACAATTTATTTAATTGTACATTAAGGGCGCGGTTTTTGGAAGGTCATAAAACTTTAAGCAGAACTTCTTTATAAAATCGGTTTTTTTGCAACGTGTAGATAATGAAATGTTCAGTGTAATGCAATATATGAAAATTTAAAACCTTCAATTTTGAAATTAAATTGTAATTTTTTTGTCAAAATATTTACTTAAACTTTAAAGTTATACTTTATTGATTTCAAATTTAGTAAACTTTGTTCTGTAAATTTTTTAAAAGTTCTGGTCTTTATTTTATGATAGCTTGTTTGTTTTTTACATAGTCTATATCTCAAACCGTTTTCTTGGAAAATTCTAAGAAGAGTTTAACTTCTTTTTTATAAGCAGAATATGTTGGGTCTTATTGGGTTTCAGTTTAGAGTTGACCACTCACCAGGTCTTTATGGTGTTTATGGTGTTTTGCACCGCTAATCTTTTTAGAAAAGTTGCTGGTTTCAACTGTTGTCTCGATACTCATGTTATCATTTTTCTTGCATCAGGTAAGTCCTTCGGATGATGGTCTGAAGTTTTTTGCTTTCCAATAGGTTTTGTTTGGCCAATGTGCAAAGGAGGCATTGTTTGGTTGGCTTGTCTATGCATATAATTGCTAAAAATATTTCCTTAAAGGAGCATTCTTGAAAACAAAATGCTCTTGTTTTATCTTGTCAATCCTAGACAGAACTTTACTTTCTCAGAGTTGAGATAACATTTCAAAAACATTTTTGAAACTATTGCTCATTGTTTTTGCATTTTGACAGTTGTTTTTGCAATTTTGGCGTGCTGCTGCTGAATAAGTTTTGCTTTTGAGATCCTGATGTACTCGGTGTGTTTGGTGCAGGTAGTGTGAAGTATGGTTGCTGTTTTTGTTACATTACCGGATGCCTTGGTTGGCTCTGTTGCCTGAGCCCTATGTGCATCTTTTTGTTTTTGTAGTTTACGGCTGGCTGCTCTTAAAAGTCTAGGTTTTGTGGTTTAGCCCTTGCTTCTCTTGCCAAGTTTGAGATTTGAAAGAGTTTCGAATTGTTTTTGAGTTTTTTGTTGACACGTCTACGTCTTCAGTCATTGGTATGCCATCTCCATAATTTGTTGAGCAGTCTACCTTTTGGGTAGTAGATTTTTAATGTAGTAGGACTACTTTTTGGGTAGTAGAAGATTGCTTGCTAGCGAAATCTCTTTGGTGTATGTTATGTTATCTTTCTTTGACATTTCTATAGTAGTATTTTAATTTCTAGGCAATTTATTTTAGCTTAATAGCGTTGTGCATGTGTTGTCATTGTAAAATCCGGTCTTGAAACATTAAAATAATTATCAAAAACACCTAAATTTAGTCAAAAACACAAACTTTATTTATAAAATGTCAAAAATAGCAAAAACCAATCTTGAAATATCAAAATAAATTTAGAAAGTACCAAAATCCGGCTATAAATTGTTGAAAAGTGCAAAATATACAAATTTTGAGCCAAAAATAGCAAAATCTGTCTAAGAATGTTAAAATATTGTACAAGGAACAACAGTTTGAACATAGTTGTTATTAGATTTACATTGTAAATGGCCCAAGGCGTTACTTAGTTTTTGGACTCTTTTAAATCTTATAATATTTTTATGGTACTACATTTATCACCGGTTTTCTGTAAAAAAACTTAACAAAAATAACGGTTGTTGCTCAAAAAAATAATTCTAGGAAAAAACAAGTAAACCAGCAACTCATGGGTTTTTCAAAAAAAGACAAGCTTTAAGAAGTAGTTAAGCTTCCAAAAAGTAGTAGCAAGTTTTGATGCTTTATAAAATCTTTAAAATATGCCATTTATGCCAAAAACCGCAAAAATTACTATCTAAAAACTTCAAAGTCTACAAAAATAAGTTTTACAAAAGAAGTCAGTCATGAGTCTAGAAGTAGCCTGAAGGTGTTCGAAAAAGTTCTTTGAAATTTCTTAGATATACTAAAAGCTATTTAGTCTTTGAAAACAACGCAAAAATTTCAAAAAGTAATCTTAAGTCTCTAAAAATTGCACAGAGTTTCCAAATAGTGCCAATAGTTTCTAAAAACGTTCAAAAGTTTTCAAGAAATTTTGATTGATTCTATAAAAAGTTTAAAGTTTACACTAAGTGCAAAACTTTTAAATAAATTGCAAAATACAAAAAAAATGCTGAAAACTTTTTTCAAAGTCTGCAAAAAGGTTTTAAACACTCCAAGATTCTAAACATAATCTTGAATGTACTAAGATTCATTTTTAAGATATTTTTTAGTGTAAAGATGTTTGAAATGTCCAAAACTTCAAAAATGATTTGAAAAAGTTATCGCAGGCTTCGATATAATCCTGAAGTTTCTAAAAAAAACCGAATAACCAAAAACTTTAAAAATTATTTTTTTATTAATTCTAAGAAAAATCTAGACTTACTAAATGTGGTATACTCTTAAAAAATGTTTTTTAAAAAGGTTTAACATCTTCCAGAAATTTTATCTAAAATTAAACATTTTTCAAAGACTGCAATAAAATTTTAAACATTCAAAGTTTCTAAAAATAATAGCTGTTTTCCAAAAGTATTCAAAAATCTACTGGCAGCCTAAAAGTGTTCTAAATTTTTTTTTTAAATGTCCAAGATATGCTGTTGGCAAGGCAAGACCATTCTACATATAAATCTACCTAATTGTGTTATCTAAATGACCAATTTAACCTCCAAATTTTTTGATGACTGATCTTTAGTAGGTAGGCGGAGAAATCAAGAAATTTTAAGTTTTTTTTTTTTGCAAGCATTTAAAGTTTTTTTGTCCAAGAAGGAGAAAGTGATATCCAATTTATTAATTACCAACACTGGACTACCCCAAATTATGATTACCATAAAGTCTGCCCACTTACCTCCCTGAGGGTTTGTTATTAAAAAATTGGAAGTTTTTCTTCTCTGCTACTGTTAGAAGTCATTTAGTCTGAGAAGTTCAAATTCATTATTTTGATGTGTAATTCTTGGGCGGATGGTTGGGTCACTCCAGATCATGATTACCAGCAAATTTTATCTAGAGTGACCATCCACCCACCTAAATATTTGTTATCAAAGATTTGAAATTTTCTTTTTTCTGTAAGCGTTATTAGAGGAGAAGAAGATAACATCTAATCTAGTGCTCAACGACCCGTCCAAGTGTTTGTTATCAAAGAAATTAAAACTATTTTTTTTGCAAAACTTAAAAGTTCTTTAGTTAAATAAGAAGAAGGTAATATTCGAACTCTTGATGGCCAATATTTGGGCGAGTAGGTGAGTTACTCTAAATTATGATTACCAGCAAGTAGTTTCAACTGGAGTCTTTACTCGCCCGCCCAAATGTTTGTTATTAAAGAATTGAAAGTTTTTCTTTTCGGCAGTGTTAAAAGTTTTTTAGTCAAAGGAGAAAGAGATGATATCCAATATTATCATAACCAATAGTTGGGCGGATGGGTCAAATTACAATTACCAACAAGTAAATGCTTTTTATCCGCTTATTTAAATTTTCCACTGTCAGTTATTCTCTTATGTTGGCTAGCTGCAAAAACGCAACAAAAGAGACTAATATATAATTTTTTATGAGAATTACTGGGAGGAAACATTTTCTTAATATACCCGCTAACATGTTATGTGTCCCAACCGTCTACTTAAGTGTTTGTTATCAAGGTTAAGGTAATGTTTGTGAGCTGCAGGAACGCGACAGGAGGAAATAACACAACATAACTAATTTTTGATGACAAACATTTGGACGGGTGAGTGGGAGAACACTTTTTTAAACTAACCAGTTGCATTTTATAATTTAAAAACTACTTCTAACCACCCGAGAGTTATTAAAGAATTGTTTTAATATGCTTCTTTTTTCAACTTAATGAAATCTGTCAGAAAATACCAAAATTTATTATAAACTGTTAAAAACTGCATCATTTTGTTTATAAAAAGTCAAAAGTGGCATAATTTGGTCATAAAATATTAAAATATTTTTAAAATGCGTCTTAAACCGGTTGAAATGCAAAATTTGTTTCATAAAATGTCAAAAATAGCAAAATATAAAAAAAATAAACAATTGTCCGGCTATAAGCTATTAAAAAAGTGTATACATTTTATGAAATCTTAAAGACATCAAAATCCAGCTCTAAAATACCAAATATATTAAAAAAAAAAACAAAATCTAGCATAAACTATGGAAAAGTAAATAATTCTTTTAATTGTGAAAAATAGCAAAATCCTATCATAAGTAGCGGCAGCGTGGGTTAGTTGCTTAGATGCTTGCCTCTCATGCTGGGGGTCCTGAGTTCAAATCCTACCCTGCCGTATATTATTTGTGAATTTGTCCACCGCTTCGGCGTTCATGGTTTCAGTGACAAACAAATTTACAAACAATAATCATCTCGCCTCATTTTCATCACTCCATACTCGGAAGGACCTTCGGCCTGCTAGAACCAGGCTGGTGAGGTCGGTAGAGTATAAAAACGCTAATTTCAATTCATTTCCTATCATAAAATATTAACATATTGTTAAAAATTGCCAAAATCCGGCCTTAAAACATTAAAATAATGTTAGAAAGCACTAAATCCAGGTATAAACAGTTGAAAAGTACAAAATTAATTTTATGGAATTTTAAAAATTGCTAAATTTGATCATAAGTATGAAAATATTGCCAAAAAACACAAAAAAGTAGTCATTAAACCCAGTCATAAATCATTAAAAATATTTTCAAATAGAATCAAAATCCGATCAAAATCAAATAAAATCCGGCTATAAAATATTAAAATATTTACAAACATTTAAAATTTGGTCATAAACTTTGTTGTGTAATCCGATTATAACATTTAAAAATATTGCCAAAAGTTCCAAAGTTTACCATAAACTATTAAAAGATTCTACATTCTATATATGACATTCTGTCATAAAAATATTAAAAAACTTTTTAAAAGTGTACACATTTTTGTGAAAAATATCAAAATTTAGCTACGAGATATTTTTTTAACTACATTTGACAATTTTATTATTGAATACTGCAAATTTAATTGAAATACTTGATGAAGCAGAACTGTATTTTAGAATTAAAAATTTGAACAAAAATAAATTAAAAAAGCAAAAAAAATGTATATACCTATTATTTAAATTAATACATTATGAATATTTCTAAAAATTTATTTGGATTATTTATTCGAATCTAAATTATTTAAATAATATTTAAGCAAATTTTATAAATAATCTACTATATACATATATATACATATATTTTTGGGAAAATATAATTTTATATAATGGGTAATTTTTTAAGCGTTTGGTTTTTAAAAATTAAAAAAGAAAACAGAAAATTTTCAATAATAAATAAAATAGTTTTTTAGAGCATTACATCAATGTCTGCCATTTACTTTTTAAATATTATTTTATGTAAATGTTGCTCGCGGCTACGCCTGAGGTGGCCCATCCGTAAGCTCCAATTTTGGCATACTTTTTCCAGCACTTTGGCTGGTATCTCACCAACGGCAGTTGTAATATTGTCTTCCAGGGCTGCAATTGTGGCTGGCTTGTCACTGTACACGAGAGACTTTACGTAACCCCAAAAAAAAATAGTCTAAGGGGGTCAGATCGCATGATCTTGGCGGCCAATGGACTGCTCCAAAACGTGAGATTAATTGCTCACCAAACTTGCCTCTCAATTGGTCCATGCGTGTATTGCGTGTTGTGTGGCATGTGGCACCGTCTTGTTGAAACCACATGTCAACCAAGTCTAATTCTTCCATTTTGGGCAAAAAAAAGTTGGTAAGCATCGCACGGTACAATACTCCATTGACTGTAACGTTGTGATTTTAATTATATTTATAAAAAGTATGGGCCAATGATGCCGCCGGCCCACAAACCGCACCAAACAGTGCATTTTTCAGGGTGCATTGGCAGTTTTTGAACTGCTTCTGGTTGCTTGTTAGACCAAATTTGGCATTTCTGTTTGTTGACTTACCCTTTGAGCCAAAAATGAGCTTTGTCGCTGACGATAATTTTTGATAAAAAAGTGGATCTTTATTCAACTTTTTTAAGGCAGCAAACAAACGACGTTGTGGTAGGTCACCCGGCTTCAGTTCTTGCAGCAGCTGTATTTTGTATAGTTTCATACCGAGGTATTTACGCAAAATCTTCCAGGTGGTCGAATAACACAAGCCCACTTGCCCACTAAACGACGACGAATTGACATATTGCGATCTTTATTAACACTGGCCGATACAGCAGCAATTTTCTTCTTGGTACGTCATGCGCAAGATAATCTAAAACGTGTCTACATAGTGTACAATTACTGGTGATCAAGATTTATTAAGATTTAATCTGTTTATGGTAAATATATCATACCCAAAGTTCTGTAGAATTATTGGCTTCTGCATCCTGATGTTAGGGAACATATCTGTAGAGTTCTATTTGAAGCCGTCAGTGTTCTATAGGTTTGTTACTATCAAGACAATTTTTGCTTATTGGTGCTTGGATACTTGGTAGAGGTTTTGTTCAAAGTTAGAGGTGCCGTCTTGTGATCAAACAATTAGTAAAGTTTTTGATAAAGTATATACTTAAAAGCTTAACCATATGTGGACTAAATTCAGAAATGGCATGTATAATGTTTAATACATTTTTTAAAGTTATGTTTTTTGTGTTTACATGCATCATTTCTGTATTAGGTGCGAACTGTTGTTTGAAGGTGTTTTTAAAAACGCTAACATTTTTATGACTATATCCAATATCAGGTAGGAATTTATTATTACTCTACAGTATCATACAACAATATATAAACTTTTTAAAAAACTGTATAATAAATGATTATTAGTAATAAACTATGCAAATTTTTATATAAGAAAACTATACAGTGTCACATTACTTTAATTATGGATTATTTACAAGGTAATTCCCATAAATTCTAAGCCTAAAACTTTAGGCTAAATATCAAATATTGTCAGTAAAGTGTGATGCTTTATTAACGTACGTGTAAAATTTCAATTCTCTACTTTGATTAGTTTTGTAATAATATTCAGAAAGACATCATTAAGTTTCAACTATGCAAAAAATTTGAGCGGTTATCAAATTTAGAAAATTTACCTTTTTATTCCACCGTGAAAGAATGAGCCAAAAGATTTAAATTGGGCTATGAATCTTTAAAAAATGACTTACGTTCTGCTTGACCAATAAAAGTAATCACAGAAAAGTCGATCGATTTTATCAAAAAATCTATTTTAAAGGTCTGTTAGGGAAGACAAGAAGAAGTTCTGCAATATATTGTTACAAGGAATAAAACTATATGGTCTTGTATCATAAACTTTTGTCTAAAAGGGAGTCCATAAAATTGCGGCATGCAGGTTGTATAGGTTGAGGGAAAATATTTGGGCAAAGCGTGGAGAAAAATTAACAAAAGGAATGAGGTTCTTGAACGACAGACAACCCACCTGTGCACACCGCAGAGGTTGCTCAACTTGCCATAAGAAAATGCGGCTTTCAAATTGATTATCTTTCTTATAGTCCAGTCTTAGCCCCTAGCAACGACTACCTGTTTTAAAAATTAAAAAAAAAAGCGTTGTTTGTTTGAAGTAGTGTACGATCATACTACTGGTAGCTGCACAACTTGACAAACGTGTGCAGAGTTTTTATCATTATGAGCGCAGTTTATTTTTTTAAACCTACTTATACGAATTGATGATTTGACTTCCATCTTTAATTATATCCTATCGTGCGCTGGAAGATACAACCAACTGGTTAAGTTTTATTATATTTTTTCCGGCAATCAATGTTTATTCCAGGCTATTTTTATTTAAGGTTGTTTAATTTTTAGATCATAAATACCTGATTTGAGTTTGCGAATTGCTGGGTAAATGAAAGTTAAGTTGAATTTTTGCTATCCTCTAAAGACATTGAACGTTCAACTTTGTTAATTAAAGTTTCAAATTTATTTTTCTTAAAATGTTTAAATAATGCGTCGAAGATAAATTAAAATGTCTGCAGCACTAAGGATCAGCTTGTGAACTTTTGTATTTGTGAAACTAGAATGTTCTACTGTCTACATTTTATTTCTGTTATCCATTGTTGGATATATGGATATAGGTCTCTTCTAAGTTTTTCTATGTTTTCCTGTCTTGTGCTTTTTCCATCGTGTTTGTGATTTTGTTCTACTTTGCTGTGTTTTTTGTTATCTACACAAATATAATAAAGCGTGGCGCAGTGGTTTAGGCATCCGACCGCTGTACCAAAGATTGTGGGTTTGATTCCCATATACGGTGATATACTTTTTACTTTCTATACGCACTCTCATTTCTCAACCCGCCTTGCCAGCGTGGGGTTTTACGACTAAAACATTTTCTGATGAAATAATAAAATTTCTTCAGTAGTTCGGAATCCACTTAAAACTGTAGGTCCCTCGTAATGTAAGTTGCCAGCATTACAAGCAGAGAAGAGGCTATGACGCCAGCAGTGGCGCATGAATGGCTAACGACGACACAAAATTGTTTTGTGTGTCTACTTTTCTATAGTTTGTATTGCATTTTTTTTTATTTTTATACTCTTATTTTAAATTCTTAGAGATTTTTCCAGCATGACCGTTTTTATAAAGTACGTGTTATTGTAACTTACAGGCGGATTTTGTTGTGATGATCATTCTGTCTAGTTTATAGGTGCGTACTGGTAATATACAAAAGTTTTTAAGGTTTCTCGGAATGTCTTTTGAGTATAAAGTGTTACTTCTGCCTTTTGGTTTTTTTGCCATGTTTAATTGTATGGTCAAGATAAATGTAGTTTGTAACATTTTCTGTTGTTGTTCTAGTTGTTACTTGTTGTTTTTGTTTTAATTAAGTATTTTCATATAGTTTTGTCAGCATAGTGTTTTTGTAAGGGGAGAAGGCAGAATAGGTCCAAATGCCATCCCAAATGTCAACCTTACCTGCGCGAGCGGTGGCAAGTCCACCCGGTACACCCTGCTAGAAAACAAACAAGGCTCTGACGACCGAACCACAGCGGAATAACTGTAACACCTGGAATTTAGGAAATGAAATTCCACTCAGACCAACCAAACATGCCGCACAGATTTGACAAAGTCAACAAGACACAAAACATGGAACAGACCACCAAGACACACGTTATTCCTAGCGACATACAATATAAGAACCATGAGATCCATAGAACACCTGAATCAACTCGAGGAAGCAATAAAATAAAATGGCACATTATAGGTTTATGTAAAACACGCTTACCTGAAGAGAAGTTTACCACCCTAAAATTGAAACACGCACTTTACCAATACAACAGCGAGGCAAATAGCAGCAACGAACTCGGCGGGGTGGGGATACTGATCAACAAAAACATCTAACACCTAGTGTGCAAAGTAAAATTTATATCTGCAAGAGTGATATACATCGTCCTGCAATAGAACAAAAGGTACAAGCTCCAAGTCATCCAAGCTTACACTCCTACAAGTAACGCCAATAACGAAGAAGCAAAACTCTTCTATGAAGATATCACTAACGCACGCAAATCCGAAAAAACATAATACCAAATAATCATGGGAGACTTTAATTCAAAGCTGAGCATAAGCAAAGAAAACAAAGATATACATAACATCGGAAAATTTGGATCAGGAGAAAGAAACGATAGAGGTGACATGCTGCTCAACTACTTACAAGACCAACAGTTATTCTGTATGAACACCTTTTTTGAAAAACCAATACAAAGAAGATGGACATGGCTAAGCCCAAATGGTACAGTGAAAAACGAAATCGACTATGTGGTATCCAACAATAAAAACATCATTACAAATGTATCCGTATTGAATAGCTTCTACACTGACAGCGATCACAGACTGCTGAAAGCACGCCTAAAAATAAACACAAGACTAACGAGAAGGAAAATGTTTATAAAGCAGCCTTTTCCCACCGTCGACTACCTGAAACAAAATAAAGAGGAATGCGAAAAGGAAATGGAAATAAAAATGGGAATAAAACAATCTTGGATCTCAAAACTTTGGGTATCAACAAACTAAACAAAAAGATCACAAATGACATACAAATTGTCAACAAGAAAATATGTATGCGAACAAGGCCACGGAAAAACAAAAAGTTTAATGAAAACACAATTAAGCTGATGAAAATAAGGGAAAACACGAAGCGAGATACAGAAGAATACCGGCAACTATGCAGAACTATCTGTAAGGAAATCAGAAGAAAAAATAGGAAGCAAAAAACCAAACTCATACAAGACACGATAGAGAACAACAAAAACATGAGAATTTTCAGGAAAACGCAGGTAAACGGAAGAACAAAAATTTACCAGATTACAAACAAGAATGGCATTAGAACAAACAACAGAACAGAAATTCTTGAGACCATACGAACATTCTACGCCGACCTATATTAAAGAAGCGCTGAAACAGCTAAAAAATGGCAAAGCACCGGGAGAGGACAAAATAACAGCTGAGATGCTAAAAATGTGAGGAACAACACTACTAAATTTGGTCAAATTACTTCTAAATAAATGCATGGAGAAATAACCACCAGCTGGAAAAATGCGGAGGTTCTGCTGCACAAAAAAGGGGACAACACCAATATCAAAAACTACAGACCCATAAGCCTGCTCTCACATATTTACAAGCAAATGACAAAAGATTTAACAAATCGACTAACCAACAAACTGTATTTCTACCAACCGCCAAAGCAAGCTGGGTTCCGGAAAAAATACAGCACAATGGACCACATACAAACCGTAAGATCACTAATCGAAAAATGTACAGAACACAACGTCTCGGTGCACTTAGCAATTATCAACTACGAGAAGGCGTTCGACTCAACCTACTTAAACAGATCTATGCAAACCTTCCAAGTGACCGTAGACAAAAACGTAAATACAGACAAAATTGGCAGAGGAGTCAGACAGGGAGACACAATCTCACCCAAGTTATTCACGCTTGCCCTAAAAGACATTTTCAAAAAGATGAAATGGCAAGGAAAAGGAGTAAACATAGACGGCAAATTCCTCACCCACCTGCGATTTGCCGACGACATTTTCTTAATCAGCTCAGACCTCAAAGAACTTGCAAACATACTCGAAGAACTAAACAAAGCATCCAAATTGATCATGATCCCCGAACAACAGCCACACCAAATAGATGGCCATAACATCGAAAAAGTCAAATACGTACCTCGAGCACCAAATAAGACTTGGAAAAGAAAATCAAGGAGCAGAAATTACCAGAAGAATAACACAAAGCTGGGCAGCATTTAGCATGCTAAGACATTTACTGAAAGACAGAGACACCTCAGTTAGCCTTAAACAAAAAGTATATGATTCCTGCATACTGCCTGTTACAACATGGAGACTATGACATGGACGTTAAAAAGTGCGAACAAACTGAGAACCTGCGAAAAAGCAATGGAACGAGCAATGCTTGGCATAAACCAGAGGGACTGGATTACAAACGAGGAAATCAGGCAAAGAACCAAAGTAAAAACGTGACAAAGCAAATGGCGGAGTTGAAATGAAGCTGGGCAGGGCATGTATCCAGTGAAGATACCGAAAAATGGACTAAAAAAATAACGCACTGGAGACCAAGAACCACCAAAAGAGGAACCAGCAGACCGCAAAAAAGATGGGTTGACGGTATTAAAGAGATCGCAGGAAAGAAGTGTCATCAGAAAGCGCAAGAAAGACAGCAATGGAACAATTCAATTTAAAGAAGGCCTACGTTCAGCAGTGGACAAATACGGGCTGAGGAGAGAGAGAGAGAGAGAGAGAGAGAGAGAGAGAGAGAGAGAGAGAGAGAGAGAGAGAGAGAGAGAGAGAATTTGCCGTCTATTTTGAAGTCTCTTTTGAAGTCTATGTTGTTTCATTGTAGACTTTTAAACACATTTTCAAGTGCTAGTGTAAATTGCAATATTGTATCCTCTTGCCTGACTCTTCTGCCAAGAGGTATTTTTCTTGTAATTAGTACTTTGTCAAATTTTATATGGAAAGTGGCGACTGGGTATATGTTTCTGATGATTTTTGTATCGGTGAATTATATTCTGTTGTTGCCTTTTCTATAATTTGTAAAGTTTGAAGATGTTCAAAAGTTTTAAATCTTTGGAATTTTGATTGCTTATCTGGCTGATATAAATCTAGTTTATTTGTAAATTTGTTTATTATTATTTTTCTACAAATTTTATGTAGTTTTGGTTTTGGGTCAATAATATTTTTATGTGTTTTTTTATGCTTTAGGTATTTTACTTTTTGTTAAACATATTATTAGTAGTATCATAAATGCTTTTTTGAGAGTGCTTCTACTTAGTTGTATCATTTTGGTTGTTATTTGGTCATCTCCGGGCGTCTTTTTATTTTTTTGAGTGCGTATTTAATTTCTGACGCTTTGATTTGTGATATATCTTCTAACCCCGTGCTTAAGATGTTCCTGGATGTCTTATTGCGGTTAGATATTGTAAAAAAATACAGTTTTTAATAAAATGTGGTAATAGTTAGTGCAACTTTTTTTTATTAGATACAATATTTCTTTGTTGGCTTCTTATTTTGAAGAAGTTTTGTTTATTTTGTTCTAATTTTGATTTTAAATTTTTTATGGATTTGTTGTTTTTAATGGTTTGGAAGATTTGGTTGGTTTTATATGTTCTTAGATTCTTTTAGATTCCTTTCCTATTTAGAAAGTTGGTCATAGTATTCCTTTTTTTGTTTTTAGTTCTTAGTCTAAAATTTTTGATGTGTTTGGAGTTGTATTTTTTTGTAGTTTAGCATTTAAATCTTGTTAATACAGTATATTTTTATGTAGCTATATGAGTTTATTTTTAAAGCGTGATATTTGTTTACTAGATATATAACTTAGCGATTCATAATAAGAGCTACACTGCGGTTTTTTGTAATTGGTTTTTCTAATACAGAATGTTTTAGGATTTAATGATGTTGAGTTTTTTCTCTTGGAGCTTTGTTTTGCATAGTCCATTTTTTTTTAGTTTTTTTTGTTTTCTTTTTGATGGTTGTTTGTGCTAATTGTTCTGATTTTATATGTTGCAAAGTAAATATGTGTATGTTGTTAGAGTTTGTCGTCTTCTTACCTTCCTCAAAATCTATGAGATTGTCTTTGTTGTTGTCGGGATTGTTAATTTTAAGTTTTTGTATCTTTTTGTTGTTTTGAAATTTGACATTTTATGATTAGTGTAAAAAGGTTTTGACGTTAAAACGTTACGCTTGCCCTGCGGGTTAGCAAGTTTGGAAAATATATTTTCTTACTTCTTGATGTAATGGTTATTCCGTTGTGCCTTGGTCGCTGGAATTTTTTTGTTAGTGAATGGCTTTTTGGTTTTCTGCATCAATTCGGGATAAGTCTATGATATTATTTTAGCTACGTCCAAAGAAGTTTTTTGGAACTAAGTTGATAAAAATGCTAATAATAAAAATGTTAAAGTATTTTAGTACTAACGTTTTTAGTTTTAGAACATCTGAAATTAGTTTTTGAAATAATGTTCTTGCTTCACTAATTTTGTTTTTTGTTATTGAAAATATGTAATATGCTTTGCATAAACTTTCTGTGTGGTTTTTGGTTGTTTTCTATTGCTGCGACAACTTAAGAGAAGCATTTAACTTATTTACATTTTTTTTTTATTACTAACTATAGCTATTAATTTGTTGTTGTTTTCTGTTATATATTTTTTTTCTTTTTGTCTGTATTTTTTCTTTTTTATTATAATATTTGGGTTGTTTTGAGGTAGTATGATAATATCGTGAGTGTCGGTTTTGTGTTTTTAAAGCTTTGTAATATTGACAGCCATTGTTGGAAGCTGATAGAGTCCCAAAGAATTTGATTAGTAGATGTTTAAAGGAATTTAGCTCTTGGTGCAATAGCGATGTGTCTGCATGGGTCTCTAAACATTGTGGATGATTTTTGTTTAAGCGTGTGAGCCCGCTATACTAAGAAATTTGCTTTTTACTAGATTAGTACAATTTTCTTAAAGATATTTTCCAAGTAATGGGGTATTATAGGAAGACCACTGTGGGTCTAATCTTACTTGCAGCTCGAAAAAATTGGTTAAGAAATTATACTTGGATTGGCGTAGAAAAACTTGATGACTAATGGACTTTTACTTTATTAGTACATCTACCGGGGTTGGTATTAATCCACATTAATTTTTGTGTATTTGAATGAATTTATGTAACCCAAATTTATAATTTTGAGAAAAGTAATAAATATTTGATGTGACAATAACAAAACAAAAATGTAATTTTGTCTGGATTTTTATAATTTCTGCTTTGAGTTTTAATTTGTCTTGAAATTGTAAGAAAGTACATATATGTTTTCTTGGCAAATTTGACTTAATTTTTACATTTATTCTGCAACAAGATTAATATAAATAAAATGCGGCCGGATTAATATTTAACAAATGGTATAATTACTTTATTTATTTATAATATGTGCGTCAGTAATATAAACTTTAAATAATTTAATCAAACACATTCTTTTATTACAATTGTAATAATAATAATAATATCGCATTAATTTGATGTGAGTGTATTAAATTTAATTAATAAATAATAAACTAACATTTACATTGATCAAATTGTGATTTTGTGTGTTGTGCTGTTGACATAGAAAGGTTAGTTGAATATATTGACCAAAGCTGAGTTTATTAAAATAATAATAATTTATATAAAATGTGTTTATACATTTTACAAAGTAAAACTGATTATTTTAAATAAACATAAAATTAGCAATACACTAATTTCAACATCAATTTAGGAGCACAAAAGTTTAACATTTTAATTTTAAACTTTGTTCACGATTTAAAATTGCTTTTTGAACTACTTCAAAATATTGTTGCAATTATAAAACTTAAAATTAATATTTTACTTAAGTCTACTTTATTTTATATTTTCAATTTGCATAATTAAATTCTGATTCATTTTATTATAAACTTTGTTATATTATTAATTAGTTCTATGGAACTTTGATTTATCACAAAAAATGTCAAATCCTCGCTGAAACTATTACATGGATCTAATTGCAGCGCCGAATGAAAGCGTTTTTTATGTGACTATAGGGGATGATTTTTTATCTCTGCGCTTCGGGCCGATCATTAGTGATGGATTCACTGATTGCTTCGATTCAATAGACGAATCTGTACTTGTAAATTGTCGTAAATGAGCAATTGATTGGTTTATAGATAAAAATATAAAAACATTTAATGGTATTGAAAAAGCTATCAACACTTTTAAGCAATTTGATTTCAATGAATCATTATTATTATGCAATAAGCTATCCATAACAACCAATTTTAATATATTTATGATATAATATTTTTTGTTTATTTTACTTTTTCATATCACACATGCAGCTTTTATCAATGTACTTTACAACATAATTTTATGGTAAACAATTTATATAAAATCAATTTGACTAAAATATAAATTCACACAATAAATTACACAATTTTTTGTTATTTATTGGAGTGTTCTATATTTCCCTTAGTAATTTGTTACTTTACCATTCAACAATACAACAATCCGTCAAACTTTTATTACTTCCCCAATTGATCTAACCCCGAATAAAAAAAAACGTTGGGAATGATTGATGTGATTCGGAGGTCCCTAGGGGACATGCTCAGATATATTCCAATTCGAAATGACATTCCACATGACCGAGACACAATCTTCTATTACAATTGTAAGCGTTAATTACAAGCATTAAATATAGCATTGCTGAACAAATACAACCTGTAACAAAAGCATCAGTCTACAGCGCAATATCTATTAATGCATCTTTTTGTATTTCCATTTATTGAACGGACACACACAATATGGCTCACGGCGTGTGCATGATGAAACGAACGAAGGCTTTGGAAAAAGGGAAATGAAATATTCATTTCCTAGGTAGAATGCATCGGAACATACATGCGCATTGTTTACTAATTATTTTTGCATTGTGCGCAATAATTTATATTAAATATTTTTGGAACCGGACATTATTTACCCGAGAAACTTTGCTAATTACAATGTTTTCTCTCGGCAAATTTATATTGCTCGTACTTAAAAGTTTCCCGTTAAATGTAAAATTTTCTTTATTTTATTATACTTTGTGAAAAGGAGGAAAGTTTTTATGTGTGCATAGCTGGATCGTCGGAGGATGTCCGATCAATGAAAACATCATTAATATACACAAAAACATCTTTTATGATCGACAATAAATGGCTACAGAGATATAATCGGAATTGATTGGAATTAGATTTAGTTTGAAAATTTATTAGAATTGTAAATAGTTTGAACAAACGCTGACTAAATTGTTGATAAAAACACAAATCTATAAGTTATATCTGATTATATGTACTTAGACAAAATTTAAAAAAATATTAGAAGCTTTATGATGAAATCGGAAATTATTTTTTAATATTTGTGATTTATTTATATTTTATAAATTAGTAAAAAAAACTTAAATAATCTTAAAGGATTAAAAATTATTATGTGGGCTTTGTTAGTAGAAGTAAAAAATCTGGCTGCAGGCTACGTTTACCTGAGCTAGTGGTTTATGAATAGAATCAAAGTTTTTCCACAATTTTGTGGGATTTGTTTGTCTCGTCTTTTTTAAGCATTTTTTACTGTGTATAATCATTGCACTGAATTGATAACGCATTCTGGCGAAAAAGCACGTTTCGATAAGCCAGATAAATGTAAGCACTCCTGACTTTTAAAAAAAGTGTGCTAGACCGGAAAATTTTGGGTGAACAAAAAGAATTGTTTTATTGCAATTATGATAGTCCAATGGTTATGATATTATGCAAATAGTCCAGCATTTAATTTTCGACATTCTCTTTAGTGGTAAGGGTGTGGCCGTGAATTAAATATTGATTTTATAGATTAAAATCTATTTTATTATTAGTCCCTTCAAATTAGACATTTGTCAAAGAAATTTTATCCACAGCTTAGCGACCTGTATACTTAAGTATATTTGGACTGTCTGAATACTGTTTTCATCTAGCGCACGCATAAAAAAGGGTGGTTTTGGAGTAATAGATATATATATATATTAATTTTTGCGTTTTTTTAATGGTTTTTTGCATTTTTAGCGAAAACTATGCATTTTGGTCAAAAAATATTTCTATTAAAAGTTGTAGAGCGGAAAATTTCCAATCGAAATAAATTATTTAAATTTTTCTATATTTTTTTGTTTTTTTTTGCTAGAAGGCGCGGAAAATAAAGTATATATTTTATTTGTTTGCACTTAAATCCAAAACTATGCATTTTGGTGAAAAATTACAAGAGATCAAAGTTGTATAAGCATCTGATTGATATTGGCTATTTAGATTTTCCGATAGTGAAAGCATTTTTGCTGAAGAATGTTGAAAAATGTCGCAAATTTTGACCTTTTGCTGATTTTTTGAGTTTCCATCCAAAACTATGCATTTTCTAGCAAAATAATAAGAGACCAAGGTTTTAGAGCAAACAATTTCCAATCGATATAGGTAAGATTTTTCTAATGATTGCCCGCCAGTGCGCGCAAAATTGTGACTTTATTTTCCACGTCCTCTAGCAAAAAACCGGAAAGTTATAGGAAAATTTAAATGACCTATATCGATTGAAATTTTTTTTTTCTACAATTTTTAATAGAAGTAATTTTTGCCTAAAATGTAGTTTTTGCTAAAAATGCAAAAAACCATTCAAAAACGAAAGAGACCATGCGATTCTTTGCATCAGCGTTTCTTCAGGTAACACATCAGTGATAAACGTTCAGTAACTGCAGGTGGTGCGGCAGCAGCTTCTGGGAAGAAGACCATGCAATTGTTTGCATCAACATCTCCTCAGGTAACACAAATATGTTTTTGAAAGCTTTGAATTATCTGCTAAAGACAAAGTTGCTTGGCAAAGAAGACTTTTTGATGCGGTTTGAGGCTGTTCTTCCAAATCAGTTCTGTTTGTGTGTTGTACTCTGGTTAAGGTGCAAATGCAAAGTACGGGGTTGCCCTTAGACTATCTGGAGAAAATCTATTGCTTGGTGTTTGACAACACTGTGGAGGTAGTTGAAAGAAAGCAGTTTGGCTGTGGATGTGATCACCTGGTGACACCAGACGGAATTTCTGTTCTTATGTTGTTTTGATTGGTACTTGGATTTGATTATTTGCCTTACATTGCGAATGGACCAACAGTTTTGAGTAGATTCTGAACCACTGGATTGATTATTTATATACTCTAAACCAGAGAACGTTTTTAGTCAAAACGCACGTCACGATGCAGGTAAAGGAGTGGAAGAGCGTATATGCGTCTGAAATGATATCAGTTGTGAGATTCAATGTTTGGTGCAGCAATCAGATGTTTAGACCATTGCGTCGTTTTCCCCCTTACGAGCTTGCAAGTTGAATATTTATAGGAGTGATGGACAAAGAACTATGATGCCATTGGATAAGTGAGACTATGCTTACAAAGCGGTATCAATTTTTGTCCATCTTTTTAGACTAAAATTTTGAGTCTCTTGTATGGTGATAGTGTCTAGATGTCGTTGAATGGGGTTCTATTATAGTTTAGGTGTCGCGGGTTGAAAACGTCTGACACACTCGCGGCACAAGCTAGTTTATAGTTGTTTAAGTTCTGGGCTTTGGCAATAGTTTTTGCGGTGTTTGGCACTGTGGTGGTACATACTGTTTAACCATTTGCATACCAGGTGTTAGGGTATAACGCGGTAGCTCATTATCGCATAAATTCTACCTAAAGTAGTGATTGGCGTAGGTTGTCTTTTTTTTAATATGCTTGTTTACTAAGTGCGCAGTACGTTTTGTTTTCAAAGTGATTTCTTGCAAAAGTTATCTGTTTTGTTGTGATGAACAACTATAACAAGAGCTTTTTCGGTTTTAACTGTAGGTTGTTCTGGTTAGATTTTTTGGTTTTTCTTTGTAGGTCAAATATGCGGATAGACGGAATATGGCTAATTTGTAATTTTTGAAATGCTTCTGGGAAGCAAGGACTGACAACGATGTTATCCGTGAAGCAGTCTTAATCCATTTTGTTATATATGATTATGTTACTGGTGTTGGTGACGTTAAGTAGAGCCATGACGTGGTTTAAAACGTTTTTATGGCACTTTCTCTTGACGTTTTCTACGGTAGTTGTTACCCGGGGTGTTGTTATCATTGTTGACATTTGATATTAAACCTCAATACGACGAACAGATATAGCGCCAGATATCTGTTTATGTCTTCATCATTTTGAAACTGGTTTCAACCAGGTCAAAGACTGTGTTGTTATGGTCTCTCAGATATGGTTTGTTATCATCAGAGACGGTTGCTAAAATTTGTTTGACTTCTTTAGAGCGCCTCTGTTGCTTGGTATTTTTTTGGGTTGTTGGAACGCTAAGGCATTATGGCCCTACGTTGGGCGCCAACTGTTATCGGATGCATTCCCCTAAGTGGTAAGGGTGTGACTGTGTATGTCCTTAAAAAGTTTGAGTTATCTCCCAAAGCCAAAGTTGCTTAGCAATTAACGCTTTCTGGTGCGGTATGAGGTTATTTTTCTATATCAGTTTTGTTTGTGTGTGTTGTACTTTGATGGAGATGGTAGTGACATCAGACAAAATTTCTGTTTATAAGGTGGCCAGAGTAATGTTTGTTTTTATGTTGTTCTGCTTAGTATTTGGATTTGACTGATTTTTATTTTTTTTTTCGGTCTAGGAAGGGAATTTTTCTCTCTTTGACAAGGTGTCTGACTAAACTCTTCTTAATATGAATGCCATTGGAAGTTTGTCGCTTGTTGGGCGTAAGTACTTTATGTCTAACTAAGAAAAATTAAATACGGGTTTGATTTGTGTAATGCACCTAGTGTGCCGCTTCATAGTTGTTGCATAGATTTTGTGGCAAACTACTGTTTGGGAATTCAGACTGTCGGTCAAAACCTGAAACTTTATTTATTTAATTAGCTAGAAACTGTGCGGAGGTTATAATAAACTTCCTAAAATTATTGTTGCTTGCTTGGGACAGGCGGAGGAACAGCTGATCTTTTGCAATAGGCTTTCCGCACACGATTGCTCCTTGCGTACTTTCGGGGTGCTTTTGGGTAGAGCAGTCTGCTGAGGATGAGCAGGTATCTTACCGTGAGCCTGGCCATGTCGACTAGCTATCAGTTTTACGTAAACCGGGCAGCCCTTGTAACTGGCGGTGTGCGGCTCACCGCACTCTGCGCATGTTATTACATGTCCGGACGCTTTTTTTGAAGCTGCAACCAAAACTTGGATGAGCTCCGGTACACTTGACACACACATTTGGCAACGACAGCATTGTTTAGTTTTTGTCAATTTTTTTTTTTGAACTTATCAGTACATCAAATCCTGCAAATCTCAGTAAGAAACTAAATCTCTCCGGTTTTAACACTCTGAGGAAGGGAAGAGTACATTATTGGGAAGGATTTCTTGTTCTTTGTTTTGCGTTTAACCGAGTTTGATTTAAATTCTTGAACAATGAGCTCGGTTTGCACCACGTCTGCTGTGTTGCAATTGTATTTGAGTGTTTTAGCCTTTACTACTTGGAAAGTACAATGCACTACATTAGAGCTAGTGCAGTGCTGAATAGCTAACCACAGACAGACACATTTCTTGGCACATTTGCATGCAGCGAGTAAAGTGGCACATTTACTTGTGGCGAGCGACTGAGCTTTAAGGGTTGGCCGGGTTGAAAACGCATTGGTTTTGATGGTTAAAAGTTTTTTTGACGCTGAAGACACTTGATTTGGAGTGGCTGATTCTTCAGCATCTTTTCCTCTGTTTAGGAGGAGTAGGAGCGTTGAGTTTTTTGCTAGCTAATTCTTAATTTTTTCTTTGTTGCTTCCAAACTTCAAAGTTATGAAGTTAAAGTGGCTATTTGCCGTGCAAGTTTAATTTGTAAACGGAAAACTATTTCTATTGTGACTTACCTAACCGCCTAAGTGTTGGTTATCAAAGGTTTTATTAAGCATCTCACCTCTTGTGTTCTTGCAGATTTTGTACACAAGAGAATGAATGTCAATTGTCATTTATATATCACAAAATTGTTGAACAATATACCAAGTTTAATTTGTGGGCGGGAAGCTTCTTTTACTGTGAACTACCCACCCGCCCAAGTGTTAGTTATTAAAGGATTCATAGTTACTCTCACTTCTTGTGCTCTTACAGCTATTGTATATAAGAGAATGAGTGTCAATTGTCATTTATATATCACAAAACTGTTTAACAATAAATCCTTGGACAACTATTTTTTGGGTGGGTAGGCGTGAACCAAGTTTAATTTGTGAGCGGTAAGCTTCTTCTACTGTGACCTATTATTACTCCTACTTTTTGTGTTTTTGCAGCTCTTGTATACAAGGGAATGAGTGTCAATTGTTATTTATATATCACAGAATTGATTAACAATTAATTGCTTGATAACTAACGCTTGGGTGGGTAAGCAGGAACTAAGTTTAACTTGTGGACGGAAATCTTCTTCTACTGTGACCTACTCACCCGCCCAAGTGTTAGTCAACAAAGGATACATTGTTATTTCTATTGCTTGTGTTTTTTCAGTTTATTTTGAGTGGGAAGCTTTTTCTACTGTGATCCACCCACCCGCCCAGGTCATTAAAGATTTTATTGTTATCCCAACTCTTGAGTTTTTGTAAATATTGTATACAAGAGAATGAGTGTCAATTTTCATTTATATATCCTAAAACTTAACAATAAATTCTTTGACAATTAACGTTTCAGTAAATGGGCGGGAACCAAGTTTAATTTGTAGGCAGAAAGCTTTTTCTACTGTCACTCAACGACCCGCTCAAGAGTTAATCATCAATGGTTTGATTAATATTCCCACTTATAGTGTATATTAGAGAATGAGTGTCAATTGTCATTTATATATCACAGAATTGTTTAACAACTACAACTAACACTTGGGTGGGTGGGCAGGAATCAAGTTTAATTTGTGGTCAGTAAGTTTCTTCTATTGTGACCCAATCACCAACTCAAGTGTTGGTCATCATTGGTTTTATTGTTATTCTCACTTATAGTGTAAACTAGAGAATTTTTTTTTTTTGGTGGTCGGATTCACTCTCACAAGGAAAGTGCCTACTAACTAAAAACCATCCCATTTTGAGTACCGGGAAGTTTGAGACGTAAGCCTCATAAACCTTCCACTTGGTTAGATTAGGTTGACCGGTCTTTGATAGAAGTGGCACTGTTTGTCCGGCTCTGCCAGTCTGGCTAGATCGGTGTTTAAGTGAATCGCTAAATTTGCAAAGTATTTCTCGGCGAGCGCCTCAAAATGTTGTCGTAGCCAAGTGATGTCTAGGTCGTTGTGAATGTCTACATTCCTAACGTACCATGCAGCTTTTACAATCCAACAAAGTGTTAGATTTTGAAATGCGTCGAGACGCCTTATATGACTGTTTGCCGCCGTTCCCCAGATTGGGTAACCAAACGTCATTTACGGTCTAATGATAGACGTATACATTTGGAGTTTGTTCCGAAGCGATAGCCCGCTGTCCCTGCGGAGCATTGGGACTAGCAGTTTTTTTTGCCGATTTAGCTTTGTCAAAAACGGCCTGAACGTGCAATTCGTACGTTAGACCTTTATTGAATGTGATTTCTAAATACTTTGCAGCATTTGACCATGGAATCGGTACGTCATCGATGAAAACGTTATTGTGCGGTTTAGTTCGTCGCCGCAAAAAGAGAACAGCTACGCTCTTTTCAGGATTGGCCTTGAGTTGCCATTCATTGCACCATTCTTAAAAATTGTCGGTTGTTTTTTAAAACCTTGTAGTGACCACCATAGGCAACCTTGAGCTGTAAAGAAGCGCCGTATCGTCGGCGTATTGTGCCATTTTTACCCCGTGTTTCCAGCCCGATGGCATGTCAGCAACGAAAAGGTTGAATAACAAAGGCGAGAGAAAAGAGTCTTGAGGTACCCCTGCCGTAATCGGCCGTGAGGTTAAGACATGATTTTGAAGCTTTACTGAACTGTTACGTAGTTTAATTGGTGTACTATAGAGTATTCACGCCTAAACCCATGCTGATGAGAGGTTAGAAGAGAATTTACTTCTGCGTGTTCTTGAAGGTTATTCAAAATTACTCTTTCTATGACCTTGCTCAAAGTGCATAGAAAACTGATTGGCCGATAGTTTTGACAAAACAGTCGGTCTTTCCCAAGATTTGGGATATTAATTACGTGTGAGCTTTTTCAACTTGAACGAAAATGCCCTGTACGTAAGATTGCATTGGCAATATTGGTCAGGACCATTACTGCTTTGTGCAAAAAGGCTTTAAGAGCTTTGTTTGGAATACCGTCAAAACCTGGCGCAGATCGAGCTTTAAGTTTAGATAGGATTCTTCTGATCCGTGACGGTCAACCGTGGTTCAACGGGATGTCGTCGTCAGGGCCATCCAAAAAGCGTTCCACCGCTCTTTCAACTCTTTCGACGTGCTCCGTATTATCTTCCTCTCTTGAGGGGGAGCATTGGAGTTCCAGGCTGTCAGCAAATGCTTCGGCTTTTCCCTCTATAGAGTATTGGAGCCCGGTCTCACTATGGATGACTGGTATCGAGACTTTTCTGTTTTGTAAGGCTTTGGCAATCTTTTACATCAAATTAGTATCCTTTGTGGTTGATTCTATGATTTCCTGCTAGCACTGATTTTTGTGCAGCCTTATAGACAATCTAACTTTTTTATGAAGGTTGTTTTGCCATTGATGTCTGGCGGCATTTTTCTTACAAATCAATGCTTTTATTTTGCGGAATAATCCAAGTGAATTATTTGCCCAAACCTGATAGGTTTTTGATGCCAGTTCTTTGATCTTATAAATAAATTCTGTGAGCTTCTCGACGGCTTATTTGATGTTAGCAATCTCTCTTATTGGAACAATCCTTTCTATGCTATCTTCCAGGTAACTCGAGAAAAGAGGCCAATTTGTATGGGTAACGAATCGTCCTCCTTTATCGCCAGATTTCTGTCCATAGAGTTCCTGAACTACCGGAATGTGGTCGGAGCTTAAGGCATTGATTGTCCTAACTTTAATTTGCAAGTTGACTTCCTTCAGGATTGCTATAACCGTCCCCTTGGTAACCTGCAAAGCTAAAGTGTGTGGGATCGTCTGTACTCAGTACTCGATACCCTTTAGACTCAACATGACCTTGCAATACTCGGCCTTTTGCGTTGGTTACCCGACTGTTCTAAGCTGGGTGTTTCGAGTTAAAGTCTCCTGCTAAGATAGTAGGGAACTGAGAAGATAAAACCGCGTCAAAATCCGCCATTTTGATTTGGTTGGTTGGGTTGACGTACCTAGATGCAATTTTGAGAGTGCCCAACCCCTGCACCTTCACAACTATTGCATTAGATTCTAACGATACAGTGTCTGGGGTGTCCACTTTGGAATGGTCTAGCGATCTCCTTGCAAAGATCACTGTTCCACGCCTCCTGTCCACCTCCGACGTTCCCAAATACGTGAAGGTATTTGGGAGCCTCAACGCCTGCCAAGGTTTGTGATTTGACTCACTAACCAGCATGATGTTGATATTGTGGTCGAAGAAGAATTCTTTCACATCGCCCATCTTTTTGTGAATGTGAAATATTTGCATTCCAAAAACATACTCTTAGTAGTACTGCGGGTGTATTATCCATTGTTTGAAAGACCAGTAAGACGTTTGACTATGGCCGTTATTCTCTGTTGAGACTTAATGAGCTCAACCAATAATTGGGTCATTTTGTTGTTTGCCGTGGATGGGGCTAGAGGCGCCACCATATTAGCAAATGACCAGTTAGGGCTTACCTCAGCTGCAGGTTTGCGGGGACCTAAGATTTGGGAAGCCTGAGATGGGGCCGGAGTGGACCGTGGCGCCGGAGCGGCTGCCGTTTTGTTTTTAGCCTGAGCGGCTATTATTTTGGTGTAGGGTATACACCAAAATAACCTGATGGTTGGCGGGATGAAGGCTTAAACACAGGGCACACTTTGAGGGTGTGTTCTTTGGGCATGCCACCGACCGGTGGGAACCCGAGCTGTTACGGCACACTTGGCCTGCTTTGAAGCATCTTTTGGCAGTGTGGTCGTAAACTTGGCATTTTTGGCATTGAACAATGCTTCCGCTCCACTTTTTTGGCTTCACTCGCACAGTGAAGCCAAGGATGACCTTAAGGTCCTTGATAGATTGGTTCTTCTCTCCCTTTTGGGAGTTGAACCGAAACCATGGAGAAGTGACCAAATTCGTTCCCCATTCTATGCACATTCGAGGGTTCAAAGCCCATTCCCTCTAGTGTTTGGCCCATCTTTTCCTCAGTGAGAAAGAGCGGCAGGTCGCGAATGACCACCTCCAAGCAGAGTTTTTCATGAAAAGCCCACGTGAAGTTGTTGGAGGTGGTTGTTTTGAGATAGGCCGTAGCCTTTCGGTGATCATCGTTGGTGTCCGGGGGTGACGCGGATGCCGTCGAAAGTATGTCTTGCTGACGCAATTTTAATTCCGCTATCTGCGAAGTGTTGCGAGTACTTTGGGTAGTTGTCTTTGTCAGTGATGTACAAGCCTGAGAAGCCTAATAGCTGTTATTTATTACCTATAGTTAAAAATGAGTATTTTGCTATTGTTTTACTTGACGTTGCATTTTTTTTATGACAAAGTCATCTGGGAATATTTGGAACTTTGTTCTTCTGGTCTTCAAAATAATTGTTTTTTTTTTTATATAAAACTAGATTAATGAAGGTGTGTAGCCTTTTTCTATTAGGCATTGGTGTGGTTGGGACCTGGTAGTATAATCTAGAGTTGCTTCATTAGATAGATTTTACATTTTTTTGAATTTTGATTTTTTGTTTAGTCGGGTTACACAAAGGTGTTGTCTATAACATTTTTCTTTTTGTCAACTTTTTTGCAAATAATTTTGTTGAATTTGCTGACAAACGTAATGTTAGTGTTTTCACTGTTGTTGCAAAAATAATAATTATATCTGTAATTAATTTATTTTATCTTATCTCATTTTGCTCTTAAGCCAAAGTGGGTAAGGTTGATAGAGTACAAAATATGCCAATTTTAGGTTTTTTAAATATTAATTAACATTTGAACCTATTGTAGAAATTACTAAAAAGAATTTAATTCAAAACTTCTATATATATATATAACATCATTTCATCTTATTTTATCATCACACGTTTTAGCCTCCTTACGAGCTTGTTGAGTTTGTAGTGTATCTCCACCACTGTAACAAAATGTAGGTTAAGTTTATGAAGAAGAATTGATACATTACAAAATTACATAACTAAATTGAGATATACGCGTTACAATTTGTTCGACTTTAGTGTGTACAATGATGTAGATGGGCTTTCCCTTGTGTTTACACAATACATATAATACATCCGCAACACAAAACAATATATGCGAGCCATTAATATCGATTGAATCAATCAATTATTAATTCATTGACCCAAACTATGACTATTATGCATGCACATTGTTATAACACTAACGTAATCTACATTTGAAATCATAATTCCGATCCATCTACGATAGTAATTAATTTAAATCAAAAGTTCAATCCAATTGAACTAATTAGTGGCACACAGACAAATTAAATATTGTGACCCATGCAAATTGTTAATTGAATTAGTAAATTGTTCCAGAGTCAAATTTATTACAATTAAAGTAGTTTCAGTCCATCAATGTTACAAATTAACTAATATAATACAATACTTTTAGTACGGGATTTGATTACACTTTACATTGTTCCAGCGTCCCTTCGGATAATTTAATTAAGGGCCGTGTTTGCTGCGGCTTGTAATACACCGACGACGGCCAACGGCGAAACTCAATTCTTGCAAATATAATTAATTCCGGCGTTATTGGAAACAATGCAATTTTTTTTCGAACCTATTATTTTTTCAATGCACAAACAAACGAGAAATTTAATTGGATTATAAATTGATTCGTATGCAGGAAAATATTTATAATAAAATATAAATACATTAATTAAAACATAAAACTGCAAGCGCGTTGTAATTGATTGTTTTAACATCATGTACATTCACGTCCCATTGAATATTTAGTTGGAAAAACGGGATTTTAAATGATATAAATTGTTGGTAAATATTTGCTGATTTATTAGGTTGTTCGATTTGTTATTAATGCAGTGACCAATTAAAATTACTCGATTTTAATGGCACTTGCTTTATTACTATTGCTTCATATGTTTAAACATGGGATACAATCTACTGTCAAATATTGTTTAATAGACTGAATTATACATTTATCAATGCATTAAATATGGATAATATTAAAAATTTGGTTTACAAAACTCATTAATGATTTCTACTGTTTCATTTGTGTTTAATAGCCGAATTATTGTCTAGATAAAAAACATTAGTAGAATATTGGTTATAACAACAAAATATATATTTTTAATTTGTGGTACAGTAGTAATATTATTGACATGGATAAGAACCCGCAGGCTTCAACAAAGCCATAAAATTACAGTACATTTTATTTTGTATTTTTATGAAGTTGGTACCTATTACCAGAATATGATCTTTGAGCAGATGAATCAATAAGCTTCAAAGCAACAGTACAAATAGTTCTAAACAAGTTATAAGCTAAGTTTCTCTATTGCGGAATAAAAAGAAATTGATGCTGACGGCGCCCTTTGCAAATTTTAAATATGTTGCCTTTACGCAGAGAAAAAATACTTTCAATTTTTTCTTAACAAACTTTTGGGCAGATGGACGTGCACTCTAGTTCAAACTACTTCATGGTAATCATAATCTTAAATGACTCACCCACCTGCCCAAGTGTTAGTGACTGAAAAATTGGTTATAACTTCCTCCTCATCTTCTCATTAAGTGACTTGTAATGCTTGCTGAAAGGAAAAACTTCTATTTCTATGATAACAAACACTTGGGTAGGTGGCTGGGAACTCCAGTTTTAACTAGAGATATAACCTCCTCTTTTTCTGAATAATAAACTTGGGGTGGGTCTGCACTCCAGTTTAAACTACATGATGATAACCATAAACTTAAGTGATTCACCTACTCGCCTAAGTGTTGGTAGTTAAGAAATTGGTTATAACTTTTTCTTCTTCTGACTAAGAGATTTCTAACACTGGCAGAGAAGAGAAACTTTTATTTTTTTGATAACAAACACTTTGACGGGTGGGTGGATACTTCAGATTATTATTACAAGCAAGTAGTATAAACTGAAGTGCTCACCTACTAGTTCTAGTGTTGGTCATCAAAAGATTGGATACTAAATTCTTCAATAAATTGGAAAATATTGAGAGGAAATTGATTGAATTTACTAAAAACATGTGTCAAACATGTCAGAATATATTTCTAAAATGGCGTCTAATATGATAAAAATTAACAAAATGGCCGCCAATTAATAGATTTTACGCCGATTGAAATCTTGTAGAAAAGTAAGAATAAATCAAAAAATATTGTAAAGAAATTGATGAAATTGACTGAATGTGTCAACCCTATCAGAATGTAATTTTGAAATGGGAACTAAATATAATTAAATTTAACAAAATAGTCGCTAAATAATAGATTTTTAAATCTTGTAGAAAACTAAAAATAATCCGGAAAATAATTAGACAAAATTGATCAAACTTACTGAAAACATGTGTCAAGCATGTCAAAATTTATTTCCAAAATAACGTCCAAATATATTTAAATTTAACAAAATGACGATTGATTAATAGATTTGACAAATTTTAATATGTTTTAGAAAACTAAAAATATTTCAAAAAAATTTTGAAGAAAATTTATGAAATTTGCTGAAAATATGTGTCATGCTTTAAAAATGTATTTTCCAAACGGCGTTTAAATACAATTAAATATAACAAAATGGCCGCCAAAAAATGGATGGATGGATGTTGAAAGCTTGTGCAAAAATTAATTTAATTCAAAAACTATTGATAAAATTTTTGCTTGTTTTAGCAAAGGAAACGAAAAAAGAGTTGATATTACATATATAACCAAATTTATTATGCAAATGTGTTACTCTTTACAGCATCATATATGACCTACGTACAGTGCTGCACGTTGAACATCGGAGTTAGTCAGTTATTAAAGTGGAAGCTCATTTGAGCTGCTATAAAAGAACATTTTTTTACCAGTTATTGTGTCACTTACCGACAGCTTAGAACTCAAATGCTTCCTTTCAATGACTGCATCTGATTTGAGCACGTCGAAAGGGTCTACCAAGAAGTCAATAAATAACTTTTTAGAGGACACTGACGATAACATATCGTTTGACCTTTGAATTAGAAAAATTGACTAAAAACTGAAAATTCAAATTCCTGTCTCTGACAAAGTTCCTAACGGAGCACTTAAATCTTTATCACATAAAGTAATAATGGTCCTAACCAACATTTCAAAATCTGGAAAAGACCGGATGTTTTCTTAAAACTACCGTTCAATCAGTCTTCTATGTACTTTAAGAATTCAAAACTACACAAAATTTAACAATCTTTCCCCGTCCACCACTATGAATTTCAATTAGATAACTCTGTAGTACACTAACTATACCGAGTGATTGACCACATTGTTGAAAGTTTTAGACTGAAAAAGAAACTAAGAAGGTGGTTTATATTTTTACGCTATAAAAGCCTCCAAAAAGGTCTGGCACAAAGACCTTATTTTAAGTTGCATAGTCTTATAAAGCTTTATATCTAAACTGCAAAATTCTAGCAGTTAAACTTCTATCACCTTTGACAGCTTTTTCTTTTTTCCGTGCCTTATCCGCTGTGGATATTTGCAACCATTATGGCTATCTTCACCTTGTTGGCGGATCTTCTAAACAGTTGGATTGAGGTTACTCCAAACCTCTGGCGCAGATTTTTAAGCCAGAATATTCTTCTCCTCCTTAGATTTTTTTTTGTCAGCATTTTTTCTTTCAGAATAAGTTAGAGAGCTTTATACTTCTCTTTGTGTCTCATAATATGTCCAAGTTATTTTAGTTTTTTGGCTTTCACGGTCATCATTATTGTAAGATCCTTTCCAACTCTCCGAAGAACCTCCTCATTTGTGACTATCCATCTTAGACAAAACTAGATTAGCACAAAACCTGTTTGTTGTTCCAAATTTAAATCCGGATCTAAATCACCATTCCGCAAATTACTGCGTCTTCAGTCTAGGGAACGACTACAAAATATGCACCTCATTTAGACACAAAAATGTTGAAACAGACTAACAACCGAGGTAGCACCAAACAGACATTAACCAAACTACAGTTAGGACCAGATAATATACGGTTTCAAAAAAGTCTATCAAGCAACGTTTGCCCATCTGCATAGTGAAGACAGTGAAATTAAAATGTACCCGCAAAAATATTATACAAAAACGCCACAACTATCCAAGTTAATATTAAGTTTCTAATCTAAATACTAAGATGTACTAACATAAATTAAAAAATCCGATTGCAACATCATGAATTCCCAAAGAAAGTGGACGCGACGGATCTGAATCTAAAATTGAAACTATCCTAAAACGTCTTCTGCGGCTCGTTCTTTGTAAAAAGAGGCAAAAGCTACGGCTAAAAGTCCAAAAACCTTTGTTGGTTAATGCCTCATAAAAATCAAAAAAATCTAGAAACTTTCAAAAATTTGTAAGGAAAAAAAATAAAAATTGCTACACCATTTAGACATTCTTCTTCTTTCTAACGATACCAAACTTGATTCTATGCATTAAACTACTGGACACTATTTTTTAGCGCAAAACAACTTTTTTTTAAGATTCTAAATCCGACCAACTTTTGACAACCGTAGGCGGCCGGGGAAGCAGTTATCATAAAATGTTAAGGAAGACGATTTGCGGCGGAATAAAAGATCTTTGGCGGGAGCTATCCGATTTGATCCGACAACAAAAGCAGCCTGTCAAAAAAGCAATTTTTAAAAATCAATTCGTTTTTCTTTAAAAACTGAACATTCAAATAAAAAATTTTTTTTTGGACTTTTGCGATTTGGGCGCGCTTTTGGAACGCCATAAAGTAAAAAAAAAACGGGGAAAACAACGTTCAATCGGGACAAAGCTGCAGTGCTCATAGAAAGTCAGCGGATCCAAATTCGTACAATAGACTTGTTAACAAGAATAATATTCTTTGAACGTCTAGGTTTTACAGCTGTTTCCTATAATACGCCAAAGTTGAAAGTTTGTGGTGGAATGAAGTGTGATTTTTTTTGGTAGTAAAGTGCTTTTTAATATTTACCTCAAAGTGCTTTAAAAGTTGATAAACTTAGCTATTTCTTTATTAGTTCCGACGAAATTGGCACCGTTGTCACTATATTGCTCACTATTTTTTTTTGAGCAATAAATCTTTCAAAAAATTGCAAAAAAAGCATCAGTAGTTAGGCCTGACACTACTTCTATGTGGAGCGTCTTAATTGCAAAACAAACAAATAGTGTCATGCATGCCTTGGTATACTTTTTTGATCTTCGGTTTCCAGTTTTTATTAAAAATTGTCCGCAATCTACTCCAGTTACCATAAATGGTTTGGAAGTGGCAAAATTATTTTTGTCAAATTGCTTTGAAGCATTTTATACAACTCTTTAGAACGGACTATGTTACTTTTAGATAATATTCAATGCATTCTTCTTATGTCCGCTAAAGTGAGTTGTGGCCAACAATGAAATATTTTTTTATGCTCTGTTTTTATGATGAGCTTTGTGAAAGTAGTATGCGGTAATAAGGTTAAATAATTTTAAGAAAATGATAATGATAATTTTGCAATTTTTTCCCTGCGTGTTGACAAATGTATTAAAACAAAGTAGTTTGCTATTCTCTTGCTGGTCTTCTTTAAAGTGACTTGCTTGCTCAGACAGAGCTAAGTTTTTATTTCATTTCTAACAACTTGGCAGGTTTTATGTTGTCTGTTCGTTTTACTTAGTTCACACAATTTTGAATAAGTTTTTTAATGTATGATTTGTAATGACCGATTATAGTTGGCTTAGTTTAAGAGTGGGTCTGTGTTTGTACTTACCAGGCATATTGGTTTGGGCATTTTCTTTTTGGGGGTGTTTGTAAGCTTTTTAAGGTTGGACTTAGGCTAATCTTTGTTTGGTTTACACAGCTATGCCGGATTATGCCCCTACAGACTGTTTTTTAGCAATAGTTTTATAGATTGCCTTCTTGATATTATGTTGGCGGGATTTTTGTGTGTATTAACATATTCCATTTGCTTGAGTTTGTAAAAAAGTTAATTTTTTTAACTCTTTTGAGCGACAAAGTTTTTTTTTCCAATTCCTATCAGTCTTTATCTAACTTAGGACTATGGTAAAGTCTGTTCAGCAATACATTTGGTTTATCTTTAGGTTTAAGAAACTTCTTAAATGATTTATAAGTTGCAATAGTAGCACAACAATATAAAGCAGAAGAGTAAGCCGTTGCTAATTGGTAGAGACTTTAATGCCAAGCCCCCCTTGTGTGACAAAAAAACAGGCGTGGTACGATTCTGCCATAATGGCGTAGCTGTTTGGATCTGATAATCCTTAACAAGGGTGGTTTTCCAACTAAAGGGTGCAATGGTAAGAAATCTATTATAGACATCATAATGTGCTTACTTAAAATGGCAGCAAAGGTGCAAGGTCGTTCATCTAAGCAACCACAAAAAAATGGAATAAATATCACGAGAAACACGTCTAAAGGAGAGAGAAAAACTAAGTCTACAGGTTGGTACACTAGCAAAATTAAGATGGAAAACTTGCAAAACAACTAAAACAAATTGTTCAGCAATGCTACCGACTTAACTGATAACATAATTAATTAAAGTTCTAGTTCAAACTACTGGTTGGTAATCATAATATGGATTGGCCCATCTAATCATCTATATAGTTGGTTATCTAGAAATTTGTTTTACTAGCGCTTCTTCTGACATAGAAACTTCTAACGCTGGCAGTGAGGAAAAGTTCTAATACCTGAACCACCAACATTTGGGCTCGTAGGCGGGCACTCTAGTTGAAACTACTGGCGATAATTTTGTTATGGAGTAGGCCACCCACTCACCCAAATGTTGGTTATCCAAAAAATTAAATTTCTATTGCTTGTTCTCACATAAAAACTTCTAACGCTGGCAGTAAAAGAAAACTTCAATATCTGGATTAGCAACACTTGGGCGGGTGGGCGGGCATTCTAGTTTAAAATACTGGTAGTAAATATGATATGGTGTGACCCACCCACACTCCCAACCAATTATTGGTTATTAAGAAATTTGTATCAACATTGTCTTTTCTGACATAGAAACTTCTAATGTTAGCAGAAAAAAAAATCTAATTTCTGGATTACCAATTTATTTAACTATAGCAGGCTCGATGGCAACAATCTAAACTACTTTGCACAGATTCGCCCTGAAATACAAAACAGCAAAGTGAAACATGTTATAAGAATCACAAAAGCAGGCAAAGCGGCAGGTCCTGACGGAATATACAGCAAAATGCTAAAGTTGGTTGAAGACTAAAAAATCAACATCCTCACAGATTTTTTGAACTCAATATACAAAACTGACATTATACCACAAGATTGGTTAACATCTATGTTTATTACCCTACCCAAGAAACCGCATGCAACAGGCTGCAATGATTACCGCATGATAAGTTTAATGGACTATATATTGAAGGTGTTTCTTAGAATTATACATAGCAAATTATATAAAAAATGTGAATCAAATATAACAGATACGCAACTCAAATTCAGCAACGGATTTGGAACAAGGAAAGCACTCCATGCATTTGGGGTATTAGTTCAACGCTACCAGGACGTAAATTAGGACGTGTATGCCTGCTACATTGACTACAGCAAAGCATTTGATAATGCAAAACACGAAAAGCTCATGAACATTTTAATAGGCATGGATATTGACTATAATGACATAAGAATAGTGTCAAACCTTTATTGGGGCCAAACAGCAAAAATCAAAATCAAAAACAAACTGTTAGATGACATTAATATTCGAAAAGGTGTCAGGCAGGGAAGTGTTCTCTCCCCAATGCTATTCAATATCTACTCCAAAGCGATATTCAAGAAAACACTCTTAGAAGACCCCGTAGGAATTGTTGTAAATGGTAGAACAATCAATAACATCCGATCTCACACGCATGATGAATAGCATAAAAACAAAAAGCAAAAAATGCGGTCTTTAAATAAACTTAACCAAAACAAAAACCATGTTAATTTCAAAAACCAAACAGCAAAACCATTTGGTAATAAACGGAGAACGCATTGGACAATCTTGGAACATGGATCAATGATAACTGGATATATAAACAAAAAATTCTAGCCTTTTCAAGATCTTAGTCTAGACGTAAGGCTAAGAATGGCCCAATGCTACATTTTTCCAATACTTTACTATGGCATGGAAAGCTGGACTTTACATCAAGAAACCACTAAAAGGATAGAGGCTTTTGAAATGTGGGTCTATCGCCGCATGCTGCGCATATTATGGACCGATAAAATCACCAACGTCGAAGTGCTTTGGAGGATGAGCAAAGAGACCGAAATCGTTTTCACTATAAAGAAGCCAACACTAGAGCATCTAGGCCACATCTCTAGAAACCAAAACTATGGGTTACTACAACTTATAATCCAGCAAAAAATCTAAAGAAAACAAAGCGTAGAAAGGCGGCGTATACCCTAGTGTAACCTGCGTGAATGTTTTGGGGCATCGTCGACGGACCTGTTTTGCTTGGCTATCTCTATTCACGATGATCAGCAACGTTTGACGGAGAAGCTGAGCCAATAAGAAGAAGAATTACCAAAACTTGGGCGGGTAAATGGGACATTCCAATTTAAACTACTGGCTGGTAATCATGATATGGATTGTCTTATCCTCTCATCCACATGTTGATTATTCAGAAATTGGTATTACCACTGCCTCTTCTGACATAAAAGCTTTCAATGCTGGCAAAACACTTAGCGGGTGGGTGGGATCTTTTAACTACCGACTGGTAATTATGTTATGCAGTGTTCCACTAGCGCACTTAAGTATTTGTGATAAAAAAATTAGATGACAATTGTTTTTTCCAATTTAGTGACATATCTAACGTTAGATTTGTACTCAACGGATCTAAAGACAACAAAAAAATATAATTTTAAAGCTATCTATTAGATTTTATTAAATTTTGACAACCATGTTTTCTAAAAACAGTACTACCAACTGTAAAAGTTAGAGCATAATCTATTTGATCAATTTTAAATAATCTTACAGTTAGTAGATTTGTACTAAGCAAATTTGAAAATAGAAAAAGTTGAATAATTTTAAAACTAAAAGCTTAGGTTGATTCAAAATTTTGCTTTTTGGTGAAACAAGTAAATTGCCGACCTGCAGAAACCTTGTCTAATGGCAAATGAAAACAGTTTATAAATATTGAACCGGAGGTTTGATACATTGTTCCCGCCCAAGTGTTTGTTATTAAGAAATTTTGCTTATTTTCACATTTGTTGCGTTTCTCCTGTTTTAAGTATGACAGATTGAAAGACAGTTGTCATTAATACGTCAACGGCGGTCACAATAACAATTCTTTTGATAAGTAACACTTGGGTGGGTGGGCGGGAACACAGTTTATAAATATTGGCCCGGCGGTTTGATATAGTGATTCCGCCCACTTGCCCAAGTGTTTGTTATCAAGAAATTTGCTTATTCTTACATTTGTTGCGTTTCTGTTGTTTTTAGTATGACAGATTGAATGACAGTTATTACTAATACGTCAAAGGTGGCCACAATAACAAATTTCTTGATCATTATTACTTGGGCGGGTGGGCGGGAGCAGAGTTTATAAATATTGGACCAGTGGTTTGATTCAGTGTTTTTGCCCACCTGCCCAAGTGTTTGTTATCAAAATATTTGCTTATTGCGTTTTTGTTTTTTTTAATATGACAGATTGAATGGCAGTTGTCAGTAATACGTCAGAGGTGGGTACACTATTAAAATTTTTAATAACAATTGGGCGGGTGGGCAGATACACAGTTTATAAATATTAAGCCGGTAGTTTGTCATCAAGGAGAGCTCACTCAAGTGTTTGATATCAAGAGATTGGAATTTCTTTTTTCTGTAAGCGTTAGAAACCTCTAAGTCTCAGGAAGAAGATGTGATATCCACTTTTTTTGATAACCAACACTTGGGCGGATCAGTGGGTCATTCCAGATTATAAAAACTATTGAGTAGGTTGAACTGGAGTTCTCACCCAAGTGTTTATTATCAAGATATTAAAAATTTCTTATCTCTGTAAGCGTTAGAAATCTCTAAGTCGGAGGAGGAGGTTGTGGTATTTAATTTTTTGATGACCAACATTTTGGCGGGTGGTTTGGTCAGATTATAATAACTATCAAGTAGTTTAAGCTGGAGTGCTCACTTACCGACCCAAGTGTTTGTTATCAAGAGATTGGATGTTTTTTTTCTCTATATGCGTTAGATTATTCTAAGTCAGAGGAGGAAGTTGTGATATCCAATTCCTTGATGACCTACAAATGGGCGGGTGGATGGTACACTTGAGAATATGATAACCATTGAGTAGTTTAAACTGGAGTGCCCACCCATCCACCCAACTGTTTGTCACCAAGAGATTGGAAGTTTCTTTTTCTATAAGCATTAGAATTCTCTTAAGTTAGAGGAGGAGATTGTGGAATCCAATTTTTGATGACAAACATTTGGGCGGGTGGGTAGGACATTCCAGATTATGATAACTATTGAGTTGTTTGAACTGTAGTGCCCACCCATCCACCCCAGTGTTTGTGGCGATAGGTTTCTGCATTCCTGACGGATATTTTTTTTTAGGGCTTCAAGAGTCTGAAGCTTGTTGACATAGATTTGTGACTTTAAGAAACCCCACAAAAAAAAAAACTAGAACGGTTAAATCGGGCGATCTTGCCGGCCAATGCAAATTACCAAAACGAAAGATTAGAGGATTCAGAAATGCAGCCCTCAAAATTTTGGTTGTGCAGTATGCGTCGTTTTTTTATCCTGTTGGAACCACATGTTCTTCAGTCTCAATTTGTCTAGTTGAGATAAAAGAAAGTCGTTGAGCATGGCTCTGTAGCGCTCGCCGTTCACAGTAGTTGTTTGGCCCTTGGCGTTTTTGAAAAAATAAGGCCCGATGACGCCTCCAACGTAAACACTACACCATACAGTAACTTTGAGCGGGTGTAGTGGCTCTTCGTGTGTTATACGCGGTTTTTTGGTACCTCAAAAGCAACAATTCTGCTTAATTACGTATCCACAGAGATAGATATGGGCCTCGTCGCTCATGATGTTTTTTGATAAAAAATTGTCTTTCTCGTGGTCAAGATGGCTTGAGCGTAGGTTACACGCGCTTGGTGGTCAACGGCTAGCAGCTGATACACTGTCTGCACTTTGTAAAGAAACATCTTTAAGTCTTGTATCAAAATTCTTTGTAAAAACTGCCGATTAATGCCTAATTGCGTGGCACGTTGTCTGGTTGATACTCTGAGGTTCTCTGCAACATCTTATCTTCAGCCACAGCCGCGATATTCTTAGCAGAACGGCTGCACCGGGGCCGCCCAGACCTGACAGCATCTTGTGTTAACTTACACTCTTCTAGGCAAGCAGCTAAACGCCGTAGTGTTTGCCCAGTTGAAGTCGGACGACAGGGAAATCTACGTCTAAATTTACGCTGCGTCAACACCACTGACGAATTATTAAGCAAAAATATCAAAACAATTATTACGCGTTCTTCAGGAAAATAGCGATTGATTCATGTCTTGTTGACTTGTATTTTGTATCTGTTTACTTCACTAATGTTAAAGCAGAACTGACATTACCGCCATTTGCAAAAATTATAGCATTTTCCGATAAGGTGGTGACCTTTACGCCAGTACTAGTACTATATGGAGCACCAACGTGGTATAATTGAGTGTCCAACAAAAACTTTAGATTGTTGATAAAAAAGCCATAAAGAAAAGAAAGTTTTCCTAATCTTTTACAGTAGCAGTCTATTTGCGGGTTGCAATATTGATGATCAATACATTATATTTATTAATGTTTAATGCGTCAAGAACTCTATCATGTATGGCTATGTCATTTTTGAGCCTTGTCAGACCTTCTAGTGTTTTACGCTTTGATTCAGCAATGAATTAAAAAGATTACGTAGATAAGTAGAAAACAAAATTAATATAATACATGTAAGATCCAACAGCAGTCAATTTTGCATCATACTACATCACCAATTACATTTAATTAGCTGCAAAATGTTTGTATTAAATGGCATAGTCATCATCATTTCATTATTTTTTTTGTTTTACAAATTTTTGCATTCTATGTGAATCTGTTTCTATCAAAATTGTTTTAAAGGTTTTAATAACGCAAACAAAGCTTGTAGAATCGTTGCGTGAAGTTTTTATTATTTGTATATCCGTAACTTTAAATAGTTTCTTCCTACAATTGTTGAAATATTTTTTACATTATTTGAAAATTGTAAATTATTTTAATTAATTGTAAAGAATTTATTAAATAAGAAATATCAAGCAATCAAATATTTATGTTTCTGTTGACTTACCTAAAATATACAACAAAAACAACAACTCCGCGACCATATTAAAAAGCAATTGTGTTCACTGAAGATTGAAGCATCAAATAAATTCCAGTAATAAAAAAGAAAACTTTTCCTAACATTCCATCATAACAAACTTCCGAAAAAACTTTTCTTTTCATACGGACCGGTCTTAACAGTGGGATGGTCAAAGCAAACTTTCTGATATAAATCCACCCAAAAAAAAAAAATTATCAGTATATTTACAACCCTCCATTTTAACATTGATCCTTAAAATAATAATGATTTAATAATTTATATTAGGGTGATCAACAATGCGTTAATGATGATACCACCCACGCGTCATTATTACAGCGTGGGATTAATTATTGATTCACAAAAATATATATGCGGCGAAATTTTAGCCCAGCATCATTGCTACCACCCTTGCTTCTCTTGGATCGATATCTTAACTTAATCTAATTTAATTCCGTGAAGGTAAGATAACTTATGCCGAGCTTAATGTTTGCAGTAAATCACACAAATTGAATATTAACTATAAATTAAATTCCGCAAGAGAAGTTATTTGCATAATTCGTGTTTTTAAGGGTGTATATATGTGACTGCGGATATCAAGCTAAAGTATTCTGGTAATAATTTATTCATTTTGAATAAAAAAAGTTTTTTAGGGGTGTTATATTAAGGACATAAAGTGGTCGGTTTTATCGACTTATATTAAGGGTTATTTGTACGTAAGCGAGTAATTTTTGATAAGTTTTGGAATTTATATTAATGATTTATTACTTGTCTCTAACGGTTAAAGTTATATTGCTTGTTTAATGATACTTTTAAATGTAACACTTTTGGTATATTTAATCTCTTCAATGGAATTATTAACTGTACTTATCTCTACGGCAAATGTTTGAAAATGTAATTTGAGATAACTTTTTTATTGTCAAAGGGTCTTTTGTAATGATTTAAAGGCGTGACGTACTTTTACAAACATTATATGTACATTTTTGTAATCAACACATAATTTTGTAATCTGGTTTATTGAATGACAGTTGATATTTTATAAAACACATTTTTAAGATAAAAGTTAAAAATTTATAAGTTACTTGATAAGTTTATGTCAGAAAGTTAAAACTTGATTTGTCAAATTTGAAAATGTTTACAATTATATACAGAATTGTGACAATTAGCAGTTTATATGGCAGATTTGTGAATTGGTTAACAATTGCTTTGTCGAATTAATAGTTGCCAGTACAAATAACAGATTTGTTGAGAATCTAATTCAAATTTTTAACATAGTCAATGTTCCGTTTTCAATGTGATGTGAGCATTTGTCAATTATGGACATTGTAGATTTGTTAGTTTTTGGTGTGGCTGGGCTGATATCTTTATCAGCAGTTGGTTGAAAAACGTATGGTAATGTGGAGTGAGTGCATTTGTTGACTGTTATGTAGTTCTCCAATAGCTACATAGCAGTCTACAACTTCCTAGATCAAGAAATACTAACACCACATTACCAACTATTTAGACAATTGTTATCATTCTAGCTTAGTTAGGTAGTCAATTTACGTGTTTTGCTCCATATGAAGATTTTAAACATAGACCATAGATTAAAGGTCATTACCCACTGGCGCTATCTAAGAGTTGGCTACGGCTAAACGAAAATCTACCCAATTAAAAAGTTATCCAAATATCTAAAAATATTGGTAGATATTACCTAAAAGCTGTGTGTATTAGGTTAGGTTACGACAGCAACGGCCACTTAAATTATTCCAATGTTTAGTTTTTTTTGTGGTTTGGAAGGGGAATTTCTAAAAACTCACCGTATCGGATTCACTTTTACGAGAAAAGTGTTTACCAACTAAACTTTCAGTTTAGATATTAGTTTTACAAGACCTAGAAAAAAGTTGTTTCTGTACAATTTGTAAAAAGTCTTTTGTGCCAGATCTTGTCAAAGGTTTTTTTGATTATAAGGTCTGTCACTTGGTTTAATTAATGAATTGCTAAATGTCTTCATCTGAAACTATATTAAGGGAGGGAGAAGATTGTTAGCTTTTGTGTGGTTTTGGAGTCTGTCCAGGATCACCCTTTTTATGACTTTAGATTGATAGGGCAATAGTCTTTCCATTCTATAGGAACGCGCCCAGTTCAAAGAGTCATTAGAGTTTGAAGCTGTTGTAATATGGAATAGGTATTTTCTCACTTTGTTGTAAAGCAAGTTTAAGATTTTACAATCTCTGAAGTCGCTATGTCTCTGCTATTGATGTTTGGCTGCATTTTTACTACGGATTAATGCCTTATTGTTTTGAGTAATCTAAGACTGATGCAAACCTGATGGGGTTTAGATGCTTTTTCTAGTGCTTAGAGAATTTAATTAGTAAAAAGTTTAACAGTTCTTTCTATGTTTTTAACCGTTTTGGTAGAACCAACCCTAGGATCGTGAAAAAAGACACAATTTAGATTTTTTTTTTTTCAATTGATCCCATAGCTCTAGTATTACCAGGTGGTTGGAGCTAATGTCATTTACGTTGACTTGGAAGTTGACGTTCTTAAGTATTGCTACATCACAACGTCCCTTTGGTAGCCCGCAGAGCTATAATGAGTAGGTTTGATCAAACCAACTACTTGTAATACCTTTTGCTCTACAGAGTCAAGTAACCCTCGATCTTTGACGTTAGTTATGAAGTTGATCTACTCCGGGTGCTTAGAGTTAAAGCCTACAGCAATTATTGTACAAAATGGATTATTAAAAATTGCATCAAAATTTCTTTTTTGATGCGATTTACCGATTGATTGTTGTAATCGGTTGATCTTCTGTGATCGGCGTTAGTGGCCGGAATTATGCGTACACCTACCGTGAAGTCCAGGAACAATTATTTTTTGGTTATTACAATTGCCGGATGATGCCGCCAAAGAGCGGAGCATCACACACCAATAACGACGCAGCGCTGTGGAGCGGAGAGGTATAAAGGTTTAACTTTTGTGTTACAATCCGGTATTTTTTAGTGCACGAGCTTTCGGTCCCCCAAGAGTCCGCCTTGTTTCTCTACTTTTCTTCCGCCCAGAGTATGTCTTTTGTTGTGTAGGACGTAATACTGCGCCAAAGCTAACAAGATCAGTGGTCTTACTGAATATTCTCTGGAAATGCACGCGGGATGGTATGCGTGTGACCCCGGATGGATTGGGGAGCGGGCAGTGTGAGGCGCGCCCGCCTCGTGGAACGCTGTTGTTGATTTTTCTTGCTTGTCTCCGCTGACGATTCCAGTACGCAATGAGGACACTGCCGGATGTGGTTGCCTATCGCTTCGGTAACATTCGCTCTGCAGATACTAGTCTATTTTGACCATCCGACAAGAACGAACTGGCAATTTCCGTTCAATTTTCAGGATGAATACGAATTCCTACAACAAACTAAGCGAGATGACGACCACTGCAATGTTCAAGGACAACCTTTTCCTAATAACAACTTTTACACCGACGACTGCACCGAAAAGGTTTAACATCCTTTCCGGCATTGCACTTCACGCCGCCGGTATCTACAAACAATTTACGGTACTGCACCATCCACTATAAGGTCAAGGATGGCTATGAATTTGACTTGGACAAACTTTACACCGACGTACCAACAGCAGGAAGCTTACCCTAAACTTCCTAACTATCTCTGAGTTGGCCGCGTTGCACCACTTGCAGCTGACTCGCGCCCGACACCTGGGGTACGCCACAAGGTGGTTACGCTAGAAGAAGTGGTGGTACACTCTTCACCACTTTTAGCTGCGCCAACTCTTCCGATGCGTGTTGTCCCTAACACGTATTCCGTAGCTCTGGACTCCGGAAATCTACCAACGGGTTATCCAATCCCCATGCTACATTATGACGGAGCATGTGTGGCGTGGCCGTCGAAACTAACGGTTTTCCGCATCTGGGTGACGTGTCCGTCGGAATCTTCTGGTTTGTGCGTCCTTGGGATGTGTCAGTTGGGGCTCTTTTGAGTCCGTGCGTTCATAAGACGTGTCAGTCGAAACCTTTGGGTTTATGCGTCCATGGGACGGGTCAATCTGAATCTCCGGGTTTGAGCACCTGAGTGGCGTATCCGTCGGAACCTTTGGGTTTACTAACAAACACAAAACAGTACAAAACCCTGCACAGGAAGCTCTCCTGGACTTGGACAGGCAACCTTTATAGCACACCACGGAGGCGTGCCGGTAACACGGGTGAGGGAATTTAGAACTTGTGGGAGAGTTAGAAAGGGTGAAGTCTGATTTAACGTTACCAACGGGGTTGAGGTTTGAAGCGCAGGTAATATTAGCTGCTAACGATTGTTTTTTCTAAGTCGTTGAAGGCAGCTAGTAGTCGGCTAAAAGCTTTTTAAAATAATTTTAAGAGGTAGTGACTTACTCTTTGATTATTTTTTTGCTGGCATTGGACTAACTGGTATCTCTCGTTGTCAATAAAAAACCCGTTGGTGACGATAGCTAGGGAGGAAGTTGCCTGTTGCCTGTTTCTGGATGGTGAGGTCTAATGCGGCGGGTAAAATGTTGTCCTTGGCTGAGACGACCTGGCGGTGCGAGTTAACGGTTTTGCTCTTGTTTTCTGATAGAGGGAGGCCGATGGATTAACTTTGTCTTCATCGGGATTTTTATGTCCGGGTCATCAATTCCACCGGTGTTTTAGGCAATGTTTGCTAACAAATTTAAGTGGCTTAAAGGGATTCAATTTTTGCGGCCATTTCTTTTACTTCCTCTGGATTGCAGATTTTTTTTTTTTAATTAATTTGTCTGAAAATTAAAAAAAAATTAACAGATTTATCCTTTTGATATCTTTCCCAATCCTTCTCTTGGTTTACCTCATGGATTTCAGGTGCTTTGGCAAGATTCCGCGTCAATCTCCTGACCGAAGCATTGCGGTCTTACACTTCCGACACGTGGGTGTATTATCTTACGTGTCATTGCACGGGAGCCGCTTCTTACACATCACAAACAACAATCTCCACTGGGACTACACGTTACCTGGTGAACTTCGCCGCCGCCCCTTAGGTTCACCCCGGGATGTGCCTGTAACAAAATGGCGCTCAACGTGGGGCAACCAAGAACATGGTGTTCTTACTTACTCCAGACACTCACATATCTTAAAAGGGATGGTGTACGAATTACCATCGACGTTGATGAAGACGTCTCACTGCGACGAAACCCAAATTTCGAATCAGGACCGCAGTATAAGTTGCTACATACCTAAGCGATACAATACAACCAAAGATTGCCAACTACTTTAACTGGGTAAGGTGGGTTCTACCCCACCTTTGCACAACCGCGGCATCAAATGCCTGCGAGAAAGCCGGCAACAGCGTTACGAGCAACCACCGGATCACAATCTTAAATATTGCGGCTGGATTGGGCTACTGTGCAAAGGCAAAAAGGCAACACGTGGCTACTTATTTGCCTTGCGCATAGAATACGCAAATGCGTGTTTTGCTTACACACCAATTGAATGTTTTGACTAGGGATTTGGACAACATGGGGCTACGTGTTCTTCTTCCGCTTACACAGTAATTGAGTGTTTTGGTCAGGTATCCGGACAACACGGGGCAATGAGGTCTGCCTCCGTTCAACCTGAACACCGTTCCATTGTAACTAGACAACCGCTCCGACAGTATGACGTGTAGAACAACAAAATTATGGTACCACCTAAAGCCGAACTCTGGGCTAAACAACAAACAATCAATCAAATACCGGTTGACCTGCATACGGGCTATTTGCATGCATACCGGCCACAGAGCCATACCGCTTCCAGGCACCAACGGAGCCTTTTGCAGTAGGCATGCAACAGCAAACTACACATATGGCTCCTAACTTGGACCTACAATACACCATAAGTGAACAGAAATAATTAATCCGCACCAAGGCTGATTGGAACCAGTTAGTACCGCCACAAGCTTAACGGGAAGTTTTAAAGACGTAAAACTCCTCAGAAGCCGCTGGACACTTGGGTTGGGAACAAACCCTTGCAGCCATTGTAAAAGCATACCACTGGCCAAAAATCCGAAAAGATATACAGACGTTTATAAGTGAGTGCATAATTTACACAAATACAAAGAAAGGAGCACTGTTAAAACGCCAGCAATCGAGAGAACTAGTTGCAAATCGGACCGTTTGACACAATCTGAGCAGGAAACAAGATAGTCTTAACTATAATAGACACATGCAGCCCCCGCCATCAGTTATGAGCAAATTTACCATCCGCCTGCTATAGAAATACCTATTTTACAGGTTTGGCTACCCAAAGATCATTCTGAGTTCCAAGACGCCACCAAACGCTAGCAAGTGATACATCATACCACCGCAACGTACCACTCACAAGTTAATCTAGAAGAGACATACGGAACTAAAAAAAAGTATCAGAATATTAACCAAACAACATCCAAAAAGCAGTTTATCCGCCAAACCAACGCGGCAACCTGACATAGCCCCAGCAAATTTCTGTTAAACAAAAACCTACGTCAACCAGGTGAATATGACAAACCCAAACAACAAACATTAAGGTTAGACCTAGACACAAGGTTACAGGACGCCAGACAGCGACAAGCAGAAGAGGTACCCACGCCAACAAATGCGGTGCACTAATACCAACCAGGTGACATGGTGATGGTAAGAGGTTGAGCCAAAGGGTTTAGTAACAAATGGGCCCAAAAAAGCTAATCACCACGGCGGACTCACAATGTTTTTAGATCAAAGATCAATACTACCGTCCGCCAACAAAACTTTATGTTGATGACTTAAAACCAGCACCGCTTACAGTAGAAAAGAACATCATACTACCAACGGAAGAAGAAGCAAATTTTGCTAAACCTCTACTAGGCGGCGCCACTAGACCATATCCAAGATTTGGCCGAACCCCCTAGCTACTCGGCTCAACCAATAGCGCTAAAGTAGAGGGGTATAAAATTATTTTGTTATTAGAGCAATAGGCATCTACATCTGGCAATGTTACGCTAAGTCCTTATCGTGTACCGGAATTGTCAGCAAAGACGAGCAGGCAAAATCAGCGACAGCGTTCCACAAGACGGGCGCGCCTAACACTGCCCGCTCTTCAATCCATCCGGGGTCGCACGCATACCATCTCGCGTGCATTTTATGTATAGTAACCAAGGAACTAGTATCAAGCTCAAGTTTACTGAATACAAGCGGGTTCATTCTATTTGCACTGACCAGGGCATCGCTAGCCGGCCACACTGTGAATCAGAAGCAAATTAACAGAACTGGAAAATAATCCAACCTGTGTGGTTGGGGTAATCTGGGTGATTACGTATGAGTGTGGATTAATTATCATTTATTATTATTATTTATATATATTCATTAATAATCATATATAATCGAGGCTTGTGTAGCTCTTAAGTGAGTCCAGACGATATTCAATAGGGCCACTGATCTTGTTAGCTCCGGCGCAGGATCTTGTCCTACACAACAAAAGCCATCCTCTGGGCGGAAGAGAAGTAGAGAGACGAGGCGGGCTTCTGGGGAACCAAAAGGTTGTGCCCTGAGAATACCGGTTTGTAAATTTTTTGTCCAAGAGTTAGTTGAGACCCGACTCCTGAAGAAGAATCATCGACCGGTTATACCGTCATCTTTTAATTTGGAACATGGAGTATTTGCAACTACGCAGGCTTCTACATCAACAACCGTTATACCCACTGACGACTCTAACGACTACCTAGACAAACCAACGCCTGCACCGGGATGTAGCCACGCATCCACCTCGGCACAATCCAACATTGCACTCCTGACCGGATGGTTTATCCCCATCCGGTCATTGCACGAAAACCGCTGGCTAATTTTTTTTTTGTTATTAGTGGATTAACCAAATTGTTTGATCAACTAATGCAAGAGGTGTAGTATAGTTAAGTGTTCAAACAGTTCTCAATTGCTTAAACTACTTTTGGTCTTGCATTGTGAACATTTGTCAATCTAGGAAGTTGTTGATTGCTATGTTTTTTCTTTTTTAGATGACATTGTTTTCTTTGTTCTTGACAATTTGCAAGCTATGCCGTTGATTGGTTGCTTTTTATTGTTATTCTTTTGTAGTAAACTTTTTTTTTAACAGCCGCGCGGTTTTGGTTTTCTTTGCTGCAAGGTCAAAGCCATTGATTTTTGGTGTTAGTTTTTATAGTTAGTTTATCTATGATTGCATGATTGAATGAGTCATGGGTACTATTGTTAGTTCAACAAGATGCCTCTCTGTAGTTTCTGGTTAAGAACGTAGAACGTTGTTTTTGCATAATGGATATTGCTCATTTCTATCAAGTGGGCGACAGTCTTTATCTATCATTTTGTAAGTGCGTTATTTAATTAATAATAACCATCGTTAATAGAAGTATCTATCTACTATTTTTGGATTTTAGTTTTTTGAGTTGCTTGATTTTATCAAGTGGGTGACAACCTTTACTTGGTGCGTTTTTTGAGCAAAAACAACCTCTATTAGTAGAGGAAACTACGTACTATATAGCTGAGGTACAGAGGAATCAACTTTTATTTGTTTTTTTTATTGAATATATTATTGGTAAAGGTAACTATAGCATTTTTTTATCTTGTTTAAAGTTCTGCTTGATTTCTAGTCTCTGAACAGTATTTCTACATTTCTACATTAAATGTGACTAACATGCAATTAATTTAATTTTACCTAAAATTTTGTTGCATTTGCAAAGTTGCCATTTGAGTATTTTTGTACAAACCTAATCTTTTAAACACCTTGATAATTTAGCTTTTATGCTTTTTAGCATTGTGTTATTTGAGTATTCTTATATAAACCTAGTAGCTCAAACAACACATTCTGTTGGTTGTTCTTCAATTGCTGACTATTTTTGGTATTAAAATTAACAAACACATTGATCCGTTTCGAAGGACACCATGTAAATTTTGCGTTAGTTTTTAATTTAATTTTATATTATAAGTGTTATACTACGGTAAACATTTTAGTTGTAAATCTTAATAATAAAATTGAGAAACACATGGATCCGTTTCGAAGGGCCATATGTGAATGCGGTACACAGTCTAGCTGTTAATTAAAATTAACATATACATTAATCTGTTTTGAAAGACCATATGAATTATGCGTCAGTTTTTAATTTTATTTTAACAATAACAATAAGTCACTTTTGTGATGTACAAACATTTTTTTTTTAATTGCGACATTTTATTATAAGTTTTTTTATTTGTATTTCACAATTATAAAATTAATTGCTTTTTAGAAAAAATTAAATTCTCAGAAAAGTAATTTCTTGAATCATATTTTATTTGTAAGATTATATAATTTTAAAACTGCATTTCTCCCTAGCCAATTTTAATTCATTCAGGTACAAACTCATTTAAAACTAATTCTACTATTGGCTTCCGATTTCCATGCCGTAGCCTCAACCCAACACCACCACAACCATCTAAAGTCATATAAAAGTTTCTTATTACTTTTTAAGAGAGTCGAAAAATAAAACTATTATTGCCCGACGCTCGGAAACTTTTAATAGGTTTCCATATTTAACCCACTCGCGGCGAACGTTTCTGCCTCTTTGCGCGTCCGCGTCCGCTGCCGGCCACGAAACTCGACATTTGAATATGAAATTTCGCGCAAACATGAATAAATTGGAATATATGATTACGGTTGTGTTGCTGCCAGCTTCTCTGTGCCACTTTATTTATTTTAATAACGATATGTGTATTCAATAAATTAAGCGGGAGAGGTTTAATTGGAACGTAAAACGGATGGAGGATTTAATTTAAAATTCAAACATTATTATGCAGCAGATTTTAATGCAATTTATACCAGTTTCACGGGAAATATATTAAAATAATTCTATTTCTGGCTTGGTTAGTTTTACTGAATAAAAAGCTTTTACTGAAAATAAATTACCTAATGACTATTTTTACCAAATTAGAAAGTTTTAAATTAAAACCTAGAATATTAAGTATTTATTGTTTTATATTTTCTTTGAACATTTTCCATAAATCCTTCTCAAAACCAAATTTAATCCAATTTTTTGTCATTCTTTCTAAAAAAAAGAATTAATCCGTAGTAATAAATAATAAACCCGAGGAGATTTTTCCTCCGGGCCATAAATTTTTGCATTACCGCTCGCCTTGTTCGCCGCCACATTAAAGTTAAGATTTTCCAACAAACAAAAATAAATGCTCGATTCAAAGGGCCTCATGGATCCGGCTTAGTAAGCACCAGTAGCAGCAGCAGCAGCAAACGCACATCTACAGATAAAAAGGAGGAAATTATGATGCAAACACGCGGAATCACGGACGTAAGTCGGGAATTTATGTCGTCGGCATTTTTATATCTTTTGTCTAATTAATCATTGCGTTATCTATCTTTTTCTCTGCAAAGCAGCGTCGTTTTGTAACGATAATCCAATTATATTTGTTGAAAAACGTTTCTTTTTTACCTTGTAATTGCGAGGGTTTGTAATTAATGAAATTAACTGCACGAAGAACTCGCTTAATGTTGAATTATGAATAAGCCAGTCAACAATTTTATCAATTACTTTAAAATGATTAAGTCGTTTAATTTGTTCTCAAGCTCATGTCAATGACATTTATATCTTGAAAATAAAGACTTTTCTCAAGCATTTAATAATAATTGTAAGAAGTTTTGCATATTAAATTGCTCTGTAAAACACTACTAAATAGAAATTCTTGTTATTTTACAAAAAGAAGAACATCTTTACATTTTAGTAGAATTTCTTTTATGTTTAGTTTCACAAATATTTGACAGCATTCTTCAGTCGTTTTTGTTGCTTCTGTGTGTGATAGTGTATCCAGACATATAATACTTTAATAGATATGCAATTTTTTTTAAATAAATCAAATACAAATTATTTAAAAAAAAAATTTGGCAAAAAAAGAGAATTTTTTAACGACTTTATTCAAACAAGCTCTTATCGTCTTTTTTAGTTAACTGCTACTAAATTTTTAATGTTTCTTTTTACTATTTTTTTAACTGAAAAACTTCGAGCTTAGAGATTTAATGAATAGCCGCCATAATAGTGGTGTGGTAATTAGTTATTTTGAATTTTTGGCAAAAATTGGGTACCGAAGGATCAGCAAATTTTTCACATTAGAAGATCTAACCCTTCATCAAATTAAACCAACCTTCTTATTCTACCGTGAAAGAATGAGCCAAACAGTTTAAGACGGGCTATGATGTTCTATATTTTGATTGCTTGATGGAAATGTTGGCTGGTGAACGACAACACTATTTTTTGATATCTCTATCTTTGTAACAGTTTTTGTTCCAGAACCTTGATGGTGGTTTTGCTTGTCGCGGTATCCACGGGAGCACGGGAGTGTCCTCTAACCATTTTGTGCAGGACTCTTTCAATGTCAAGATGTAGCTGTTTCCTGTTTTGATTGTGTTTACGGGACCTACAAAGCCTATGGCTATCTTTAACATGGTTTTTCTGGCTATTGTGACGGTGTTTTGGGTTGCGTAGCTCCGACTTTTACCTTTGAGCACGTCAGACACCTTTTGATAAAAGTTTGATTGTCTCTTCTTATTTCAGGCTAATGGTAGGCTCTCAGGATAATTGCAATCGTTTTGTCTATGGACCAAATATTTTTTTTCAATTCTGCGTTTTCTAAACAGTTGGTTTGTGGATGGTTATATGAATGATTATATGGATAGTTTTCCATTTTGTTGATGAACTGAGAGCCATTGTCAATCAAGATTATCTTCAGGTAGCCATGCCGGTGGAATAAGCGGTCCTTTATGAATTTGACGCAGGCTTTGCTGGTGGATGCCGGTACGGCGATCCATGCACGATAAAGCATACTTGTTTCAGGCTTATCTTGTTTCACACAGTTCATTGGTTACGAGACAGTTGTTGCAACTGAAGTTTCCGCCTACTCATCCAAGTGTTTGTGAATCAATTTTGTGATCACAAACAGTAGGGTGGGCGGGTGGAGTACTAAGTTCAATGATTGCGGAACAGTAGTTTCAACTTTAGTTCTCGCCCATTCAATTTTTTGATTGGGTGGGTAGGCAGGGAAGACAGTTTATTGGTTACAAGACAGTAATTGTAATTAAAGTTTACGGCCACCCACCCAAGTGTTTGTGATTCAATTTCCTAATCACAAACAATTGGGTGGGTGGGCGGGGCACTAAGTTCAAATGATTGCAAAACAGTAGTTTTAATTTAGTTTCCGCCTACCTACCCAAGTGTTTGTGATTCAATTTTCTAATTAAAAACAATTGGGTGGGTGGGCAAGGCACCAAGTTCAATAATTGCGGAACAGTAGTTTCAACTTTAGTTTTTGCCAACCCAATTTCTGGATTGGGTGGGTAGGCGGGAGGGACAGTTTATTGGCTACGAGACAGTAATTGTAACTAAAGTTTTCGGCCACCCACCCAAGTATTTGTGATTTAATTTTCTGATCACAAACAATTGGGTGGGTAGGTGGGGCACTAAGTTCAATGATTGCGGAACAGTAGTTTTAACCAAGTTTTTATTATGGGCAAATAGCTTGGTAATTAAAGAATATATTATTTAACTTACTGTTTGCGTTCTTGCTGCTTTTTTTAGCAAGAGATTGATTGTCAATTGTTAACAATGTAACGGACAATAAGTTTGCAATAAGTTTCTTGACTACGGACGCTTGAGTGGGTGGACGTGAACCAATTTTTGGTTGTGGGCGGGTAGCTTCTTTCACTGTGGTCCACTCACCCGCCCAAGTGTTGATGATTAAAAGATATATTATTTTACCCACCTTTTGTGTTCTTGCTACTATTCTTAGCAAGAGAATGATTGTTAATTGTTAGCAATACAACAGACAATTAGTTAGAATAAGTTTCTTAATAAGAAACGGTTGGGTGAGTGGGCGGGAACCAAGTTTAAATTGTAGGTGGCAAGCTTTTTAAAATTTGGCCCACCTACCCGCCTAAGTGTTGATGATTAAAAAATGTATTAATTTATCTACCGTTTGTGTTTTTGCTTCTATTCTTAGCAAAAAAAAAATGATTGTCATTTGGTAACAATACAACTGAAGATTAGTTTACAGTAAATTTCTTGATTACAAACGCTTGGATGGGTGGGCAGAAACCAAGTTTAACTTGAAGGCGGGTAGCTTCTTCTACTGTTACCCACCCACCCGCCCAAGTGTTAGTAATTAAAGAATTTATCATTGCACAATTGTTAGCATATAACAAACGATTAGTTTAGAATAACGAACGTTTGGGTGGGTGGGCAGAAACCAAGTTTAAGTTGTGGGCGGGTAGCTTTTTCTACTGTGGCTCACTCATCTGTTTAAGTGTTGCTGATTTAAGGATTTATTATTTTACCTACCTTTTGTGTTTTTGCTGTTATTTTTAACAAGAGATTGATTGTAAGTTATTAGCAATGTAACAGACGAATAGTTTACAATAACTTTGTTGATGGTATATGATTAAAAACGCTAACGAAAGTAATCTTTGGCCGCTCTGGCCAAAACTTAAGTTGACAAAGTAATGCAGAGCAAGTTTTTTTTATATATGGGTCCGTTACTTGATACAAGCATCCAAACATTCACATGTCTCTGTGCTGGTATTTAATCACCTTTTCCCTGTTTGCCGATTTGGTACTTGGGATTTTGGGTTTGGGTTGTTATTTTGTGGTGTTTTTGTATTATTTCCTAGATGTTGGTACTCTTCGTTTGTGCACGGCGTACTATGGTTGCCAAGGTTTCTTCTTCTTTCTATGATGTCCTGATGGTTTAGGAGGTTTAATTCTTCCGACGTGTGTTCTATCTTGAAAACCAATTTTTATAGAATTAAGGTCCCGCGGGTAAATTTGGACTGCATTCTTAAAGTTTTCTAACCACACGAGAGTTTTATTATTGGTTCTGAGTATAAAGGGTTCATCTTTCAGATAAATTCGGTATTTGTTGATTGCCCATATAATTGCTAAAGACTTCAACTTGTTTCAATTAAAACTTGTTTGTCACATTGTTAGTTTAGAGCTAAGGAATGAGGAAAAGGGCACTCAGTGCTGAGGTCTAATAGCTTTAGCGTTCTGTCCATGGCTGTTTTAATCTTCTCAAATGCTGTTTTTTCCACGGCGATTTAGACCAAGGACTTTTCCTTTCTTGTAACTAGGTATTTATTCTCTTAGCAACGCTCAAGAAAACTCTTCAGCTGTTTTTTTGTTTTGAGGCTGCGTTTAGTCTCAAATTAAGATGGCTAAGGTACTTTACGGACGTTTTTTTAAACAAGCATTTCTTTATGTAGGACTTTAGGCCGTATTCCTGGAGTTGCTTAGCGTAATTAAGGAACAGAAATAGAAGTGCCAATTTGCCGAAAAATTTGATATTTCTAAAGATAAGTTTATGTGCCATTGATTATATGTATCTTATTAATCGGACAAAGTGTCAAAACTTTAAAATCCGTAAACAATCAGGCAAATAGTAATTGATTGAAAATAAAAAGTCTTTTGTTTTGGTATGTAAACGTTTTTTTTTTTTATTTCTTTGTTTAATAATTTTGGTACTTAGCTCTTTTGTTGCTTCTGCTCTTCAATTGTTGGAGTATTCAAGAATATTGTTTAAATAAACGAGTACAATAATCACTAGCAGGCCTGCCAGCACCCAAGACATCAACTTTTGGAAAGTAGCGGGTGCATTTTTTAGTCCAAACAGCATGACCTTAAATTGGTAGGTCCTACCGATGGGTAGGCGGTCAGGCAATTGTGACCTTCACTCATGGGGATTTGCCAATATTTGGTCTTCAAGTTAATCTTGCTGAATATCTTGGTTGGCCCGAAATCTTTTAGTGTCTTGTGGATCTTTGGGAAGGGTGTCGCTGCTTTTTTGGTCACTTTGTTCAGCTCCTGGTAGTTTACTCAAATCCGTGTAAAGTCATCATTGTTCTTGATTAGCACGACTGGTGCACAGTAGATGCTGAAACTTCGTTCTATAATCCCGGTAGTCAGTAGATTAGCCATTTTGTTTGCATTGTAAGTGTACCTTGTTGTTTTTACGGGTGTCTGGTTAGTGAGTTTGATAGTGTACTTTATGGTCTTTGTTGTAGTCGAGGTCATCTATTTGTCAGAAACTGTCGGGAAGTCCTGGACTAATTTTTTGAATTTTAAATTTTGTTGGCTCCGGAAAAGCGCGTTTGGGTAGCACGTAGCACGAGAGATTTGTGTGGTGCTATCCCCTTGAGTTAAGCAGATACCTAATAGATGGTAGATTGATTGGCGCTTTTTGCCATAGTGTATGCACTTTCAGGTATAGTCGATGGTGGCCCCGTTCATCCAGGATTAAAGTTTCTTTTGAGTTTGGTTTCCTATGAAGAAAAATGAAAATGGTGTGATAGCTCAATGGTAGAGCACTTGCATATCATGCGAGCAGTCCGGGGTTCGATCCCCGAAATATGACTGAAATGATAACTTGCTCTTTATCCACCAGCGTGGTTCGGAAGTCACGTTTTAAGCTGTTGGTCCCATCAAACCACTTTAAACAAGTCGTAGACTTACTGTGGCGATGTAAAAAAGCCGTAAAAAGCATAAATAAATAATGATAACATTCGTGGTTCTTTTGCTGGTAGTTTTTATCATGGCGACCTTGTTTGCGCGACCTTGATATGCTGCGGTTTTTTTTTTTAAGGTAGTGAAGTGTTGAGAATAACTAATGCATGTCAATACCTTTCGATTTCTTCTCTGCGTAAGTCTTGCTGTTAATGTGTTCTAGTCATTGTCTCTAATGTGATACTAGTTTGAGGTGAGCTGGTTTTGGCCTTGCGGATTTCACGCAGTCTGCTGCGGCCGCACATGCTATTCCCGGCCCACCTTTCCCTATATCCCATGTTTTTGCCTTACTTTCTACACTGGCATTCTTCTCTCTTTTCTTCCACTCTTGTGTTATCTTCTTAGTTTTTCTATATCTTCATTAACTTCTTCTTCGTCGTTCCTATCCTCTTTTTTCACAAATATTTTGTGCAACTCTATTAAGTGTATCCCCTTTGGTAGTCCTTCATTAGTTTTTCGTGTCTCCTGGTTACCAGATATACATTGACGTAAAGTTATAGCTAGTCCCGCTATCTACTATTATTTCAAATTAAAGTAACTGAAGTTGTTTTGATTTCAAATTAAAGCAACTGAGGTTATATTTGTATACACAGTTAGTTAGTACATGAGTTTTGTGAGATTATTTTATTTTTTTATTTTTGATGTTGGTTTAGGTTAACTGAGAGTACAGATAATAAATTAGATTAAACGCAATGAGTTTGTTATCAAATTTAACCAACTGCATTTTTTATTATTGAGGTCATCTCACTGATGACCTCGTTTATTTACATTTATTTTGATTTCAAATTAAAGCAACTGAAGTTATATTTGTGTACTTAGTTAGTTAGTACATGAGTATTTGTGAGGTTATTTTAAAATTCTAATTTTGAGGTTATGGTTGAGGTTAACTGAGGGTACAGATAATAAATTAGAATAAACACATTCACTTTGGTATCAAATTAAAGCAAATTAAGTTTTTTTTATTATTTTTTTATTATTAATATATATAATATAATTTTATTCAGTAAATTTATACAATAATCAACTGAGGGTACAGATAATAAAATGATAAACACATCGAGTTTAGTATTAAATTAAAGCAAATTTAGTCTCTGCAATTTTTTATTAGTGAGATTACCTCATTTATTTACATAGTTTGATTTTAGCTTAAAGTAACTGAGGTTACATTGTGATACATATTTAGTACATGAATATTTGTTAGATCATTTTAAGGTTTTGTTTTTGTGGTCATGGTCGAGGTTACTACTTTGAGGTTACTAAAGTTGTCAAAAGTTTAAGTTACATTTTGTGTATTATTTAAAACTTTAATGTTTAGTAACTATTATAGCAAGTTTGGAATCTATTTGAGTAAAAAAAATTGTTTTTTTTAAGTTGAAGTTACAACTGAGGTCACATTTTTCTAAATATGTCTTGTGGGATTTAAATTGCTTTAATTTTATACCAAACACGCTATAGGTATTTTGATAAATTGATTTTGTGTCTTTAGTAAGTTTGTACAATGAAGTTATTTTGAAGGTCCTGGTTGAGGTTAACTGAAGTTACAGAAGATAAATTGAGTTTGGAATTAAATTAAAACTAGGAAAACTTTTTGTGGTGTTGCGTCAATGAAGTGTCGTGTCTGGTTGTTTTTTTTTTTTGTTTAAAAGAAAATCTTCTAACGACCAAACGTCTCAAATTTACTCTCAAGAGAAAAATGCCTACCGACTAAAACCCTCTTAATGTTGAAACACCTAGAAGTTTAAGACCGTCTGGCTTATAAAGCTTTTGTTTGGCAATGATAAATTTGTGAAGTGGATTAGGATGGGGTAGAATGGGGTGTTAGCCACTTAAGTTGATTTTGTGTCTTCAGTAAGTTTGTACAATAAAGTTATTTTGAAAGTTATGGTTGAGGTTAACTGAGGGTACAGAAGATAAATTGAGTTTGGAATTAAATTAAAGCAAATGTAGTCTTTTTTATTTTTTTTATTACTGAGGTCATCTCACTGATGACCTAATTTATTAACACAAATTTATTTAAAATTAAAAGAACAAAAGTTATGTTTGTATACATAATTAGTACATGAGTGTACAATTTTGAGGTTATTAAAGTTGTCAAAAATTGTGGTTACGTTTTGTGTATTATGTAAAACTTTAATGTTTAGTAACTACAATATAGCAAGTTTGAAATCTGCTTGAGTAAAAAGTTTTTTTTTTAAGTTAAGATTACAACTGAGGTCACGTTTTTGTAAATATGTTGTGTGAAGATTAAATTGCTTTAATTTTATACCAAACACAGTATAGGTGTTTTGATAGTTTGATTTTACGTTCTCAGTAAACTTATACAATAATCAACTGAGGGTACAGATAATAAATTGATAAACACATCAAATTTGGTATCAAATTAAAGCAAATTTAGTTGCTATAGTAGTAGAATGACCTCGTTTATTTACAAATAGTTTGATTTCAAATTAAAGTAACTGAGGTATATTGTATTACATAGTTAGTAGAAAATATTTGTTAGGATTTTTAAAATTTTTAATTTTTGAGGTTATGGTTGAGGTTGAGGTTAACTGAGTGTGAGTTTGGTTTATATTGAGGTCATCTTACTGATGATCTCATTTATATACACATATTTTTTTAAATTTTAAATTAAAGCAACTGAGGTAAAATTGTGTTACTTATTTAGTACATGAATATTTGTAAGTTTATTTTAAGGTTTTGGTTTTGAGGTTATGATCGAGGTTACTACTTTAAGGTTACTTAAGTTGTCAAAAGTTGAGGTTACATTTTGTGTGTTATGTAAAATTTTAATGTTTAGTAACTATTATAGCAAATTTGGAATCTGCTTAAGTGAAAAGTTTGTTTTTTTAAGTTGAAGTTACAACTGAAGTCACATTTTTATAAATATGTCATGTGTGGTTGAAATTGCTTTAATTTTTGTACCAATCACGCTATAAGTATTTTGATCATTTGATTTTGTGTCCTCAGTAAATTTATACAATGATTAACTGAGAGTACAGATAATAAGTTGAAACAAACACATTGAGTTTGGTATCAAATTAAAGCAAGTTTAGTCTCTTTTGCAGTTTTTTGTCATCAGTAAAATGACCTCATTTATTACATATATTTTGATTATAAATTAAAACAACTGAGGTCATCTCACTGACCTCACTCATCTCACTAAGGGTAAAGATAATAAATTAGAATAAACGTATTGAGTATGGTATTTTGATTTTAAAATAACGCAACTAAGGTTATATTTTTATACGAAGTAAGTACATAAGGTTATTTTAAGTTTCTATTTTTTTGGGCTATAGTTAAGTTTAATTGAGGGTACAGATGATAAAAGTATAGTATCAAACAAAAACAAATTTAATTTTTTCTGCATTTTTTGTTAACGAGGTCATCTCACTGATGAGGTTACAACTAAGGTCACATTTTTGGAAATACGTTATGTTGGGATCAAATTGCTTTAGTTTTATACTAAACATGCTATGAGTATTTTGATCATTCTTTTTGTGTCTTCAGTAAATTTGCAGACTTTGGGTATAATGTTTGGTCTTGTTGCTCTTACGGTGGCTTTGTTTTTTAGGTTTTTGTGCTTTGACTTGACTAATTTATGCTTTGTGTTTAGCGGAAAATGCTTATTTTTGGGTAATATTTGTTTCAATTGTAATAGCTATAGCCAGTAGTTGCTCAAACGTGTCAAAGTTGAGCACGTTAAAGGCCTGCTGAATTTGGGGTTTGTTATCAGGGTATTAGTTAACTTTTTGGCTCAAGGTATAGCGATAGTCATTGGTATATTGAGGCTTGTCTCTTCAAAAAGCTTTTTATTGTTTTTTGGGGTTTGTGGTGTTTGTTGAGCAATTTATACCTAGGTTGGTATATTTTTTTATCAACTTTGATAATTTTGTACATTGGGTAGGGCTTTTGGTTGTGCCGCTCCTCGAACTTCTGAGCGTTGTTTTTCAGGTTTTTCAATAGCAGGCGATGATGGGCACATTGTACTGTGCAAAATGTTATTTCAGGCGTGCAAAGAATTGGCATGGGCCTTTGTAGTCATATTTTGACTACAAACATACATTCTCTGCTTGCTTACCTTGCCAAAGCTTCAGGACGACCACTGCTCCGGTACTGCCACGTTGCTTTCCAAACAAAAACAAAGACAAACTCTACGGAACTGTACTCTGGAGAGTGAGTCAGCTCCACTTTGTTTGACATTTTTTAGCTTTTTTCTATTAAAAGTACCGGAAACAGTCTCTAATTTCAGTTTGAAATTGCTAACAAATAAAACTTAAGACAAATATCTAATTCTAGTGAGGTAAAGTCAACATAATCTTTAACAACTAAACAAAAAAAAAAAATCTAAACTTTAAATGTATTGAAAAAGCTAACACACATAAAATCAGCTGCCATCTATATAAAGTGCAACAAGAATACCAACAAGAAACATTGGGCGTAACTCCAAACTTTGCTTACAATTTGGAGTTTTTTTGGTTTCAATGTAACTGAAAAACATCCAGATGACTATATTGAAAAACACAAAACTGTTTCCAAGCATAGCACTTCTACCCAAGGTCACTTGCGAGAGTTGTACCATTAAAAATCTTGCAAGCGTAAAGTAATGTACAGCCACTTTGAGCAAGAAACATGTAAAATGTGAGCGTGAGAAAAAGATGCTAAAACGCGCAAAGGCATCAGTACAACGGAGCAATCAATATATTAAGTTACATATTAGAGTGGGTGTAAATGCTGCTTAAATCTATCAACGGTAAATTGTGTGTTCCTCTTTGGTACATGTAGAAAGTGTAAAGTTGCTTCAAACTAACTTTGTTGAAATTAGTCGATACTTGCTTCCGCATTTATGGCGAAAAGTTTTTGAATATTGTATTAAATATTGTCTAATGAACTGGATAGTGTCCACAATGTCTACAAAATACAAAAATAATGTAATGTATAATGCAATAGATAACGCTACGCCTACTGAATGCATAAAAAATTGTGAAAATGACTTCGATGGTGTAAAATAAGTAGAATTAAAGAAATAATTAAATATTGTGGATGATTATTTATCATGTTTTGAAAAATGCTTTTTGTGTAAGAGAAAGTTCTTACTACAATCGTTTTGTAATAAATATTTATTTACCAATTTAATAAATGAACTAAAACCATGTATGAAGTGCCTCCCTATTAATTTGCCTGAAAGCAGATTCAATTAATAGCTTCGCAATTTATTCATTATATAAAAGTAATTATGTCAATGGAACAAAAAAAACGTATTCAACATCTTATAAAACCCGGATGTACACGCAATATTCATTACATAAAGTGCATTTACATCGATTCCGCGCATCCGCCAACAATCTTTCATAGTAAATTACGGCTGATGCTAATTACCACTCATAATTTCCCACATTACATTCAATGCATATACAAAACCATCCATCATACATTCGTTCCATTGTTAATTAAAAAATGAAGAATTCAAAATGGGAAATGTAGCGAGTTCGTTAGGGATGAATTAGTTCGCTGTGTTTACAGAATTCCCGGAAGCGGATATCGAAAAATGATATTAATTTTACTATTTGTACATTTTTCCAATAGTATTGCAAATAGTGATGTATAAATATGTGTTTTTTACAATCAATTTAAATAGTTTCTTGTATTTCAATCAATTTCATCCTTCACTGTATTAAATCGCGATGACAGATTAATCAGAATTCATCGCACGAGTAGGGGGTGACAGCATGTAAAACACGTGCCAGACACGCACGCGTGTTCTGTTGATTATCGGACCGGAAACGATTCTATCGGAGTAATGATTTTTAAGTGTTTTATTTATTTATCTCCGTGGCGTAGTCGGTAAACGTCGGGTGCAAGGTTTTATTGCATTAATTATAATTAGTGGGTTGTTTGGTAAGCGATCGATTGTTGTCCTAGAAAATGGCGGCTTGGCTCTTGGGAAAATATACAATCAATGAGAAATAATATTTATTGTGATAATATTTGTTGTAGGTACATTGAAAATTGCCGTTAAGTCGTGTGTAAGGAAGGATATGAAAACTAAGGATTGTAAATATTTTTCTAGTATGTTAACGATTCCTTTCAGTGTATTATGTAGATGCTATAATATTCTTGTATAAATTTGAATAATTAGAATATTCAAATATGTAATGTTTTGTAAACAATAAGGTATAATTTTGTATTACATTTGAACAAATTAAATTAAACAATAGTGCATGCCTCTTATACTGGCTGAACACATCGTTTATGAAGTTTAAATGATGAATGCATTACCATTTTTCAGTTTTCTTTTACTTTAAAACATTCTTTAGCAGGCAAGATCTATTAGATTGTAAAGACATCTCTAAATTGATAAATTAAAAGAACAATTAAAGAACGGCACATTACAGATCCTAGTGGTACCCCATTGACTAAAAATTTGCTAGAAGCTTAAATTTTGGAGCCGCACAAAACAAAATATTTTAGAATAAGAGTTTTTTATCATTTAACTAATTTCTGTTTAAAATTGCAATGTTGGCATTCATTTCTTGTCTTGGTTTTTTGTGTTATTCTTTGTTGCGCGGTGTAGATCTGCTTCAAATCTTGAGAAACTCCCTCGAGTGGTTTTTTAGGTGTAGAGGAGTGGTTTTGGGACAGGATTGATTAGCATCGAGTGCAGACCTGCTGATTAAGCCACCTAAGGGTTTCCAATTGCAATCTGAGGTTACGAGTTTGAACGACGTTTAGACAGCACTTATGCACATTGTTCCTGTTTTACTTTAATAACACTATTTTTTACTTTTGCTATAAAAACTTTTTGTGGTATTGGGTACGATGAAGTGTCGTGTCTGACTGTTTTTTTTTTTTTTTAAGGAAAATCTTCTAACAACCAAACGCGTCTAATTTTCTCTCAAGAGAAAAGTGCTTACCAACTAAATCTTAAATCTACGCTTAATTAAACGATAGTTAACTTTAAGGGTAGTTTTAATTTTTATTGCATTTCACTAACATATTTTAAGCGTGTTTAGCTAACAGAAGTTTACAATAAATTAAACATGGCAACATTTCTAGTAATTTTACAGAAACTGTTGGTATTTATGTCTATTTATTAAAAGCTAATAGCGTGTGTCAGTCCAGATCATATTAAATTTGTACGTTGTAATTAATATTGTTGCTTAATAAAAGAAATAAAGCCAGAATACCACTGCAAAAAAATTAATCTTTACGTTGAATTATATTTTTAGGTTATGTTTTTATTAAGCCGACAATATTGACCGCTTAAGTTAAGGGTTCCTCAAAGCTATAAACTCTTTCAAATATGTGGTGCAACGAAAAAACGTTTTAAGGGCAATTTAGATTTAAACAATGTTGGTGCAAATGGGTATTAATGTCGAAATACCAGGAAGTTTGAGACCTTGGGGTTACGATTTAAGAACTTAAGGTTACGATTTGTTTATCCAATTGGTTAACTTGTCGTTTATAGATTCTTAAAACACTTTTTGGCCAATATTTAAATTTTACAATTTTGGACAAACTATGGAGCCCCGAAGAGCATCTTCAAAGTCAAATAAATGCGTTTTTCTGTATTTTTGAATGCATTTTGTTGCTATTTGCAAATAGAATTTCACAAAAAAGACTTTGACATATCATAGTTTAATCCTTCCTAAATGTACTGGTAAAAAAATTAATCAATTATCGAATTATTTGTAGACTCAGCAATGAAGGGGAAGTTGCCGTTTTTGTTAAAATACTACAAATCAAGGTAGCGGTCGGTATGGTCTTAATTCATTCAACAATGGCGTCCTTTGTAGAGACGCGAAAGATAAGATTCCTTGACAACAATCACTTGGACGGGTGGGCGGGCCACTCTAATCAAAACTACTCAAGCGTAATTTTAAACTTGTGTTCCCGCCCACCCACCCAAGTTTGTGTCATCAAAAGATTGGATATCACTATCTCCTTCCTCAACTAAATAACTTCTGACATTTGTAGAAATGCGAAACATAAAATACCTTTATAAAAACACTTGAGCGGGTAGGCGGGGCACTCCAATTAAAACTACTCGCGCGAATTTATAAACTCGTGTTTCCGCCCATCCACCCAAGTGTTACTTATCAAGGGATTAGATACCACCATTTCCTTTTTCAAAAGAAGACTTTTGACGTTTGTAAAGACGCAAAACATAAAATCTCTTGATAGCAAACACTTCAATCAAAATTACTCGCGCGTAATCTTAAATTTGTGTTCCCACTCACCCACCCAAGCGTTAGTCATCAAGAGATTGAATAACATTATCTTTTTCTTCGACAAAATGACTTCTAACCTTTGTAGAGTTGCGAAACATAGAATCTCTTGATAACAAACACTTGGGTGGGTGAGCGGGCACTCCAAACAAAGCTATTTGCGTGTGATCATAAACATGTGTTTCTCAGATGAAGGTCGTATAAGTGACCAATGGTATAAGTATAGAACCGGATTTTGTTCTAGAGTTACAAGCCACTGTTCTACCGCAACAATAAAACTAGGAAATTTTTAGCTATTTTGGTTTTATCAAAATCATTTCAGAAACAAACCCAAAGTAATACTAACAGTGTATTGTTCATTAATGATTGTCAAGAAAAACGGACATGATTTTTTGGTAAAAGTTGCGCGAGAAGAGCAACTATTTTTTTGTTTGACAGAGAAACAATGTTTGTTTGCTATAGTCATAGCAGGTTTGCGATGTAGAAGTTTTTTTGTCTTTTCTATAAGAGGCCATTATTTTTTTATATGCTTTGCATCTTTTGAAGTTGGTTAAATGAGAGTCAGAACTTAATGCATACTACGGTTTTTGGGGCAATCCACTAATTGGTGGAGCCTCAAACAATGCGACAGATAATCTTAGACATGAAACTTTTTTTTTTGCGGTGTGCTTGAGTTGCTGGCACTTTTGGTTTCTGCCACGTTGTTTGGTTCAACCAAAACCTTTATGTTTTAGAGTTTGGTCAAACACATAATCTTGACGTTTTTTGCTGTTTTTGGGAGTTGTATCGAGACTATGGAGAATTGAATAAATATATTATTCATGCAATGAATATTTGAGAGGGGATTCCAATGCAAGACTCACTTCTTGTTTAATGAGGTATTTCAGGACATGCCGGGTAACTTTCTTGAGACATTGTTCTTTGGCGGTCAACTACGTGTTGAAGTTTGCCTCAACGGATTTGAGGTGGGCAGCTGCTTTTCTTTGATTGACACTAAAGGCCGGATTTATGCAAATACTCTTGTAAGTATTATGCAAAAAAAGAATGGTATTTACACCAAGTTTTCTTTTTTTTATGTGTTTTTTCTCTAGATGGTAATGTATCTTTCCGCGTTCGTGTTTTTTTTTGACAGTTTTGTTAAAAAGAACCAGGTGAGTGGAACTGGTATCAGCTTTATTGGGCACCTGGAGGTTTTAAGTGGTGTCGCTCTGTTCTATGCCATTTCTTGTGGGAGCAAGGGCTGTGAATGTAGTGAACTTCTTTACTACAAACTCAGTTAGGAGTTGTATTGCAAAGTTTAGTTTTACAATCCTATTGTCAAAGCTGTTTATAGTTGACACCATGATTTATTTGGATTTTTATTTCCTGTATTTGGTGTGAGAGGGCGGTTACGTTGGTGCTTGTCCTGTCTCTTGGTTGAGATTTGTCCTTTGTTTACTTAGTTTTCTGGAGGCTTGGGCTAGGAGGAGAATCTTCTTGAACTAAAGACTTGCAAAATGTTGGATTTACTTTCACGAGCGCTTAATGACTATTGGTGAGCAAGCACGTACAGCATAGGAAAGGTTTATTTTGTCTCTTCTTATGCGTGTCTTGGAGCAATAAGCTTGTCTTGCACCACATCAACCGTGATGCAATTGGGTCTTTTCAGCCTCTATTTGGCAAGTGTAGTGTACTACATTATTCAAAGTACAGTGTTTGATCATAGCACAAAAGTCAGAGAGAGTGCATGCTGCGGGTGCCGTAAACAACGTTTACGATGATATTTTGCGACTAGACAATTGCCAACAGCTCTTGCTAACCGAATTTATTTTGAATAGTGATGCGCAGAAGGCAATTTTTGCCAGCACTTTTTGTGGGAGCTGACAAAGTTGGGGGGCGTAAAAGAGGACTTAGGGAGGTAGTGGAAGGCTTAGAGTAGGTTGACAGCATTTTAGGGACTGGCTGGGTCTTGATTCCATTGGCTTTTTTGGCGCTGCAAAAGCACCTGACGTGTGGGGTTGGCTGATGCCGATTAGTGAAATCAAAGAAGACTTACCTACATCCTTGACTTTTTTGTCTTCTTATTCTCTTTTATCAAGGTGTATCCTTTCTTTGGGGGCGGTGTTACATGATGGAAGTCTATATTACGGCCCGGTTGGGTCTTTATTGTTTTCTTCTTGGAGGATGCGGAGTTTGCCCGGGCCGGAGCATCCGGAGCCTTGGTGACCTTTGTGGTAGGGGTCTAGGCCGGCGGAGCTCTTGGTGTCGATGCGCCTTCCTTTATCGTTGATCAGTTCAGTAAAATATATCTTGGTTTTGATGATCTTCCTAATTCGTTTTATAAAAAGAGGTTTTTTAGCTTTTGGGTTTGAGCATTCTTACTGTTCTATACTAAATTATATTAGAAAAAACTGCAATCTAATAACCGGTTAACTGGAGGTAATACAAATCCAAATATATGGGCGTGCGGAGTTTAAAAACTTGTACTCATTGGTCTTAAGCCTTCATTGTTGCCGTTATTATTTTTAAAGTTATTAATAAATTCTAAAGTTTAGACTAAAAAACTTTAGATCATGAAACTGACACTATAGATTTTGTGAAACTTTTACGAGAGGTGAATTTAGTTTAAAAGTGTGAGAATAAGCAAATTTTTTGATAACAAACACTTGGGCGGGTAGGCGGAAACACTGTATTAAACTACCGGCCCATTATTTATAAACTGTGTTCTTGCCCACCCGCCCAAGTGTTAATTATTAAGAAATTTGTTATTGTACCCACCTCTGACGTATTAGTGACAACTGTCATTTAATCTATCATATTTAAAACAGCAGAAACGCAGCAGGTGTGAGAATAAGCAAATTTCTTTATAACAAACACTTGGGCGGATGGGCGGAACACTGTATTAAACTACTGGCTCATTATTTATAAACTGTGTTTCCGGCCACCTGCCCAAGTGTTAGTTGCCAAGAAATTTGTTATTGTACTTACCTCTGACGTATAAGTGACAACTGTTTGTCATATTAAAAACTGCAGAAACGCAACAAGTGTGAGAATAAGCAAATTTCCTGATAACAAACACTTGGGCGAGAACACTGTTTCAAACTACTAGTCCAATAATTATAAACTTTGTTCTTGGCCACTCGTCCAAGCATTAGTTATCAAGAAATTTGTTACTATACTTACTTCTGACGTATTAGTGACAACTGTCATTCAATCTGCCATTTTAAAAACAACAAAAACGCAACAAGTTTTACAATAAGCAAATTTCTTAATAACATAACTTATGCGGGTGGGCGGGAACACTATATCAAACTACCGGTCTAATAACTATGAACTTTGTTCCCACCTACCCGCCCAAGTGTTTGATATCAAGAAATTTATTATTGTATTCACTTTTGACGTATTAGTGACAACAGTTATTCAATCTGTCATTTTAAAAACAGTAGAAATGCAACAAGTGTGAGAATAAGCAAATTAATAACAAACAGTTGGGCAAGTGGGCGGGAACACTGTATCAAATCACCAATCTAATAATTTTAAACTCTGTTTCAGCCCATTTGTTTAAGTGTTAGTTATAAAGAAGTTTTTTTATTATACCTACCTCTGACTTATTAGTAAAAACTGTCAAAACAGATTAAGTTACATTCAAAACAGCAGAAACGCAACAAGTGTGAGAATAAGCAAATTTTTTGTTAACAAACGGCAGATGAGTGGAAACTATGTATCAAACCATCGGCCCGTTATTTATAAATTGTGTATCCGCCCATCCGCCCAACTGTTAGTTATTAAGAAATTTGTTATTGTACCTACCTCTGATATAATAGTGACAGCTGCCATTCAATATGTTATATTAAAAACAGCAGAATCGCAACTATTGTGAGAATAAGCAAACTTCTTGATAACAAACACTTGGGCGGGTGGGCGGTAACACTGTATCAAACCACCAGTTTGATATTTATAAACTCTGTTTTTGCTCAGTCGCCCAAGTGTTAGTTATCAAAAATTTGTTATTATACTTACCTCTGACGTGTTAGTGACAACTGTCATCTGTCACATTAAAAACAGCAGAAACGCAACAGGTGTGAAAATAAGCAAATTTCTTGATAACAAACACTTTGGCGGGTGTGCAAAAACACTATATTATACTACCGGCCCAATAATTATAAACTCTGTTTCTGTCTACTCGCCCAATTGTTGGTTATTAAGAATTTTTTTATTGTACCCACTTCTGACGTATTAGTGACTATTGTCATTCAATCTGTTATATTATAAACAGCAGAAACACAACAAGTGTGACAATAAGCAAATTTCTTGATAACAAACACTTAGCCGGGTGGGCGGGAACTCTGTGTCACACCACCGGCCCCATAATTATAAACTCTGTTTTTGTCTACCCATCCAAGTGTTAGTTATTAAGAATTTTGTTATTATACTCATCTCTGATGTATTAGTGACAACTGTCATTCAATCTGTCATATTAAAAACAGCGGAAACGCAACAAGTGAGAGAATAAGCAATGTTTTGATAACAAATACTTGGGTGGGAAAGCGGAAATACTGTATCAAACCACCGGCCCAATAATTATAAACTCTGTTTCCACCTACTCGCCCAAGTGTAAGTTATCAAGAATTTTGTTATTATACTCACCTCTGATGTATTAGTGACAACTGTCATTCTATCTGTCACATTAAAAACAGCAGAAACGCTACAAGTGTGAGAATAAACACTTGGGCGGGTACAATGTATTAAACCACCGGCATAATGTTTATAAACGTTATTTGGAAATGCATAACCGTGTCTGAGTCATCAATAGATACTGGATCAAATCTTCACAAATAATAAAACGCCAACATGGTTAAACAAGCAAAGTTCATAGTTGTTTCTACAAGAGGAACTTCACTATACATTGAAGTATGACGCTGTATATCTTCTAAACCGAAGTTTTGTTTACCTACACACAGAACAATTGAAAAATCTACATTTCCAAAAACCAAAACAAAAAACAACGTTCAGGTTATGTATCAACAAACTAAGCAAATGCCATCGTCAAGAAAGGAAACGAATCAACATACTCCAAACGGAAACAGTGACAGACTTAGTGTTACAGGCGCAACAAAAATTGCCCCAAACTAAGATGATCATTTAAAGCTACCAAAATTTGGTTATTGACCCCAAAAACACAGCAAATGTTGATTTGGGCTACTAAGTAGGCCAGATCGGCAAGTTATTCACAAAAGGAGCAGTCTAAGGCTAACTGGTCGTTTTACTAGTGGCACAGAAAGAATTACTTAAACGATTTGACTTAAAAAAGTGCCCATCAATTACATCAACTTTTTAGAAAACCAAAACCACCGTGCTCAAAAAGAAACTGTTTTACCGTTTTGACTACTTAGAAGCTATATTATCAGACAACGGCTCACAATTTACAAGCCGACTATAAAGTGCTAAAAAAAAAAACATTTAAACGCTGAGATAAGCTATTATTGTTGGACGTCTATCACAGCATGCGGCGGCCATGGAAAAATTTTTAAGCCAACTACTATTGGGGCAAGTGTTTTAACAACCAAAAAAACAAAAATAACTCTAATAGCTGCAACAGGTAAAACATAGCCAATCCACGTGTTGTGACTGTTATAGTCAAAAAACAAACAAAAGGGTTTTATACCAAATTTATCACTTTAGCCAAAGAACGTTTTTTTTTTGGATTATTGGCTTACTATACTATGCTTTTCACTAAAATACACATCAATAACCTCCGCACCACATTTTGAAGAAGGAGGTTGTTGCGGTGCGACGGCGCGCTACAGAACAATGTTCTCTACACTGACATGTCCATTAGACAGAACCAAGGGGAGTATAAAGCAAGTTTGTAATAAAATAATAAATAATATTTTATTCCGAGCCTAGTTCAAAGACGATGTACATCAAGAACTAGAAAAAACCGTTTAAGGTAAACACTTTAACCGCAAATTTTTTTAACTTCTCCAAAGTAGATACATTTAACACTAAATGACAAACCCAATTATTGTAGGCATACACAGAATGGCATCTAATGTTAATTCTCTACTTACTATACAGTAAAGACTTCAACTTTAAGCACCAGACGTGAAACAACGTTAAAAGAAACGCTAAAAATCATGAAGTTGCAACATTCAAGATTGTCAACTTCTAGATCAAAATAAGGAAAATCAATAACTTAAGCTCTGACTACAACATCATGCGCATGTAGAAAATACCGTCAAATAATTAAAAATTTAATACACAAAACCACAGAGAACAAAATTCTAAAATCCATTTGATTCTGGCCAATAACTTTTTAAGATTATTACGACTAAATAAGGCATTTGTTCGCAAAAAAACGCCACCAAACAAATAATAGAAATGTTGCTACTCTAGAGTCATAAGATTATATAAAAAATGTATTTGCAAAAAACGTTGAAATCCATCACAGAAGATCTAATTTGCAAAATTTCCAATACTTTACTTTACAGGTGAGTCTTCATTCTAGTCTTCATGACAAAAATCACTAATCTGAAGCACGTCAAATTTGAACACCAATAAATTCATGCTTTATTGAAGAACACAACAGCCCTTTTTTAAACAGCGTCCGTCTTTCTTGAAAGATTTAATGCCACTTCTATCTATCCCCAGCCTATAGAGCGTCCTAATTAACTTTTTCTTAATTTCTACATCTAAGTATGTACATAAGCCTTACAGAAAAATTCAGGAACAATTAGAAACTTAAATTGCATTGAAACAAATTAATTTTAACTTCAAGTAAACTTGCAACACTTTAGATGTAGTTGGGAACAGATTTAGTACACTTTAAAGCAATATGCAAAGAATTACAATGTGACACGGCTTACTTTGAAAACAGCTTATATATAATTGGGAACTAGTTAGGTGCAACTGAGAACATTTGGGAGCGCCATGTGACAATAATATATCAACAACACCAAGTCTTTTGTTATATGTGCGTTCTTGCCCACAACTGACGCCACATGCACTAATGTTGGCTTTACCAGGTTGTGTCTATAGGTAAGTGTATGTCGTCTAAGGTTTGTTTATGCTGATCAATATCATGCATGACTTATGCTATCATGTAACGTAACGCCTTTTGTCACACAATAACTATTGACTAAGATAAATAACAAAAAATTCTTAACGACTTAATTGTTTAAGCATGTTTTAAATAATTAAAACATTTTAATTTTTTTTATTTTTTTTAATAAACTTTTTTAAATAAATACTTGTGAGTAAAAAACTATTTTTCAAAACTTTGTAGTATACAACTATCAATCTATCAAATATAAACTATAATATAACTTTGGCTAAATTAAAAAAATATGACAAAAAAAAAGGTTTTAAAATAAATACAGTTAGCGTCTATTTTCGTATGTTATTTGTATATGAAAATGTATTTTAATTAAAATAAATTGAATTAAAAAATTGCTGGAAAACACGTAGAATTCAAAAATTATATAAAGTTGCCCCAAGTTGAATCATCAACAGCGTGAAATTGTATTTTCCGTAAAACAACTTCATTCTAAAAAAACATATACGTATAGGACAGACCGGGCAGAAAACACTCGCCTGCTATCCCAAGAGTATTTGCTTATTTTGTCCCTTATGTTTACAAAAGATTTATTATTACAATTCTTAATAACCCATAACAGGTTATTTTCGTAAAATTTTACGATTTATTATATTCGCACTAAATTATACATAGCGTCGGATGTAAGTATCCTATTAAAACACTCTTTCGACCAAACAACTCCTCCCCCACCCATACTATACTTCATCCACTAGCTAGCGCACTGATGTTGTCATTATTTTTTTATTCCCATTTTACGAGTGCAAATGTTCCCTTAAGATTCCCCGGCCCTGTTCTATTTTATAGCCACGTCCCGGAAAAGTCAGAGCCCGTTCGTCCTTACCCGAGGGCGTAAACGAGATAACATTGTAATTAACGGACTCTTCCCCCAATGAAAACAATTTTGTATTGTAAGCCGGTGTTGACAAAATTTCTGATATAATTTGTTTTCATTAAGGGTTATATTGGGTTCATATTAATATTTTATAAGTATTAAATAGATCGGATTAATATTTGTTGTCTAAAGTTGTAATAACATATATGAAACGCAGTAGGACTTAATTTAAATCAGGAGAAACCACAATAAACAGGCTTATTAAATGGAGAGTTAAGCTGCTTATAAGCAAACATAATTCTGATTTGTTTGAATCTACTTAAATTATGTTAATACAAAATTAAAATTTTATTGCAATAATTCAGTCGATTAAGAGTTTCTCTTGGACAAAATTTACAGAAAAGAATAAACTAAAGCATGGAACCTACAAAAAATCCTCACAAATTAACGTTTATTTAAAAGTTACAAGTAAACAAATTTTTTTAAAAAGTTGTGGTGCGCTTAGTGTGAGGCCTGTTTTAAGAAATAAATTTGTGCTTATCAAAATTAGTAATTTGATCTATAAATTTAACATAAATATTATTCTATATACTTTGATCAAAAATTTAGTGTTCTCGTGTATCGTAATTTTTTGTGTGTAATAGAAATTAGAGACCAAAAGCGTTAAACTTCTCAAGAAGTGTTTGGGAAGGAACGGCTAACGAGAATATTGATGCATGTCAGGTGAATTTGGCGCTCTTAAAGGTTTTCTTCTTCTTATAGTGCCATACTGGCTATGAGCGTCAGCACCCCTCTCGTATGTTTGTGGTGTGCGATAATAGTTCTACACAAACATACGGGATCTACAGTTTACTAGGCAAATACTTTGCTGGTTTGCCATTGCCTTGCAAAGGAGACGACCGCATCGAAATATATTCGACAAATTAGATATTGCCGCTGCTGTCGGGAATCGAACCCGGGTTGCCCAACAGTCCTCGCACTAGACCATTGTGCTACGGTTGCTTTCCAACAACTGAAAAAGATGGAAACTTTTTAAGAAGTAGCGGAATTAGTAAAGGTGATTGAAGAAAAGGTCACTGTTGTTATCAGAAATTCTAAGACAAAGTTTGTTCACATCTTGGCAAGATTAGAAAGGTGTCAACAGAAAGATTATGAAAAAGTAGAAACGTTCAGATTAAGCTTGTATACTCAAGCGTTGATCATTTATGGCAAGTTTTGGAATCTGATGCAAGAAAAGAAGGCAGAGTTAGACGTGCCGATAGAGTCAATTATAAACGAAAGTAGTTTAAAGTCTACCTCAACTCTCACTTGCAAGCCAGAGTCTAATCCTAAAGAAAAAGATGAGATTTTGGTCAGATAGAGAAAGCAGTGGTAATCAAATATTGGAGATGTTTTCTTGTAGACGTAAGGTTGCCATTGCGGCTGATATGCGTATTGCAGCCAGCCTTTGTACCTTTTCTTCTCTTGTGCCTATCGATCAGTGTCACGTAGAGGAGAATTGAGTTTGTTACAGATTTTTTTTGTCTTATTTGGATCCGCCCAGGCTTGACTTTACGGTTATAGATGTGGGAGCTAAAATGCATATTTTGCCGAAAGACGAATTGCAGGTACTTGATTTTGTTCTGGCTTTCTAAGACTTAATGTGTTGGATTTGCTCTCACGAGAAAAGTGTAGTGAGTATTGAAGAAAGTTTAAAACTTTACGGTTCATAAACTTTTTGTTATAAGATGTGGATATAAGAAGTGTTTTAGGAAGTTGCCCTGTAGGCTGGATTTTGTGGTTTTACTCACTTATGGAGGTAACTCGGTTACTATTAAATTTACCGGTCTTTTGAAGATTTTTTTTCCAAAGCTTCATTCAATATGTTGTAGTAGTGGGAGAATCTTGAGGTGCGTCTAAATATTAAACAGGTCCGTCCAAATATCAAAATTTTTGACAAACCATGGAGCTTCAGCTAGCATCCGCAAAGTCTTTCTTTTAAATGTGGGAGGCATACGTGATCATCGGTCTGATGGTCGACGTGTAAAACCGGATTTTGTTTTAGAGCGACATGTCACTATTCCGACGTAACATCGGATATAGCAAAGCATTAGCCAACATGGCTTGGTCCAGAATGGACTGTACATGGGGCCCGTACCTGAGTCTCTTGTCAAAGATTGTTCCAAAATACTTGGCAATACTGTGATGTGCCAATTTTCCAGCCAATTTCTCAGATTGGAGATGGTTTTTTGTAGACGTAAGGTGACCATTGCGGCTGACCTTGATAAATAAATAAGGGTTGTGTCATCAGCATATTGAGCGATTTACATCCTGTGCGTTACGAACAGATTAAAAAGATGACGCGAATGAATGAAGCTGAAATGTTATTTTAAAGTTTTACTGTCAGATTTTTGCGGTATAGATACAAGGCTATCAGTCTTATAAGACGGTCAGTTTTAAGAGAAGTTTCTTGTGTTAAATTTGGTCAAAGGCTTTTTTGACGCCAAAAAAAACCACACCCGTGGCTTTTTTCAATCTGAAACTTTCGACAATGTGGTTCATCACGCGGTTAAATTGATGAACGCTTGAGTGAGCCCATCTGAATCTAGTTGAGGTAGGGTTTATTTCCAATTTACAGTCGGGAGAATAGTTTTTTGAAAATGGTTGGTCGTGTCCAGCGTGAGCAAAAATTAAAAGTAAATTTACAGCAAGGCTTGATTAAATTAAATTAATCAGTGAAATTAGAATTGTTAAGAGTTTTAAATGCGTTTTTTGAAAACACCACCAAGAGTATAAGGCTAGGGTGTGCAATACAAGTGGAACATTAAATAGTAACAGACAGCCTACCAATAAAAACAAGGTATTATCCGGTTAGTCCTTACATGCATTGTCTCATTGATAAGAATGTCAAGGAAATGTTAAATTAGAGTTTAAAACTCCCGAACAAAGTCTCAATTTTAATGATTCTAAAGAGCAATAGGACCTATCGCTTTTTTTGTAACCTTGTGATACACAAATATTAATTTGATTTTGACTAAATTTGGAAACTTACAATTCCTTGCCATATTTGCAGATTTTTATGACTGGAAACAAATATCTTGAAGTTTGAGATGTAAGGCTTATGTACCTTCCGTTTGGAAAAAAGGTTATTTAGGAAAAGGTTGATTAATATGTTGTAAGCTACTTTGCTTTCAGCTAAATAGAATATTTATTGGTTTGTTGTATAGAGCATACATCTCCATCTGGCTTAGCAAGTCTGGCCAAATTAGGATTGATGTGAATTGCAAAAGCATTGAAATAATTGTTGATCAATGTTTTGCAATATTTTTTAAATCATCAGGAATGTTCTTGTTACGTACACATTACGGGATTCTGAAGTTTAACGCAGATTAGGTTTTGATAAGCTTTGAACAGATTTAGGTGCGGGTTTGCCGCCGTTTTCTATACCAAGAACGCAAAACTACTTTAAAGTTTGATTTTAGAAGTGTATATCTAAGTTTTAATTTGGAAGATTATACCACTATTCTACCGAGGAATTGAATCAATCATTTTTTTTTTGTCTAGAATAAACTAAACGTGCAGCTTTTTTGTTAAAAGTGATACCAAGATACTTAACAACGCTAGACCATGAAATTTTGCTTTGCTGGCCAGTTATTTAGATTAAAGATTTGTCAGTATATTAGGCCATTTTTACACCGTATTTAAAATGAATCTTTGATAGATGTGTGGTTTAGTAGCTTGACTGCCAGAGTATTGCGTTTTAGTTTTTAATTTTTTTTTGACAATGTCCGTCACGCAATTCAGTACGTAGAGTATTTTTGTCAAAATGGGAAGGAAAAAATTTATTTCTTTAGTGTGATCCTTCTCTATGACCTTACTTGAGGTATTTAGCAAAATGATTTGTTGGTAGTATTGAGGAAATTTTTGGCTCTTTTTAAGTTTAGGAATGTTAGTTGAATGCGAGTAATTCTACAAGTGCCGGGTGCTGAAAATTGTGCTAGTAAACTAAATTGAGTTTTTAATTAAAAGATTATTCTTATATTTCTAGAAGGGTTTAAGTTTATAAATTTGTTGTTGTATATGTCTTTTAAGAGAGAGAGAGAGGCTATTAATTTGTCGGTGGATATTTTTAACGGGCTCTAGATCAGTGTCCTTAGTTTTACAGGAGAAACATTGGAGTTTGTTAGCAAAAGCTTTGGTTTTTGTCAATAGAATACCGGAGACTATTATAAAGTTTTAGACATCTACATTAGACTAGTATTATTTGTGGTCGATTCCAACGTTGTATGTGAATTTAAAATTTTGTTACTTCTAGAGTTGCAAAATTTTTGTTATTGGCAGCGTTTTTTTTTGCAGATTAACTAAGCATTGTTTACTTGTCATAATCTTAAGAAGTTGTTGGTCTGAACCAGATAGATTTCAGAAATTTTATTTGTGGTTTTGTGTATTAAATTAGTCAGTTTTTTACGGTTTTTTTTATATTTGTAACCATTTTTACAGAAAGTAAGTTATTTATGAGTCCAATCCGTGTGATTAACTGATCATTTTTTATTTGTTGCACTCTTTCTGTAGAGTTCTAGTAGTACTGGGTTGTAGTTAGAGCTTAGTTTATTGATATAATATAATTTTGACCTGGAATTTGATGTCTTGTCTTGAGTATTGCTCAGTCTATGAATTAAGTAAGAATTTGGTGCGATTAGTGCGATAAGTCATTGAGATGAGGTAGGTTGAAACTATGGTTACAATGACGAATGGGATCAAAGATGAGTAGATATCAATCATGTGTATCCTCCAGAATAACCATATGGGCACAGCAGAGATGATGAAAGCATTACCATAGAATAAAGCTGATAATTTTGTTGATACATTTTTGCTGAAATCTTGTAGAAGAAGTTCCTCTTCTTTTGTAAAATCCTTGGTTATGTTCTTTCCGGTCATTTTTATGAATTAAACCGTGTTTGTTAATACACAACTATTGTATATTGATTAATAATGCACTGAATTGTATGAAGAATTGAAACCAACTGGACAAAAATACCAGTTGTTTGATGAGTGGCGTTTGGTTGCGTGTAGTGTTGGCAAGTTTTGTTGGCCCACCACTTTTTAGTACTCTAAAACTTTATTTTTTAGCCAGATGAGTGGGTTTGCTTAGAACTAATAACTGAAGATTTTTTGTTTGACATAATTTAGCATAGTTTGACTTTTGGCTTTGATATGACATTAGCAAAGAACCGTATTAAAACCAGAAGTTTTGATGAGGTTAGAAGGGTTAAGATAAGCAAACCCAATCTTGTGTATGCCAAGCTTAAGAACACTCGCGTTTGTTTTTTAGTGTTAGGTGTATTTACTTTGGAGTAGTTCAAGATTAATGTTCTACGCCTTTTGTTTAAAACTAATACTTCTAAATACGTGAATGTATTTATAATTTTGAAAGTAGTTTGTGGTACTTTGAGGTAAGCAGAACGTCAATATTGTGGTTAATTTTTTTTTTAATTTAGTTCAAATGCTGTTTTGCATTTCTGAAGCATACTCTTAACAAAGCATTTAATGTTGAGAAACGTATTGTTTTCTAATTTTTGACTTACTGTCTTTTTTGTTAAGAAATTAGTCTGATAAGTGAAAAAAAAAATGTTTTTAAATTCAATTTAAGGATAAGCATTTTTAGTTTTGGATTCCTTTTCTTTTTGAGCAAAGGCAGTTTTTGTTGAATAGGCGGTTATTTGGTCCGGCGTGAGTTACAATTAAAAGTTGTTTGAATAAATTGAAAGTGACTGCTTGGAAGTGGTTGAAGGCTCATTGTAATCTTAGTAATTAAAGGTGAACTACTTTTTTTTCTGGTTACTCCTGATTAACGTGATAACCTATGACGTCAATGTTAGGATTGGCATTTTTAAATGCGTTAAAGTGTTTATTCTCTTTAGAAATAATATCTATCTGGATGTCTTCTTGCATTACGCTTTTGTTCGCAATCTCTAATTACAAAAAAATAGTTTCAATTTTTTTTAGAAGTTTAGTTGGGTTTACTTTTCAAACTACTGCTTTGTATTTTACTTGAAAAACCAAGCACTATGTCAATCACAATAGGACTATCCAACCACAATCTGTTTGCGTTCAAACTCAACAACTGTTAACCATATCAATGCAATTTCAAACTAATCAAAAAACCTGGACAACAATTTTTAAATTTTACATGCAATGGGCAAAAAGAGCAAACAGATTGGCAGTAGCGTAATCGTCATTCTAAAACATTGAGTTATCGACAATAAGCAAGTAACAAACAATATCAACGTTTACCGGAAATAGTTAAATATCTTATTAGTGTGGTCCGAGAGTATATGGGTTTTATTTGTTAAAGTAGACAAGGGAGTACAGTTGTTGTAGGGGTCAGGCAGTAGTTGCCGCCATGCGGAGATATAGTCATGTAACACAGTCGGACAGCCGCAAGAATTCATCTTTTTTTTTTTAGACTAAGTTTAGGTTGGAAACCCTTGGTGTGTACTTAAGTGGAGGATATAGTAGGTTTTTTTATCCAAAAACAGTTTCTTTTGGTTTCAGCAATGAGTAGTTTAGGGTCTATCAATTTTTTAAGGAATTTTTTTGTTTATCTTCTGACCAGAATGGTTATTTGATAATTGTGCGGAATATTGACTTATACCTCAGATGGCGGTTGCAATACGTAGCTTGACAATGATTTACTTGTTGCAGTTGACAATCCAAGTTGTTTTAGTTGTTTTTGGCGTTGTTTTGTTTTAATTTATAGGTTGGTGTAGATTTTGCTTCAACATTAGTTTGCTTGAGCTTTGATCCGTAGCCGCTTTGGTTTGTGAATGGCTGTTATAGACCGCCAATGATAGTACCATATTTTTGTAGCGTCTTGGGTGCTTTTTTTGAGCTCAGAGTGACAATGCTCTATTGAGTTTGTTTGGAGGTGGTAGATCCCTGAGTTGTGGTGAGCGCATTTTTATAGTTGGGTTGCTTTTGCAAATTAGTATTTTGTAAATTGTAGACTATTGATTAATAATATAGCTTTTTGTTAGACAAAAAGTAGAAAAGCCTTTCTTCAAAAAAGCAATAATTTGATGGTCTCTGTGTTTGTTAATACAACAACATGCAAATTCCACTCAGTCCAGTGATTGTTTGCTAAAATCAAACTAATAATTAGAAACCAACCTCAAACCTGGTCCATCCACGACTCAAACAACGCACTGGTTACAGATATAGACCAAGTTGTAGATGTATGGAGAAACTACTGCAAACAATTATACAGAGAAGAGCAAATCCAGAACACCAATATCCCTGACTGGATTGAAAATGTGGGTATACTATTTTAGAAGGTACAGACCGCAGACATACAAAAAACTAAAACAAAACAAATCCCAGGCATAGATCAAATTCGTCAAATTCAATTGGAAAGAACAGCAATGTCCTAACTAACACCTATATGGAAAAACCACAACATAATAAAACATACCAAAACCTAAACTGGTGCAAACGCTTGTGTTTTCTGTGTTTATATACGGAGCGGAGACCGGCGCCGAATGGATGCATTTGAGATGTGGTGCTGGAGAAGAATGCTAAGAACACCATGGACGGCCCTGCGGACAAACATATCAGTGCTTGACGAGATCGAGCCTAAGCAACGACTTTCCAGCATGGTCTATAGTCAAATTCTAAAATTCTTTGGGCATATTACAAGAGGAAATAATATGGAGAAGCTGATCGTGCAGGGTAAACCAGGTGGCAGACAAAGAAGAGGAAGATCTCCGACCCGATGGACTGACACAATACAAAATCTTCTCCACATCAACATTGAGACTGCAGTCCGCAAAACAGCAAATTGGAGTAGATGGCGCAACAAGGTACATACATCATGCCACTACACGTCTGTTAAGACGTTGGACTAAGAAGAAGTGTTTGTTAATGGGACGGTTACTACTTTTACACACTTAACACATAGGTCTATCATTGTGTGTACAACTATCATCTAAAGGGCCAATTAATGACTATTTTTTCCTATAAGCTTTTTGCAGTTTGTGGTCTTAGTGGAGTTCAGTTGGATAATTTGCTCTATTTTTGGTGCAAACAAACGTGAGACACGTTTGCACACAAACGTATTTTAGGACAGAGGAAATTGTAGAAGAGGGACTCTTTTAGGCTGTCCGGTATTGTCAAACGAGGAAAAGTGACTAATGCTTCCGTTTTGAACAACTTGCCGTTTTGGCCCACTTGGTAACCCAAATCAATATTTGCTCGGTTTTTGGGGTTGATAACTTTGAATGATTACTTGGGTCTAGGGACGCTCTTCTTAGAGTAAGTTGATGTGTTTGCTTTCTCGGTGGTGTTGTTTGCCCTGTTGATTTCTAATAGTGTGGAATTTCTGGGAGCATTAGTTTTATATTTTGAATTTTTTTGCTGATTAGTTTATCTTTTAGATGTTGAGACAAAGCGTCCGGTAGCAAATAGATTTACGGCGCCATCTTCTCTTTTGCGTCATTTGATGTTTTTAACCGCACCGGCGCTTTATTGTCTATTTGTAATGTGAATATTTTATTCTCCAGATAAGACTTGTATCTTGGTAGTGCAGACAACGGTCATGCATTAATTTATTGGAGCAAGACTGTATATTTATCAACTTACGTACTATCATAAGAAATAATGTAACGTTTAATTTCGTCTTTTAATAGAAGACCGCACTCACGTTGGATTGAAGCAGTATTGGCCGGGTCAAGGTTTTGCCAACATGAGTGGTCAAATAGAAGGCACATGTGTTTTTTGTCTAGCGGATGCTTTGTTTTGTTTTTTGCAAAGTCATTTTGGCAAAACCGGGTACTTATTTCTTCAGCCCGGTATATAGACCAAGGAAGTTGAGTAGTTGTTTCTTTGTGTTTGGCTTGAAGTAGTTTGTTGACACTTTCGGGAAATGTTCAAGGATTTTGAATCCATTTAGATAGATTACAGTGCTGGACATGTTTTTGTAGCTTTTTTTAAGACTAATTGCAAGTGGTTATGGTGTTTTGGTTTGTTGTTGGAATAGAAAATTATGTAGTCTAAGAATACTAAGATTTTAACAACATCACCAGGACCTGCGAGATCATGTTTTGTAAAATGGGTGCTTTTTAAAGCCAGACGTCATTGCTCTGAATTAGTAAGTGTGACTAAGGTTTGCAGGTGTTTATGAAGCTTGAGCATAAACCAGTAATCAATTGTAAAGTATTTCTACTAGCTTTTTAAAAGACTCGACATTTTAGTGTCTATCATTTATTGGATTTGTGGTTTGATTAAGGTGACCAGAGTATTTGCCACTGTTGCCTGGTTACGATTGGAATAAACTTGGTGATTAAATGTTGTTTAATAAAATTGCTTTGATTAGTTTTCTTGCTTGATGTATGTTGATCATTAGGCTTGTTGTCTTGGACCTCTCGCTATAAATTTAATTTAAAACTATTTTCAGATAAAGCAGAAATTGTTTTATATTCTGATTTATTGTTTTATTTTTTATGAATCTACAATACTACACAAGGGTTTTTTAAACACAAAAAAAATACGTTTTCATACGTCCATTTGTCAAAATAATATAATTTCAGTAACATATCATATTATTTTATAAATTTGCAAAACCACAGATATATTTTTCTCTAATTTACATGACTGATATATTCATCGTTCCGTAGGGCAGATATCATAACACAAAATAATTGGGGATCCATTTGCCCTCATAAATATTTAACGAAATTTGAGCGGATTGATATGCACTATCGGAACAGCCGCTAATTAATATGGGACGGCCAGGAATAACTGATTACTTGAAACAGAAATGTCAAGCCGAATTAAATTCATAACTGCATGCTGTATTTGTGTAGTGTAATAACTCCATTGATTTTTTTTTTGTATGCCAGCAGAGTTTGAATTACTTTTGTATTGATGTCTCTGGGGAAACGTACGGAATCATAAAGGGCAGTACGAAAGAGTGCATGGTGATGTAATGAAGGTTGTTATTAAATTAAATTAGCCGCTGGTAGCTAACCCCACCAGGTTTAATGGAGGGGTCCTATTAACCCTGGTGACATCATGTAAATAAATGAAGTTGCTGCGAGCATTTTTTTAATCTGTATATGTGTTTGGTCGACCAGGAATTTCACACATGCTGACATAACTTCATAAATTATGGTGAAATGGATGTGCGGGGAAGTTAAATATTTTTATGCGACCCTTAAAACCGGGAAGTAAATTGTTATCTTCAATTATCACAGTTTATTTAAAACTGTTGGAATTTATAATAATAATAATAATAACTACATAAAGTAAAACTAATAATAACTGGAGAATATTTATCATCATCAATTTGTTTCATTAAAACTTGAATATCTTAATACTATTGACCTATATAATGCAAAACTGATTAAAGTAAATCTAGTTACAAATCCCATTAATTCATTGATCTTTGATCTGATCGGATTAATATTTGCATTGAAATATAATTTGGTATTAAATGTAACACCTAAATCCAGTATATGTTAATAGATTGCAATTAATATTATAGTGTATCGAATTATATTTGCTAGTCTGCTGAATGGAAGCAACATTTATCAATTTTAGAAATAAGCTGTATACACTAAACATTGATTACATTGAAAGTACACTAATTATGACATAGTAGACAATAAAATTGATTGTAATTTTGTATTATAAGTTATTAATAAATATATTGTTGTTTTTTTAATAAATATCAAACATTAAGAAGAACTGCATGATTTTATATTGGTTTTAAATAAATAGTGTGCATATCTTCATTTGTACTTTCACTAATTTAAAACGTTTTTAACCTGCAATGTTTTTGGTAGTTATTATAAATAATTAGACTAGGATAATTATTAAAGAATCTTTGTTACTATTTTAAAATCTTGAGTAATCAAAACTTTTTATCAAATGCTGTTATAAAATTATTGTAAAAGTTTATGATTTTCACAGTGTGTAATGTGTAGTGTAGCACATTGAAACCAATCACTATGTGATGCTTTTATTTAACTATAACACAAGCTAAAATTTGTATTAGTTCTAAATAATTGAAGTAGAATTTCAACCCCAATCACTCACTTTAAGGAGAGGGTCAAATGAATTAAATAATTATTCGGCCAAGCGTCACGTGACTTTGACCTTCCAATAATTATTTGCTTACTGGTTGAGCTTCAAAAACATTTAGTGTTAACTGCCTTCTTGTCTACAAACATAAATTTTATTAACTTTAAAAAACAAATTTTGAAAATTTAAACTTTTTGTAATTTGACGTTAAGATCAATGTAGAAATTGCATAGAAAATATAGAAAAATGATTTATTTTTTTTTAAATGGAGACCATTAAAGGCTAAAATCTAGCTTCAATACGGTGAATTACTTTGCTATAGTGTTCAGTAAACGGTAGTTGTGTAAAAACGACAAATAATTTTACTTTTTATAAAGGTACTACTAGTGAGCAGAACAAAATTAAAGCCTTCATCAGAATCTGTATCTCAACGTCTTAAAATGTTTTAGTGAGGAGGTAATTAGGATATGTTGCTGCTTATTGGAATCTTTATCTAACAGGTGTGACAGCAAAAGTTTAGATGTCAGGACACGTAGCTGAAATTTTTGATTGTTTTCTAAGTTTAAATTGTTATTCTAATATGTTGAAGCGCAGTTGAGGATAATCTTGTGATGTCAATAATAGAACTAACGGGGTGCAATGAAAGTTACTGCTGTTGACTTTTAGATGCCCAAGATTTGATTTTACACTGTCTGCCCTGGACGCCGGTTGTTAGTCAGTTTTTTATATTACGTCACATAACAAGAATACAAAATCGACTCCAAAGTGAGTTAGAACTGGGTGCGGTTTGCGCAAGCAACTTTTTATATTTAAGTAATACGATGTAGTTAGTGCTTAGTCATTAGATTTCTGGAATCATATTATTCTTTCCGCTCTAGAATTGACTGATAAAAACATACGTAAAGTTTATGGTTTTTTTTTCTGGTAAACGGTGCCTGATTGGTAGAGGCTTGAAGAATCTTCTACTTCTGTTATAATTCTTATTGATTATTAAATCCAATTCAATTAGTATTATTATTAAAAGCTTGACAACAGTGATGATCATCCAAATGTTAGTTCCAAACAACTATTTATATTTGCCTTTTTTGTTTGTTTTTGAATTGATTACGTAATATTTTTTTTTATATAATTGTCTCTAATAGTTGACAGATTTCATACAACTTAATACGCAACTTTTGATAAAAGTTTTGAAAGAACTATTATCAATTAATAACAATAAATTTTGCATAATTTTGCATTATTTGAAGAAATTAACTCTAAAACTTTTTTCAGTATTAAAATATTAAAAACCTTAATTGGTTCATGTCCACAAGTTACGTCACACGCACTGATTGTGTCTAAAAATGTGTTTTTACACGAGATAACTTGGCATTTTTTTTATTGTACTGTAACTTTTTTAATTTTAATCTTTATTTTACTAATTTTGATTGAGATTTTTTTAAGTTAACTATTGAGTTGTGAACTATGCTATATTTTTTTAAAAAAGATATTGGCAAAAGTATTTAGTTGCCTATATAGCTAATAATTCTGTTTCAATTGTTAAATAGTTTTATTTTGACTTGTTAAGGTTGCGTGATATATACTTGCACTTACCGTTAGTATATTTTTTAAATCTTTTTGTTGAAGTAGAATGTTGTTTATTCAAATATTATTGCAGTGTTTGAAAAAACTGTTTTTAGTTTGTTTTTTTTTTAATTTAGACCCTGTGAGAATAGTGTTGATATTTTTGCAAAGTCTATTATAACTATGCTGTAGTATCCAATAAGACCTAGAAATGTTTTTATTTTTTTAATGTTTTTGGGTATTAAATAGTTTTTAATTGAATCAATTTTGACTTCATTTTGAGTTACTATGTTCTAAATTTTCTTCTTTATTTTAAGAAATTTGGATTAATCAATTTGTATATTGAGTTTGGCTTTGTTGAAAACGTGTTTTAAGATTAGCAATATGTTCTTGCAAAGATCTAGAAGTAGAAAATTATGTTATTTAAATACACTAAAGCAACTATGAAGCAATCGCAAAGCGACGAAATCAATTTAATGGCTTTTGACACAATTTACAAACAATCGCGAAGCAACTCAAAACATTTAAATTAAAAAAAAACTTAATCGCATAGCAACAAAATGTATTTAAATTTAATTGGAACAACTATGAAGCAATTGCGAAGCAACAAAATCAATTTAATTGCATTTTATACGATTTACAAACAATCGCGAAGAGACACAAGACACTTAAATAAAGAAAACTTAATTGCAAAGCAACAAAATGTATTTATATTTATTTGGAGCAACTATGAAGCAATTGCAAAGCGACAAAATCAATTTAATGGCACTTGACACAATTTACAAAAAATCGTAAAGCAACACGAGACACTTAAATAAAGAAAACTTAATTGCAAAGCAAAAAAATGTATTTACATTTAATTGGAACAACTATGAAGCAATTGCGAAGCAACAAAATCAATTTAATTGCATTTTATACGATTTACAAACAATCGCGAAGAGACACAAGACACTTAAATAAAGAAAACATAATTGCAAAGCAACAAAATGTATTTAAATTTAATTGGAGCAACTATGAAGCAATTGCAAAGCTACAAAATCAGTTTAATGGCACTTGACACGATTTACAAACAATTGCAAAGCGACACAAAACACTTAAATAAAGAAAAATCAATTTCAAAGCGACAAAATGTATTTAAATAAAATTGGAGCAACTATGAAGCAATCGCAAAGCGAGAAAATCAATTTAATGGCACTTGACACGATTTACAAACAATTGCGAAATGACACAAGACACTCAAATGAAGAAAACTTATTCGCAAAGCGACAAAATAAATTTAAATTTAATTGGAGCAGCTATGAAGCAATCGCGAAGCAAGAAAATCAATTTAATGACACTTGACACAATTTACAAACAATCGCGAAATGGCACAAGACACTTAAAGAAAGAAAACTTAATCGCAAAGCGACAAAATGTATTTAAATTCAATTGGAGCAACTGTAAAGCAATTGCAAAGCAACAAAATTAATTTTATGGCACTTGACACGATTTACAAACGATCGCAAAGCGACACAAGACATTTAAATAAAGGAAACTTAATTGCAAAGCAACAGAATGTATTTAAATTCAATTGGAGCAACTATGAAGCAATCGCGAAGCAAAAAAATTAATTTAATGACACTTGACACGATTTACAAACAATTGCGAAATGACACAAGACACTTAAATTAAAAAAACTTAATTGTAAAGCAAAAAAATGTATTTAAATTTAATTAGAGCAACTATAAAGCAATCGCAAAGCAACAAAATCAATTTTATTTGCTTTTTATACGATTTACAAACAATCGCGAAGAAACACAAAACACTTAAACAAAGAAAACTTAATTGCAAAGCGATTAAATGTATTTAAATTTAATTGAAACAACTATGAAGCAATTGCGAAGCGACAAAATCAGTTTAATAGCACTTGATTTAATTTACAAACAATCGCGAAGCAACACAAGACACTTAAATGAAAAAAACTTAATTGCATAGCAACAAAATGTATTTAAATTTAATTTGAGCAACTATGACGCAATTGCAAAGCGACACAAGACACTTAAACTAAGAAAACTAAATTGCAAAGCGACAAAATGTATTTAAATTCAATTTGGGCAACTACGAAGCAATCGCAAAAGTGACACAAGACACTTAAATAACTTTTAGTTGTGACCCAAATTTAAGTCGCGAAAGGTATTTAGATGGGTCGCGGGAAACCATCAAATAACTTTAAAAAATGATAATGTTTCATTTTCTAAGCCACTTTTAATATCTTTGATGACATAATTTTAATCGATAGGTTACTTTACTAGTATTTTTTTATCACTACTAATTATTGATAGTTCACAAATGAGCTGTTAATCTTAAAACAGAAATAGAAATATTTCTGATAAAAAACTCAAATGTGGTGATTGCATCAACAACAAGTAGACATAGTAGAAGACATATGCAAAACAAAAAATTGCACTTGTTTTTGGAACATTTTAACGACAACAATATTGTTGTGGAGATCATGCTTATTTTTTTTTTATTTTTTAATGAAATGGAATGATATATTCCATGTCTATATCAAAAAATATATTTTAGTTAGAATTTTATTTGAAGTAGATGTAATGGGTGTTCAAATTGAATCAGATGGATTACAAAAAAATTTCTTAAAATTGCAAAGTGATTGAATATTATTCAAAAGATTTGCCAAAATATGTCTTACAAACAGTAGCGTAGCTATCTGTAAGCAAGCAATGCGGAAAAGCCTACCAGTATACAAGGCTTTTGACGTCTATTTCAAAACCTGGGGCCAAATTTTGATATTTTTTATATTCTGATAATAAAATTTTGCATTTTTGACAGTCGGATTTAGATTTTTTTAACAATATTTTGCATATTTTATACTTAGATTTTGCGATTTTATGAAGATTTATACACTTTTTAAAAGTTTGTGGTACTTTTTGATCATTTTTTAAAATTTCATGGTTGGATATTCAAACAATTTATGCCGGATTTTGGTAATTTTTAATATTTTTAATATTTTAAGCTGGATTTGGCTATTTTTAGGAGTTTATAAAAAAATTACATTTTTTGAAAGTTTATGGTCTAGTTTTCTTGTTTTTTGACAACTGACAATTTTGCAGTTTTTAATTGTTTTTGATCATTTTTTTTTAATATTTTTATAATTGATTTTTTGCAATTTTTATTAGTTTCTGACCAAATTTTGCTATTTTTAATAATATTTTAATGTTTTATGGCCAGATTTTGCTAGTTTTAGGGTTTCATAAAAATTTTACATTTTTAACAGTTTATAGACAAATGTTGGTACTTTATAACAATATTGTGATGTTCAAAAGACTATCTGGTCATTTGTTGCTATTTTTGACATTTTATGAATAAAATTTTAGCCGGATTTTGATTCTATTTAAAAGTTCATGTAATAGAAATTGACGGATTTTGGTTAGTGACATAATTTTAATATTTTATGACAGGATTTTGTTTTTTTGACAGTTTTTGATCATATTTTGGTTTCTATCAAACATTTTGATGTTTTCATCAGACCTTTGCTAATTTTCACATTTTTTGAGTAGAATTTTACATTTTTTAGCATTTTTATATAGAAGCCTTTATTAGTACATTTTTACAGTATTTAGATATTTTAAAATCGGATTTTGCAATTTTTGAAATTTTATGAAATTTTGTTTCACTTTTTAACAGTTTAAATTTTTTGACTGGATTTTACTATTCTTGACGTTTTATAAATAGAATTTTACCTATACGACAAAAGAAGATATGGAAAATGCTGCGCTAAAGTAAACAAGTACAGCAAGACACAAACCATTTCGAAAGACTAATGGAAAAACTACTTCCAGCACACTGTACAATAAATAACAACAATATATCCGCTAAGCAGAAGAGGATTCGGCCAAATAGGCAACAACGCCTATTAACCTAGATCTTGTAAAGAAACCGGCAAAAAAACTCAAACATAGAAAACACCAGAAGCAGATAACATTCACAACAAGTCCATAAAGTACAGAGACAAAAAGCTAACATACAACCTACTACTTTTTTCAAACAATAATAGTCACGGAGAGAATTCTAGCCGATTGGAAATAAAGCACCATGATATACCAATATAAAGTAGGGGACCAAATGCAGTCTAAGAACTACCGAAAGCAACTTTTCTCAGCGCAATAATGAAACTATTCACACAAATCATTCTTACCATTTTTTTTAGAAATCATTCCATTGAGTAAGGAACAGCAGAAATTTTATAAGAAAAAAACTACATGTACTTCTTAGACATAATCAAAGCATTTAACCGGGTCAAGTTTAACGACGTTATAGACATATTGAGGGAGAAAAAAGTATCTAAAGAAATCATTTTCACTCAACAGTCAACATTTTGATTAACAAAATACTAATATTGACAGGCATAATGCAAGGGAACTATCTAAGCCCGCTACTATTTTAATCTTATTAGAGACAAAATAATAGATAAACTCAAGAATCTGGGACTTGGATATAAACCAGATGACACGGTCATAATAGCTGAAGACAAAAATCAGCTGCAAAGACTATTGCATCATTTTTTCCTGTCTGCTACAAAATACAACACGATAATTTTAGTGCAAAAAACGGTAGTGGCAAAAAAACTTACAAGATGCAAACTAACCGTTAATAATGTACGAGTGGAACATGTAATATTATTTAAATACCTCAGAGTAAAGTATCAGCCAAGCAAGACAGACTAGCCGAAGTACAGAGTCAAACCAACAACACCTCAAGACTATCAAAGTGCTTTAAAGATCTAATATAGAAAAACCAATACATAAATCTAAACGCTAAGATCAGAATATATAAAACCTGCATTCGACCATGATAATCTATGCCGCTGAGACCAGAGCAAAAACCAGTTATTATCAAAAGTTGAAATTGATACACTACCACCGAGCCTAAACGTACTTTATCAACAACTTGGTCAGAATTATCAACAGACAGAAGTAACAACAGACTTATAATGTAATTTTCTTGTTTTTTTTTGCGTTCTAGTATAAATAAGCAGTAGATGGAGTATTAATTTAAAAGCCAAAGGCAACATATTTGAAGTTTACAAGGGGCGCTATAGTAGAAAGCCTCCCGTGTTCATGATTCTTTGCTTTTTTCAGTTTAAATGCATCCGTAAAAACTCTTCTACGTTAAATGCTGTCTGCTTATGCTGTTTGATAATATCTCAATGGTAAAACCCACTAACAGTATTGACATTTCGCTACCTTAGAGTTATAAGGTTCTATGTTACAACGTAATCATTTCGAGAAAAAGAGGTTTGAAATTTGGGCTATGTGGAAATGATATTCAAACTAAATATATCTATGTAAAGTTATAATTATTGAATTCAAACAATTCAATTGAGTAGAATGTCAATTATACATGATGAAAAATTAGCATAATTTTCAAGAAAATAATTTTCCAACAAAAACATAGAACTATTTTTTATAAATTACTTTATTTGGCAATAGAAAATGTAACTTAGAACTAAAGCAATAAACGTAAAAAAAAGTAAAAGTTGTCTTATAATAGAATTTAAACATTTTTCTTGGTAGTCCTTTTTTTAATACTTTTGGTGGTAGATGTTTTTTTCTTTTCTTTTTGATCTAAATTTGCTATCGTCACTTTATAGTATTCTTTATCTTGTTGAGGCATGTACGGCAACATTGTCCTAATAGCTTCTTTTTTGTTTGCCGGAAATTCATTTTTGTTGGTACTAATTTTGGGATCAGGAAAAACTGCGTGGGTGGTTTCATGCGAATTACGTGTACCTCTTTTAATATCAATGGCCTCAAAATCTTGTTTATGATTTGTTTGGAAGTATACTCTTAGCTCCCCTTGTTTAAATTGTAGAGCACATGATTTTGCAAATTGCACGTTGGAATAGTCGTACACTGTGTTACCTAAGCTCTGGTATTCGAAAAAATCATGTTGTTTCATTTGAATGATTCTATAGGGTTTACGCCTGTTTACGGTTTTCAAAAGTCTAAGAAGTGAAATGGGAGAGTAATACTCTACCTTACTCAGCACTCTTTCTATTGCACTGTGTGCCGAGATGATTTCCTGGACACATGAGTGCCCAGGGGCTGAATATTTATTGGTTATCTGTTGATCTTGGGGATGATTAACCATAAAGTGACCCATTGCATAGGAGATACCTGAATTCCTGTTTTGTGGTACACAGCTATCACTCCATAATGTAAATTCTGTTATTATCGGATGTTCTATGAGAATACACGTCAAAATTTTAATGACAGCACTTGCAATGTCAATCCCCTTTCTGCCCATCAAGGTTTCTGCACAGACTGCACAGTATATTTGTTGGTTTATGGACAAATGTGCTGTTAAATTGTATACAGACATCTTACTTTTATAGTAAAATGACGATATTTTATCTCTAGGATAGGAAAGAACGTTTTCTAGGTCAAAAGAAACCACAACTTTATTTCTATCAGCTCTATTGTTTTGCCTATCCTGACGAGCTCCCTCCTTCAGCTTTTTGTGAATAGTATATTTTTCTTCATCAGAATCTTGTATACCTTCAGCAGTTAATTGAAGCTTGTTTAATTCACATAGATCGCACCTATCTTTCTTTGGTACGTGGAAATACAGATTAAACGAGTTACAAAAAATATATCGATATTGCGACAGTTTCACAATGGGGATATCGTTTTCTTCTTCTCTCATTTTATTTACATATAACTCATACATTTTAGTTATGTTTAATCCGCTTTCCAAATATTCTCTTTGTGTGTTAGCGCGACAGTAGTGCGACTCTTCTTTTCCAAAAGAATTTATGTGATCTATAACAGATTGTCTGGCTTCTTCTGGTATTCTATTTTTGGTGTGTTTTCCTTGAGTGCTTTTTACAGGTGTATTTGTACTAGAATTTCTATTTTTTAATGCATTGTAGATTGTTTTTTGACTGACATCTAAGGTGACTAAAAGATATTTCTTGCACACTTGAACTTTCCTCCCATTTACTGTAAAACCGTATTTGATTGTATTGCCTTTCTTGGAATTTTCATTATTTTTTCCTTTCCGTCTTTTTTCAGGTGCACATGGAATACAGTTTGCTATAATAAACATTTTTTTCGCCATGGTATCCAATTTGTAGTACTCCTTGAAAATTGCATGTCTTTCTTCTTGGCTTATTATAGAATTACATTTATAAAAACAATTCTTACAATCCTTTAAACTTTTCACACATTTTGGTGAAACTACCCTTTTTCTTACTGAAACATAACTTTCTCCTCGTGCTCTATTTTCCTTCCGTACAGTAGATTTCCACTTCTCCGGACACCTTGGTATTTTCCTAAAGAGTTTCTTTTTTACTTCCCTCATTTTCTATAACATCCGTATCTGTTACTGTTTCCTCATCTTGTTCAATGTTAAAATTACCTTCAAGTTCTATTTCTTGCATTACGATATCAGGTCCCTGATTTAAATTGAGGTGCTCGGTTTCGCTACAATTTTAGAAAAGAAAAACTTAAATAAAAATAAATAAAACTTTTTCAACATAACCTCACTTTTTCTTTACCTTAAATCATCTTCGTCGGGCAAGTATTCCTTATCTTTATCAGAATCATAACCGCATTGATCATATGCATCTATATCAATTTCACTGTCTTCCATTTTAGCTCTTAATTTACACAAAACACAAGTTTTTTTCACAATACAGACAACACACGCACTGCTAAAGGTGTACTATGTTACAATATGAGAAGATTCCGTGCAATATTAGCTATCTTTGTAAAATCGAGTCTTCTAGAACACAGCAAAGAATTGAAATTTATAAAATTAAACTCTATAGAAATGTGCTGCGAAGTTGTAGGCGTATTAATGTATAACTGTATATGTATTATCTCTATATATCGACCACCAACCGGTGATTTTAATCAGTTTATTAAACAATTAGATAATATTTTAAATACGGTTGTAGTTAGTTATAAATATATTTTATTAACTGGCGATTTAAATGTGGATGGATTAAACACGCAAAGTAAAAACTGTAAGATATTGAATGATATGCTTGACTCATATAATTTAGAGTCGTTGATTCATGTACCTACAAGAATTGATCACCGCAATGGTTTTAACTCTGCTACACAAATAGATTACGTAGTTACAAATCTTAAATGTAAATATAATTGTCAAGTTCACGATTTCTGTTTATCTGATCATATGAGTCAAGTTTTTACATGCAATATAAATGCAAAACATGTTAAAAAACCTAATGATAAAACCATAACAACACGAATTTTTAATGAAAATAACATGTCTTACTTTGCAAATACGTTTATTCATCATTATGACATGAGCAATATAAACAATGAATTTTCAAACATAAATGAATATTTTTTATGTTTTTGGAATTACTTTAAGTGGTGTTTGGACAATACTTGTCCTGAAACTTGTGTTAAAACCAATAAAAATAAATGTAAACCAGTTAAGCTAAATAGAAACATAAGTAGACAATATGATGAATTGAAGTTTTTAAATTGGCTGCAAAAAAGTGTTAAAACTCCTGAATTAACAATTTCATTCAACAAACTTAAATCAGAACTGAAATATAACTTAATGTGCAATAAAAAGTTGCATAATAGTGAATTAATTAGAACCTCTAGTAACCCTGCTAAAACGATATGGAATGTTATAAATAAACAAACTAATAACAATAAATCACAAAATAGAAATATTGAAATAATCTGGGATAACAACCTAATAAATGAGCCTATAGATGTTAGCAATATATTAGCTAATCACTTTGTAACAACTGTATCAAAAAAAGTTATTCAACATTTTGGAAATAATATATCAACTCGGTGTACTTATAACATGACTGCGAATGACAAATCAATATTCATTACTCCCATAACTGCAGATGAAATCATAAATATTATTTCAAGTTTACCAAATAAAACCTCCAAAGGCATTGATGAAATTCCAGTAAAATTACTTAAATATTGTAAATATATTATCTCACACACACTAGCAGATATATGTAATAAATCGATACATTTTGGTGAATTTCCGGAGTTATTAAAAAAGGGTAACATCGTTCCAATTTTTAAAAAGGGTAACTCGCAATTGCCTGAAAATTACAGACCGATCACTTTAATTAGTTGGTTTTCTAAAATTATTGAAAAAACAATAGCGGGAAAAATCACAGATTTTCTTAATAAATGCAATATGTTCTCTGATAGTCAACACGGATTTCGCGTTAATAGATCTACGGAAACGGCAATGACAGTTATAATACAGAGCATACATGATAAGTTGGATAAGAAAAAACACGTTATGATTCTGTGCTTTGACTTATCTCTAGCGTTTGACAGTGTTCGATGTGATTTTCTGAGCGCAAAGCTTGATAGATTAGGAATCCGAGGTTCTATAAACAAATGGATAGAATCTTACATAACAAACAGAAAAATATGTGTCAGCGTTAACGGAGTGCGATCTGGAGAACATTCAATGCAATTGGGGGTGGGACAAGGATCGGTACTTGGACCGTTAATCTTTTTACTATTTGCAAATGATTTGCCATTGCATATTAAAAGTGGAGAAGTGTATATGTATGCAGACGACACCTCGGTTGTTATAGAAGCAGACAATAAAGTAGACCTTTTATCAAAATGTAAGTCAGTTGTCACCGAATTTACAAATTGGTGTAATAGTAACAACTTAATGGCAAACTTGAATAAAACTGCAAGTATATATTTCAACAATAAAACAAATATTATACTAAATGACGACTTGGCTAACGTAGGTATATGTACTTCAACTAAACTTCTAGGAGTTTTTATTGATCAAGATCTAAACTGGGGTGCTCACATTGATCTTGTCTGCTCCAAATTATCAAAAGCAACATTTGCCATAATTAATCTAAAAAAGGAATTAGATACTAGCCAGGTAATGTCTGCTTATTATGCAATGGTATATTCAGTTATTAAATACAACATAGTAATCTGGGGACAATCTGTCGACATACAACGTGTATTTATTATGCAAAAACGAATTATAAGAATCATTTACAATATTCCAAATCGTGAAACATGCCGAGTAATTTTTAAATCTAAAAAACTTCTCACTGTTTGTTGCGTATACATTTATAGCACACTTATATTTCTTTATAAAAATAAAAATAAATTTAACACAGTAAATAATCATACCTATCATACAAGAAATGTTGACGATATATATATAAAAAACTACAATTCATCACGATACAAAAAATCACCAAATTGTGCTGCAAGTTACTTGTTCAACAAGTTGCCAAGTAATATAAAAGCTGCAAAAACTGTAAACATCTTTAAACAGTTAGTAAAAGAATATTTGTTAATTAATTGTTTTTATAATTTAAATGAGTATTTTGAATTATAAATTTTAATGTGTTTAGTATCTATTTATTATTGTATACAATTTTTAATTATGTTTGTGTACTCGTGTACTATTTGTAATGACTTGTCAAACTTTATGTATTCATTTGGCCAAATAAAATATTATTATTATTATTATTATTATTATTAGGAACACAAAGTTCTATGTTGTAACATAGAACCTTGTATATTACGTTTGTTTACCAAATTTCTAACAAAAAGTCCTATGTACGACATGGAACTTTGTCACGTATTACATGTATTTTCGTGACATAGAACTTTGTAAAGTATAACATAGAATTTATTAGTTTGCCCTTAGAACGTTGTTGACTAGTGCAAAAGGTTCTATGTATCGCATAGAACCTTGTGGCACTAAACTCCAATAGCGCTAAAATTGTATCATAGAACCTTATAACTCTAAGGTAGCGATTTACCAAGTTTGTCTAAGACGTTACTTATGTTTGGTATAAGGACTCTATTGTCAATTCTTTTTTATTTACATTTTGATAATGTATTACGATTCTCTATTTGGTTTTTTTTATGCATCTTTTTTCTTTGGTACAATTCTAATTGGTGAATATTATAGTGAATGCTAGGAATAGATTTAAGGTACACAAATCTCTTTAAATACATTTACCAAAATGCCACCTACGAGTAAAAATAGATGCCAACACGGCCACGGATAAGATCAAAATAAATAGAGAGGTCTGTCAAGGAAATACTATATCACTCAAGCTATTTACTCTGGCACTGGAAGATATTTTTAAAAACATGAAATGGGAAGGCAAGGGCATTAACATAGATGGACAGTACCTAAACCACTTTGCAGACGATATAATCTTAATCAGCCAAGACCCAGAAAAAATAATAGGTATGCTTGAACAGTTAAATATAGCTTCTAACAATGTGGGCTCAAAAATAAATCTATGAATTTATGAATCTATCAAAGACTAATATTATGAGCCCACATGCTAATTATTTCTAAATAAAAAACTACCTAATAGAGCAAGTGATGATTATATTTATCTTGGACATCAGATAAAATTAGGCAAAGCGAACAGAAGAAACAAAATATTTAACGGAACAAAGATGAACAAAAAAATAAAAATAAAAAAATGCAAACTAATATACAAAATTAAAAATAAAGAAACCAACTTTAAAAAAAAAATCAACATAGAAATTCACGGACATAACACTAAAAGAAGAAGCAATATACATGTACTCACAACAGACAGGCAGAAAAAACAAAACAAACATTACTACGCAATGGATTAGTCACGTACAATCAACTGCCTGAAAGTATTAAGAAAACAAAAACTTAAAAGAATTCAAAATAAAATAAAAAACACTTTATATTAACAAGAATAAAACAAACAAATGAATAAAAATAGATAATACACAACATAAATAACAAGTAAGATAAATGGAAACATAAAATGGTACCCCAAATTCATATGAAGACGGTGAAGTGCAGCAAGTGGGAAGAAAAAAAAAATTTAAATTATAAATTATAAATATACGTATTATATTAAAAAAAATTAAAAATAGAAGAAGATAGTAAATGGTCTTGGGTTTTACTATTTACTATTATAATATTACTTTTATATATTATTGATCTTGTTTTTTATCAACATATAAATGTTCATAAGTTTTAGTGTCGTTCTGAGACATTTAAACAATGTATTTTTAAAAAGCATTTTACTATCTTTGTATTGGCACAAAAAAATATTATTTACAATCAGTTTTAAGTTTTTTTTTATTTTTATTTGAAACAGTCGGATTGTTTTGAGACACCTTGTATTTTATTGGTTGTTCTGACTTTGTTTAATTCTATTTGTGAATGTTAGGAGTTTGTTTTTATATTTAAAAATGTTTGAATATTCTTAACAAGCTTCAAAAATAGCACATCTTTTTTTTCTGACGTGATGTGATGTTTCTTGTTTGTATTAGTTTATAGATACAACAATAGTTTTTTGAAGTATCTTTAATAGTTTTATTCGCTGGTAGTATTCTATTGTAAGATAATATTTTTTATTAATTGGTTTACAATATACTAGTTTGTCCAACTTTGTATTAATTTCAAAATTATATTTATTATACGCTTCTATTTTTGATATAATAAAATGAGTATATTTGTATTTTGGAACAATCACGTAATGTATTTTTGATTGTTCTGAATGATACAATTGTATATTTAATGTAGCGTTTGATAAATGAAGTAAATTTATTTATTTTTTAGATCATCTAAACGAATAGTAGAAATTTGAAAAGTTTAGATTGTAATTTTTGATTAAATTTAAATTAAAGGCTGGAATATTAGCTTGTTTTCTTGAAATAAGGTAGAAACAGTAAATGAATTGTTTATAAACTGTAACTGTCTTTGTGTTTGCAACAGTTGTTACGCTGTTATGTTCATTTGTGGTTGCTTTTGATCTACTGAAGATTTACCTTTGTATAACAATGGGAACTATTTATTTTATTTTTATTGCTGAATCTCGTGAATTTTATATTCTATTGAAACAAACTGACAAAAGAACGTTGGAAACTTAAAAAAGCAAAGCATCTACTATTATACCTTAACTAAAACAAATATTTTAAACCAATAATTTAATTTTTTTTTTCCAGTCTAGTAATTACGTCATACAATTTATATCATCTGTTCTGATCTGTGAATGTAGACACATGTGTTCCTTATTAGTACATCTAGCAACATAATGAGTTGATAAAGTTATAAATTACATTCTACAAACAGAATATGAATAATGTTGGAAATTCTCATACTTATTAATTCATTAGTACATTGAGTCGATATTTGAGTTATTAGTAGGTTGAATTGACTTAACAAACTAATTAACAAATCTTAGTTACCTACACTAATAATTGTTTATTCAACATTAATTATTTCTTTTCTAAAGTAGAATTATTTATTAATAATAATTATAAATTTAAATATAGTTATGTACTTTCTTATTTAAACTAATAAAAACATTTTGTTTCAGTTATGTTATGGGGCAAGTTCACCAGCCTTATCCGACCGCAACCGCTTCCCAACACTATTCCGCACCCATCCATCAGCAACGGTACACAATCCAACCCGCATCAAATTAATGAAAAAATACGGATGGTCTCGGGTGGCGATACTCCAACAAGCAGAAGAGGTCTTCATCTCTACAGTTGAAGACTTGGAATCACGTTGCACAGAGGCGGGTATCGAGATCGTGACCAGACAATCTTTTTTATCCGATCCCACCGATGCCGTGCGTAACTTGAGGCGTCAGGATGCTAGAGTGATCGTCGGATTATTTTACGTGGTTGCTGCCAGAAGGGTCCTTTGCGAAATGTACAAGCAACATTTGTATGGAAAATCATACGTCTGGTTTTTTATCGGTGAGAAATTCAATATTAATTTACGCAACAATGTATGTTTATATACAACGCCTGTTATGCAATGCATGACAAATAAACGGAAGGAAGTAAGCAGCACGTCCGGAATAACGTGTGCTGCCGTTTATCCGCAATTGTTGCGGTTCTATCTTTAAATCGTAACAAAAAATTAAATGTACGCTCGCATCAACCGTACCAATTTTGAAACATGTATTCAGCCTGTGGCGTTGCCACCACGAAGCCCCCAAAATTAACCGAAACTTTATTTAATTAATTTCAAGTTTCGCTTATCTCTTCTCTCCGCACGTCAATTTAAAGTAATAACAAGTTAATAAGACTACCAATTAAGGCTCCGCAGCCATTACGGAAAACATATTTTTGAATGAGAGTTAATTGGATGACATGCGGCATTTCCTAACCCTTAAAGCAAACAAAGTTTATGTTATTTATAATTAGGATACATCTTATTTGAATAAAAAGTTTATTTATATGTAAATTGAGTTTGAGGACTACATTTACAATGTTATCTTCAGTTCATAGAACATGTCTTAAGAAATTATACATTCTTTGAAGCAAGTTATTTAAATGATTTTATTTGGTTTGCGTTTTTGTTACAATATATAAGTTAATATTAATATTTTAGCAAACTTAAAAATTATTTTTTATGGAAGAAACTAAAGGCGCGGTTTAGGGTGTATCCAGTCTAATGAAATAAATGAAAATTCAAAACCTTCAATTGTCTATTAAATTTTGAAATTAAATTAAATTTTTTTGCCAAATTATTTGCTTAAACTTTAAGAGTCATACTTTATTGAACATCAAATTTAGTAGATTTTTTATTGTGCTATAAGAAATTTTTCCAAAATAACAATTCTTATAGTTCTGCTCGTAGTTGTGAATGTATGATAAAATGTAAAACTGTTACATTAATTAAAATAACAATGACTTAATAAAAAGTCTACTAAATTTGATGTTCAATGAAGTATGGCTCTTAAAATAAATAAAACACATTTAATACGTATTATATCACAAATATATTTAAAAAAAGTATACACCGTCTAATGATGGCCTTGTAGAAGGTTGAAACATGTTACGGTTTTTCAATATATTTGTGATACAGTACATAGTAAATGTGTTTTATTTTAAAATAAACTATCACATAGAATAATGGCCACCACTAATCAATTTTTAAGATTCTTAAAAATTAAGCAAATATTTCTACACAAAAATCAGAATTTAATTTTACAATTTAATAAATAATTGAAGGTTGGGGTTTTTTATTTGTAGACTATATTTTTTCTACATGTTGCAAAAAACCGATTTAAAAATAAAAGTTAAATTGCTTGAGTTCTAGTCGTAGTTTCATGATACTTTCTAAAACGCGCCTTTAGCAACAACTTTTAATAAAACTATATAGCTATCCGTTTGGTTATAAATGTGGATAGTTTTACAAATTGTTTATTAGGAACTGATTTTGACATAAAAACGTTTTTTTTAAACTGTTGAAATATAGGCGAGGCTTTATTTGAAATTGGTAAGAATTGCCTTAGTTTTGTTTTACAGGCTTTGCAGCAAAGTTTAATGATGAGACGTTGGTGGTAGTTACCTACCAAAATGTATTTTTAAATTTTCTCTTATTTTAATAAATGTTATTACAGTCGCATTAATTTGCAGACTTTTAAGCATTTCTAAAATGATTTTGTGTATCTGCAGTCAATTAATAAAATTGCTAACTGGTAGTTTCTTGTCCAGAAAGTTGTGTGGCTGAGTTCCTTTAGATAGGTATTTCTCAAACTACTGGATGCGCCCGTTTTGTTCTTATTTTTTAAAGCAGCTCTTAATATCTTTGATTAGTTTGTTAAGATTTTTAAGGTACACTATTAATACGTTACCAAGTAATGCTGTAGATGAAAAATTGCAGCTTAAGACACATTGTTAGTCGTTAACGCCGGTTTTGTAACAAATTAAGTTTAAGAGACACTACACTAGATAATGTTCACGTGATGGGGACGTAAAAAAAACTTTAAAGGACACTAATTAAGCATCACGGTAAGGGTGAAAGTACGGTTTTTTTATGAGCACCTACTAGCTTCTACATATACTGTTATAGTTACAGTTTGTTTTTTGAGCATAAAGTTGACGAGAGGCTTTATTCTTTAGCTATATAGCTTTGCAATGAATTTGAAGGTAGTATTGCTGAATACCTTGTCAATATCCAGAAAAGCACCCAATGCTATTTTTTGCTTAGGATGGTGTTTTTTTACTTGCTGATAAGCTGGTATAGCAGGATGTTCTTAATTGGTGGTAGTGCAGTGGTTGGGCCATTAGCTCCTCGTCTCGTATGTAGCTGTAGACTATTATTTTTAATAGTTTTTTGCATAAAGAATATCAATTTGATTGATCTGTAGGATTTAGCTTTGGCTTTGGTATAAATACCACCTTGGCCGGTCTCCAGCTGCTCGGTATTTGCTCTAATCTGAGAATCTCAAATTCTTTCTATAGCATGATAGGATCATTTCTATTGGCTCCTATCAACTTGAATGGTTTGACTGGGTTGAGTCGCTTTAATTAAGTATGGTTTTTGCTTTTTTTTAGTCTTTTGTATTTGTCATTTTGTTTGGCAGGTTTTATTAATCAAGAGTCCAAAAAATATGTCTGCAGCAGCCCTTGACTAACTCTGTGTATTTCCCGTTTTTTGATCTGCAGAGATTCAATGTTTCCAGTTGCTTAAGGCTTTTTGGAAGCGCGAACATGTAGGATTGTTTTAAACGTCCTCACAGTACTTCTACGATTTTTTTAAATTTTATTATAAGCCGTAAAAGTGGTTTTATATGTGGCTCATTTGCCGTTCTTTTTGGCCATGTTAAACAATTTTTTAGTGTTTGCTCTTACACCGTCAAGCTACTTGTTTCACCAAGTAATCTTGTGGGAGATGTACTTTACAGTGCTAGAGCAACTTTCTTTAAAAGTGGTTTTAATGAAGTTGGCAAATGTATCTGTTATAATCTCCAGCTCTTGGAATGTTTATGCTGCCTTTGGGCAAAATTGATTTGGCTAACTAGTATTTTGTTGTATCGATCAAAATTAGTTTTTTTTTTTTGAGTTTTTGTATTACAAAAGGAGAGTTTTTTTGGCCATGTTAAACAGTTTTTTAATGTTTGCTCTTACTCTGTCAAGCTACTTGTTTCACCAAGTAATCTTGTTGGAGGTGTACTTTACAGTGCTAGGGCAGCTTTCTTTAAAAGTGGTTTTAATGAAGTTGGCAAATGTATCTGTTATTATCTCCAGCTCTTAGAATGTTTATGCTGCTTTTGGGCAGATCTTGATTTGGCTAACTAGTATTTTATTGTATAGATCCTATTTAGTTTTTTTTTGGGGGGGTTCTTGTATTACAAAAGGAGAGTTTTTTTTTCAGATTTGGTATTGAATCAGATGTATGTATGATGAGGAGTATGATTGAGGTTGGTTCTATGTCAACAGTTTTTGTTTCTTTGGTTTTTGTTTGGAAACACATGTAGCTTCTGGATTGGTTTGGGTTGGCCAAGTGTAAAAAGGAAAGATTAGTGGAAGGCTTGACGTTGAATTTTATTCTAATATATTATTTAGGAGCACTTGTATTATGCTCTTTTACAAGATCGAGTTAAAGGCGTCTAGTGTAAATAGAGTGGCAAAGTTCTGTATATGATTTTTTCAGCAATACTTTGGCGGCAAAGAAAAGAGAACTGAACAAGAAAACAATTAAGATCATATAGAGCTACTTACAGGGTAGAAACCTAATGACCAAAAAATGGAAGATTCAAACTTTCCCCACAGAGCTCAGCACTAGGACCAAAACTATGAAACCTTGTTTATAATGAGTTACTTCAAATGAGGTTGCCGGAAGGCGTGACAATAACGGCATTTGCGGACGACGTAGCACTATTAGGTAGGGACGTAGAAATGGATATACTAAAAGGAAGACTAGAGCTGGCAATAGATATGATACAGTTATGGATGAAAAATAAAGGTGTAAAATTAGCAACACAAAAAACAGAAGCGGCCTGGCTATCAACTAAGAGGATTAATAGAGGAAAATGTAAGATACAGGTAGGAGACCAAGTGATAACTATAGAGAAAAAAATCAAATACCTCGGGTTGACACTTGAAGCAAACTAATGGAATGAACAGGTTAAGGAAGCGGTTATGGGAACATGGAGAGAAAGCTTGGTAGACTCATGCCAAACAACGGAAGTCCAGGAGAAGAAGCGAGAAGGCTAATAGCAACAGCAGCAAGAAGCAAATTGTTATACGCAGCAGATATATGGGGAAAAGCCATGAAGACAAAAAAAATCAGAAATGAAATAAGAGGAGCTACAAGAGCCAGTTTGTTAAGGATCTGCAAGGCTTACATGGAAAGATGGCAGAGACAGTGGAATAGAGAAGGAAAAGAAGAATGGACAATAGAACTAATCCCGGAGATAAAAGAGTGGAAGGAAGACAAAAGATATACATTTTGTCAGGAAAAAATACACGATAATGCAGAACACACTCTAGTAGAATGCAAAGCGTGGGAGGAAGATAGAAATAAACTAGAAAAAATACCGGAAAGCAAAGTGGATAAAACGACAATCATTAAAAAATGCATAAGAGATGAAAATAAATGGAGGGCACTAAGAAACTTTGCAACAAGAGTACTATAAAAAAGAAATGAGAGTTTGACAATGGAAGAATATAGAAAAAAACAAACAATAGAAACAAACACAAAATAAAAGTCATAGAAGAGAAAGAGAAAAACGAGAGAAGCAAAATGGAAACAACAAAACAGAGAAAAAAATCAAAAAGAAAAAAATAAGGAAGGTCAGGACAATTATGCATACCAAGAAATAGAAGAAAATAGAAGAACATTTAGAGAAACTACGATATCAAACAAAATTGCAGAGATAATGAGAAGGAAAAAAGAAATGTTGAAGGAATGGTAAATAACATAAATAACGAGGCAAATACCAAATAGTAGATACGCTATCTCAAGGTTGACGAATAACGCAACTTTTGAGATGGTCAGAATATACCTGGCAACGAGAGGACACGAAGAAGTAATCCCAGATATGGAGATACAAAGATATTACTGGAGGTAAAACTAACAAATTTTATTATTAATTTAGGACTCTCAAAAAGAATACAGCTAATGGAACTGCATAAACTATTTATGAAGGAAAAAGAATACAATAAAAAAGAAGTGAACAAAAACCTAAAAAAACTAAGAACGCATCTGAGGCCACACCAAACAGTTAAAATAAATAACACACGGATTGAAGAAAAAAGAGAACGGATTGAATAAAAAAAAGGTAAAAAAAAGACAAAAGAGACAGAAAAATTTAGAGGCTATAGAGAGAGAGAGAGAGGCCGGGAACAGCATGCATGCTACAGATTCTGTGTGAAAATCCGCAAGGCGATAATCAGCCTACTTTGAACTACTGCCAAATATAGACTAGTTTGACAAGGACATATAACAACAGGACTTACGCAGAGAAAAAAACCGGAAGGTATTGCTATGCGTAACTCATTCGGGTCACTTGTTAAGGCCAACACATTACTACGTCCAAAAAAAAAGCTTAGACGGTAAAGGTTTTTTCTCTGAGCATTTTGTTTAATACGTCTACTACTATTTCCGTGCTCTGTTTTGTTACGTTCTATTTTTTATCTCCAGAAAGATACTATCCGACCAAGTGGTTTTTCCTGGTCTAATTTTTTTTGCTAGTTATGTCTTTAATTGTTATGAGACTGTATTGCCATTTACCTTTATCATGCCTAGTCTGGTTTGACTGGGGTCCGAATACTCAGTTTGCCTATAACAAGCTTATAGTTTGTGCCTTAGATATCTTGGTCTACTTCCTTACAAAGTTTTGACCAGCAGTTCTTTATAGAAGCCTTGATGGTTTGTTTTAGTTTCTTTTTTTTTACTTGTATACTGCGTCAAGCTTAGTTTTGTGCCGTTAATTTGGCGCTAGTCTATTTGTCTTGTGTAATGATTTTAGTTTATCAAAAAAATTGCCTTTTTTCCAACTTAACGCTTTTTCTTTAAAATTATTACAAGTTTTTTTGACATGTCTATTAACACCGTTACTAAAGAAGATTTGCTTTGGTATCTGAACTTTTTCATTATGTGATCCAAAAAAATTGGTGTTAAATACTTCTTAAAATGCTACTCCTTAATTGTGTTGGTTTTTCTGGATTTTTTTTGCCTTGCATGTTTTTCCTGTCTATTGCATTTTTAAACTATGTCGATTTGATAGTACGTAGTTGATGTAGTAGGTATCATTTTTTAGGAGCTATTTTTTGCGCTTTTTGCTACTTTAATTATGATTTCTAGCAATGAAGAAGTCCAAATAGGTATAACTTCTTACATTTTGGCTTAGAACAAGTATTAAATTTTTGCTATGCCAACTGGTTCAACAAAATCTCTCTGAAGAAGTTGTTTTGTGCTGCTTGTAGAGACTGGCAACTAGTGTTGTTTGTCGTAGGTGGTTTTTTTACGGTTTTTGACCATTTTTTGTGGGTTTTACACGTGTTGCGTGAGTGGATGATGATTTTTTTTTGGCAGAAAGAATGATTAATATTCATAACATGTTTGTTACAAATCGGGTTATTATGAAATGGTTTTACTCTTGTATGTGAGTTTGAGTTTGTTTATTTTACACTGGCTCAGAATATTTTGCTCAAATAGTTCACACGTTTTTACACTGAGGGCACTCACGTATAGTGTGTTTTGTTTGTATGACGTGATAGTGCTGAAGAGAACTAAAAGTGACCTAGACGTATTGAAATAGATATGTGGCGGTGGTGCAGTACCAGCAAATTTGGTAATGTTTTTGTTGACTTTTAGTGTTGATCCAGGATGATTGGTGTTCACTCTCTAATTATTCTGGATAGTAGAACAATTTTTTTTTAGTACTCTTTTTGGATTTTAACCATAGTTTACACGTTTCCACATAGAAGACAACTCAGAGAATATTGCTCTAATAGTTTGCACATCTTCACACAGAGGGCACTCACACATACCGTGTTTTGTTTGCATAACGTTATAATGTTTAAGGCAAGTATCAGTGGTAATATTGAAAAAGATTTGTGGCAGTAATGCAGTACCAAAAATTTGGTAATGTTTTTGTTGACTTTTAGTGTTGATCCAGAAGGTAGTGGTTGCTCATTACCAGGTAGTAAAAGTTTTTTTTTAGTACTGTTTGTAATACGTGAGCTGAAAGGAAAAAAAATCTGTTGGTTTTGTAGAATTAAAAGAAATAAATACCTAGTCACGCTATACTCTTTCGGGGTAAACCATCGAGGTGTCTGATACACAGAGCCACATAGATTGTATTGAATATTCAGTTACGGCCTGTTCTTTTATGCTTTTAGTTAATGGTATGGATTGCTTTACAGAAAAATTAAGCAAATTTGATGGTCTGAATTTAACTTCTTGGTTGATTTTTAATTGACGTGTATTGGTCGAAATCTCATGACTAACTAAGTCGATTTTGCTCACTATTGATTACTTTGTTTTTTACTAGCTACATAACTTGTTGTCTTTGTGTTTGAGAACGTGGAAAGCAGCAAGCTGACAACTAGTGGTTCTGAATAAAAAAATTTACGAAAGGTACACAACCTAGCTCATTTTTTTATTTCTTTTGTGACATATTAGTCCGTGCTGCTGGCAAATCTTGAAACTTTTGATCAATTTTTTTGTTGTAAAAGTCTTCTTGTCTTCACATTTTTTGTTTTTGTTTTTGCAGCTAATATACGTTTTGTCTATTTTACCATTATGTGTGATTGACAGTGCTAAGGCAACTTTCTTAAAATGCGGTTTTAAATTAATTGAGAAATATATCTATCATTATTTCCTGCTCTTGTAATGTTTTTGATGCTTTTGGGCAGACCCCGGTTTGACAAGTATTTTATTGTATAGATTCTAGTTAGTTTTTCTTGCGCTTGCGCTGTATTCCAAAAGAAGAGTTTTTTTAGATTTGATATTGAATCGGATGTATGCATGATTAGGCAATGAGGTTATCAATGGAGTTCTGTCTTGTGAAGGTTTGTGCTGCATTACTTTAGATTTGATACTGACGCGGATGTATGCATGTTTAGATAATAAGATAAGGTCATTGATGGAGTTCTCAGTTTTAAAAAGGTTTGTGCTGCCATGAGGTTGCTTTCAATCGTTAAGTCAGCTCGGGACTAAGTCTGTTAGCTCTGTTGGTGCTGTTTTTGATTATTGGGATTTATACCAATAGCAACTCTTTTTATCATGATCTACTTTGGTAGTCTGAAAGTTGTTGTAAAACTTGTGATAGTTAACTGTTTTCTTTTCTTTCTACTTGCTATATTTAGCTATTGGGGTTTGCCAATAACTTTTTTTATTACGAATAGACTTACTATTTTTAAATCACATAATTAACATGTTTTCTTAAACTTTTGCATTGTACAGCCACAACAAAACGACCTCGGAGACAACAATCAACAAAACAATTTAAAAGTCCGTAGCATACAACTTCTTCACAAACTGAGACTTTGGTCATTTTAATGCCATTTGAAATGTGTAAATTAATTGAACAGGTTCCCATTCATCTATCTCAAACTAAACCAATAATGCTTATTAAACAAAATACTCTCTGTAATATAAAAGCTCTTAAATATTTTTGTTAAAGCGCCAATAATTATGCCGGTTAAACTGTATTTAAAAAAAAAAACTTCCAATGTTTAAATTGAAGTCATGAGATGGCAGCATAAAGCTACGATCAGTATAATGCTGTTGAGAGTTTTATGTCACTTAGTTTGTCGAGCGGTATGAAGCAGGATAGTGAGTAAGTGATTTAATAAATTTCAGTAGTATTTGAAAGTGAAGCACCCGCAAGCTCGTGTTTTAGCTTTTTCCGGGACCCTACTGTTCTTTTAATTGTCCAGTATAGACGCTTAAAAATCCACAGCGACTATTGTATGGACTCTGATAAATTGACTTATATTAATCTTAAACAAAGAAATTTAATCGATGGCACAATGTAAAGGCTCTCGAGTCTCGAGCATTAAATCACACTCATTGATGGTCATTATGTACGTGTGACATATGATTCAACACTTTGAATAAATATATCCAGACGCTTCATCATCAATGATGTTACAAAGTAGAAATATATATTTAATACAAAATAATGATCTATACTTAATAAAGAATTTATGTAATTATATATTTTAATTTAACTCGTAACCTGTTTCATGTTTCAAATCAAATCAGATTTAATAACATTTTGTATTTAAGAAACGACATTCTACAGGAAAGCGAGTACTTTAATAAAAACCATTATTTAGATATATGAACGTTATAGTCAGAAACATGAACATCTATATTACAAAACTGTTATGACTAAAGCCAGACATTGAAATTTTTATATTACCCTTTGTAAAACAGCAAATAATTAAATTTTTAAACGCCATTCCAAATCTAATTCTGATTTTTTGTTGTTAAACAGAAATGATACACTATTAATGACCATTTAACATCGTTACTGTTCCAAAAATATCCTCCCTCGAGTGTTAATTGCTTTGTTAGATGCAAATCCTTTTTATAAACAAGGGTTCGCCATATTTATATTTTTTTTGTTCGGACTGAACGGACGATAACAATACATAAAGCCTTCGGTAATGTGATTTGTCACGCGGTTTTATTGGTGTACTACAGAGTATTTACGCCTAAACCCATGCTGATGAGAGGGTAGAAGAGAATTTACTTCTGCGTGTTCTTGGAGGTTATCTAAAGTTACTCTTTCTATGACCTTGCTCAAGGTGCATAAAAGACTGATAAGCTGATAGTTTTGAGGAAACAGACGGTCCTTTCCAGGTTTTGGGATATTAATTACGTGTGAGCCTTTCCAAGCTGAAGAAAAGTGCCCTGTACGTAAGATTGTATTGGCAATATTAGTCAGAATCATTACTGCTTTGTGCAAAAAAGCTTTAAAAGCCTTGTTCGGAATACCGTCCGGACCTGGCGCAAATTGAGCTTTAAGTTTAGATAAGATTTTTCTGATCCGTGACGGTCGAACGTGGTTCAACGGGGTGTCGCCGTCAGGGCTCTCCAAAAAGCGTTTCACTGCTTTTCAATCCTTTCGACGAGCTCCGTATTATTTTCCTCTCTCGAGTTCCAGGCTGTCAGCGAATGCATCGGCTTTTTCCTCGATAGAGTATTGGAGCCCGGTCTCACCATGAATGACTGGTATTGGGACTTTTCTGTTTTGTAAGGCTTTGGCAATCTTCCACATCAGATCAGTATCCTTTGTGGTTGATTTTATCTTTTCTTGCCAGCACTGATTTTTGTGCAGCCTTATAGACAATAACTTTCTTATGAAGATCGTTTAGAATTTCACGATCTAAGGGGTTGCAATGCCTTTGCCATTGGTGTTTGGCGGCATTTCTTCTACGAATCAGTGTTTTTCTTTTGCGGGATAATCCAAGTGGATTATTTGCCCAAACCTGATGGGTTTTAGATGCAAGTTCTTTGGCTTTATAAATAAGTTCTGTTATAAATAAGTTCCTACGGCTTCTTCGATGTCAGCAATCGTTCTTATTGGATCAATCCTTTCTATGCTATCTTCCAGGTATCTCGAGAAAATAGGCCAATTTGTGTGGGTAACGACAATTCTTCCTTGCCAGATCCTTGTCCATAGAGTTCCAGAACTACCGGAATGTGGTCGAAGCTTCAAGCATCCACTGTCCTAATTTCAACTTGCGAGTTGACGTCCTTCAGGATTTTTATATCCAGAACGTCCCCTCGGTAACCTGCGTAGCTAAAGTGTGTGGGATTGTCTGTACTCGATACCCTTTAGACTTGACATGACCTTGCAAGACTCGGCCTTTTGCGTTGATTACCCGACTGTTTCAGGCCGGGTGTTTCGAGTTAAAACCCCTTGCTAGGATAGTAAGGAACGAAGAAGATAAAACCGCGTCGATATTTGCCATTTCGATTTGGTTGGTTGGGTTGACGTACCCAGATGCGATTTTGAGAGTGCCCAACCTCTGCACCTTCACCACTATTGCATTAGATTCCAAAGATAAAATGTCTGGGGTGTCCACTTCGGAATGGTCCAGCGATCTCCTTGCAAAGATTACTGTTTCACGCCTCCTGTCCGTTCCCAAATACGTAAAGGTATATGGGAGCCTCAACGCCTGCCCCTGGCTTTGTGATTCAACTTACTAACCAGCATGATGTCGATATCGTGGTCGAAGAAGAATTCTTCCACGTCGCCCATCTTTTCGTGAATGCTATTTGCATTCCAAAAACATACCGTTAGTAATACTTCCGGTGTATTATTCATTGTTTGGAAGACCAGTTAGACGTTTGACCATGGCCGTTATTCTCTGTTGAGACTTAATGAGCTCAACCAATAATTGGGTCATTTTGTTGTTTGCCGTGGATGGGCTTGGAGGCGCCACAATGTTAGCAAATTACTAGTTAGAGCTTACCTCAACTGCAGGTTTGCGGAGACCTGAGCTTTGGGAAGCTTGAGATGGGGCCGGAGCAGACCCTGGCGCCGGAGCGGCCGTTTTTTTGTTTTTAGCCTGAGCGGCCATTATTTTTGTGTATACCCTGCATCCCTGATGATTGGCAAAGTAAAGGCCTAAACAGGGCACACTTTGAAGGTGTGCTCTTTGGGCATGCCACCGATCTGTGGGGACCCAAGCAGTTACGGCACACTTGGCCTGCCTTGATGCATCTTTTGGCTGTGTGGCCGTAAACCTGGCATTTTTAGCTCCTCTTTTTTGGCTCCACTCTCACAAAAAAGCCAAGAATGACTTTAAGGTCTTTGTTAGACTGGCTTTTCTCCCCTTTTGGGAGTTGAACTTAAACCATGGGAAAGCGACCAAACTCGTTCCCTATTCTATGCACATTTGAGGGTTTGAAGCCCATTCCCTGTAGTACCCACCTTTTGCTCAGTGATTAAGAGCAGCAGGTTGCGAATGACCACATCCAAGCAGCGTTCTTTAGGAAAAGCTCACGTAAAGTAGTTGGAGGTGGTTGTTTTGAGATAGGCCGTAGCCTTTCGGTGATCATCGTTGGTGTCCAGGGTGACGCGGATGCCGTCAAAAGTATGTCTAGCTAACGCAATTTTAATTCCACTATCTATAAAGTGTTGCGAATACTTTGAGTAGTTGTCTTTGTAAGTGATGACAAAGGCCACTGGACGCGAAGAAAAAGAGATGGGTTGACTTTGCGGGGGGTACTGTCACTGTCGGGTTATAAGTTCTTGATCTGTGGCTTGAACTTGACCTCAGTATATTTCTTCCGTTTATTGGCGTTATTGGCGGGGGCTGCGTCATTTTTTTTGGGTGCAAGATTCTTTTGCCGATTGGTTTGAGGATCCGGCAGGAGTAGTCTCTGACGGCCGTTTGAACGCAGCACCTGATGATGATGATCTTTGGTTGTTCTCAATGTCTTTGGGTTTGGTTAGAATCAGCTTGTCGGTGACTTTCGGCTGCATCTTTTTGGGCTCCTGGAGGCGGTTGTTGTCGCTCTCGTCCTTGGAGAGCGTGGTTGGTTGTTAGTGAAGGCGGTTCCGCCGCTCTCCTGGATAGAGGCGGTTTTGCCGCGCCCCTTGGTGATGACTCCACGGCCTTGGCCCTTGATTCTTCGGTGGGGGTCGACAAGTTCATTGCTTTGGCGATGGCGACGGCGTTTATGGCGGAGGCCTGCCGGGCGATGATGGTGATCTGGTTCTCAATGGTGGCCTGGAGCTCTTAATTTTGCTCTTTTATTGCCACCATCTGGTCGCTTATGTCGTTGTTCTGGGATTGCAGAGCTTTAACGACACCTTTGGTGCTGGGTAGCAATTGCGAGCGACTCTGGGACCGATCGCGATGCTTGTTCTTGCTCCGGCGGTTCCTCTCCTCTCTTCTTCCTAGGTGAGCCGGCCGCTTTCCCGGGCGGCAGGTGAAAGTTCCCCTTTGGCTGCCATCGCAGTTGAGGGGAGCTGTAAAAAATCTTTTTCCTTTTTCTCAAGCTGAGCTTGAAAAAGCGGAAAACAGAATTTAATGAGTAATATTAATAATTATATTTACTTTTCGGTGTTACAATTATTAATATCAGGTAACAATGAAAAGCTTGGCTCTTGCTAGAAGAGTAGGTGCGTGCTAGTCGGCTGCTTGCAGTCGAATTGCTTTGTTTGCTCTAATTAATTTTGCTTTCTTAAAATTAAGTATTTATAGGTAGGGGGACCGTAGTACCACGCTTGGATTAGTCCGTGAGGCTCCACCTACTAGGCGCCTTTTTTTTCAGCTAGTAACAAGTGGCGCTCAACAAAGAGCACGGTGCTTTTACGGTCTCAAACATCCCGAGATTACAAGATTCAAATAGAAACTTAATACCACTAGAACCCGCACGACTCCGGGAAACAAGTAGAGAGTTGGCCTGGAAAGAAACGGAAAGCTACGCCAACCAAAAACAGACAGAAAAAAGCAAAGAAACGTAAACACGCATTACACCAACAAGCTACATTAGACGCGGTGAGACAGACACCTATCCACAATATCTATCACTTTGAACGGAAAAATTATGAAAACCCTGTTTAACTTGGGAGGTATAACTTCATCCGCTTGAAGTTGGGAATTTCAAAAACCCCCACGACGATCTCCGTTGCACAAGCAGACCAATCTAGTTCTCTTAATACGATTGAAAAAACGAAATGTAATTTTGGATAGTTTATGGTTAAAAGAGCAACAAGCAAACTTGGACTACCAATGCATTCACTATAGCAGAAACAGCCGGTCGACTATCTATTGGGCACCCACAAAGGCACCGCAAACCAAAGCACACACAGTGCAGTCACCCAAACACTACGGGATGTGAGCAGATAGTTTGCGACTTCCCGACTGTATTCAACAAGAACTTGGCACCCACGACTACGCCGACAGTCAAACTTTATATTAAAGTGACAATCACAACAATAATACAAACCGCTTGCTATACATACAATACAGCTCTAATCTTTGAGTGGAGTAGAGAAAGTTTTGGCTGACAGCATAATCAAAAAGAGCTCGAGCATCCGGTAGTTATTGTAAAGAAAAAGAACAAATCCCCGCGTTTTTGTATAGATTACAGAGCACTCAACAACGTAACCCAAAAGGAAGTTGCCCTCCTGCTCAAGATTTAGGAAACATTAAAAGATTTTGGCATAGCCAAAGTGTTTAGTAAAATTGACTTGACCGGGTATTAGAAGATACCCATAAACAATAAAGACAAGCCGCCCCCAGACGGAAGCGCATACCAATTTTGTGTAATGCTCCTAAATGTACCGGTGACGGTCCACAAGCTAATGTTGCAAGTATTAACTGGCCAACTAAGAAGCATAGTTTTTGTCTATGTGGACAACATATAGGTGTACATGGAAAATGACGTGACACACTTCAACACACCTACAAAGAGTACTCAATTATCTACAATGTTAAATATTTTATTTTGAAATTTAAAAAACTTGCCTTCACACTCAGTTGTAAGAGAGCATAGTTTTTGCATAAAATCTATATGATAGCTCAAGAAACACACCCAAAGTTAGCTACTACTGTTTCTACGGCAGCTTGAGAGACAATCCTAAATATGATCGCAAAGTAAGTCAAAGTTTGCATTTATAATACTGAAATTGTGGCCCGTTAACGGTTATAATTGTGCCGGAACACCCAAATAGGTGGAACGTCTGCTTTTCTAGGATGCGGGTAATTGTGTTTATCTTGGTTTTTCCAATTACAAATGTTTCTTTCCATTTTGTGAACAGGTCTACTTGGTTTTGGTTTTGGAGAGTAGATCAACTAAATCTACAGCGTAATTCTTACCGCGTAGTTGGATCACGCAAGTTTGCGGTGGTACTAGATAGTCTAGGTCCAAGTAGTGGTTAGTGGCTTTGTTTTTTGGGTTTTGGCTTAACAAGTCTGGTTGTGTTTTCTTGGGCAGTGTTTGTTGTCAAAATCAAATGATTGTAAAAACAATGCACATTTTACCAGTTTTGGCCTGAGAATCTGTTATGGTCGTGAAGTGTCGGCTTTCTAGTAGAAGCCAATACATTTCTAATGCTTACACTAGATCCAGGCATTTTTGCTCGTTCACATAGTACTGGCGCTTGGTATTATTCAGTTAAGTCAAATCAACACGAATCATTTGTTTGTCGCTTTTGGGTGTTTTTTTCGAACAGAACTTTGGATATCTCTATCTACCTAAAACCGCGGTTTTTTATTTTTCTTCCTAATAAGCAATATGGGCTTGTAGATGGCTTGATAATTTTTTGTGCCATCATGCGTAAGCAGAAGTGACATTTTTATCAGTTAGCATTGTTGCAACCTCTAAGATTAAATTGGCATACGTTTGTCAAGAGTTGCTGGCGGAATACGTACAGCGTCTTTAAAATATTGCTCTGCTAGATATATTATACATAATTTTTTAAGTCCTGTTGGCAGTTGCATTGAAACAAGGATTATTTAAAAATATAGATTTTTTGCAGCAACTAAATTGAGAATTATATATATCTCTGTCTACCAAAACAAAAGTTTGTCCTGCAACAAGATGGACCTGCTAAACTGAAACTAAGAAGGTCATTGGATATATCACAGACTTTAAAGATTTGTCGCATCATTACAATCTTACTAAATAATTAACATATCAACTCGTTTGTGTTAAATGTCGCTAAGAAAACTGTGTCTGTGTCGGAGGGCTCTTAAGTTTAAAAAACAATATGTACAAAACTATTCAACATTTTAAAATCATAATTAATATTATGAACTTCTCTAATCGAAGCTTTTAAATTGCAACCACTGCATCATATAGTTTGGCTACAAAAGTTGGTTCTAACTTTATATAATTTATTTATTCACCTTTATAAATTCGAATGTGCAGTAAAAAGTTTCATTTAAATATTTATTCGGTTGCTAAATTTACGGAACTTTAACGAATAGTGTACATAAAAATAGAAAAAAAAAATGGAAAAGTTTGTAGATACGAAATTAATCACTGTCAGAAAGTTATTAATGTTACCTAACATTGATTCTGCCAATTACAATTAATGAGCTAGTTTAATTTTTGCTGCCATCGACACTGCTATTGAGTACTTTGGCTAATCTCTAATTACTGAAAGCTCTTTGTATCTGCTAATAGCAATGCCTGTTTCATAATCACAGGAATATTAACTAATACAGAGCAAATTATCAGTAATAGTCTTAATTGAAAGATATTAGAAATTCTACAATATTGTAGTGAAGCATATTAATAATTTTCTAAATAATGTGAGTTTAAGTAGCAACTAAGTTGTAATATTTTAGTGCAGCCAATGACCTTACAAGTAGTCGCTGTTAAAAATATAATGAAATCAAATGGATCATTAAAATTAAGATCTAGTAAAGATGTCATAACAATTTTACTAGTCCTTTATTGACATTATCCGATTAAACACAAATTCTACTAACCCGAAAACGAAATAAATTTCGATTTAATACGGTCCCGCTTATTACCTCGTAGCATTAATTCCATGTTATCGCTGCTTAAATTTCCATAGCGTTTTTAGTAGCTGCGGCAGCACGCTGATTTACGCGACCAATAAAATGCACTTTTAATCCAGCCCAAGTTTTTAACAGCTAATTAAAAGAGCGCGTCCACCCTTCAACCATTTCGTAAATAGTTCATTTTTACGATTGCGTTTTATAGTCAGCGCGTGGCGCTTTAAAACTTACAAAATGTATAAAAATCGTATAAATCTGTCATGCCGCGTTTTGATCGCTTCAAGTTAAATTTATTGTTAGAATCAAGAGAAATTGATATTGTAATAAATGGTCGGGAGTTTTTAAAGCAATATATGTAAGATTTTAACAATAAATTTTATTGCAGGCTTTATTATTTGATATTTCAAGCACGGAAAATGTATTGTGACAAAAAAATAAGGGGGATATTCTTACGCAGCATCTTATTCAGGTCACACACATGACATATACTTGCAAATATTATATTAAATTAAATATTTAAAAAAAAACAATGTTATATGTGTGTCGTGACACAATTTATTTGTGCATGAACTTCCGTAAATTGCAAAGCGACATATTAGATAATTATAAAGATGTATTTTTTTCACAGTTATTTTTTTTAAATTTTAAGTCGTGTTGTGTTATCATATTAAATTTTATAACTGACATTATTTAAGGACAGCAATTCTTAATGCTTTTGTTTATGCTCATGTCTGAGTCAAGTGAACGGAACAAAAATTTGATTTGCTTTTATAAGAAAAAACTGCAATAAACTTTCTGTTTCAAAATTGTTCAAAAAATAATTTTTGACAGCTGAAATTTTTTTTTTCTTAAATTTTGAAAACTTTGCAGATCTTTAAAAAACAGTTTTTCTTAAAAAAAATAACGGGTATTTTCTTTTTTTTCAAATATGGATAAAAAACGTGCTTTTATATGTGCAAAAGATAAAACATTTAAAAAGTGCCGTGTAATTGTCCACAAAATAAGTTTTTACAGCAAAATTTTTTTTTTTTAAATTTTGAAAATTTTGCAGAAATTTAAAAGAAAGTGTTTTTAAATAAGATTACGGTTTTTTTTTTGTTTTCTCAATTATGGATTAAAACGTGCTTTTATATGTGCAAAAGATACCCTGAAAAATTCCATAAATTCTGTGCACTATGCTCCGAGGTATCTTAAAATGTATTCACAGAAAATTGTGAAATATAAGCCTTTTTCGCTATTTTTAAGCATATCTGTGGATACATTGTAAGATAGCTTGGAGCGTAGCACACGGCATAAATTTTTTAGGATATCTTTTGCACATATAAAAGCACATTTTTATCCATATTTGAGAAAAAAAAAACACTTGTCATTTTTTTATAAGAAAAACTGTCTTTAAAGTTCTGCAAAATTTTCAAAATTTAAGGAAAAAAATCCGTTTCGAACAATTCTGTGCTTGATGCCTCATGTACCTTTCACAGAGAACGCGATGCCTCAACTTGTTTCTAGTTTGCTTCTTCTCTCCTCTCATGCACCACCAAGCCCCGAGAGCAAGTTGCTCTTGAAAGGAAAGCAGTAACTATCGGTCTATCGGTCGTGTTGGTAGACAAGTTTGCCTATTACTACTTTCCTTTCAAGAGCTTAACGCACAGAACCGTTCTTATACACCTTTGTAGTAGATGGTGCATGAGGGGATAGGGTAAGAACACTCGGAACAAGTTGGATAATCGCGCTCTCTGTGAAAGGTACATGTGTGGCGTCAAGCACAGAATTGTTTGAAACCGTACGCGCATCGTGTGTAGGGTACACAGATGAGCGATTGACAAACCTGCACAAATCACGATGACGAACGTTTGGGCACGTTTGCGAACTGTCTGTAGCGGCTTTTATTAGAGTAATTTTAATTAATAAAAGCTTGATTTATATAAAATATATTTTTTGCTTTTTTATATACTTTAAGCACAACAAAATTAAGTTTTACTAATAGTTTTTCATTTTTAATTTGACCATTTATTGATTTAGTTACAACCAAAATTTTGGCAAGTATTTGTCAGGAATGCAGATTTAATAATCTGAATTTATTTTCTGGTTCAGTATTTAAAAAGCCGCAATAGGGATTAATTTTATTTGTTCTATAATACAATAATTTCAGGGTTTTTTTTTGCACTTAGATTAGTATTGTGGACAAGTAGTTTATATTTGTGTAAATGTTTGTAATTGAAAAACTAAAAGTTTGTTTCACTTTTGATGGTCCTGCAGCTTTGGCATTTGAAAAAATGAATGATAGTTGTCATACAAAAATTATTCAATTATTGTTTAAATTAAAATTAAAAACATTTAACAAAGTCAACATTTATTTAGTTACTGCCTAAATTGTAATTAGTGACAGTTAACATACTTTATTACCTCAATTATAGATTGCTAACAATCAAAGTTATCAGATTATAGTTAAAATTTATCCAGTACGCTTAAAATGTAGACATCCAACATAGTTATACGAGCCTTTTTCAATATTTTGCGGAAAAGCTCAAAAACCATTGCTATTGTTTGAAATAGTTCAGTACAATCTAACAGTTTGGAACACTTTAGGTGAATTTCTGAATAGCTTTAAAACATTTTAGCATAACTTTAAATTGGTTTAAAATTAGTTAAGGACACTTGGAAGCAACTCAAATTGTAATGCAAAGATAGGAATAGTTGGGGTGCAACTGGAAACACTTTCTTCTTGTTCTTCTTTGCTTTCTTTTTTTTTTTCAAAGGGGTTATGATTATGGTTTACTCTTTTGCTGTTGCTTTTCATACAATTTTCTGCCAATTTTTCCTGTTTTTAGACTGCCTTGTTGCTTTGTAATTAAGTAGTTTGTTATTGATTTGATAGTGTCAGTCCATCTCTTTGTTGATCTTCCTCTTGTTATGATTGTTCAAATTGTACTGGAATAAATAAACATGAACCAAAAATCGCACTAAGTAATAGGTAATAGCTTGGAACACTTAATGTGTAAAAAAAATAGATGGGTAATTCCATTACTTTTCGACCGATTTGAAAAAGTCAACCTCTTTGATTTTGCTCAAATTTTCAGGGATCAAAATATGGATGAAATAAATGAGATTTCCAAAATTTTGGGTCTTAGAATATTGCCTGTTCAAAATGACACACATTTGAAAGTCAGAAATTTTACAATAAAACGTCTTTTTTAGCTTATTTTGTATCTCAGTTTTTGGGCTTCTGGAAAAAGATAAAAAGATTCACGATGGCTCAAATTATTCCTTATTACATGTACTTTAAAAGCCATATTTGTTTATTTAATGTTGGGGCAGTCATTTTGATATATTATGCTTTAAACATTATTCCAAAAAATCCCGTATAATTAGCAAAATTGCAAAATTAAGCTTTGTTTAAACCGTTCTAACTTTGTAAAATTTTAATGAAATTTGATCTTTGAGGTCTGGATTTCTTCGTATTTAATCTTTCTTTAATGTGATCACACAATACTTATAGAATCAATACGTATGCATCACTATTTTGATGCAGGAAGTTGCACGAAAACAATCGCGATCTTTAAAACTTGTAATTTTTAGGTCCCGAAAAAACGCTGTTAGTCTAAGTCGATTTTAGTCAAAATTTCAGTAAATACTCTTCAAACTACAAGAAAAAAGGTTATTTATATAAAAAATGGTATATCGGACATTATCAAGAGTTTATTAATATTCAAAAATCGTCAAAATTGGCATAGTTCTTCAGAAAATCTAAATCACGTTTTGTCTATCTTGTTTCGTTTTCGAGATAGTCAACAAATACAAAACATTTAAAAAACTCTTTATTTAGCAAAAAAAACACAAACAAAACAACATTACTTTATCAAGTGTGCATTAATGCAAAAATTTGATTCATGTCAAAACAGTTTTCTTTGGTTCGGTTAGTAAAATTTGATAAAACTGCTGTTCAACAACGAAGAATACACAGATATCATTTTTGTTTACGGATTCTGTAATGGTATTGCCCTAGGAATTGAGATCAACAGAAAGCAACTTTCTCGACGAGTTTTTTAGTGAAAATCTTCCCCATATTATTAGTTTTGAAGATCGCAAAAACTTCTTGCATCAAAATAGTGGTGAATATGAATTAATTCTATAAATCATGTGTAATTACTTTAAAGAAAAATTGAACAGAAAGAAATCTAGACCATGTGGATCAAATTTTTTTAAAATTTGACAAAGTTAGAACGGTTTAAAGAAAACCAATTTTTTTGCGATTTTGCTAAATTTACGGTTTTTTTTAATAATGTTTGAAGCTTACTATATAAAAATGATTGCCACAATATTAAACATAAAAATATGGGTTTTAAAGTACATGAAATAAGGAATAATTTGAGCCATCGCAAACCTTTTTATCTTTTTTCAAAAGCCCAAAAATTGAGATACAGAATAAGCTAAAAAAGACGTTTTATTGTAAAATTTCTGACCTTCAAATGTGTGTAATTTTGAACAGGCAATATTCTAAGGTCTAAAATTTTGGAAATCTTATTTTTTTTCATCTATATTTTGATCCCTGAAAATTTGAGCAAAATCGAAGAGGTCGACTTTTTCAAATTGGTCGAAAGTAATGGAATTACCCAGATGCAACTCCTTGGAACCACTTATAATACATTGAAAAGCTTAATATACATAGTAACATTTTAGTACATTTAAAAATAAGGTACAGTTTAAATATATTTTGGAACAGCTAGAACATTTTAAATACAGCTCAGGTGCAGCTAGGAATATTTAGGAAAAACTAATATAATAGATCAGTAAATCCAGGAACAGCTTTGATTACTTTAGAATAATTTGTAATTTATTCGATTAGTTTAAAATTAATTAGAACTTAAAAACACCTAAAACAAACTTAAATTACATTGCAGCAGGTTAATTTTAACTACAAATAACTCACTACAATCTATGAACAGCTTGGAACACTTTAAGTGCAGTTGGGAACAGTACACTTTAGAGCAATTTCTTTCACTTTGAAAAAAGTTTAACATTAATTTAAAACAACTTACTAAAATTTGGAAACAGCTTAGATACTCCTTAGTCAAAGAGGAGGAAGTCAATTCTGTTCTTGGATAACCGACACTTGGGTGGGTGGCTGGAGAATTTAGTTTATGATTACGGGGTGTGATTAAGGTTGGTGTACGCCAAACCACCTACGCGAGTGTTGGTTATCAATGGGTTAGATATTTTTGTAAATCCTATTTTTTGTATTTTTCTACATCTATTAAAAGTTGTAGAACGGAAAATTTCCAATCAATATAGGTCATTTGAATTTTTTTATATTTTTTTGTTTTTCCGCTAAAAGACGCGGAAAATAAAGTCACAATTTTGCGCGCTCTGGCGGGTAATGCAGGCATTATTAGAAAAATTGAAAGACTTATATCGATCGGAAATTTTTTGCTCTAAAACTTTAGTCTCTTATAATTTTGGTTATAAATCCAAAAAATCAGCAAAAGGTCACAATTTGAGACATTTTTCAACATTCTTTAGCGAAAACTGCGCTCACTATCGGGAAATCCAAATAGCCAATATATATGTATCTATTAAGTAAAAATAGTCTTCAGACAGCCCAATTATACCTAAGTATACAGGTCACTAAACTGTGGGTAAAATTTCTCTGAAAAATATATAATTTGAAGGGACTATAAGCTGTTTCCAAGTTTAGTGAACTATTTTAAATTGATTTTAATCCAATTTGGAGTTGTTCTAAAATGTTCTACTATTTCCAGCTGCACCTCAAGTATTCCACATTCTTAAATTATACTGAACTATTTTAAAGAATATCAAAGTTAGGGTTATGGGCCTTATTGCAAAATTATGAAAGAAACCTTATTAAAGTTGGATGACGTAATAAACTATGTTAACTGTCTCTAATTACAATTTAGACTGTAATTGTATAAATTTTAATAGTTAGCAATCTATAATTGAAGCAAGAAAGTATGTTAATTGTCACTAATTACAATTTAAGTAGTAACTAAATAAATGTTGACTATAATTTGATACGTTTGACAGTTAACAGTCTATAAGTGACGTAATAAATTGTGTTCATTTTAGTTTAAGCAGTTATTGAATGAATTTTGTTTGTAATTTGATAATTTAGACAGTTTGCAACTCATAAGTTTATTCAAATTAGGTAGTAACATTCATTCTTTTATATGTCAAAACTGCAAGAACATCATAAGTGTAAGAAACTTTCAATCTTATAATTATATACAATTGGTTGTCAATTTTTTTGCCAGATCAGATGTGCAGCTTGCAATACAAGTTTATTTAATTTTTGTTTTAGAACAAAGAACTTTTAATTTGCGGATGCATTATTACAATTATAAGAATAAATGCTTTGGATACATAGCTTTTAATAGATTTTATATCAGAAGCCATAATATTGCAACATTTACACTCTATAATTACTACTACAAAACTTATAAGAAAACAATGAGTTACACTTTACATCTTTGGACGTAAGTGACAAACAAAAAGGATATTACTTCGGAAACATATGTAAGTGTTAAACAAAGGATTGATAGATACAGTATTAATTAAAATACGGAATAATAAAAACTGTATGTAACTCAAGATTAGATCTAAAAACCCTTGCTTTACTAAGCAACTTGTTATTATACATACGAATGGATGTTGCAAATTTAATTAAAGTTAACAATAACTATGTAAGCAATAATTTAGGTTAAATTTTGTTTTGTTTTATACAATAAAAAACATTTCCAAATTGTTGGAAAATTGTAAAAAACTTTCCCTAAAAAATTCAAATTTTTCAAATTATAGACTAATTGAAATAATGTACAAAAAAAAATTACTTTTTACATTGTTAAGCTCTTAGAACAGAACAACTTTATTTCAGATACTCAATATGGATTTTAATCAAAAAGATTTGATAACAGGTCTTCTAAATGGAATTCTACTTTAGACAAACATGGGGAAATTTTGCAGACGTTCTAAGGCATTTGATAGCTTAATTTTATTAACAAGTTCCATAGTATAGGTCTTGATCACAAATTTGTAAGTTTTATTAATGGTTTTTTTGAAAATAGAAACTTATAGTTAGAATTGCTGGTGTTAACTCTAATCTCAAAATTATAAATACTGGTGTTCTTCAAGGTTTTGCTGTTTTGCCTACTTTAGTTTTAATTTACTAAAAAAAATATCTAAAAATTTTAAAAATAAATCATAAAATTTATAGGATAGAAACTGTAGCATCAATAAACTTTGTAACAATATTTGACTAAAATATTTATCAACTTTTATTGTTTCAAAATTAAAATCTAAAGTATCATCAATATCATATATTAAATTAAACTATAAATTTATATCTAAATTTTTATCAAATTGTTTTTAAGGGGTTACAATCTTACATAATCTTTTCTGGAACGACTATGTTGTTGAAATACTGCTATTTAAACAAATATTTACTGACAGTTCAGAGATTTTGGACAATAACTTTTTCAACTAAACATCGACACATAAAATTATTTTTCTTCTCCATTATTGGCAACAACTATTGCAATTTTTTTTTCAATTTTTTGTAGTTCTGAATAATATGTGGGAGTCTAGTCCTATCCAGTCTTTTATGATTTTGAGCCAGGAGTGTTTTTTTTGGCCTTGGCCCCATCGGCCTTCTGTCTTGCTATTCATTCTAAGTTTGAGCAGACTATATTTACTGTTTCTAATAATGTGCCTAAAGTATGCTGTTTTTTGCTTCTTAACAATTTTCAGTAGTACCTCAGCGTTTGTGATATGCTTTACCAAGGATATTCTATGCTCCGCCGAAACGTCCACATCTCAAAAGTTTCAAGTTTGTCAATGGTATTGACTTTTAGTGTCTACGCCTCAACACTATAAAGCAGCATAGATTGAACGTGGCATTTCACAAAACGATATCTCAAGTTTAGAGTTTGTTTCAATAGTATTTTGTGAAAGGTTGTTCTGGTCATTTCTATTTGCAATCTAATTTTTATATCTGGATCTAAGTTTTTAGTTATCCACTAACCAAAGTATCTAAATTTAGCAACCTACTCTATCTGATTATTGTATACTCTCAAATTAACTTGAACATCTGGTCTTCTACTGATCACTATGACTTTGGTTTTAGTCGTGTTTAGTTTTAGTTTAAACGCATCGTTTTTTGACATTATTTGGTTTATTAAGCGTTGCAAACTCTCTGGGCTATCTAAAAATATTGCTGTATAGTCTGCATATCTAAGGTTGTTTTCTAGTGCTTTTAAAAATATTAGTTCTAACTATAAATAAACTAAAAAGTAATGGTAACAGAACGCACCCCTGACACACCTTTTCTAATTTTTTTTCTTGTGTTCATCCAGGATTTTTAGTACTCTCATATTTGATTTTTGATAGAGGGCTATTACAGAGTTATGGTCTGATCTTATATTTGCCTTAGGCTACGTTTATGCTCTATGTGTACTATTTTGACATCTTTTATTTTCCAATATAAAATCTTTGGTTTTGCACTATGTGGTTAGGTTGATGTTGTGGTGATGTCCAAGTATAAAAGCATCTAGGAGGTATTTGATACCAAGTATTACATATCACTAGACTTTCTTCCTGGCAGAATTGCACCAGTATGTTATTATTTCAATCGGACCAAAGCAGGGGGTCTATGCCCTATCTATAAGCCCTAAAAGCCATAAAACCATGTTTTTGGTTTCAGAGGGCTGGGCAAAAAGGAGCATTTTTAAAGTTTTTTTTTAACCGCCAAAGTTGACGTATTTTGATATAAATTAATAGGAAAATACAAATTTGTTCTGTGTATTTGGGTTTTAAGGGTCTAAAACTCAAAAAATCTGCAAAGTAGACCTATTAGTGGTTTTTTTGAAAATAGAAACTTATAGTTAGTATTGCTAGTCTCTGACCTCTAAATTATAAATACTGGTGTTTCTCAAAGTTTTGCCGACTTTAGTTTTGATTCATTTAAAAAAAAAATAACCAAAAATGTTATTTATAGTTTTGAAGATGATAGCACTCTTTCTATTTTTTCATAAAATCTGTAGGTTAGAAACAGCAGCATCAATAAACAAAGACCTAGAAACAATATTCTATTAGAATAATTGATTAATTTTAACTCTGAAAAAACTCAACAAATCAAAATCCAAAATATTATTAATATTAAATATTAAATTAAACGATGAATCTATTTGTAAGTCTTCTTCAATTTGTTTTTAAAGATTGCAATCTTACATAATCTTTTTTGGAACGACCATGTTGTTGACATAGCTTTAAAAGTATCTAGAAAACTATAATTTTGTTAATAGTTGTAAATAGTTCTTTACGGAACAAAAATTTGATTTTGCTCAAACCACTGAAAATGAAATATTTTTTTTAGATTTATTAATCGTTTGTAACATCTCAGGGTTGCATTTTTAGGAAAAAACAAAAATTAACTTTATTTTTCAAAATGGTTCAAAGAATCATTTTTTACAGCCAAAAATTTGTTTTCTTAAATTTTGAAAATTATGCAGAAGTTTAAAAAACATTTTGTTTTTTTAAATTACGGATACTTTTTATTTTTTTTAATTTGGATAAAAACGTGCTTTAAATGTGCATAAGATTCCCTAAAAATATCAGGAAGGAAGGAACTTCTTAGGATTGCATTTTTAAGAAAAAATTAAAACAATTTTTTTTTATCAAAATTGTCTTCAGAATAAGTTTTTACAGACAAAATTTTTTTTTTTTTAATTTTAAAGATTTTGCAAAACTTAAGGTAACAGTTTTTCTTAAAAAAAAGATAATAGGTATATTTATTTATTTTTTCTCAAATTTGGATAAAAACGTGCGGAAAAATATATATATTTTTTTATTCTTCAAAATTTTCAAAATTCAAAGAAAAAAAATTGTCTGTGAAAACTTATTTTTTATACAAATTTGGAAAAAAAAAGTTTGTTATAATTTGTTTCTAAAAATGCAATCCTGAGAAGTTACAAACGATCAAAAAATGTAAATTTAAAATGTAAGCTTTTTTTCTTATTTTTAAGTATTTTTGTAGATACATTTAAGATATCTCGGAACGTAGCACGCTGCACTTCCTGAAAGCATTTTCAGTTTGATCAAAAACAAATTTTTATTCTTTACACTTGACTCATACATGGTCATGAATATATAAAACTTACATACGTTTTTGTATTGAATATTCTTCCCGAGTATGGGGAGGATAATCTGAAAATAGAAATTCTTTTCAAAAACGAGCTATTTGAATCATTGCTGATCTAAAATTGACTAATGACTTAATAGATCTTTACATTTCTTATAGATATTTCTATGAACATTGTTCAAACAAAATACAAGACATATTGCCATCTAAACAAATATTTACTTGTACTTGTTAAGGATTTAAACAAATATTTACTGACAGTTTAGAGATTTTGGACAAAAACTATTAGGAGAGATGTTTTCAACCAAACTATCGACACATAGAATAAGCTTCTAAATTTATTATTTTTTACAAATATATAGTTTTAATGTTTTCAGACTGCTTAAAACTTGTCTTCAATGTGATAGTTTAGTGTAATTTTTCTTGGTGGATGTTTTTGTGACTTGTTAAGTAATTTCTAATGATTAAATTTAGAAAATATAGAATATGTGTATGTCTAGATAACTAATTAAGTTATAAAAACATAGAATAGTAAAAATTGTTGTGTTGAAGTATCTTGTATATTTACTAAACGATCTAATATAATTTAACTCTCTCTTGAAAAAGGAAAACAATAAAATTTTAATTGAAGAAGTCAAAAAATTGAATAAAGTTATATTAGTATTTTTTTATTTAATAAAATAAAGAAGAAAAAAGTACGGATGAGTGCACACATTCGATTCAGCGACCCTTGCTTTATTAATTTTTATAACAACCTTTTGAAAATAACTTGCAATTTTAAATAAATTTAGCAGTAACTATGTTTACAATTATTACAATAATTTAAGTTAAAGTTGCATTATATCACTACACAAACTACACAACAATCTAGATTTCACAAGTTATCCATTATTTACAATATTTATTGACTAATTAATGCACAAATTACTTTCAATATAAATAATTTGTATAACGCTTGTTTTAACACGGTAGATAAAGGGCAACAGAATTAAAGAATCTATGTTTGCTGTTTCAATTTTCTATATTAAAAATGCAGAGTAGAGGAAACATGGGTAATTTTAACTTATTTACAAAACGGCAAAAAATTGAGAGATGCGGATATTTAATTTTGACAAAAATTGCGTCGAGGAAGGAATCCGACGCGGCGGATCGGAATCCGGAATCGATTTTGCCTAAAAATAAATATTCTCACACAAACAGAAATAGATTTTTTTTTCAAATGCTGTGAAAATTACTTGAAACAACTTGAGTTCTAGTTGTATCAATCAAAAAGTTTTCACATGAGAATAAAAGGAGTGTATTGAAAACAATATTGGTAGTTGGTAGATTCATAGTTAATCCAATTTTCAGTCAACAACAGATGACAAAAACTAATAAATTTAAAATGTTTTACAGTTGTTGCAACATATCTTGCCCCAATATAATTTCTACCAACATCAATTTTGTGTTATAAAGGAATTAATGAACAGATTTATTACTACTTATAGTTTGTTATCAATCAGTATATGAACACTGGTAAAATGAGTGTTAAGATAATATTTTATCGTTTCTATTAAACGTGCATAAAAGATCTGTTGTAATAATATAAATTAAACCTTTGATTTATCTTATTAACAATTCCTTATGCAGTGGTGCATTTCTAAACCAACTTAAAATAGAAGTTGTAAAACTAATACATAAAACTTGAAAATTTTAGACCTAATAGATTGCTTTCTTTTTTTTTTAAGATATTTGAACGCATAATGGCAAAGCAATGTTTAAATTTAATAACAAACATGCTTTATTTTCAAATTTAAAATAATTTATTGCTGATGGTAATTTTTTGGTCAAATTCAGGATTTTCTTCATACTTTTGCAGAGCTCAATTGGATCTCGGTAAAGACATCTAAAATCCATCAGGTTTACGCTGATAATTCTCTTGGATTATTCCGGAAAATAAAGGCACAATCCGTAGAAATGCCGCCAGGCATCTTAGGCATCTTTAGAGATTGTGAGACATTTAACTCTTTACACAAAGAAGTAAGAACAACCATAAGGTTGCACCAAAATTAGTGAAAAAATACTTTGGAAAACATTCTAGCCGTTTGTGCAAAAATGGGGTATAATATACTATTGAAGAATAAGCCAAAGCATTTGCAAACAGCCTCAAACTGTGTTCACCGGGAAATCAGAATGCCGCTGACAACGCCGCGCCGCTGAAAAGACCTTTCCAAATTAGAGAAATTATTAACGGACTTAAAACTTAGTCTGCTCTTGGCTTTGTTGGCTTAGAAGGGGAATTTTCTAAAGAATTAATGTGTCGGATTCACTTTCCAACTTTCGAAATCTTTGGAATCGCCTACCGACTAATCATCAAAACACATCAACCTTTTAATTTGACGTTTTTGAGAGGCCATTTAGAAGTTCGCATCTTGCGCCAGCCTTGTAGGCGTTGATTAACTGAGGTGGCGGTTGAACATATGATCCCTGATCGGGACAATTCCCGCATCAGTTATCAGTTGTGTATTCCGTACGTAGTGAAGTGCTTTGAGAATTCTTTTCAAAGTCTTATTTTGAAACGATTTTATCTTTTTCAGATAGGACGATGCAGCCAGTCCCCATTCTGGACATGCGTATGTCAGTATTGGACGAATAATTATTCTAAACAATTGCAACTTGTTTGTAGACTTCATGTTGCTATCCCTGCGTAGAAGTAGTGTTAACATATAACTTGCCATTCTGGCCTTATCCAAGATGGTTTTAATATGTAATCTAAGAGTTAGTCCACGATCAAGTTTTACTCTTAGATATTTTGCAGTATTCATCTATAGAATTGGACTCCGTTGAGATAAACGGTCTCATAAAGAATTTGTTTGTGACATTTAGTGAAAAAAATAGCTTTGTTTTTCTCCGGATGACGTGATGACTTTTGGACTCCGACTTTAATAGAATTACTAATAAGGTACTTACATGATTTTTGCATAAAGCAATAATGGCGCTCACTAACATTGCTAATGCGGTTCTTTGAACCAAGCACTTTTTTACAGAATGAAAAGGGTTTCTAGTAGTTAACATCCTAAAACCTAAAAAGGGCCCGAGGTTTTTACAAAACTACCGGTTTATCAATCTGCTATGCACTTTAAGCAAAAGATAATCTTAGATATAATGCAAGATTTTGTAAAAGCTAACAATCTTTTCCTTACTAACATGGGTTTAGATGAAGTTACTCAGCTGTCTATCAACTAAGCGTGACTGATTACATTGTCGAGGGTCTTAAACAAAAAAAGGCTATGAGGTGCTTTTTTTTATGTTAAAAAAACTGAACAAGGTCTGCTTTACAAACTACACAGACAGAACTTTCTTCTGCGTCGTATAAAGCTGATAGCCTTATATCTAAACCAGAGTTTTGCAGTCAAAATTCAAAATCATGTTTCTATTTTACGACGGAAGTTCTTTAAGGCTCCATTTTTTTTTTCAATGCTCTTTAAGCTCTTGGGATGAAAAAATTAATCTTTTTCCCTTTCACCAACATGAGCTGAGGACTGTCGAGGGTTTCAAACTAAAAAAGGCTACAAGGGTGGTTTTTTATGACGTCAAAAAAAAAAACATTGAAAAGGTCTGGCACAAAGGTTTTCTCTACAAACTCTACAGGCAGAGCTTTTTTCTGCGTCTTATAAAGTTTCATATCTAAACCGCAGAGTTCCGCAGTCAAAACTCTAAATCATATTTTTACTTTACTGCAGATTACTTCAGAAGTTTCTCAAGGCTTCATTCTCTCTCCAATGCTTTTTAACCCGTTCGTTGCGAACATGCTTTTGGGATAAGGTACATATCAAACGTCAATCAGAGAAACGGTTAAAAAGTCAAAATTTATATTCATAAAATGTCAAAAACAGCTAACTCCGGCTATAAAACATCAAAATAATTTTGGAAAGCACCAAATTCCGGTCATAAGCTGTTACAAAAGTGTAAACACTGGTATAAAATCCCAAAAATAGGAAAATCTGGTTATAAAATGTCAAAATACTGTCAAAAAGATTTAAAATTTAGTTATAAAGTAACATTTTATATATAATAAGTTTTATATATATATATATATTTTTTTTTTCTAAAATTTTATCATCATAACATTTTGTTAAATAGAACCAAACGCCGGCTTTAAAATATTGTCAGAAAATAGCAAAAAATCACCATAAACTGTTAAAAACTCCAACATTCTATTTATATAAACACAAAAATGGCAAAATTCTGTTGTAAAATATTAAAATATTTCAAAAAAAAAGTTTGGCTAAAAACGGTTGAAATGTGCAAAATTTACATTCAAATCTTTGATTAAGTATTTTTGACAGTTTAACAAATGTCATACATGTTAAAGTACTCGTGCATCTGTCGCGAATAGTGTGTATTTTGTTAAATTTGACATAACAATTGTAAAAGTGTTTTTTTACTGTTCATTGCAAAGCGACACACTAATCGCAAATATGTTTTTTTTTCCACAAATATTCACAAATTGTGAGGCAAGAGAGTATTTGCGTTGTATTGTCTGCGTGAAGTGAAGAATAATATACACTTAAATGTAGACTTATGTGCGACCTAGACACGGCAATCGCAAACATGTATTTTGTTCACAACCATTGGCAGTTGTGAAAAAGAGATTTTTTTCAGCTTAAGTGCGTGCCTTACCATAATAAAAAGACGTTTTTCACAACTGTTAATTAGAAACGAAATAGATTAGATGTAATTATTTAGAGAGTATCTTTGCATCATGACATAATAATTACAAAGCCACAGATTAATATTTAAGTTATGTGAATAGCGCAAAGATATAAATTTACTCTAATTTTTATAACAATACAATAAACTCTTCTTTTGAGTTATCACTAAGCAAACTAAGGTTTTATTAATACGATATTAGTCACAAATTTTAATTAACTTTACCAATAATAATTGTGAAGAGTTTTTATAATAAAACAATTTTACAAATTGAGTTCTGATAGAGGCTCTACAACTATTGTTCATTGAATTGATCAAGTTTTTCATATTTATTTATTTTTAATTAATGTATGCATACAATATTTGAAAAATGCTCTCGGCGAGAGTTGAACTCCTGTCATGTGATGAATTTTATTTTATTCTCAATACAATCAAATTTATCGATATAAATTATGACAGAATGATATTAAAATGTATTAAAAATAAAGTGCAAAAAAAGAAAAATTGAATATATTATTTTAAATTGAATTTCAGGCTGGTACGAGGATAACTGGTTTGAAATAAATCTCGAAAAGGAAGGAATAGAGTGCACAGTGGAGCAAATGCGTGAAGCAGCTGAGGGACACCTAACCACTGAAGCCCTCATGTGGAACCAAAACCTTAACGAGCGCACCATTTCAGGGATGACCTCTGAAGACTTCCGCCTCAGACTGAACGATGTGTTGCGGCAAGAGGGCTACGACATCGATAACCAGCGTTATCCCGAGGGATATCAGGAAGCTCCTCTGGCCTACGATGCTGTCTGGTCCGTCGCTTTAGGTAATACTTCTACAGGTGGCAATTACACAATCGATCCCATTCGAACCTATTGTTGGGTCGTGATCTTTCAATCACAATAAGAGTATTCCCCTTGATATGATTGACACTGGATTATCCCGTCTTAGAAGTCACCCTTCGCTAAACCTCTAACCTACTTTTTCATTTTCAGCATTCAATAAAACCATGGATCGCCTTCATAAATATGGGAAGAGTTTAAAAGATTTCAACTATAATAATAAGGAGATTGCGGATGATATTTACTCCGCCATCAATTCTACACAATTTTTAGGAATATCCGTAAGTAGTAAATTTAATCAATCCTTTAATGTACTCTTAACAAACTTTAATGTCCAACTATTAATTAAAAGTTTGCAAAATTTATTAGTTAGTTACTAATAACTCTAAAGTATTAAATTATAAATTAATCCACTTATCAGGTATGATATGATTTGATTAAAATCTCTACCCTCATTTTAACATAATCTCAATCAAATCAAATACGCATAACTTTAGAAACCATAGAGATAATGCGATTATTTTTAAGCAAATAATTACATTACTTTTACATTGTGAAATTTGTTATATGACAAATACCTTGTTATGGGTATTAGCTGCACAAATTTAATTAATATCGGTATTATTGTTCAAATTGCATTTACCTCAATCAAATCAAATTTAATTAACTTAATTTGAACACTATTGAAGGGGAAATAAATTGTTTTAGATGAAAATATAGTTTGCTGTTTTGCTAAAAAAAACTTTGCAGCGTAAATCAAGATATAATGAATCATTTATAAAAGAAACTTTAGTGAGTTGGTATGCAGTTTGCAAAATCTAAATTGCACAAGGATGACAAAAAAAATTCCTATCTAGAGAACAATGTAACGCTAAAAACTGTACAGAAACGTGGCTCATCTTTATGAATATAGACAATTAGGTTGAAGACCAGTATCTATAATTTGGATTGGCCAGTTATACAACTTTTTAGTGTTTTGGTGAACATGGTCTACTAAATGTTTGTAGGATTTATACTATATACTAATTATACAGATTGTCAAAATCATTCTATTACATAGCATGAGTGTGGTCTATCAATCAAGGTGCATGTAACTAACCCGCAACTAGCATATAATCCGGATGGGCCAGCTATACAATTCTGCAGTATTCGAGTAAACTTTATGATCACTATGCATTACTAGTTTGGATTTTATTTGTTGGTTACTTACGTTTATCTCTTTTTCAATCTTTTTAAACGTACATGGCATGTTATATTACATTTGCAATGTTGGTTAGTACCACCATTATTGCTTTGTGCGAGAAGGATTTCGAAGCTTTGTTGGGAATTTTGTAAGGGCTTGGCGCAGAAGGAGTTTTGAGCTTTGATATGCCTTTTTTGATTTGAGAAGGTCAATCACTTTACAGCAGTGTGTCGACGTCAGAGGCACCCAAGAAGTTGTTCAATTTTTGGTGGACTCTTTTGACGTGCTCTAGATGAATTTTCTCTCTTATAGAAAGGAAGCATTGGACTTTGAGGTTGTTAATAAATGTTTTGTTTTTTTCTTTGATACTTTGAAGCCCGTTCTCACTATGGATGACTGATATGGGGACTCTTTTGTTGCGCAAGACTTTGGAGATCATCCACAATAGATTTTTATTGACTGTTACAGTTTATAAATATTGGGTTTGTGGTTTGATACAGTGTTTTCGCCTACCTGTTTAAGTGTTAGTTATCAAGAAATTTGCAAAAAAAAATTGCATTTGTTGCGTTTCTGCTGTTTTTATAATGACAGAGTGAATGACAGTTGTTACTAATACCTCAGAGGAGGGTACAATAACAAATTTCTTTATAGCAAACACTCGGGCGGGTGTTCCCGCCCACCCGCCCAAGTGTTTGTTATTAAGTAATTTGCTTATTCTCACACTTGTTGCGTTTTTGCTGTTTTTAATATGACAGATTAAATGACAGTCGTTACTAATACGTCAGATGAGGGTACAACAACAAATTTCTTGACAAATGACACTTTGGCTGATGGGCGCTAACACAGTTTATAAATATTGGGCTTGTCGTTTGATACAGTCTTCCCGCCCACCCGCCCAATTGTTTGTTATTAAGAAATTTGCTTATTTTTGCAACGATTGCATTTGATTCAAGAATGAGAGTGTCTGGGGTGTTCACTTTGGAATAGTCTAGCAATGTTCTTGCAAAGATCAATTTCCCACGCCTCCGGTTTACTTCCGACGTTCCAAAATACGTGAACGTGTTTGGGATTGTAGCGCGTGTCTGAGCCGGTGGTTCTACTGGTCGAAGAAAAACTTTTAAATTTTTCCCATTTTGTCTGGAATGCTGTTTGCGTTTTAGATGCATACAGGTTGTTAAAAGTATTGAGATCATTTTTGATTAAACATTGTTACACTCGGGACTGTGGTTTTACGGGAATCGAAGCTTTGTGACGTAGACGGATCTTGGGACGTTGATGTCTTTGGTTACGGAAGTGTTTTACACGAGTTTAAGATTACGCGTTAGTTGTTTTGCTTGGAGTTCTTTGCCCAAGTGTTTGTTATAAAAGGATTTTATGTTTCCCGTCTCTACGAAAGCAAGAAGTCATTTTGTTGGTTGATGAGATGGAGATATTTATTACCTTGATTAATAACGGGTGGGTGGGCGGGAACCCAGTTTATGATTACGCGCAAGTAGCTTTGTTTAAAGTGCCCCGCTCACCCGCCGTAGTGTTTGTTGTCAAAGGAATTTGTTTTCCGTCTCTACAAACGTCAGAAGTTATTTTATTATCTAATTGATGACTAACACTTGGGTGGGTGGCCGGAAAAGCAAGTTTATGATTACGCGCGAGTAGTTTTGCTTGGAGTGCCCCGCCCACCCGCCTAAGTGATTGATGTCAAGGGATCCTATGTTTTGCATCTCTACAAAGGTTAGAAGTCATTTTGTTGAAGGAGGAGATGGTGATATATAATCTCTTGATGGCTAACATTTGGGTGGGTGGGCGGGAACACGAGTTTATGATTATGCGCAAGTAGCTTTGTTTTGAGTATCCCGCTCACTCACCCAAGTGTTTGTTATCAAGAGATTCTATGCTTTGCGACTCTTCAAAGGTTAGAAGTCATTTTGTTGAAGGAGGAGATGGTGATATTAAATCTCTTGATGACTAACGCATGGGTGGGTGGGTGGGAACACAAATTTAAGATTACGCGCGAGTAATTTTGATTAGATTCCCTTGCCCAAGTGTTTGTTAACAATTAATTTTATGTTTCCTTTCTCTGCAAACGTCAAAAATCATTTTGTTGAAGGAAAAGATGGTGATATCTAATTCTTTGATGACTAACACTTGGGCGGGTGGGCGGTAACACATGTTTCTGATCACACGCAAGTAGCTTTGTTCGGAGTGCCCCGCTCACCCACCCAAGTGTTTGTTATCAAAAGGTTCTATGCTTCGCAACTCTTCAAAGGTTAGAAGTCATTTTGTCGAAGGAGGAGATGGTGATATTCAATCTCTTGATAACGCTTGGGCGGGTGGGCGGGAACACTTGTTTATGGTCACACGCGAGTAGCTTTGTTTGGAGTGCCCCGCTCACCCACCCAAGTGTTTGTTATCAAAAGATTCTATTCTTCGCAACTCATCAAAGGTTAGAAGTCATTTTGTCGATGGAAGAGGTAGTGTTATTCAATCTCTTAATGACTAACGCTTAGGTGGGTGGGCGAGAACAGGAATTGATTGGAGTATCTTGCTTACCCGCCCAAGTGTTTGTTAGCAATTTATTTCAAGGGATTTTTTGTTTTGCGTCTCTACAAACGTCAAAAGTCTTCTTTTGAAGGAGGAGATGGTCTTCAATCCCTTAATGAGTAACACTTGGGTGGATGAGCGGTAACACGAATTTATGATTACGTGCGAGTAGCTTCAATTGGAATGCCCCGCTCACCCGTTCAAATGTTGTTATCAAGGGATTTTATGTTTTGCATCTTTACAAAGGTTAGAAGTCATTTTGTTGAGGAAGGAAATGATGATATCCAATCTTTTGATGACTAACACTTGGGTGGGTAGCCGGTAACACGAGTTTAAAATTACGTTTGAGTAGTTTTGATTAGAGTGGCCCGCCCACCTGCCCAAGTGATTGTTGTCAAGGGATCCTATGTTTTGCGTCTTTACAAAAATTAGAAGTCATTTTGTTGAAAGAAGAGATGGTGATATATAATCTCTTGATGGCTAACATTTGGGTGGGTGGGCGGGAACACAAGTGTAAGATTATGCGCAAGTAGTTATGTAGGAGTATCCCGCTCACTCACCCAAATGTTTGTTATCAAGAGATTCTATGCTTTGCGACTCTTCAAAGGTTAGAAGTCATTTTGTTGAAGGAGGAGATGGTGATATATAATCTCTTGATGGGTAACATTTGGGTGGGTGGGCTTGAACACAAGTGTATGATTATGCGCAAGTAGCTTTGTAGGAGTATCCCGCTCACCCACCCAAATGTTTGTTATCAAGAGATTCTATGCTTCGCGACTTTTCAAAGGTTAGAAGTCATTTTGTTGAAGGAGGAGATAGTGATATTAAATCACAAATTTAAAATTACGCGCGAGTAATTTTGATTAGACTGCCCCGCCCAAGTGTTTGTTAGCAATTGATTTAATGTTTCCTTTCTCTTCAAACGTCAGAAGTCATTTTGTTAAAGAAAAAGATAGTGATATTTAATTCTTTGATGACTAACACTTGGGCGGGTGGGCGGGAACACATGTTTATGATTACACGCAAGTAGCTTTGTTTGGAGTGCCCCGTTCACCCACCCAAGTGTTTGTTATCAAGAGGTTCTATGCTTCGCAACTCTTCAAAGGTTAGAAGTCATTTTGTCGAAGGAGGAGATGGTGACATTCAATCTCCTGATGACCAACGCTTGGGTGGGTGGGCGGGAACACAAATTTAAAATTACGCGCAAGTAATTTGGATTAGATTGCTCCGCCCACCCGCCCAAATGTTTGTTAGCAATTGATTTTATGTTTCATTTCTCTACAAACGTCAGAAGTCATTTTGTTGAAGGAAGAGATGATGATGTCTAATTCTTTGATGACTAACATTTGGGCGGAAACACATGTTTATGATCACACGCAAGTAGCTTTGTTTGGAGTGCCCCGGCCACCCGCCCAAGTGTTTGCTATCAAGAGATTTTATGTTTTGCGTCTCTACAAACGTCAAAAGTCTTCTTTTGAAGGACAAGATGGTGGTATCTAATCTCTTGTTGAGTAACACATGGGTGGGTGGGCGGGAGTAGCTTTAATTGGAGTGCCCCGCCTACCCGCCCAAGTGTTGTTGTTAAGGGATTTTATGTTTTGCATCTCTACAAAGGTTAGAAGTTATTTTGTTGAGGAAGGAGATGATAATATTCAATTATTTGATGACTAACACTTGGGTGGGTGGGCGGGAACACAAGTTTAAGATTACGTTTGAGTAGTTTTGATTAGAGTGGCCCAAGTGATTTTTGTCAAAGGATCCTATGTTTTGCGTCTCTACAAAGGTTAGAAGTCATTTTCTTAAAGGAGTTTAGGATTTGCAACTTAGGTAGTTGGCGGGATGAGGGCCTGATTAGAGAGCGCACATTGTAGTAATGCTTTTTAGGCAAGCCACCAACTTTTGGGGTACAGAACTACGACATACAAATGATGCTTTAAAGCATTGTTTGCCGGTGTGCTCATGGCACTGGCATCTCTGACATTGCCGCCGCCCCGCATTTGTGGCTCAACTGAGACTATTAGATGCATAGGCCTGGATAAGTTCTTGGTTTTTGCGGTTTTTGCTCTTTTTGGGAGTTGCACCGAGAATGGGAATGGGGGAATGGGGAATGTGCTTTGAGAACCTCACTTTGAGACGAAAGGCCTTTGTGCTCTTTGGTCTGAAGAGTCGGCAAAATTAGCCCCTGATGGCTGTTGTGACGCAGCTGCTGTTGGCGGTTGGAGGTTGGCTGATGGCCTGTTTAATTGATTTAAGGGTGGAAACTCACCCTTTGTTTTCTGCTGCTTTTTTTACTACTACAAATTCTTTGGGTGTTGGCGGGTGATTTTGGATTTTTTGCGGTTGTGGTGCTCAGGTGGGGTGGTAATCTTATTGGTCCTTTGGAAGTGGCTAGCGAGGTCACCATCGTCTTTCAAAGGGCGTTTGCTCCTAAGTGGGGTTTTCTGGCCTTCTGTTCATTACAATGCTTTCCTCGTTAGCGTGTGGTGGAAAGGGAACGATAGCAGTGGCTGCGTCTTTTGTTGCGATAGTGGCTATGAAGTCCATGATGATGTTCTGTAGGACATTAATTTTCTTTTTAAACCCCTGTTCTATTACCGAGATTTTTTAAGTCTTCCACTTGAGTCACCACTGCGTTGACCATGGGTAGAGACCTAACTTCACAACTTTTTCACACATAGGTTGGAACGTAGGTAATTTTGCTTTTGATATTGTTCTTGAGTAGTTCCTTGTAACGTTGTTGGCTTGTTAGCATAAACCAACCACTTAACATGATCCCGTCAAAACAAATCCAACGGCGTTAAATAAGCTTCATTGCTAAAGATATTTTTTTAATTAAATTCAGGATTTTCTTCAAACTTTTGCAGAGTCCAATCGAAGAAGTTTTGGCATTTCAAATGATTAATAGGTTTCTTAAGTTAATTTGATTTTGTAAAGATGTAGGCAAAGGTTTTTACGCAAAACTTGCTACAATGTAGACTGAGAGATTCCCAATTCTTGTGAACGATTGATTAGGTCATTTTGAACTGAAGCACTTATGGCTGTGATATTTTTGGTATTACGACTGGTGCGTTGTCTTACTGGCACAGGAACATTCAATAGTGAGTATGTTGACTCAAATTTAACTACTATACCACGCACAGCCTGAAAATTGAAGTAAGCGCTTTTAAAATTGCGATCGCAGAAAGTGATACAAACGGCCAGGCTACAATTTTGGGGTTGTATAAGACTCTTTTTTACGTTTATGGTAAAGGCTTGTGTTTTTTTTCAAGGCCAGTGAGCATTCTTTATGTTCAATCATTGCAGAATTGACTGACGATAGAAGCTTGTCGAGGAATCTATTCAATCGGTTCAAATTATTAGTCTGTGCAGCACTGGACGTTTTTGTGGTGACTTTTTTTTACATCTTTTTCGAGGAACTCAGGTATGTTTTCTAAGAAAACATCTTCACTTGTTAAAGCAAATCCTTCTATTGGGAGACTTAATTTGCTGAAAAGAATCTCTTGGTTACTCATAGTCTGCAGTCTTATTACAATTAGCGTGGTTAACATTTACGTCTGCGCTAAGGAACACTCTTTTGCACTCGTTAAAGCCACATACCTCATCTCAAGTAAATCACCTCGTGGTTGATAACACTGTGCGTTGTGCTTTTGTCTGCATGTGATGTTTGGATTGCTCACTATTGTTTCTGCGCTGCTTTTCTTATCTGCGAAAGGCAAGTATGACTTTGCAGCTTTACTATAATTAGCGCAGTTAGCATTTACTTTTGCGCTAGATGTACACTTTAGCAAACATTTTTGTTTTTTTAACTATAGATTTTTGAGTAAAAGGTTTAGTAACTAACTTTGGGACCGTCTTGCATTTGTTAACAAAGTTTTTTAGTTTAGTTTAAAGAACGTTTCAACATTCATGAGATACAGTAATCAAAGTATATCACCAAAATCATTACAACCAAATTTTGTTTGTTAAACTCCACTAAGACACCAACTTTTAGAGATATTTTTTGAGAAGACATACTTTAGTTTTTTTTTTCTTCTTGCCGTAATATGTCGATTGTAGAACTAACACGTAATATTTTTTTACGAGTATAAACGTTGTTACACGATCTTTTGGCAAGTGCCGCAATCTATATCAGTGCAAAATGGACATAAATAAAAAGAAAACTAACAGTTTCTGCAAACTGAGTTGTACACTTTGTTTTTTGTGACTAAATTACTTATTTGCTTTTTGATAGCGCCGTGTATAATATTCACTTTTTGCACTCAATATGCGTATATAAGAAACGTATGAAATTGCATACTTTTCCGTAGCACTAACAATCACACAATGGACTCATTGTAGTAAGTAGTAGAAAAAATATGTTATTTCATACGTTCTTTTACGAACTTGTTAAGATTGATACTTTTATGACATTTTAGAATTGCAGTCGTAGAAAAAGCATCCAACCTTGCGCAAAATGTTAATTTTTTATGAATTTCATCACTGAGGCTCGTGTGCAACGTTCATACTAGTGGAATATGAGCATCAAACCATGCTTGTTGAACAATACACTATTAAACATCATTTCCGAAAGTGAGAAAACTACTTTGATCTGCACCCCTAAATAATAATTATAAACTTCAATAAGAAACCTACAATATTAAATTGTAACCATTCATGATTAAAACTAAGTAATATCTAACATCAAATCAAATGAATTCATCTCAATTAAATGTCTTTATTTCAATTACAACAAGAAAGTGCAAGGAAATAACCTCCCAGCAAATTAACTTCAATACTCAAACACTATTCACATCCCCTTTTCCATTCTTGTCCCTTTTTTTCTAATTAAAGCGTTTCCCACTTTGCAGTAATCGATTCATCCTCTCGCAACTACATTTTAATAACGACATGAAAGTCGTTCCTTTTAAAAGCTCTACAATTAAATTCTCTCATTTTCATCAATAAGAAAATAAAACGGAATTAAATTAAATTCCGAGTTCAACGAAATAATGTCTATCATATTTTTTCACAAATATGAATGATGGGAGTTTCAAGGCTCAATTTTTATTGCTGTTTAACGATCGTAGCAAGGGGATTTTATTTAAATGTGTAATAAAATGAATGCGATCAACTGAATCGCACTTAGATTGTGAATGTTCAATGGGTTTAATTTAAATTAAAAGGATGTAATGGAAATTTTCTATACAAAATCAATGTTATATTTTTATAATGTTAATTGCATATTGATTAACAATATCTTTAAATAGAAAGCTAGGGTTAATTACGACAATGCTTTGATATTGAAAACGTATCTCATCAGCGACTAATTTCTCTTAGTGCAAAGGGGGAGTAATTAACCTCCCCTTTAAATTTCCTCCCTAAAAGCATAATGGAAGGAATCACTGTGATATACCCTTACTGGCGCGAAGCTTTGCTAAAATTGCATTAACCTTTTGTGCGCGCGGTGCCGCTTCTAACCAATTTAAAATCAGTGCACTCTCCCCCGGACTAATACTGTTAAGAGTACATTAAGCGATATCGGCTTTCGTTTCTCCGCTCAGGATGCATGTAAATATACGTCTGTTTTTTTGCAGGGTTTTGTTGCCTTTAGTTCTCAAGGAGATCGTATTGCTCTGACGCAGATAGAGCAAGTTATAAATGGTAATTACGTTGTATTAGGTTATTATGATACGCAGGCGGACAATCTCACATGGTTCGACAGGGAAGTGTGGAGTGGTAAGTTATATTTATATTATAATTTATTATTTAGAAGTAAATGTCTATAATTTGATACCCAACGTTCAATATTTTAGATCTTTTAATAGATTGATGTTTTTTTATACTTCAGGCTGTAATTAATGTAGGAACAAAATAATCGGAACTGTCTCGGGTAATATTACTAGACATCCTCTTTTAACTGGAGAAGTCTTCTTAAACAAAATGCCGGATCGGGTATCATTTTTAATGTTTGTTCAATATGTTCTCTTTTTTTAGAATATTATAACTTTTACTTTTTATTATTTTTAAGATATGTCGACGCAAAACTTTTGTTTATTGCATTGAAATTTTGAATCATTAAAAAAGAAACCAAAAAATTAAAAATTTTATATAATGTTTACTTTTAATGGCTTTCAATTTTATTCAATAAACCTATGTTATTTAGAAAGAACAGCATGTACATGTTCTAAAAAAAAGTTAAAGAATGTTTCATAATTGTATATAAATCATTTTCTAAAATATTGATAGAAATTATGTTTTCCGTATAGTCAGCACTATATTTGATAACGCATAAATGTGAAAAACATCAACAAAGAAGCCAAACATACACTAATTTACATAATTTTTGGAATAAATCATCTTATACGTTGAAAAGAAACCAAAAAATAAAACAAATAATTAATCTTTGTAACGTTCTTAAAAATTAATACGATATGTTATTCAGTATAGTTAGCACATATTACATTAGATTTTATTAACTTGAAACATTAAATAAAAGGCCAAACAATAAAGAATTTTTCATAATTTTTGGTCTAAATAATTTTCTATTGTTATAATTACTTAAAACGTTTTAGAAGAAGCTAAACAATGAAGAATTTTTTATAATTTTTTATATAAATGTGTGATGAAATTACGTTTTTTGACAAGGCAATTGTATGCCAACAAACATCAAAGACGAAGCCAAAAAACTATAAAAAAAATTATAATTTTTGTCTAAATAATTTTTAGTTATTATTTTCAGATTTTATAACCTGTAAAATGTAAGCCAAATAACAAAAAGTATTTAATAATTTTTGGATTTATAAGATTTTTGTTTTTTATTTTTAATTATATCGGTCAGTATATTTAGCAGATATTACGTTTTCAAAAAGTGTGACTTTAAAACCTCAACAAAAAAAGTGATCATTTTTTTTAGATCTAATTGATTTTATAAAACGTGTTTGTCCGAAAACATTTTGTTACCAAGATACAGGGCAAACCTATTATACTTTTACGTAATTATTCTTGGTATTAATAAACATCAGTGATCCAATATCATTAATTAATTAACTTATTGGAATTAATCAAAACCAGCAAAGAAATAAAGTTATAAAAGTTGTTAAAACTTACAGTTTCATTAAGTCGGTGATGGGGACAAGCAAACATTGAATGATGTGGTGTTACATGATTAGGATATCTTTGCTTACACATCGCCTTCCTGCTGATGCATTATTTTATTGTTTGTGTAATTCGTTTTTTGAAAGGACAAAGTTTTAATTTGTACGCTTACTAACGTACAACAAACAAACGCAGAGTACTACTAGCATTCAACCTACCAATTTACAATTAAATTGAATAAAAGACTTTTGAATCAAAAATTATGAGTTATGAAATATTAACGCTCTGTATCTCGATAACAAAACGTTTCCGGAATTTCGGACACACTTTTATAGACAATTTTTCTAAATATGAAACTCGTAATTCTTAAAAATAATGCGAAGAACAAGGATTTTACTATTTTAAGCTTAAATAATCTTCCATGTACGTTTTTTAATATGTGTAGATGAAATAATATTTTCCAGAACTAATTTGCATAGAAATTGGTTTCTAGGTTTTTACACCATATATTATACTTGTTTTCAAACAATTAAAACTTTTAGAAAAATAGCAAAAAGGAAAGTTTTTTTTTAATTTTTTTACCAACATTTAGCTTATGGCAAACTCAGTTTCAATGCATAGTACTATAAAACATTACAGAAGAAACTAATTCTGTATATTTTAGACCTAAATTCTTTTTACAGTATATATTCTTTACCGGATGTTAACCATCCACAACGCAATTTGTATTTTATTGACCACATTACGGAACAATTTAGAGGCTGTAGTATGAAACCACGTTTTTAAATTCTTACTTTGACCTAGTCTTCTTCTCATCAATTTTTTTAGGAAAATTAGTTGTAATATTCGAAACTTCTCTGGATGTCTTATGATGTAGCTTAAATACAATTTTTATTTGTTTCACCATCTTCACAATCTATTTCTCTGTTTTCATTATTTGTAAGATTTTTTTGTTGGTAACACAAGTGCTGTTTATGGGATTATAAGAATTCTTCTGTAAGTCTAGATCTCAAACGCGCCCAGTTTTTTTGTTGGGACTTTTGTCAGGGTCCACTACTTTATTTGGTACAAAAGTACTGAAAAGACGCAGCACTTAACTAATCTATGTTTAAGTTTGAGATTTAAGCTATGATTCTTATAAACGGTGTTAATTTTTTTAAAATGAGGGTACCGAAATCTGGCGAGAGCTTGTGAGACGACTGCCTAAAAACAGAACAAACGAACGATGGGAGGGGTTCTAGAGTAGACAAAAATGGTCGCATCGGCATGATCCGATGTTACATTTGGATGCGTGTTTTGTAGTGTACGTTCCGTTTCTGTTACTACTACTTAATTTAACATTATTATTTACGTATGCAATAAAAATAATTATTAATTTTAATAAAGAATAAGTATGTATAATGATATAATACATATTATATTTATAATCTGATAATTTAATTTATTAGATATTCTGTCCAATTCTCTATGGATAACAAAAGGTAATAGCTTAGTTGTAAAGCGTTAGCGTAGCACGCCAACAGTCCGGGGTGTGATTCCCGAATATGATTAAAATAATAACTTGCTTTTTATCCACAGGGGTGATAAGCCATTGGTTTCATCAACTCTCTTCGTTGTAAGACTTCTGAGACAATGTAAAATAGCTGTAAAACGCGCAATAAAAAATATATTGCTAAATAGTAATTTTGTTATCATGTAACAAAAACGACAATTTTTTTAACCTCACAAAATAAAAAATTATTATTTGAAATTATGATTTTTTTTACAATTTAAAAGATTTTTTTTGGTTTTTTTGTCAATAAAAAAAAAATTAAAAAAAGTTAAAAGATATGATTTTTTTAACTTGTTTTTATTTTGAAATTTTTTTTTTTTTTTTTAGTTTATTTTGCAAATTAAAAAAAAATGGGCTGCACTGGATTTTGGCGCCCTTGCTTGCTTCTAAAGTAAAGTAACACAAAAATCTTTAGCTAGCAGTATATACCTTGCTTACTTCTAGCAATGTGCATAGAGAATAACCCCGTATAGTATTATTATTGACTATAATATTATTATAATATGACTATAACAATGCTTTGCTTATGCAAACACGAAACGCGCTCCCAATATATTCACAAGTGGTTGTCTTCTATAGGATTTGCTGAAATTTGTCGGAGCGCTACATGCAAGCAACGCGTTGAACTAAATTTTGACACGCGCATCCAATTATTATTAATATTAAGTAAATAACATATAAATTTGAATTTTAGAATTGATACTCAAGTAATTGTTTTCTAGAGCATGAAACCAAAATAAATCTTTATAGTAAATTTATTTATTTAGAAACAATAATAAAATTTTAAATAATAATTTTTTTTAAGAAATAACATATTCATGCCTTTTATTGTTCATTTTTATATATAAATTTTGTTTTTTGAATTTGTTATGAATAATACTTTTTAAGAAAATTGCGAATTACGAACTAATGTGAAAATTCCCTGCTTTTAAATGTTCGTTTTTTTTAGTAAACTTGTTTCTGGGTTTATAACGTTAACCATAATTATTGTTTTTTTGGCATTTTTCATCTTGAGATCATATTGATTACTTACTGATGTGGTGCTGTTTAGGAGCTATTTTAATTATTTAATTTTTTTCTGTTCAATTTGCAAATATCTCTTAAATAAAGCCACAAAAAAGAAGTTTTAATTTTTTTTTCAATTTTTTTTTTTTAATTTTGTTGTTGCATTTTTGTCATCTACTACATACATAGTTTTAAAATACATTTCTTTTCTTTTGTTAATATTAATGTACCTGTTAACCCTTTCTGTAACACAATTAATTTATTAACTATGCAATTTATTTGAACATATCAACACTATAACGGAATTTTGGTTAGAAAGATTAATTAATTCATTCCAACCACTACACCGAGCATATTCGTCGTTGTTTATTATTGCACTTTAGTTTTACTATAATATTTAATTTATTGTAACCGTTATCAATTTGACCGCAGCGTTTTACTGCATGTAATGAACTGTTCTCGCGCCGTTCCAACTTGCCCCACTACTTTCTGTTCGAGTGAGTGTTGATACATATCGTTTTCTTGTATCAGTGTGCGACTGCTACTATTTCAAGTAAACTTGTTTGCACATAATTATTAAATACAGTTGAATTAGTGTATGAGCCAAGGTAACTATCTACATTAAATTGCGCTTTTTTGGGACTAGTTTCAGCCCTATTTTAAATTTTTTATTTTCAGCTTACCTTTCAAAACAATATTTAAGACATTTGCATCAAAAGTACGACTTTGCGACAGTTTTTTGCATTTCTCTTAATAAATTTATATTGAGCCTATATGAACCAAGCTAACTTTCTAAATCTATATTCAATTTTGAAATTAATTTCAGTTAATTTTACTAATTATTTGACATTTTAACGAGAAAATTTGCATCAAACGTGCCACTTTCTGACAGTTTTTTGCATTTTACTCATAAGCTTTGAACTTAGCCTATATAAACCAAGCTCGTCACTGGAGTGACCCACCCTAAACTTGGTCTTTTAGAGATTGAATTTATCATCGCCTTTTTTGACTTGGAAGCTCTTAAAGCTCTGTAAAAAGGATAAATTTGCAATGTATTAATAACAAATACCTGGGCGGGTGGGTTAGTACTTCAATTCAAATTGACCCAGCTAAAATGACATATCCCACGTGTTGGTCATTAAAAGATTAGATATCATCAGTTTTTCTTTTGACTAAAGGACTTCTAACACAAGCAGATAAAAAAAAATAATTTCTTGACAAACAAGACATGGGCGGGTAGGTGGGTAATCCAGTTTACACTACTCGATGGTATTTATAATATGGAGTGACCCACCCACCCGCCCAAATGTTGGTTATCAAAAGATTGAATATTACCTCTTCTTCTCTTTGGCAAAGAGACTTCAAACACAAACTGAGAGGAGACACTTTTAGTTTTTTAATAACAAACTCTTGGGCAGATGACTAGGCTACAAGCTACTCGATGGGTCAATGGGTCAATCCAGATTATGATCACCATGATCTGGATTGACCCACCCATGGTGATCATAATCTGGATTGACCCACCCACCAGCATAAGTATTGGTTATTAAGAGCCTAAATATTACTTCTTCCTTATGTGACTAAGGAACTTCTAACACTTGTCGAGAAGAAAAATTTAAAATTTATTGATAACACTTGATTGGGTGGGTGGGCACTTCAATTCAGTACTACACAATAATAATCATGATCTGACCCACTCAATTTAAATTTTGAAGTATTAAGAAATAAAGCCTAAGTTTTATATTTTTAAGTTAGGCCACATTTTTTTTTGAAATAAAAAAATCTTGTTGATAAAACCGACCTATCTGTGATTGGAAAACAATGACACAACTTTGGACTTTACACGACATCCGTTTGTGCTTTCTACTACAAATGATTAAAAAAAAACTTATTGACATGATTCTAATGTACGTTTGGCGCTAATTGTACAATGCTAGTAAGAACGTTTTTATTTGCTGGCGAGTAGAGAGGATCTTGCTACATGGATAATAACTGCCACGAGCATTACGTTTTGCATGTCAGTAGTGATAATAAAACTGTGATTTTGTATAAACTATTGTGAATCGGTGTTATTTCTAGAAGTGCATTCAAAAGTTTGGGTTGTTTTATGTCTCAAAAAGACAAAATTTTAGGCAGACTGAGATTGAGTACTTGTAACACAAGGTGACTTTGGACAAAACTTAACAGCTAACACATTACTTGCAGTTAGTACGTGACTACTTCCAAACAGACTCTGTGAATATGTGTTAAATTTAGTCAAAATAGCATCTTTGGAAGCCCCTAAAACTTATATTTGGATCAAAATACAAGCCGTGATATTAAAACTTTTTCTAGTTTTTAAGTGGTGCATTGAAAACTTGATGCAGAAAAGGAAGACTGATAGCTGGTTTACACCAAGTAGTTGCTGGATATTTTAAGATTTTTTTTAAAACATTATTTTTAAGTTGTGCTCTTGCAATTAAGTGAATATGTTTGTTATGATTTTATAATACAATGATGTACGTATATTGTGTACCAATGCAATTACAAGAAATCAATGCAGAAACGGGGAATTTTGGGTACTCTTTTCTATATGCAAGCAATCTGGTTGCTTTTTATAATGACACTTATTTTAATAAGGCATTAGTAGACTACTAGAAATTTATTTGATTTTATATTACATTGATTTTCAAAAATAAAACTTAGTACCTTTTACATTTTTTATAATATAATATTGGGTATATTATTTTGACAAAATATAAATATAACAAAACGTAACCTTGTTGGGTTCAGAAAAACTTTGTGTTCTTTTGTACATGTAAAATGTACTCATGTTGTCCAAAAAACTTGTTTTTGGGAAATTGACGGTTTTTTTTATAGTTTATTTGGAAAATTGTGTACAAAAAATGTACTTGTTTTTGGGTTTGTATCTCGGAACAAGTAACTTGCTTGAGCTCATTTTGGGTTAACCGAAAGTCTAACGTGCGCAAATCAAAGTAAAAGTTTTTTGGTAAACTAATTTGCATTGATATCAACAAATCCTACCGGTTTTCTAAACAACGTTTTTTTTTTAAATTTTAAAAATAATTGAGTCTAAAATATACCGCTCGTACTGTTCTGCCCAACGTATTATCAAAATTTGCTTGAAAATATTTTGAATAAATGCACTTTGGGCAAATTATTTATACTGGCATAAGTAACTGATTTGTGCCGGCTATTGTTTGGCGTCTTTATCAACCCTATAGACATTTTTTAGAGTGTTCTTATTTTTCAGCATTTCTTGCAAAGGGACTACACTAATGTGCGTATTTTCTCGAGACAACTGAGACATCACAGCTGACGGCAAAAGTCTGTTTGTTTGTTTGTTTTTGAACAAGAAAGATCTTCTGATTTTGTTACTTTTGAATGTTAAAACTCATTTAGATTTATTGACTGGACCGATTGGACAAGGCACTAACCTATTCTTTTGTTATGTTTTTTGTTTTCATATTTTTTTTATTGATAGACTAGAGAGTATAAAAACAGCTAGTTCTTTGCTAATATGTTATATACAACTTAACAATCTAAGCTTTTTTATAGTCCATGAGCTGCTGACAAAAAAGTGCAAGAGTTTTAGAAAGTCATAGTTGCCACAAATACGTCACGGCTTCAGTTTAAACATTGGCCTTAGACTCGATGCAAATTGCCCATGTGTGGATGGATTTAAAGCCATTGCTATACGTCAATTATTGGTTTTTACACATCACAAAAGCATTGCAGCCAACCTTTGGCGTGTTGTCCACACATGGGTAGTGCTTTCACTTTACTTCTAACGCGGAAGTTTCTTTCTTGTATTTAATTCCACAATATAATTGTATGTAGTTGTTGTTACTTTCAAGATGGCAAAGTTGCTTTCAAAAGTTTTAAGTTGCCGTTCTTGTGCCCGCAATCTTCTAATTTACATTTCCGAGGGTCTAGGTTGACTGTTGATCTTTGTCCATTAGGGTGATGTACAAATCTATTGCTGTTTGTTTTTCTTTTTATTGCTGTAACTGTCTTCTAACTCTAAGTTTTATTGTAGGCAAGTTTGAGGTTAGTTGTTTAGCAGATATTTGATGACCGAACCGATGGTGGTTCAAAGTTTTTTCTGACAGCTTAGCATGCAACTTAAAAAATCTTGAACAAGATGGAAAGTTAGGCAGAACACCCACCGCATGTCGCTGTTTATTTTGCATGAAGATAATTGAGGCGTCTGTTTTTATACTTTAAAGGGGCATAATTCGGATTCTGGTTACTGCACCCGGCGAAGAGTTATTCCCATCGCATCGGTCTTATACGCAAGGATTGAATTATAGTAGCGGTTAGGCCTGGAGGCTTAGTTTTGAAATGTGTTATCTTTACCGCTAGCGGTATCCCTGTCGGTATCTAAAAAGTGCTACTCGGCGTTCATACATCATTCCATTATAATAGGAACCAATCATTGCGTCACTTTCGTAACGTCACCTGTCCTTATTACACGTTTTTAAAAATTGGTAGTTTTGAAATATGTTATATTATAACGCATGCGGTAATTTACTTCGTTTGTGACGTCACGTGTTAAATCGGTGTTATATCGCCATAAAAATAACACTATCCAATTGCTCGTGTTATCGTCATATTTTTGACAGTATTTTCAATTTAACTAAATAAAATGGCCTGTTTAAATAATCTCAATTTAATTTTCTCAATACAACAAATTGTTAATTAGATTTTTTATTAGATAAACAATATAAAAATAAAAACGTAATTTTATAGAAAAACTAAATAAAAATTGTCTACAAACGTAGTATAATTTAAAATTATTAATTTTATTTGTATTTATTTGTTTCTTCTTAGAATCAGATAATTTAAAAAGAATGATTGGTCTATAATCTTATAAAAATAATATGTAACTGCAAAATTTTTGTGACAATACTTGTTACTGGAGCAATGAAGTTGTATCAAAAATGATGTTCTTACCACTGGTAAAACTGTATAATGCTAACAAATAGAATTTTAGACTATTGACACTCTTCGATTTTATGCCCAAGTTGGGTATCAATTATTGGTTGGCAAAGATGCTGCAGCCTTAATGTCTCAGCACGCTGTAATCAAATTAGTACATTTGGTATAAATAATTATCTTGCCAAGCAATGAATAAAATCTTTATTTGAGCTCAAAGCCCTAAAAATGGCTAAAAGAAAGTACATTTATTACATTAAATTTCTAAATAAATTTGTTATATACTGAATACATTTCAGATTTTATGAAAAGTACCAAATGTCCGGAGTGTTATTTTATACATTAGTTTTTAATTTTTTGTATACATATTCATTATGTATTAATTTTTAATTTAAATGTTGTAATAATAAATTTAAAATTCCCGCGTTTAATTTGTCAACAAACCGATGTTGAAATTTTGTTATGTTCACATCACGTCACGTCTGCACAGTGTTCATACAAATCAATTTTATTGGCATGTATTGTTTACATGACATTTAATATAACCTAATATAAGCAAAAATGACGTTAAATAAATAAACAAATCATATATCATATGACAAACACGTATATTTTTTTCAACATGCAGTAGTTGACATTTTAACCACTATGGCGCTAAGAGCTTAAAAAGTAATTCCAATAAATCGTGCAAAACGCAATGTGATTGGTTTTTATTATAATGGAATGATGTATGAACGCCGGTTGCAATTTTTAGATATCGACACGGATACCGCTAGCGGTAAATATTAACACATTACATTACATTGTCGTTTCCGGACACACGTTTACAGGTAATTTTTTGCAATATTAAAGAATCATACTACATTTATTTCTAAAATATGAATTTTTTAAATCTCAAAAAAAATGCCAAGAACAAGGATTTTGCTCTATTTTAGGATTAAATAATCTTCTATGTATATTTTTTGAAATGTGTAGATGAAATCATATTTTTCAGAACTAATTTGTATAGAAATTCTGGGTTTTTACATTATACTTATTTTTAAACAAAACTTTTTTGTTTTATTTTTTTACATTATTGTAATTTTTAGTACATTTAGCATATGCAAACTCATTTTCAATGCATTATACTATAAAACATTATAGACAAAACTAATTTTGTATATTTTAGACCTATTTTTTTCTTACTCGTTATGGAATAATTCAGAGGTTCTTATATAAAACCACGTTTTTAAATTCTTCAACTATGAGATCCTACTTTGATCTGGTTTCTTCCTGTCTTCAATTTTTTCTTGGAGAATTAGTTGTAATATTTGAAACCTTGACATCCATCTCATGATGTAGCTTAAATACAGTTTTTATTTGTTCACAATCTCTTTTTCTGTTTTCATCATTTGGAAGATTTTTTTGTTGGTAACACAAGTGTTGTTCAGATCTCAAACGCGTCAAATTTTTTTATTGAGACCTTCGTCAGGCTCCACGACTCTATTTTGTACAAAAGTACTGAAAAAACGCAGCAACACTTAACTAATCTATTTTTAAGTTTGAGATTCTTATAAGCGGTGTTAGTTTTTCTTTAAATACTGTTTTGGCTTTTTCAATTATTTCTATTGAATGGTCCTAATGTGTATTTAGTATTTTTTCCTAGGTTTATAACGTTCTTACTAATAACCATAGATATGGTCTTTTTGGCATTCTTCATCTTGAGGCCATATTGATCACTTGCTGATGTGATGCTGTTTAGGAACCCGAACAATTTGCAAATACGACCGTATCTCTCAAATTAAGTCACAAAAAAAAAAGTTTTAATTTTTTTGTCAATTTTTTTTTTGTTTTTCTGGCATATACTACATACCTAAAATATCAAGCATTTAAATTTTGAAGTATTAAGGAAAAAACCTAAGTTTTTATATTTTTAAGTTAATTTTATTAAAAATTATTTTTTTATTATTTGTAACATTAAGAAAAAACTCAAGGACTAAGATTTTTTTATATTTTTAACCTAAATTAGGCTACAAACAGATTTATTTTTAAACTTTTGATACATTGATAACATTTGCATACATTATATTTAGTTTTTCTTTTCAATTAGGGTTTTGAAATGTCAAAAGAAAATTTTTACTTTAGATCACAAACTATTAAGATAACTATAAAAATACCTCTTTTCACTTCTGGCTTATATTTTATTGATTTCTATAAATAAAAATTTTAAAACATTAAGAAAAAACTCAAAAATTAAGATTTTTTTAATATTTTTTAGATTTAAAGTAAACCAAAATGTTTTTTTTAATAAGAAGTTTTTTTTAGTATATATGCCAAGAGCATATATTACATTTATTTTGAAAACTAGAACTTAGAAACACAAAGAGAAAAGCTTTGAAACTAATTCTTTTAAATATTTTGAAACCTAAATTAGCCTAATTTAGGCTTCAAAATATTTTTTTAGTTTTTAAAAACTAGGAGTTTGAAACATTAATACAAAACTTAAAAACTAAAAAGTTTTTTATAGTTTTAGAGCTAAATTATAAAAGATTAATGAAGAAATCCAAAAACAAAATGTTTTTTATATTTTTAAGTCTAAATTAGACAACAAAATGTTTTTTTTAATTCATATCAAAACATACTTATGCAGTACTCCTTACATACCGACGCTTCCAAGCCAAAACGGTATAAACGCCATTTAGTAAATTTGGCAGGAGAGGTATAAAACTAAATATATTTTTTTAATATACAACTTTAATCATTCTATAATAACTTAAATGAAAAACAAATGTTATAATTTTTAATTGGCGTTTGTGTCAAATGAGTTTAGGATAAGTGTATTTAAACAATCTTAAAAATAGTATTTTACAAAATATATTTTTTTACGGATATGAGACTAAAACTAATAGACGCTAAACGAAAAATTCTATACAAAGGTATTAAAAACACAAAATTGATTAAACTCAAAAACTAAGCATTTTTTATATAATAACATACATAATATAACAAATAATATAATTGTTTTTTTTAATAAGAAATATTTTTTTAGCACTTTTGGCATATACTACATTGATTTTCAAAAGCAAGGTCGTAAAAGCATTAAGAAAAAAATTTAAATCATCATATTTTTAAACCTTTTTTTTTAATTTTCTTTAAATATTTTTTTTATTACTTCTGACGTATACATAATACTGAATTTGGAAGTTGATACTATGTGTTAATAGTAAGGTTAAAAAAATCTCTTTTAAAAGTTTTAGTCCTACATCTCTGAACTAAATATTTGTTAGAATTCTTATCAAACCTTGTATTACGAGTAACTATTTGTTTAGATAGCAATATATCTTGTATTTTGTTTGAACAATGTTCATGGAAATATCTAGAAAATGCAAAGATTTGCAACATTACGCCGGTGTTGTAAAGTCAATTTTAGATCGGCAATGATTCAAATAGCTTGTTTTTCAATAGAGTTTAGAAGAAATAATGTAGTTTTTGATGCTTTTCTTTATAGAAGATTTTGATACGGATGTTTAGTTTAATACTTGGTACCGATGAAACCTTGGATTTTGATTTTGAAACATTAAGAAGTTGAGTTCAAATTGACGACCTTGGAAGTGCTCAATTCAAATATTATTTTGAGGTTTTTGTTTATAGATGCTATAGATTCTAATCTAAAAATTTAAAGACAATTTGCAAAATTTGTTGTCTTTGAAAAGTATGAAGTATGAATGGTGCTATCATCTGCAAAACTATGAATAGGACTTTTAGTTATTTGAAAAAGTAAATCAAAAATAAAGTTGGCAAAAAGCAAAACCTTGAGGAACACTATTATTTATCATTTTATGGTCAGAGTTAAAACTATCAATTCTAACTACAAATTTTTTTATTGTCAAGAAAACTATTGTACAATAGAACTTGTTAATAAGATTAGTATGCCATACCCTATCAAATGTTTTGTAAATGTCTAGAGCTACTACAAGATTTTCTTCAGAAGTCACAATATCTGTTATCAAAAGTTTTGATTGAAATCTATATTGAGTATCTGAGATAAAGTTAGTTTGTTCTAAGAATTTGACAATGTGGAAATTAATATATTATACAATAATGCACAGGGTCTATAATTTGAAAAATTAGGTTTGTCTCCTTTTTTAGGTATAGATTGAACATTTACAATTTTCTAACATGGCTTATGTGATCACGTTTGGAAACTTCATATATGAATCTTAAGCACACATTTTGAACAAACTGAATTATTTTTTTAGCTGGTTTTATCTAGACTGGGACCATAGACATAAAAATGTACACAATAAATCTTTGAATCTGTCCTTTTACCTTTATATCCAATTTCTGTAATAATTCTGCTTGTTTTAGTTTTTGACATAATAATAAAACAGTAGATTTTTTTGGATTTAATTTTAAGTTATGCTTTGATAATTTTACTAAGCTTCATTATTCATGACGTTATTTGATTTAACGACTTCTGTATTTTTAAAAGAAATGATGAAATTTAGTTTTTCTTTATAAACTGAACAAAATTCGCAGTATAAATAGTAAAGAGTAAGGGTCCTAAAATTCCGTTTTGTGAAATACCCAATTCAATTTTCTCTGTTTGAGAGCTTATACCGTTGAGTACCACTCGACTAGTCCAATTATGAAGATAGTTTCTGAAGAAGGTTATTTTGTTTCAAACCAATGTATTTTAGTATTGATAATAAAATATCGTAGTCGACCATGATCAAAATTTTCTAAAGCAGTCTCAACAAAAATTATTGTAATCTCTGGAATAGTTGAAAGATACAAGTCTAAGCATCTTAGTTTACCAAAAAGTCTATTACGATAAAAATATGTGGATTGCTAAATAAGTTGAGTAAGATTATATAAGCATTATAGCCTGTTATTTGTGTATAATGTTGTAGAAGATTACTTATTCAGATTTATGTACATTATAATCTTCTAACAAAATTATTTTAGCTTTTTTATAATTATCTTGACAAAGCTTGTTAAAACTTTCAGAAAGGTCGTCAAAAAAGTTTGGAATTGCTTTATTTGGAGAACAAAATATGCCAATTACAAAAATCGAGAAGATTTAGTTTAAGAAATATGCTATTATAACCAATGCCTTAAATATTTTGTTTGTGGATGTAGGCACAAACACCCTGTTGGCCAGCTTATGAATGTTCAAAATGATAATTGGAGTCTACTAGATTAAAACGATCTGGGTGTTTATTATTTACTTTAACTTTAGTCAAAAAGATGATATGGGGTTTTCTATGTTTAAGAGCATACCGACCGCTACCTTGATTTGTAGTATTTTAACAAAAACGGCAACTTCGGCTTCATCGCTGCTTCTACAAATAATTTGATAATTGATTTATATTTTATCAGTACATTTAGAAAGGATTAAACTATAATATGTCGAAGTCTTTTAGTCAAATAATAGTTAAAAAATATCCGAAAAAAGCCATCAAATATAGAAATAAATGCGTTTTTCTGTATTTTTGAATGCAATTTGTTGCTATTTGCAAATATAATTTCACAAAAAAAACTTCGGCATATGGTCTTAAGATGTTGATGAACAGAATTTAAATTCTTTTTTAGATCACAAATATTAAATTAATTAAATTTTAAGCCACAAACTAAGTTAGTGTTTGCTCGGTGGATTAGTGCCACTTGCTTCACAACTTTTAATAGACTGGGCCGTGTACACATTAGACTCAGTCCAAGCTTATTGGAACTAGGGTATCTCTCCCTTGTTTTGTATACGTTTTTTTTTTTGTTTATTTGTCTATCATAATATTCCATAAGCTTAGTACTTTTTATTTTATACTTGTTATGGCGTTTGTCGTTAACGGAGTTCTATATCAAAAGATGGGATAGGAGAGAGATAGGATAGCATGGGTAGGAAAATGTGAAAAGAAACAAGGTGTAAATTACACACAGCTTAAAAGTTAGATCTATCTCTCGAAACTAGAATTCTAGTCACGAGAAGAGGTCCAACCTCTCTGCGTATTTATGCATATTTATTGCATAAAAGTCAAAAATCTAAGAATTTTTTATTGTTACATCTAAGTTAGACCATATTTTTTTTTATTTCTTTATTAAAACATATTTTTATTGATTTTCAAAAATTAGGATTTTGAAACAGAATTTTATGTTTTTAAACAAAACAAGTTTTTTTTTAATTTAACTTTTATAACACATACTTTTGATACATAACGGAAAAAAGCTTAAAAACTAAGATTTTCTAATAATTTTTAGACTAATCTAGACCACATAAGATTTTATTAAGTTTTTGATAAGTAATATTTTTTTCAATATTTCTGGCATATATTACTTTGGTTTCTAAAAACTAAGGGTTTTTTAAGTTTTGAAAAATTTGGAACCACTAAAAAGTGTTAATCGTTGGAGCATCTAGTTTAGTCTTAATTTGACAAAATTTAAATATGGTAACTCTACCATATGCTCGGGGCGCATCGAAACGTTGTTGGATTTAAAAACTTAAAAATTGCAATAATTTGGATGTCTCCGCAACGTTATTTTCAGAGTTAACATTTTTGTTTTTTTTTTTTTGTTTAATTTTTTTTTGAAAAATTGCTTTTTTTTTTTTTTAAATACTTTGTTTATTGAGATAAACGTGTTTATGGAAAATTGCCAAATTTAGAAAACAAAGCGTTTTTCTACCAATTATCCCAGCTTTAATCAAATATATATATATATATAAGAAAATGATAATAGTGATTCTGTCTGACGGTTTGCTCATACTTGCTTCTGACTGCTAGTTCTTAGCTAATATGTTGTATACGATCTCAAACTAGATATTTAGCAATAGGTAAACTTTTTTCTAGTTTTTTAGTTTTACGGAAACTTTATTGTCGGTTTTCAGTAGGATGCTTTGTCTTTGTGGTAGGCTATGTATTTTGATTCGGAAGTTACCTAATAAGCCGTTGGTCCCATCAAACCCCTTCAAACAAGTCGTAAGATTTCTGGGGCAATGTAAAATGCTGTAAAACGCATAAAAAAACAAAAAAAAAATGATTTGGCTGCGGAAAGCTAATCATTAAAACGATTTGTCTAGATTATATGATACTTGGTTGATGTTGTAGTGGTTGGACACGTACAAAGCTTGCTAACAATTGTATTTGAAAAAATCTAGATGTACGAGATGCTGCGTTGTGGATGGATCAGTTGCAGCGCATGGTGTTAGGCCGTTTTTTAAGATGCTTTGAGGTGTCCCCTGGTCTGAAATATTTGAAAAAATTTTAAAGGTAACAACCAAATTTGAATCAATGGGTTAAGTACTAGTAAAAAAGAGAAAGAAAAAGCTTTAGTGTTCTAGTGTTGAAGCACTGAAAGATGAGTACAATGTTATGGTTGCATCAAGGTTTCTGGATGTGTCCGTACTATACTACTTTTTAGTAATATACACGTGAATGAGTAGTTGTGTAAAATACGCTCTCTTATTTTTTAACTTGTTTTGTCAGCCTGGAATTTTATGATTAAGGTCCTTTTCTGGTCAGGAGTAAAATATCTCCGTACACTTTTGAGTTTGATAGAATTGGTGCTGTTTTTTATTATAGTTTCTACGTAATGTCTCTTGTAGACCTTATAGAACGGAGTTGTGTTACGGATTTGCAAAAAATGTACTAAAGAACTGGTTCAGCAAAATATGTTTTATATTGGTTTTGTTACAACTTGAGCAACAGAAGATTAATTGGTTCTATAAAAATGTTAGATTGTGTGAGTAAACAAATATTTTCAAACTATACTATTTGCTACAATCTAAATATAAGAAAATGATAATAGTGATTCTAAATCATACACAAATTTTAGAATTAACTGTGAAATAAAAGAAAAATTTTCAAAATTTCTTTCTATCAACAGCTAAAAGTTTGCAGGTGTGGAGGTCTTGAAGGTGATGTTGGCCCATGTGACAGGATTTTGGAATCTAATTGTGTGTAGACCTTTGCTCTAAACATATCATCGTACTTTCGCTCAGCGCTTTGTACATTCAACACTGAAGTTTTGATCTTAGGTTGATACATTTGCTTATTGCTTCGATCTTTGTGTTTATATATTCAGTTTTGATGTCACAGTCGTTCAGTCAACATGGACTTTTTGTCAATTTATTTAGACAAAGAATATATAAACACTAGAATTGAAACTAAGTTAGTATCAAAACTCTAGCGTTTTATAGTGTTGAAGCAATGGGAAAGAATACGATGATATGGTGAGAGTTGTGTCCGCAGCCTTGCCGCGCTTTAGACATTAGTCTTAGACTTAATGCAAGTTGACCATGTGTGGATGTACTTAAAATTGTTGACTGCTATCCGTCAATTATTGGTTTTTAACCGCACATTAAAGACAGCCAACTTGTGGCGTGTTGTCTACACATGGGTAGTGCGTTCAGTCTACTTCTAACGAGAAAGTTTCTTTCTTGTATTTAATTCCTCAACATAATTGTATATAGTAGCTATTGATTTCAAGATGGCAAAGTTGTTTTAATAAGTTGTAAGTTGCCGTTCTTGTGCCTGCAACCTTCTTACTTACATTTCCGACGGTCTAGGTCGACTGTTGATTTTCATCCATTAGGGTGATCTACAAATATATTGCTGTAACTGTCTAAGTTTAATTGTATTACATGTAAGCGAGTTTGAGGTTAGTTTTTTAGCAGATATTTGATGACCAAACCGATGGTGGTTCAAAGTTTTTTCTGTCAGCTTAGCATGCAACTTAAAAAAACTTGAACGAGATGGAAAGTTAGGCAGAACACCCACCGCATGTCGCTGTTTATTTGCATGAAGATAATTGAGGCGTCTGTTTTTATACTTTAAAGGGGCATAATTCGGATTCTGGAGGGTTACTGCACCCGGCGAAGAGTTATTCCCATCGCATCGGTCTTATACGCATGGATTGAATTATAGTAGCGGTTAGGCCTGGCTGCAACCGCGTTATGTGTACACGAGGGTGAAATAACTAACTACAGTTTTTGTAATCTTTATATCCAAGATAACCCGATTAAACAACAAATTTTTATAACTTTCAAAATATTTTAAATTTATAGTTTTATTTCTCACTAATTTTAAATATTTTAATTACAGGTGGTAAAGTGCCTCAAGACCGAACAATCATAAGAAGGGTTTTGCGAACGGTATCCTTACCGCTCTTTATCTGCATGTGCATCATCTCGAGTATAGGTATTATAGTAGCTATTGGCCTTATAGTATTTAACATCTGGAATAGTCATAGGAGGTACGTATTATAATAATAATTAACAGGACATTAATTAAACCGTTTGGTTGATGCCTGGTATTATGATAATAATGCTCCGTCACGATTTTTGTTTTCAGAGTAATTCAATCATCGCACCCGGTGTGCAACACTATTATGTTATGCGGGGTGATAATATGTATGGGAAGCGTGTTCCTTCTAGGACTGGATGGTAGGTTCATATCACCAGAAGCGTATCCTAGCATCTGTCAAGCCAGGACGTGGTTGATCGCGATTGGATTCACCCTGTCATATGGAGCGATGTTCAGTAAAGTGTGGCGGGTGCATCGGCTCACGACGAAAGCCAAAAGCGATCCGAAAGCACGGACAGTAAGTATCTACAATTGCTCTTTTAAGAAATTATTATTTTAATGCACTATAATATAAAACTGTAATAATTAAATATATTTAGTTTATGTTAAATAATAAATAACTAATATGTTTACAGAGTATACGTCCTGCACATTATTTTTTATTTGAATTTTTTTATGTAATAAAATGTCCCGGCCATATACCTTGTGAATGGTGTAAAAATAAAGAAAAAATCCTACAATTGTTGTTGCAGAAAAAGGTGCAGCCTTGGAAACTGTACTCGATGGTGACGGGTCTCCTAGTCATAGACTTCATCATCATGATGGCATGGCAATTTCAGGATCCGTTACAAAGACGGGTCGAACTGTTTCCATTGGAAGACCCGATCTCATCGCTGGATGATTCAAAGATACGTCCGGAACTTGAACACTGCGAAAGCGAGAACAATATTGTCTGGCTTGCGGTCATGTACGGATACAAAGGGCTCGTATTGGTAAGTATAAACTAATCCAATTAATAATTTAATCTTATTATTTTTATTTTTTATAGGTCTTTGGTTTATTTTTGGCTTATGAAACTCGGTCCGTAAAGGTGAAACAGATTAATGACTCCCGGTACGTGGGTATGAGCATCTACAACGTAGTCATACTGTGTCTGATAACGGCCCCTGTGACGATGGTGATAGCCAGCCAGCAGGACGCCGGTTACGCGTTCGTCGCTCTCGCCATTATCTTCTGCTGTTTCCTGAGTATGGCTCTCATATTTGTGCCCAAAGTGATAGAGGTCATTAGGCATCCTAAGGACAAAGCGGAAAGCAAGTACAATCCGGATGCGGGCGTCTCCAAGGAGGAGGAGGAGAAATACCAGAAGCTCGTCGACGAGAACGAGGAACTGCAAAGATTAATTGCTCAGGTTAGCTAGAATCAAATCTGTTTGCGACGTTGCCAAATTGGATTATACGACCCCTTTGCACGCTACGGGAATTGTTTAATCGCGGCATTGTTTTGTTTTAATTAAAATGTCGCTTGATGTTTTTGTCTTAACAATGTTGGCTCAATTAAAAACGAAACGTTCTTACAATAATTATTCTCACTGAAGATACAATTTGCAAAATTTATACACTTGCTAAATATTCTCACAGCATATCAACAAGTTTGTCTGTTTTAAAAATTTCTTGTTTTTTTTATTGTGTGTGAGTTAATTGAAAATATTAAGCGCTGCTTAGGGTACAATATTAAAATATTAAATTAAAATATTTAAGCATGTACTAACCAAACGAATTTTAATGATACAAATATTAAACATGTGAAAATATTACAAAATAAATGAGGTAAAATTGTTGATGTATTTATTTTTACAAATACATTACTAGTTTCGGCTCTACTCGAGCCTTATACAGATGTAACAAGTTATATACATTAAAGTTTTAAATGCACTTAGTGTACGTTTCAGCAAAGGAAACAGAAAAAGAGTCGAGATTATGTCGCCCATTACGCAGTTACTTCATTATGTATTAGACCTACGTATAGACATCGGAATTAGCCAGTCAACAACTCTGAACTTTTCTACATACGCTCAATTAACTTGATCGGACTATATATAAGATATAAAGTAAGATTAATAAAAAAATATGTAAACCAAAATACTAAAAGATAGATATATCACCATTAATGTTATTAATTTTTAAATGAAAAAAAAATTATTTGGCCGTAAGTTAGTAACAAGAAATTACATGATAACATCCTTAAAACTTTACACCACCGCAATATTAATTTAGATTAATCTAATATTATGTTGTAATGAATTTTCAAATTTGCTCGAAACTTTTTTTATATACAACCGACGAGTTTCTATAAAGTTAAAAAAAACATAAGCGTAACTTACAACTAATAACAAAACTTTGTAACTTGCAGAAGGAGGAGAAGATCAAGCTATTAAAGGATCGATTAACTGAGAAGGACACCACAAAAGGGGGCAGCACACTTCTACCGCCACCTACAATCACCCAAGGTAAGGAGAACAACCTCATCGTCGCCGATTTCATTACCGATGCTGGAACATCAGACTCAGCGTTCGGTGGTGGCGGCCCTTCCCTATACACACGCTCTAGCAGAGCGAGCCAGTCCGATCTCGAATTCAGCGAGAGCTATCTGTAAGAGGAGGACTAATTTGATTAAATTAGTGGAAGTAGCCATCAATAGAATCACTCACACAACAAACAACAATCATAATAGCTGTAACATACAAAAGGCGCCTCCACCAAGTTATACGCACTGAATGATTGTTAATTTAATAAATTAATCAACAATACATGCCTGGCACTTCCATATCAAATTTTAACCTATTTTATTATTACTAACAAAATGAAATCCCGGTGCACACACAAGAAAATTAGCTCCCACACACCTTTGCCTTTGAATGTAATATAATGCCTTAGGGATCTCCCTTTACTCCTTCCCATATATTTGGACAATGAAAGACAATCCAATTAGACATGTTTAGGGAATATCAGTCCGATGCACAATTCTCTCCTTATTATTATTTTTGTACTGACGTCAATTAACCTGCATGGATTGTTTTTAATCTAACGATGTGATGTTAATGGTTAATCCACCACTCCCCCGATTAAAGGCACCTCCATTAAGTGTTTTTCATTCTAAATGTAAATACATTACGGATTGATTTATGTATATACGTACTAAGCTCATTTCACACGGAGATTGATTTTGTTTTAACTTGCAAGTGAAATTGTATTTTGGATTTCTATGGAACATTTTAAATAGATTTATAAAAAAAAATAATCCTGCAATTGTTATACAGGGTGTAATTAAACATACGCCAATTGTATGGCTTAGACAAATTTATTTGTATTTAATATAAATTGTAGACTGTTTCAATGACAAATGTATTTACTATTTGACTTAATGCAATATAACATTTTTGCAGTTTTTATAATTATTTCTATTAATTATTGACTGTTGATAGATGAAGCAATAACTGTCAGATTTATAGTATATGCTAACGGTTTAGTTGTTTTCAAAAAAATTAACTGTCAAAAATTACTTTTAAATAGGTGGCTAAAACGTTGTTTAGCTCTCAAGAACTTTATTAATAAAATTGTTGATAGTTTTGCTGATTACAAAATAATAGTTGTCAAAAGTGACATTTAATTGTAAGGCAAAACGCTTTTCAGCTGTTTAAATGTTTTTTAAAGTAGTCCATAGATTTTTTTGGTGAGTTCTGCTTTGGCATTTGTATGATTAACAATTAACGTTTTAGCAGGTAGTCAAAACTTGTGAAGAATTTGTCTACGTTTTGATTTGTATATCCAAATTCGAGATTCAATGACGTTTCAATGTAGTAAAGTAGAAGTTTATATACCGCTTGTCTGAAAAATTTCCATCAACCGGACATAAAGTGGCGACAATGCAAAACTAATATCTAAGGTATTTGTTCACAATTGCCCAGTTTGTCATTTAATAATTACTGATTTTCTTTAGTAGTAGATAAAAGTGTTTGTTTGCCATTGGGTTTGACTATGGACAAATGTTTTAAGTCGTTTTGAAATGATTAACGCCAAAATGGCCTAAAAAGGTCTTAAGATGAGGGTCGATTTTGATCTTGTTAACTTTTGTCGTTGTTGACTTTTGTCATTGGTAACGTTTTCATAAGTTTGTCACGTTAAGTGAGGCTTGCGAGCAGCTAAACCAGTGGTTTAAAGTTTTTACAATGGCGTTTGCTGTTAATTGGGTAACAATTTTTGTCGGTTTTATTATTATTTCAGTTTTACATTACAGGTGGACCTACAGTTTTAAGTGAATTCCGAACCACTAGAAAAATTATTTATCTACTCCTGATCAGAGAATGATCTTAGTCATAAAACCTCATTCTGACAAAACAGGTTGGGAAGTGTAATAGAGTAAATATGTTCATGTTTTTCTTGTGAGATTTGAACTTACGGTTTTTGGTGCAGCAGTTGGATGCCTAGACTACTGCGTCACGCTCCCCTGATAGACAATGTTGAGTAGGCAGTTAAATTTTAAATTGCTGACCTAGCTATTGTGGAGTTAGCTTGCCGAATGATTACTATGACAACAAGTTCTTTAATCTACACTGACCGCTCATAAAACTTTTGTAGTTTTGGATAATGGAAACATCGTCTACTTGGACATTAAATGATGTACCTTGGCATCAGCAACAGTAATATCTTGCAAAATATTATATTGGCTTTTTTGTCTTGCAATCGTTCTTGTTCTACAAACTCATTGTATTTATTTATTTATTACATTACGGGTGAACCTACAGGTGTTAGTGTATTCTGAAACACGGAGAAATTATTAATCTACTCTGGACTAAAGAAGGATCTTAGTCATAAAACCCCGCGCTGACAAGGCGGGTTAGGGAGTGGGAAAACGTATAAACGTTTAAAATGATTTCCGTTGTAAGGTTTAAACCCAACATCTTTGGTGCAGCAGTCGGATGCCTAGACTACTGAGCCACGTTTCTTTTCTTGTAATGTATGTTGCCAGCATCACTAGCAAAACAGAGGCTAATGGGCCAACAGTGGCTTAAAAAGTAATTGATAATGATTATTGATTTATTTCAATAGACTTATGCTAGTTATAGTATGGGAATTTACTGAATTTTTGGGAATATGGGCTAGACGCTGTTTTTCATGGTATCTCACAAAATCCTTTCTGACAAATCGCAATGAGTCAAATGTTTCTTTGCTAGCCATTCGTCTGAAAAGCTATGTGCTTTAGTACAGAGCGGCGACACGTTCAAGGAAGGGAGATATGAAGCAACAATTTACTTAATTGCAGGTAGTCTTATTTTGATTTATTTACAAAAATTGTGCTCAATTTTAACTAAAGTCCAATTCTCTACTATTATTTGTGAATTTCTTTATTAACGCTGTAACCGATTTAAGGCATTTTTGGCAAAAAAACTATATTGTTTCAATTTTGTCTCCATATTCCAAAAAAACATTTGGTCTGCTTTTGACCAAATTAGGTATGTTTTGTTTCTGCAGTTATAAAGTTTCTGAAGACATATCTACTAAAACTATAGTATTGTTGTTGTTCTAATCCGTTTTCCAAAATGTTGTACTATTTTTTAGCAATTTTTATTAAGACCCTCAACTGGTTTTTGTTTTCTAACCGATTACGTAAGAATTCTTTTATTTTTGCACATTTGAAGTTTGCAAAATGTAATTTCTTGCAACATGCTGTGATAGCAATTACCAAATTTTATTAATATTGCAGTCATTACTTTTTTTTGCTTACGACCAAGTTACTGATTTAGCAGTTATGAAATTTTTAAAAAGTTATTTATTGCAACTATAATTTTGTTACTATTTAAATCTATTTCCTAATCATGTGTGCTACTATCCAGCAAATTTATTTAAAATACTTTGACTAATTTTAGGTTTCTAATCGATTACGTAAGAATTTTCCGTTTTTTGCAATTGACCAAGTTGGGTATTTTTTGTTTTTTTATAATTGCTAGCAAACTATAATATTGTTTTTACTATTTCAATCTATTTTCTAATATTTTGTGCTATTATCCAGCAAATTTCATTAAAATCGTTTGACTAGTTTTTGTTTTCTAAACGATAACGTAAGAATTCTTCCGTTTTTGCACATTTGAAGCTTACAAAATGTATTTTATTGTAAAAATGTTACAGTTTTTATAATTTTCATATATTCTGCAACATATTATATATGCTACGAATCATTAAACTTTATTAAAATTGCTGATAATACTTTTGTTTAAGAATCAAGCTTGGCTTGCTTACGACTAAATTTGTTATTTTCTGTTTTTGCGTTTATGAATCTTCTGAAGACTTATTTATTGCAACTATAATATTGTTTTTTTTATTACAATCTATTTCTCAACATTTTGTGCTACTATTCAGTAAGTTTTAATAAAATCTTCTGACTAGTTTTTGTTTTTCAAACGATTACGTAAGAATTCTTCCGTTTTCGCACATTTGAAGCTTACACAATGTATTTTATTGTAAAAATGTTACAATTTTTATAATTTTTTTATATATACAGTAACATATTGTGCTAGCAATTACCAAATTTTATTAATATTGCTAAGATTAGTTTTGCTTTAGAACCAATCAAGCTTGAACAGCTTACGACCAAGTTGGGTATTTTCCGTTTTTGAAAACTTATTTAGTGCAACTATGATTTTGTTACTATTTTAATCTATTTCTTAATACTTTGTGCTAATAACTAGATAATTTTATCAAAATCGTTTGAGTGGTTTTGGTTTTCTAATTGATTACGTAGGAATTCTTCTGTTTTTGCATTTTATTAATACTGCTGAGATTATTTTTGTTTTGACTTGTTTACAACCAATTTGGGTATTTTTTTGTTTTTTCAGTTATGAAGCATCTAAAAAAGCTTTTTTGCCTGTCTCTACCAAAAGCATCATTTTCAAGTTAACAAAAAGGTCAGAGTAGTATAAGTATTGTTTGCTTAATAAGATTGATCTAATAGCTTGTTTGATGCATTTAGGGTTAAATCGCCAAAGGTTAACTTTTTAGGTTAAAATAAGACTTTTTAGTCTATTAATTTATTTTTAAAAAAGCACTCTCTTTAAACTTTATTGAAAAGAAAAAAATTAATAATATGATTTTTGATTCATTACGTTTATTTCAAAACTGCTCAACTTGACTGCTACCATTTTTAATGCAAAGCGCACACCTACGGACGACAGACTGAGCAGTCGCAAGGCATGGGTATTCCCGTGCTGCTTGAACAATTGTTTTCCGGAGCTTTATATAAACCTTTTTCTTATTGTACGTAAGTCCAAAGGAGTCATGTCCGGAGAACGCAGAGGTCAAGCACGGAAGCAGTATTGATTGCGACTAATTTATGTTTTCGAAAAATTGTTGTATAACTATTGCTGGACCGCTAGAGTGTAGTGGACTGGACATCAATCTAATTGAAACCATTTGATTACTCTATTATTCAAAAGCCTGAAGGCTAGTACACACTAGTAGACCATGTTGCGCGATTTGTCTATAGACCGTTTATAGACCATCTAGAGACACCGTTCTTTGGCTCGTCTAAATTTTTCAGTCTCATCTTTGCAGTCCTCCATGGAGGACATTGTTTTATGTGAACCACACCACTTGGTAGCTAAAGACAGACTGGGACGTGTCTTGCTTTTAGACGCCGAGTGACGTCTACTCTGTCAAAATGTTGCGCAAACGTTGCATGCTCTTATTTTGATCGGAAGACTTTAACAATTTTTAGTCTTGTAACCGACCGTAGACGGGGTTGGTCTATAGACATATCTACGTAGACAACCTAAGACACGTCTCAGAGAGCAAAATTGGGCAACATGTGTAGTGTGTACTAGGCTTAAGATTGACTTGAAATATTTTTTATAAAAATTAAGAAAAACTGAATCATTTAGACGGGCAAAAAAATTGAACCGATGAGTAAATGCATAATAACATCCAAACATTGCACATGCAGATTTTAGAACTGCTAAATGTAAACGTTATGCTGATTAAAGGTACCAACGCTGGTAAAAGTTGCTTTATTGGTTCAAACTATTGTCCAAGGAAAAATGCATTCATTATTTGTTGTTTGTTGCAAAAACCATTTGGGCAATTTTTTTTTTGCGGCAGACCATCAGGTAACAAATGTTGCAAATGATAAAGATTACGGCTGGTTTTGGTTTTTTAATTCTTTGTTTTTGCACACAAAATGTATTTTATTGTAAAAATATTATGATTTTTATAATTTTAATGTATATTGCAACGTATTTTTTTGAGGTTGCAAAAACCATTTGGACAATTTTCTTCTTTGCGGCAGGCCATCAGGTAACAAATGTTGCAAATGATAAAGATTATTCAACAAGTGGCTTTTGAGAATTACTTGTGGTACTAGTGGGCTGGTTTTGGCCTGCGGATTTACACAGCTGCGGCAATAAATGCTGTTCCCGTCTCATCTCTCTTTACATCTTATCTCTCTCATTTTTCTGCTATTTAGTTTAGTTATTTGCATTGTCTTTAAGTGTTTTCTTAGTTTTTTTATATCTTTATTAACTTCTTGCTTAGTCAATTCCGTCAGTTTGCTTTCATTGAACAGTTCTTTTTTTCTTGTTATTTCTGTAATTTTAGTTGGTACCAATATTTCATTAAATGTTTTTTTGTCTATTTTTTCACCTTCTATTCCTTGGTAGCCATAGTTGTCTTGGCATTCTTTATTGCTTTTTTCCATGTTCTTTTACTTTAATTTAGTTTTTTCTTCTTTTGTTTTTTGTGGCTTTTAATCGGTGCGTTTTCTTCTATTTTAGTTTATCTAAATCTTGAATCATAGTTTCTTAGTGTTCTCTATTTGTTTTCGTCACTCAGGCATATATTAACGTATTGTGCTACCAATCATCAAAATTAATTGATACTGCTGGGATAGTTTTTGTTTTTGGATCCAATCAAGCTTGTACGGTTTACAATCCAAGTTGGCTATTATTTGTTTTTGCAGTTATGAAGCGTTTAAAAAGACTTATTGCAACTATAATATAATTAGTAGTGCAAAGTGATTATAGCTCTATCAATATTTTTGTTACTACTTTAATCTATTTTTAAATACTTTGTGCTACTATCCGGCAAAGGATTTTTATATAACCGATAATGTAAGTTGAAAAAGTTTATGCAGTTTTTTAATTTTTTGGATTTGACATAATATTTTTGACATTTCTTTCTTCAATTTTAGAACAAAAAACTGAAAAATGTTTTAGGTGTCAAAATGAATGCAAAAAAATGTCTCTTCCAAATTGAAAGAATTGAAGAAAATTTGATTTTAATTTTTTTGGTTTTCTTTGTCTCCAGATTGGAAGAAACCCTATTTTTTTGGTATATATTTTAAACAGTTTGGGGGGGGGCTACTCCGTATCATAACTACTATCAAGTAGTTTCAGTTCCCGTCTACTCGCCCAAGAGTTTGTTGGATGTTTTTCCTCTTTGCAGCGTTATAAGTCAGAGGAGTTGGTAATATGTAATCTTTTAATGACCAACACTTGAGTGATGGGTGGCCTAATCTATAACATAATTACCAACAAGTAGTTTTTACCGGAGTGCTCGCCCACCCGTCCAAAAGTTTGTTATCAAAAGATTGAATGTTTTTCCTCTGCAGTGTTAGAAGTTCTATGTTAGAAGTTCTAAGTTAGAAGTGGGTTTGGTAATATCCAATTTTTTGATGACTAACAGGGTGTGCCACTTTATAACATAATTACCAGAGAGTAGTTTGAACTGGATTGCTGTCCAAATTTAAGAAAATTCTTCTTTCTGTTAGCGGAGGAAGAGTTGGTGATATTCAATTTTTTGACCAGTCTTTTTAACTGCAATGCCCGCCCACCTTCCCAAAAGTTTGTTATCAAGTGATTGGAAGTTTCTCTTCTTTGCAGAGTTAGAAGTCTCTAATTTACTGTCAAAAGATATGTTTAATACTGTTTAGCTTTATTTGAAAATATAGTTTAACTGATTTTTGAAATGACGTTTATTTGTAGACAAAAAAACAGTTATCAAAACGTTTATTTGTCTAGAAAAGCATGTTTAGTCTCAGAAATCTATCTTTAAAATGATTGTCAAAAAAGCGTTTCAAACTAAGAAGTTATTGTCAAACGTGATGTTCAGCTCAGCACGTTTTTTAACTGTCTCTCAAAAACGATGTTTGACGTTTGACTTGAAAATAATAGATTAACTGACAAAAGTGTTGATTTAAAAATAAAAAATATTTAAGTTGCTTTTAAATACGCTATTTACTTGCCAAGAGTAAACTTGGATTAACTGTGTGGAAAATCTTAACTGACGTTTAACAATTAATTTTGACGTTATTTGTTTAAAAACTACCAAGTTTTCAAAATTATACACAATACAAATTAAAACTTACAATACACAAATAAAATGATCCAAATGATTCCTAACTGAAATAATTAAATAAACTAATATAACGAGCATCGATCAATTAAAAAAATGCAGAAAACAAAGCTAGTGTGACCCAAACATAATACAAACTTCTCCAAAATGGATTAAACTGAACAATAACTATTGCTAATAGTTACAATAGCAATTGTGATGTGAACCACAATGTTCCACACCATATGATTTTAACTATAGGGTATTGAAGCAAACAATTAATTGGTCGATGCTCAATTAATATCTTGTAGCATATCAAATTGATTTTGTATATTAATAAAAGTAATAATTTATAGGTGTGAAATGGGCTTAAAATAATAAAAATAAGACAAGGTAAATGCATGTTAATTTTCTAGAAACATTTCTTTCTTAAATAAATCTTATGATAGTTATTAAGAGCAATTAATATAATTTGCATGCACGAACAATATTTTGGTGCGCAATAGTTGGATTTTTAGTGTTTGTAGTTGTTACATCTCGTTATAACATAAAGGGTTAATATATTGGTAAGATGATAAAGAGAAGGAAGAAAAATCTTAGTAAGCTCCCAAAAAATTTTATGTTGTAACGAGATTGCTTTCTTTGGTAGTTTTAGATTATTTTCTTGTTTACTTTTATATTTAATCTTTTTTTGGGAGTAACGGAGATGTTTCTTCTTTTTTTCTGTGCAGATACCCGAGATGAGTGTATCTGAAGTCGACTGCAAGACTATTTGTATCTTCACCGCCCCAAATAATAACAATTAGGATCTTGATTATCACTAGTCTGAAATGAAAATGAAACATATTCAATCGATTATTATTTTTGAGGAAAAAAACAATGTTATAAATGACAATATATTGTTTCGAATATTATAATAATGAAAGAAGATTGGGATGTATAATTTTTTTAACAATATGCGACCTTTTTCACTTTAATCTTCAAGAAAAGAAATCTACACTCAAAATAAGTTGTAATGACTGAAATTATAAAGAATTTATATTATTAGTCCTTTTGTAAACTAAAAAATAACAAAAATGATACGAAAAAAATATAAATTTAACATAAGTAAACTTAAGTCAATTCAATGAATTTTTAGTCAGGGATTCATTTTTGATTTCATTATTATTTCATCACCAAAAAGATGTCTGTGTTTAAGTGATTAATATAAAGTGCATCAAGCACTAACTTATAGTGAGATTTAAAAAAAGGAAACCAAGCTCAATGTGTGTAGAATTATTGTTTTATCAACGGAAAAGCTTAAGAGCTTTTTTTGGAAACGAATTTATTTTGTTTTGCTATTTCGATGTCTTTAACGCGCTGTGAGAGCGTAAACTGTTAGCGGACTTATCGGTGATTATTGGCAAAAGCAATGTTGAAACACTTCAATATTTCAAAAAGAATTTATTTCTAAAAGTGTAATGAAGCACAATTTTATTAATTTAAATTTTAATAGTGTTTGGTATGTGATTAATGCTTCAATTATTACTGTAAATTGCTTTACTGTAACTTATCGAAAAGAATTGTAGTGGTTACCTCTATTACAAATTCAGTTTATTAAAAAATTATTAATTATATTATAATTGTTACTAGTTTCAATACTTACTGGATCAACGACAATATTTAAAGCGCTAAATAAAATAGTAACAATGAAGAACTAAAGATAAATTAGTATTGATTGATGACTTATTCCTTAAATATATTGTACCACTCACTAATCAAATACCGTCTCAGTAAGTTTATTACAGCGCCAGTTGAAGCACTTGTTGCTTTACTCTTGTACTAAAAAGTATATAAGCAAACAGGTTGGCATAATATAAAGCACTTTTAGATAATTATATATTAATTGATGCTTTATTCTGAAGGCGTTAATTTTTTACACCAATTCAATACTCATTATTGAAGCACTTGATGATTTTTTTATAATCAAACACATTAGAAAAATTGCAAAATTTGTAATTTTTTTTAACACTAATGAAGAATTTATCAATCATTGTTCAGCAACTATTTTCAAATTCAATTTATGCTTTTTTATATTGTTGTCAACAATGTATTTTTTATTTATGAAACATTGGTGCTTCATAAAATAAACATTTTTAATGCTATTGAAGCACTAGAATTTTCAAACAAACTATTGGTCAACAACATATTTCATATTGCCGTCAACTATTTATGCTTTATATATAATACATTAGTGCTTCATAACAACATAACAAACATTTTGAATGCAAATAAAGCACTAGAATTTACAAACAAACTAATGGTAAGCAACAGCGTTCAAATCAAATGTATGCTTTTGTTATCAATAATGTAATGCTTCAGTTATGAAACATTGATGCTTCATAAAACAAATATTGTTAATGCGAATGAAGCACTAGAATTCATAAACAAACCATTAATCAGCAACAGTGTTCAATCAGAGTTTATGATTTTTTAATATTGTTAACGATTTATGCTTTATTTATGAAACATTGATGCTTCATAAAATAAACATTTAATACTATTGAAGCACTAAAATTCACAAACAAATCATTGATCAGAAACAGCTTACAGCTCAAATTTATGCTTTTTTAATATTATTGTCAACAATTTATGCTTCACTTATGAAACATTAGTGCTTCATAAACAAATATTTTGAAAGCTAATGAAGCAATAGAATTTACAAATAAACTAATGGTCAGCAACCGCTATCAAATTGAATTTATGATTTTCTAATATTGTTGTCAACAATTTATGCTTCATTTAATGCTTCACAAAACAAACATGTTTAATACTAATGAAGCACTAAAACTCACAAACAAATCATTGAACAGCAACAGCTTTCAAATCAAATTTATGCTTTATTAATATTATTGTCAACAATTTATGCTTCATTTATGAAACATTAGTGCTTTATAAAACAAATATTTGTAATGCTAATAAAGCACTAGAATTTACAAACCAATAAATTTGGTCGGCATCGTCTTTAAATCAATTTTATGTTTTTTTTTTAAGAAGATGTCTACTAAAGCATTAATTAAAGCACTAAATGAAATATTTACAGATTATTTATAAGATACACAATTGATTCATGGAATTGAGAAATACTAATCCAACTTACTACATTGAATGATGCAGTGTCGTAGTGAGAGTGTGCAATGCGTTAGACAGTAAGCTCAAAAAGTTATTGGTGCTTTATTGATGTATTAAAGTACAAAGAGACTACAAAGCACTTCATTGTTTATACTACTACTATTGCTTTACCAACGCATTTAAACCAAGTGTTGTTTGAGTATTATATGGTGTCAACTATTGAAGCACCATACTTGCATTAATACTGACTAGTGAGTCATTGTAACTACTGAATTTAGTCTAATTAGTAATCATTTAAACACTATACAAAATAAAATACTTATGAACAAAAAGCATTATACAATAAAGCACTGAAACTACAAAGAATAAATAGAATTCTTAAAAATGAAGCATCTAGGTACTTACTAGTTATAAACCATTGAAAAAAAATTAAGTTTGGTACAATCATAGTATGATGTATATGAAGCATTACTGCATAATATAGCACCTTAACTAAACTTTGGTTAGAATCAAATATTTTGGTTGTTTCAAATAATCAATACTAACTTTACTGAAGCATTGTTTTTAGTAATGCATTATTTTTAGTGATGCATTATTTTTAGTGGAACACTAATTTTTGCAAATTACTACTTAGAGTGCAGCACTATTTTCAGTAAAACACTTTTAGTTATGAAGCACTATTATTAGTAAAACATTAATTTTAGCAAAGTTTAATTTTAGTGAAGTACTATGTTAGTGAAGCACTATTTCTAGTAAAGCATTATTTTTATTGATGCACTATTTTCAACAAAGCATTATTTTTACTGAAACATTATTTTAGCAAAGCACAATTTTTAGTAAAATGTTATTTATTTTAAAGCTATAATTTAATAAACTGGTTTCTAGTAAAATAAATCATAACAAGCACAATATGAGATGAAATTCTAACTAAATTATTGTTAGTGAAGCACTATAGAACTTATTAATGATACGAAATGTAATACCAATGAGTTTAATAAGAGAACAATGAAGCAATATACATATGTCATCAAACTTACTGTGCTAAATATAAAGCACTTGTTTAAAGCATTTTATCTACATAATCCATCTTTGTAAAATCTAGTGTTGTCAAATATGAAAATTAACTACTACTCTATAGAACATCAAGCATGACTGTTAATAAAACACTACTAATAAAACATTATTAAAGCATCTTGTAACATGTAACTTTGTACTAAATATGAAGCACTATAGTTAGTAACTTTACTATAAAATCTAATCCTGAGTGCAATACATTGAACCATATATAGCATGAAATTGTTACTATAAAACAGTGAAGCACTATTGTATAATGAAGCACTATTCAATAATGAAGAACTACAGCTACAAGCAAATATTGAATACTAATAAACTATGCAGTGAGTACAATAAGACACTATTGAAGCATTATATAACTTTAAACTGTTAATATGCAAAACATAAAGCACTATTGTACAACTACAAGCATCTAACAAGCCAGTGTGAGTACTATACGACAAAATTATTCTGTGACATACTCATGAAATACTTACTGTGCTTGACATGAATCACTTTTGCTAGTAAAGCATTTTTGGTATGAAGCACTATATCTTCAAACATCGAACAATCTAGTATTGAGTACTATACGACACAATTAGTGTAATTTGTCATATTATCTATTGTTATGAAGCACTACATCTACAAACACCTAACAATCTGGTTTGAAGTACTATACGACACAATTAATGTCATGAAACACTTACTTTATTAGAATCTATGCTAGTGAGGTACTATTGTTTTGAAGCACTGCATCTACAACTATTCAACGAGTACTATACATAGTCTGTCATCAAACACTTATTGTGCTAGACATGAAGCACTATTGTTATGAAGCAATACATCTACAAGCACTTAACGATCTGGTGTTGAGTACTATACGACACAATGTATGTACTCTGTTATGAAATACTTACCGTGTTAGATGACGTGAAGCACTATTGCTAGTGAGGTACTATTGTTATGAAGCACTACATCCACAAGCACCTAACAATCTGCTGATGAGAATTATACAATTAACGTAGTCTGTCATGAAACACTTACTGTACAAGACATGAAGCACTTTACTATTAAGGCAGTATTGTTATGAAGCACTACATCTACAAACACCTAACAAATTGATGTTAAGTACTATATAACACAATTAATGTAGTCTATCATGAAGTACTGTGCTTTGAAGCATTACTTGAAATAGTTATTTAAAAAAAAAAACATTAAGAAGTGATTCACTACAGTTTAAACAACAATTGGTCAATATGATAAATTATTATTTATTGTTTGAAAAAAAATTAAGTAAACTTGAAGCACTATTTTAATGTGACACAATACAATTTGGGATTGACAGATTTTTGATGCACTACATTTCTATAAAGTGTTACGACGTTATGATGAGCTCCATACACACAAAGAACTATTGTTAGGAAAACGTTGCAGTAAGACTTCTATTGATTATTATAAAGTTATTGAAGCATTGCATGATATCAAACTGTGTGCTAAATATGAAACACTATAGTTAGTTATTTAACTACGAAATCTAAAGTTTAATACACTAAGGAAGCATATACGACATGAAATTGTTACTATTATATAGTGAAGCACTACCTACAACTACAAACAGTTATTTATAAATAATGCAATAACTACAATATGACAATGTTGAAGCATTATAAAACATAAAACTATTTATGTGCAAAACGTGAAGCACTATTGAGTATCTACATGCCTCCAACGAGATGATGATGAGTTTTATACAACACAATGAAGTCTGTCATGAAACATTTCCTATGATAAACATGAAGCACTATTGCTAAAGAGACACTATTGTTATTAAGCACTACATCTAACGATCTGGTGTTGAATACTATTTGACATAATTTATTATGAAGCACTGCTTGAAATCTTTGTATGGAAAAATATTAAAAAGTAAATAATTTTTTACCATTTAATCAGCGTTTAACTAATATGATCAATTACTTTAGTTGCTTAAACAAACACTAAGTAAGCATGAAGCACTACTGTAATGTGGACAAATTTTGGATTGTGTTTTCTGTATTACACAATCCAAAATTTGTTCTCTGTTATTCCAAAAATTTAAAAAAATAAATTGCTCAACAAATGTTAGTTTGCAAAAATGCTGATTGTGTATGACACAGTTTAAAGTTTACGCACAGTTTGAATAAAAACAAAAACTTTGCAGCAAGTAGAAGCTAAAAGCAGTCAAATAATTAGACAGAAATTAATGGTTTAACTGATATTTGTACATGCAATTGTTTTGTGATAACACAGGCAAATTTGTCAATTTGTGCAAACTATTATGCAAAAAATTGTATTGTTTTGCAACAAAATTTGCATTTTCGCAATCTGTTTGGTTGTGTATGCAGCTTATGATTGGTTAAAAAATTGAAACAAAACAATAATAACAGAAAAAATTAACTCTTCTATTACTATTATTGTTTCTGTTTCTAGGCATCAGTCATAAATTTTTACACTTTTTATAAACAATTGTGTTATTATTAATTTTATAATCACTATTAAATGTAACAAATCATGCTTTACTGCATTTATTATGTAAAGCAATTAACCAATACTACAGCAAACTAATTATATAATGAAACACCAGCAAATAAATGAAGCATTATGAAATCAAATCAAAGGATTAGTAAAGAGCTAAGCTTTCACATTGGAAGTCTAGATTATGCACATCATTTGAGGGTTTATTTACAATTGTAAACAATCCTTTACATACTCTAATGAACTTGGTTATTACTTTAAACTAAGTTTTGTAGAGTTTATATTATTTGGTTATAGTTTTATGATGTTTGAATATTTTTTGAAGTGTTGAATGCTTCACCATTGCCAATGTCAATAGCGCGTACTATCAATTTAGTGATATATGTTTTAGTGCGTAGTATCCACTAAGGTATCATTTCGAATGCAATCGTCGTCCGCTTATTTTCATCCCGTCAATAAAAATAAATGCGCCCACAATTAAATTATTTTCCCTTAGCATTATCCAATTCGATGTTAAATATAACAAATTCTAAATGTTGTGATAGAATTAGTAATATAACAAAATAAAATAATAAAACAAGCGGATGACGATTGCTAAAACTGTTGTAGATAATTCTAAACCAAAAAAAAAAAAACAAACGTGGTTGTGCATGTTTTTTGAGTTCTGAAATTTTGCAACGCAATCCAATAATATTTATATTTATCATCACCAATTGTTGTATTGTGTTGCAAATTCTAAAATAAAAATTCTGGTTAGTGAAACATTAATATAAGCATTAAAAACACACAATAATTGATCTTTTTCTAGACAAAGAATGGATGTTTAGAAGTTATGACGAGATGTACATATTCATTAAAAGAATAATCATGTTACTTTACTATATTTGTGTTATTAGATCGATTCTAAATTAAATGTTTTAACTGTAATTAAATTAAATAAAATTGTAATTTTGTTTTCCCCCTGTATACATATATCTATACTGCAATAGGATTGTTATTTAGATGTTATCTAGCAATATTTATATCGAGCCTCGATATGATCACCTCTTTATCATCGCAACAGGGTTGTGAAATTAACCTTAAAATCGTTATATAATTTTTAATTGCGTTAAGGGAGGTTTTCATATTTGGGCTAATTTAGCGGATGCCAATCCCAATATATGTTATCGCTGTAATTTAATTTTTTATTATTAATTTACATTTATGTTTGTTGATGAAGACGCTCGTTATCCTGCGCTTACAGATCTCACTTATTTAGAATTTAGTATTATTCACGGCGGTGGATAACAAACGTCCTCAACTTATATTGTTATAAAAAAAGTTATATTTGAGAAAAATATATATAAAAGAAAAAAAATATAATGGTGATATATACAAAACGGGCATATTGCCATACCTCATTACGGCTCAAAATGTGGTATGGCTTGGAACGCCCAGTTTGATATATGGCACGTGCCGTACTACACCTTTGTGTTTAGAAAATATTATTATTAACAAAAAAGATAAGAATGAAATTAATAATACTGTTTTATTGATTAAGTACGAGTAAGTATTGAGTATAGTACCTATACATCGCAGTTTTACTGTCAGAATATGTGTTCAGAACCCAATCAGCTACCTAATCTTATATGAATTAAAATATAAATGTAAAAAATTGTTTCATATTTTGTGTAATCCTATCATATTTATTTAATTTTTTTTAGATGTCCGTTAGCACTGAACTAGGCTACTTCTAAATTGGCGGGTAGATGGGAGAAGAAATTGTAGTTTTAAAGTTTTAGGAAAGGAGCTACAAAAATTTAGCTTAAAAGAACCTGATACGATCGCAAAATAGTATTTATTTAGGATATGCCGATTTTGGGTTTGGCTCTCTACCCGTGCTAATACCAGTTAGCTATAGAGAGGTGATTTAATTAACACCAACTTTTATTTTACAGGAAATGTGACTTAGTATCTTGTCTACTAAAGATAACTTTTTGCTTGTACTCATTATTTTGGTTTTTAATAATAATTTTCATTGCCTGTAGAGGCCGTTGAAGTATTTAAATCACTTGTTTTGGAAGTACCTCGCTCAGAGTGGCAAAATTGTTTTGAAGATATGTTTCATCGGATGCAAAAGTATATTTTAAAAGAGAATATTTTAAGAAGCGATTTACATTAATTTGTGTTTTGCTTTACATTTTCCGCGAAATTTGGCAGTGTTTTTCGTATGCTTTTAGTTCAACGTTATGTCATATTTTTTAATAATATTTGTGGCGTTGCTATTGTTTTCAATTTAGTTTTAAGTTTTACTAACAATGTTTGCAACCATTTATAGGGCAACAATCGTTCTTTAGTTCAACGTTTTGCAAAAACTTGTTGGTGTTTTTGATGCTTGTAGAGCTGTGTTGTAAGTCTACGTGAACACATAAGAAGAGATAATTAATAATTAATCAGCAAGAAACGATCTGAAAAGATTGAAGCTCAAAAACTGCTGAATAAGTGACCCAAGCAAAGTCTTTTTGAGCAACGGTCCAAGTGCACTTTTTTTGGCTGGCTTAAGGATTGAGAGTGAAGGAAATAGTCCGTTGTGAGTAACAACGTTTGGTAGTGGGTAAAACCAATGCAGCATGGCTAGCGGCAGTTGCTGGTCAAACTCTGTAGTTTTATTATTAGTTTTTTGTTTTATTGCAAGTTCTCTATCTTTAGAAGTTCAGATTTTTAGTTTTGGAGGGTGAAAAATTTGAAAACTTACTGCTAGAACCCAAAGTGCAACATACAAGAACAGATTTGACAACATCAGCATCATTTGTTAACAACACACCTACATGTTTACCAATAATAAATTTGCCAAAATTACAGTATGAGGAGTGAACAGGAAAAAAAATCTTGTCAAAATTTAAAAAAATCTTTTAGTAACAAATCCAAACTGCTGGGATTGCACAGCCTGTGCAGTAGCAACTCAACGTTTAAACGGAGGACAACCTCCAAAACACTCAGGAGTGCAAGAAAGAGTAAAAAAAAAGGACTGGGACTCAGGAACAGGTCTCACTCCCAGGTCAACGTAGTAGTAAAAAAATCAGATCTATAAGATGGCACCAAACTTTGAGCAAAAAATTATGAATGCCGTTATCATAGCCCAACTGACACTATCACATCGAGGGCTTCTACCGCCGGGGAAAGCAGAGGCATTGCCGATCCTAACGTAGAAGAAGATACTAAAGAAGCTCCATTCAGGGGCAAAAGCCGTGTTTTGCACTCTCCTTTGAAAGACAAGAGCAAACTCGTTAACCACTTTTAGGTGCCCGAGAAAGTTACCACCGCTGCCAACTTGCGATACATTATTGCTCCAGAGAAAAACGCTTCTCAGACCAGCAACACAACCGCAAAAAATCCTGCAACATCAGCCAACATGAAAAGATACATTATCATCCAGAAGAAGCAACAAAAGACAAATCCTTTCTTAAAAAAAGGCGCTGCCGTTGTCAAAAAGGAAATCACTAAAAAGGTCTTCACTAAGATGAGGTTCAGGCTTGCTACCACAGATCTCAATCCCGCCGGCAATGACAACATTTTCAACCCTATCTAACCTAAGTCTTGCCCTTCGGCATTTGTCTTGTCCAACAATGACAAATTCTAAGGCTACACCAAGTATCTCAACTCTATACCATAACCAGTAATGATAACCAGTCAGTAGTTTGGATTAAAGTGGCCCACTCACTCTGGTTTCTTTTGATGTTTCTGTAAAATCTTGGTTTAGATTGGCGGTTAAAAGTTAGTTTAATTATATTACTAAGGTTGCCTACAGAACGCTTGCCAAAGAACATTAGTTGGAAGAGGAGTTGTGCTTTAGAGATGATTTTTACTATGCTGCCCGAAAACTTTCTTCTTTTGTTTTCTGCTTAAGGATTGTTTGGTATGATAGATAAAAACCAAGTAACTGCTGGTCACTAAAATTATTCTTTTCTTACTTGTTCATTGGTTGTTAATATCCGGATATAACAACTTTTAAATCTTCTGCATTTGTTGGAGATTGACCTCTTAGTTTAAACTTGATCGTAGTCGGTTTAAATCATCCGGATCCTGTTCCACCTTACTTAAAGTTTCTTCAGCTTCCTTGTTCAAGATTTCAAAAACGTGATTGAAGAATGGTAAAATTTTTTCTTTGTAGCTTTCTATGCAGCGTTTGCCAGTTTTGCTGGCATGGAGAATTGCTGGTGCTTGTTTACATTTTTAGTAGCTACTGTTGTCGGAAGGATTGTATGTGTAATTGAGCCAGTGTTGCCAACTTAGAACGTTTGGGGTAGATTTTATTTTTTAGTGATTTTTAGAAGGTTTTTTAAATTATTTGTTTTTGTTTGTGTGATGTAACTTTGCGCCCAAACTCCTGCATTGATAATTCTTAGGCCGTGCATTAAAAAGAAGTAAGCTGTGTGCATCATTTTTCATCTCACAAAACTTGTCAGTCGTTGAATCAAACTAATTTAAATAATAGCCAGTTTACGTACGTTACTGTATATATTACTGAATTTACTGTATCCTAAATGAGTAATATTTTATTTTAATTAAGAGTTAATTTAGAAGATTTGCAGCTCAAAATGGGGGAAAATGTTTACTTGGTTTGGCAACACTGTATTGAGCTTTCATTTGTAGTCTTTGGTGTTGTGGGCTAACATAAACGCCGCTTAGATTGCAGATATTTTTTGGCGGTTTCATAAGTTTTCTGGTTAGTATCAAGACTTAAAATTGTAAAATGGTTATCAACAGCTTACTTAAATCCATCTTAGTTTTTTTACTAAATTGTTTAGCACTTAGATGATCTGTAGATTATTTTGAACGCCGTTTTGAGGACCGCAACTTTCAAATCAACTTTGTAATGATAAAAATGCGCGACCTAACAATGTCAAACTTTAGATCATATACACTATGTTCCGCTCATTGCATGGTGAAGCCAACACCACATTATTTTATGCCCACAACTGACGTCACGCATCAGCTCTAGGCATAGGCTCTATGAGTAGTAACTGTTTAATTTCACAATTTTTAGTAAACATTATTAAACAAAATTAATATAACTTATATTTTAATATTAATTTTACTTACAAAAAAATTTTTTACGCTTTTGGATATAATCCTACCATCAACTAAAATTTTAAAATAAATATTATTTGTTAATTCAAAAATTTACCAGCGCCATGTATCAAGTTAGATTAAGTGCGTAAAAATGTGTTTTTATACACACGTTTAATCAAAGTCTCTTGCTATGTGCGTGTTCTTGCCTACAACTGACATCACACGCACCAATCATGTTTGCTTTATTGCGTCGCCAAATGTCGCGTCTAGAAGTGTATATGGTCTAAGTGTCAAACATAAAACTAACGTTACACAAAACAGATGTGGTTCGTGAGCATAGCGCACGCCAAGAAATAACACACACAAATTTGATCAATTGATTTGCAGATTTGGTCCGTCGCTTCAAACACGGCCAGTGTCAATGCACCTATTGACATTTTATTAAGGTTTTGCTTTTTCATGTAAATCATAATAAGAAACAGCAAATTCAAAGCATTTTAAGTTGGTTTTAAACTGTGAACTTTTCCTCTAAATACGGCATCCAAAGCATTCCTAACCTAACCTAACCCAACTACCTGCCTAATTTTGGTTTTGCAGGTACGTATGTTACTTTTATTTTTTATTAATCACGTTTTAGAATGAGTTGTAAGCTTTGAATGCTACTACATTCCGTGCAGATTGCAAATTGAACAACAGTCTTCTCTATAACAGAGCCCAGGTGCAAAACTTTTTTTTGAATCCCTAAACACAAACAGTAAGAATGATTGATCAAGAAAGAAGTTGACAATTTGTATGTAAAGCAGTTTATGTCACACAGTTACACAAACTTGGCAATTGATTTATCAAACTGACAGATTCGTTATTTTTAAAACTTCACAAGACACATCAATAAAATTTATGAATATCATTTTTTACCAACATTACGTTATAGTTAATTAGAAAGTTTTAAAAACTAAGCCAACTATGTCAGTTTTCGTAAATTTTGTAAAAATATTTAATTTCCAATTTCAAAATATTTTCAAAATTACAAAAAATCCAAATTAAAAACTAAGCCAAATATGTCAGTTTTAGTAAATTTTACTATATTTCACAAAATACCAAAAATTTTACTTAGACTATTCTTAGCAAACATTATATCCTAACTAATCCCAAATTTCCGTAAGCATGGCTTAATAGTTAAGCAATTTTTCAATTTTTGGCTAATTTGCTGTTTTCAAACTTTAACAAAATATCTAAAAAAAAATATTTAGAAAAGTTTTAAACAATTAATACAAAAATGTACACTTTGACTTTATTGGGGGGGTCTCTTGTAATGCCTTGCATCCACAGCAGCCCCTTGTGGCCGGCCCTGGACCCTTGCTTACAGGCACAGCACTGCACCACAATGTTATTACATTCATAAGGCCCTAAACGGTCTGTGAAGTTTTTATTGTGCAAAATTCACAGCTTAATGTGGTGATACCATAGTTTTTCACAATTCAAAAGTTAACAAAATTAAACACATTAAATTGCATTATTTTTTAATATAAAATATACACAATTACACTTAAATATAGTCAACTCAATCAAATTAATCTTAAAACTTCCTCCTCTTCAAAATGTCAGGCTTCCAATTAACAGGATGGGATTCTTCCGTGGCAGTATCATCTTCCTTATAAATTTTAATTGTTTTATCAGCCTCTGTTGTGATCAAACGAGATCCAGAATTGTCATAAGTCATTGAAAATATACCAGCTTCACTGTCCATTGAACCAGGTTGAACTGGAGCCTATAACAAAATTATTGCAGATTTAAAATTAAATGCAAACAAATTATTTCTTATACTAATAATTAATTAACCTACCTGTAGCCTTTGAAAATTATAACCTGTCCTCCAATCCCAGAAATGTAAAGTACCATTATCACCTCCAGAAACTAAAACACCTTCTGGATTCACAGCCAAACAATTGACAATCGCATTATGTCCTGACAAATTCTGAATGAATTTTCCATCAGGACATTTCCATTGTTTTATATTATCTGGTGATCCCGATGCAAACATATATCTAGAAATATTTGAAAATACATTAAACATTCAACTAAATTGATTAAATTCTTACAATGTTGGATGGAAGACTACACTCCTAACACTCTTCTTGTGATTAGTTAATGTGCACATTGATTTTCCAGCAGCCAAATCCCACAATCGGATTGTAGTATCGTGCGAACCAGTTACAATTTGTGGTTCGGCAGATTGGCAAATGACACTGGCAACTGTATGTGTGTGTCCTGTTAATGTGTGAACATTAGCTTTTGTTCTCATATCCCATACACGAGCTGTGGAATCACGTCCTGCTGTAACTAACACATCTATTGTTGGATGTAATGCTAATGTGTAAACAGCAGAGAGATGTCCGTGATAATGCCTGATTACCTGTAATAAATTTAAATTGAATAATAAAATAATTTGAATCAAATGTATATACCTTATTGTATTCCAAATCCCAACATTTAACTTGTCTGTCTTCACCACAACTAAACAAATAAGGATGTCGAGTGCTTACAGCCAATCCACGTACTGTACTAACATGTCCTGTTAAGGAAACCTTCAATTGTCCAGTGGCTAAATCCCAGATTTTAATTATTCTATCAGCGGCACCAGTTGCAAACCACTAAATAATTTAAAATTATTAAATTATTATTTTATTTTAAAAAGTATATTACCTCATTTCCAGGCTCAACTGTAACACATCTAACCCAACCTAAATGACCAGCAATAACCCTATATAATTTCCACGGTGCGTGCCATTTAGGTTTAGGCATAATTGACGCACGTTTCATCAAATTTATATTCAAGTTTTGTGTATTTTGTTGATTATTTCTCGTCATTAAACTGGTATCAGTATATGGAACAACAGCTGATTCAGCACCAACATTCTGCAGCTCTCCAGGTGGTGGCGGATTCGGTCCACTTTCAACATCTTGTAAATGCTTCATAGCCTTCATTTTTTTAATATCATCGAAAACAAGACCATAACTGTCTCTAGCCTTTACCATTCTCCTAATGTCTTCTCTAAATGATAAATCAATCAATTCAATTCAAGTTTTATAAGGAATAGTAACTTACGATACAGAATCTATTGATGGTAGCATTCCTTGATTGGAAAGAAACATATCGTGTGATCTTTTTAATGATCTGAATACTAATGTGTGTACAGAATGTCTTTGGACATCTTCCATTTTTAAATATTTTTATTGAAATTTTAATCAAAACAAAAACGCCGAATTCTAACCTAAATACGTTTTTATTGTAACTAGCTTCGTTTGTATTTTAGTCATTTAATTAACAATGTTGCCAACACTGGTTAAATAATTGTACAAAACGGCGAATGTAAAGCCTCATTCATACTGATCCAATTTTTTCTAGTGATCATTTATTTTTATTTTAGTAATTTTTATATTTATACAAACTTTATTTAAAAATTAAGTATCTTTTAAAACATATAAATATGTTTTAATTTTATTATATTGAAGTTTTAACGACTTGTAGGTATTTATTAAAAATAAGTCATTTCAAATTAAAGTTTATAAACAACAAAGATCATATATTTTAATATTAATTATAAATATTTTCAAAAACGTAGTAATAATGTTGTTTAAATATGTTTATTTTGTCATTTTGCTGCAAACGTTTAAAAAAAAAATTCTGAGATGTTTACTAGTTTGTTCGCGTTAAGACTGCAGTAGTAGTTGTTATGGCAACTGGGAAACAATGCTCTGGTTGGCTTAGAGGCCTACCCAATTTACAATAGAATAACTACCAGATTAAAACAAAGCTACTTGTAATTGAATAAATTTAGTTAACAATTTTTACTGTTTAATATTTATCAGTTTTTTGCGTTATTGTAACTAGGTTAACGCATTTGTAAATAATTATATGTATTTCAACTGTAAATTACATTTTTTTGTTGATGACGTACAGTATAACCTCAAAAACTTAAACATGAGTAAACGTCATGCAATTCTAGGAATTCTTTTTAATAAATTCTAGTATTAAAATTGACTAATATACATTTCTACTAAACATATTAATATTTAATTAAGAAGCAATAAACTATATTGTTTCTGCTTTAAAGTTTTTAAATAATTTAAAATCATTTTATTATAATATAATAAACATAGTGAAGTTAGCTGATTTATAATACCAACAAGGACATGTTGCAATTACAGTTGTGTGACACTGACTTTATAAACCACTCCGCAGTCTTAACGCGGACAAACTATATCTAAAATACATTTATTTTTTTAATCTGAAATCACAATCTGAAATAAACTCAGTTAAACATGGAATTGAGCTATGATTAAAATACCAGCCCATCATGTATGTTGGGTGTTCATGGCAACATACCGTGTAAACTTTTGTAGATAAAATATACAATATTCACAGTGATAACCATTATTAATAATAACATTTATTACAGTATTATTAAAATAACAATTTAGTACATTTTTAATAAATAAAGAAAAATTACACCAATTTTTTTCATTTTTGTTCGATTAAAAATCGTGTTGTTGCTGCTAACAAACATGAGAGAATAACTGACAAATGTCACAAAGTAAGAATAGGAAGGTGGCTCAATATCTTCCTTATAACAACCTCTAGGGCAAACGAGCAGCAAAAACACAGTTTATAAGTATTGAACTTGTAGTTTGATATGGTGTCCTTGCCAAACCACCCAAGTGTTTTTCATAAAGAAATTAGATGTTACTGTTACCGCCCGTAAGCAAAGAGTTCTAGAGTTCTAAAGATTTCAAGCTAGCGTTTTGCCGTACAATTCGGTATCTCTGTTCTTGTCGCACAATACTATACTATAGTTGATCAAGAAACGTCATGGTGCAACAAAGACAAAGATACCGAGAAATGTATGCTGCTTATACATTGTTTAAACGGTAGCTTGAAATCTCTAGTTATAGAACTCTTTGCCCGTGAGCGTGATCCACAATGCACTAACCACATCTTTTAAAGAAATCATTTTGAGCTAAACTCGTCTATCGGAACAATATTATGCACATAAGAAAAAACAAGACAAGACCAATACAAGTATGGAAATTTCCGAGTATGGAAATAAGACAAACAAGTTAAACTTGTGTATCGGCATTGCAGCCAAGTACAGTAATAACCCTTCTATAGGCATCATAACCGCGTATAGGAATCACCCGTTTATCGGTATCATGACTCCGTATAAGAATGGCTCATGTATAGGCATAACATCGAACGTAACGCATTAACATCCAAGCCAACTCGGTCTATGGAAACAACACATCTTTAAAAATAACTATCTACATAAGCATAATAATTGTTGAACGCATGTATTGGCACCCTTTTCTAAAGGCGCAACGACTTGTTCCAGAGCCGACGTTTCAGCCCGGGCCATAATCACTGATGACCGGTCTAACAATATCATCACCCACAGTTCGATCATTATACATAAAAAGATGCACACTCGCAAATATTGGGTGAAGTGTGTAGAAAATATTAAACGCATAGAAATATCTTGTAAGGGACTGTCATCAATGATCAACACAATTGATAGAGCGAAAGAAAGCAAGTATAAACAAGTGAAAAAGAGTATACGTGCAAAAAACACAGGAACTGCTGAGAACTAACAAACTGCAATCAGGAACGAGAAAAAACCACAGCCAATTGACACAAACAACTGACAGCACAGTATGCATCGGCCAGCACCAACCAGAAAGTACCTACCACTGGTTAAACAATCTTAAGTCAAAAATTTGATGATAGTAGTAGATACGGTTTGCTAAAACCTAAGCCGATCAAAGAGAAAGATTGCATTGTAGAATTTCGATAACAAGAGGAAGAAGAGAAAGAGTATCCGTGCAGACAAAGCACCAGGAATTACTAAGAGGTGATAGAAAGAAAAGAACACATAGTTGGATTGGCAACCCAACGTGCAAGTTAACTCGGAAAAAAGAAACTACTTTTCAGGGTTTTGTACTGGTGTGTGAAGATTACAATCTAAAAAAGCAGCATAAGTTATAACTAAACGGACCCCGTCCACCAACAGACATTGCCGAAGGAGGACTTCATCCGCAGCAAGTGAAGAGAAAACCCACAGTTGGCGGCGGACCCTTACAACAGAGAACTTTCGTAGTTAAGAATAATAACAAAAGCAGACCGTAAGAATAAACATAAACAACAACTACAAGTGAGAAAGAGACACTAAGGTAGAAGTAAAGTGAAGTATAAGTCAGATTGTGTATCTGGCGTGTCAAATGAGTGTGATTTTGTAAGGCCACTAGTCGTCAGCGTGCTGAACGTCTTTCCACACAAAACAAAGAAAGCAGTGTCAAAAGGAAAAAAGCAAGCAAGAGAGAGAGAGAGAGAGAGAGATAGAGAGAAATACAGACCCCACAGTTGTTAGCTTACTAACCTTTGCGTTCTCAAACACAAAGGCACTTGTAAGGTTGTGTGTGACAAAAAGCGGCAAAAAAAGATGATGGCAAGCAAGCTTAGTTTGATCAAAGCCGGACAGACTTGTCAGTATTAGCTGGAAAACCTGCGAGTTGACCGTGGAGGAAGTACATTGAGGATCACCGTTAAAAAATAAAATATTATTGGCGCAAAGACACTTTACTAATAATTAGAGCTCAACAAAGGGCATCAGCTGTTAACTAAAAAACAAATTAGTTCACATGGCAGGACCTCCGCTATCATTGACAAAAGACAGAAAGATACTAACACCTAACGAGATCTTAAAAGCTGTTGGTATAAAGTACGCCAAAGATTTTTCCGACAGTTTTTCTAGAAAAACCAAACGAAAGCCCACCCAACACCGGAAAACACCACTCTCAACTACCTGAAAGACCTCTTCAAAAAGCTTTAACAAAAGTGACCAAACTTTACCAAATCATTTCCAAATTGAACTCCAACACATGGAAGACATTTAATCAAAAGTTTTTCACCAAATTAACAGCAAACTTTTCCAAAAGCAAAATTAAACATTTTTATTGACAGGAAGTACTTCTAAAAGCAAAACAAACTATTTTTTGCACTTGGAAGACCTCTCCAAAGAGTGTTTTTGCTAAATATAAAAATGCCCGGGTAAAAGAAAATAACAAAAGGTCAACTAAAAAGTGCCTTACGCAACATAGAGGAATCCGATCCCAAATTGATAGTGCACACCCGCAACACTGTTCTGACGCAAGGAGGCGCCAAGATGTGTTAAAAAAAACTTTAACTACCGCCATAAGTAATATTTTAAAATTATTTAAAAACGTATAAAATTGGTTTTGGTTTACCTTAGCTTACCTCACTCGGCAAAAGAAAAGCACCTAATACTGGAAGTTACAGTTCCATGAACTCTGGTAAGAACAAATGGCTTACGGAATCAACGTTCAGCATTCAAGAGCAAAAGCGACTACTGGCAACAACAGTTTAAAACAGTAACTAAAACCGAGATCTTAAGCAAACAAACAACAAGAACAAAAGCGACAATAATCATGCAGAAAAAAAAAACGCCCAAGCAACTATTACTAGCTGCGGCAGTGTACAACAGACTGTAAAGAACTGCTTCTGCCAATTCTGATAGCAAAAGAAGCAAGGCAAAAAGATCACCACACCATTGGTAGAAGGCACCTATGTTGATAATCTCCATAGTGCTAGGAAGCTGTAAGAAGCGTAAACGCGGTAATATTATTACTTATGTAACTAAACTAGAAAAGAAAAGTGATGTAACAAAATTCTTAATAACAAAAACTCTATTGGGCGAACGGCCATTTAAATCATAAATTCTAGGTTAGTAATTAAAAACGTGTTTCTCGTTTATTAAGAATCTAGAAATTAAATGTTGCTACCACCTAGCCTGTTTATGCAACTAAGAAATATAAGACTAACGTGTTATTAAAAAAGATAACTTTTGAGCACGTGGCTGAACTTAGCTACGGCTACGGATTCGTTTAAGAAACACATTTGTGAATCCGCGCTCTCACTCAAGCATCGCCCAGCTAAATCATTAACATGCGTAGCAGTATTGGAATTTAGCGGCGCTCTTATATTTGTTTTAGATCAATATAAAACTTAATAATTTAAACAAATTGCTCTGTTGTTTAACTAAATAGTATTATTTAGCAATAATTAAATAAATAATAAATTTAAAACAACTGCGTTGTCAACAAAATATGTAGATATAAATGGGTGTTATTAAATTATAAATATAACATTAAAACAGCGTTCAATATTTTTACATAAAAAATAATTTGTAGCTTTTAAACGTTTTTACATATATTTGCATCATATTATTTAACAAATAGAAATAAACTTATTTATGAAACAAAAATCTAATTAATTTGACTAATAATTTAATTTAAGGTTGGATGGCCATTGCTTAAGCTAATAAATATTTAATTAACCAATAATAATAAAACCTTAAACTTCTGGATATCCGAAAAAGATTTGTTTAAAAACGGAAAATGTAAAATATAGGAAAAATAAATTATTCAGTTTTTTGGCTGACACAACCTTATTTATGAACGGATCCGCAATGTTTTTGCTAATAATTGTTTCTATTTAACTAACAAATGAGAATACAATTTTAATTTTCCGGATATCTCGGGAGAAATTAGTTTAAAACCGAAAAATGTAAAATATAGCTAAAATAAATGATTCAGTTTTTAGGCTGACACAACCTTATTTATGAAAGGATCCGCAATGTTTTTGCTAATAATTGTTTCTATTTAACTAATAAATGAGAATACATATTCAATTTTTTTGATATCTCGGGGGAAATTGGTTCAAAAACGGAAAATGTAAAATATTGCAAAAATAAATGATTCAGTTTTTTGGCTGACACAACCTTATTTATGAACGGATCCGCAATGTTTTTGATAATAATTGTTTCTATTTAACTAATAAATGGGAATACATATTCAATTTTTTTGATATCTCGGGGGAAATTGGTTCAAAAACGGAAAATGTAAAATATAGCAAAAATAAATGATTCAGTTTTTTGGCCGACACAACCTTATTTATGAAGGGATCCGCAATGTTTTTGCTAATAATTGTTTCTATTTAACTAATAAATGGGAATACATATTCAATTTTTTTGATATCTCGGGGGAAAATGGTTCAAAAACGGAAAATGTAAAATATTGCAAAAATAAATGATTCAGTTTTTTGGCTGACACAACCTTATTTATGAAGGGATCCGCAATGTTTTTGCTAATAATTGTTTCTATTTAACTAATAAATGGGAATACATATTCAATTTTTTTGATATCTCGGGGGAAATTGGTTCAAAAACGGAAAATGTAAAATATTGCAAAAATAAATGATTCAGTTTTATTTGGCTGACACAACCTTATTTATTAACGGATCCGCAATGTTTTTGCTAATAAGTGTTTCTATTTAACTAATAAATTGGAATATATATTCAATTTTTCGGATATCTCAGGGGAAATTGGTTCAAAAACGGAAAATGTAAAATATAGCAAAAATAAATGATTCAGTTTTTTGGCTGACACAACCTTATTTATGAAGGGATCCGCAATGTTTTTGCTAATAATTGTTTCTATTTAACTAATAAATGGGAATACATATTCAATTTTTTTGATATCTCGGGGGAAATTGGTTCAAAAACGGAAAATGTAAAATATTGCAAAAATAAATGATTCAGTTTTTTGGCTGACACAACCTTATTTATGAAGGGATCCGCAATGTTTTTGCTAATAATTGTTTCTATTTAACTAATAAATGAGAATACATATTCAATTTTTTTGATATCTCGGGGGAAATTGGTTCAAAAACGGAAAATGTAAAATATTGCAAAAATAAATGATTCAGTTTTTTGGCTGACACAACCTTATTTATGAAGGGATCCGCAATGTTTTTGTTAATAATTGTTTCTATTTAACTAATAAATGAGAATACATATTCAATTTTTTTGATATCTCGGGGGAAATTGGTTCAAAAACGGAAAATGTAAAATATTGCAAAAATAAATGATTCAGTTTTTTGGCTGACACAACCTTATTTATGAACGGATCCGCAATGTTTTTGCTAATAATTGTTTCTATTTAACTAACAAATGAGAATACAATTTTAATTTTCCGGATATCTCGGGAGAAATTAGTTTAAAACCGAAAAATGTAAAATATAGCTAAAATAAATGATTCAGTTTTTTGGCTGACACAACCTTATTTATAAAGGGATCCGCAATGTTTTTGCTAATAATTGTTTCTATTTAACTAATAAATGAGAATACATAATCAATTTTTTTGATATCTCGGGGGAAATTGGTTCAAAAACGGAAAATGTAAAATATTGCAAAAATAAATGATTCAGTTTTTTGGCTGACACAACCTTATTTATGAACGGATCCGCAATGTTTTTGATAATAATTGTTTCTATTTAACTAATAAATGAGAATACATATTCAATTTTTTTGATATCTCGGGGGAAATTGGTTCAAAAACGGAAAATGTAAAATATTGCAAAAATAAATGATTCAGTTTTTTGGCTGACACAACCTTATTTATGAACGGATCCGCAATGTTTTTGCTAATAATTGTTTCTATTTAACTAACAAATGAGAATACAATTTTAATTTTCCGGATATCTCGGGAGAAATTAGTTTAAACCCGAAAAATGTAAAATATAGCTAAAATAAATGATTCAGTTTTTTGGCTGACACAACCTTATTTATAAAGGGATCCGCAATGTTTTTGCTAATAATTGTTTCTATTTAACTAATAAATGAGAATACATAATCAATTTTTTTGATATCTCGGGGGAAATTGGTTCAAAAACGGAAAATGTAAAATATTGCAAAAATAAATGATTCAGTTTTTTGGCTGACACAACCTTATTTATGAACGGATCCGCAATGTTTTTGATAATAATTGTTTTTATTTAACTAATAAATGGGAATACATATTCAATTTTTTTGATATCTTGGGGGAAATTGGTTCAAAAACGAAAAATGTAAAATATAGCAAAAATAAATGATTCAGTTTTTTGGCTGACACAACCTTATTTATGAAGGGATCCGCAATGTTTTTGCTAATAATTGTTTCTATTTAACTAATAAATGGGAATACATATTCAATTTTTTTGATATCTCGGGGGAAAATGGTTCAAAAACGGAAAATGTAAAATATTGCAAAAATAAATGATTCAGTTTTTTGGCTGACACAACCTTATTTATGAAGGGATCCGCAATGTTTTTGCTAATAATTGTTTCTATTTAACTAATAAATGGGAATACATATTCAATTTTTTTGATATCTCGGGGGAAATTGGTTCAAAAACGGAAAATGTAAAATATTGCAAAAATAAATGATTCAGTTTTTTTTGGCTGACACAACCTTATTTATTAACGGATCCGCAATGTTTTTGCTAATAAGTGTTTCTATTTAACTAATAAATTGGAATATATATTCAATTTTTCGGATATCTCAGGGGAAATTGGTTCAAAAACGGAAAATGTAAAATATAGCAAAAATAAATGATTCAGTTTTTTGGCTGACACAACCTTATTTATGAAGGGATCCGCAATGTTTTTGCTAATAATTGTTTCTATTTAACTAATAAATGGGAATACATATTCAATTTTTTTGATATCTCGGGGGAAATTGGTTCAAAAACGGAAAATGTAAAATATTGCAAAAATAAATGATTCAGTTTTTTGGCTGACACAACCTTATTTATGAAGGGATCCGCAATGTTTTTGCTAATAATTGTTTCTATTTAACTAATAAATGAGAATATATATTCAATTTTTTTGATATCTCGGGGGAAATTGGTTCAAAAACGGAAAATGTAAAATATTGCAAAAATAAATGATTCAGTTTTTTGGCTGACACAACCTTATTTATGAAGGGATCCGCAATGTTTTTGCTAATAATTGTTTCTATTTAACTAATAAATGAGAATACATATTCAATTTTTTTGATATCTCGGGGGAAATTGGTTCAAAAACGGAAAATGTAAAATATTGCAAAAATAAATGATTCAGTTTTTTGGCTGACACAACCTTATTTATGAAGGGATCCGCAATGTTTTTGCTAATAATTGTTTCTATTTAACTAATAAATGAGAATACATATTCAATTTTTTTGATATCTCGGGGGAAATTGGTTCAAAAACGGAAAATGTAAAATATTGCAAAAATAAATGATTCAGTTTTTTGGCTGACACAACCTTATTTATGAACGGATCCGCAATGTTTTTGCTAATAATTGTTTCTATTTAACTAACAAATGAGAATACAATTTTAATTTTCCGGATATCTCGGGAGAAATTAGTTTAAAACCGAAAAATGTAAAATATAGCTAAAATAAATGATTCAGTTTTTTGGCTGACACAACCTTATTTATAAAGGGATCCGCAATGTTTTTGCTAATAATTGTTTCTATTTAACTAATAAATGAGAATACATAATCAATTTTTTTGATATCTCGGGGGAAATTGGTTCAAAAACGGAAAATGTAAAATATTGCAAAAATAAATGATTCAGTTTTTTGGCTGACACAACCTTATTTATAAACGGATCCGCAATGTTTTTGATAATAATTGTTTCTATTTAACTAATAAATGGGAATACATATTCAATTTTTTTGATATCTCGGGGGAAATTGGTTCAAAAACGGAAAATGTAAAATATAGCAAAAATAAATGATTCAGTTTTTTGGCTGACACAACCTTATTTATGAAGGGATCCGCAATGTTTTTGCTAATAATTGTTTCTATTTAACTAATAAATGGGAATACATATTCAATTTTTTTGATATCTCGGGGGAAATTGGTTCAAAAACGGAAAATGTAAAATATTGCAAAAATAAATTATTCAGTTTTTTTTGGCTGACACAACCTTATTTATTAACGGATCCGCAATGTTTTTGCTAATAAGTGTTTCTATTTAACTAATAAATTGGAATATATATTCAATTTTTCGGATATCTCGGGGGAAATTGGTTCAAAAACGGAAAATGTAAAATATAGCAAAAATAAATGATTCAGTTTTTTGGCTGACACAACCTTATTTATGAAGGGATCCGCAATGTTTTTGCTAATAATTGTTTCTATTTAACTAATAAATGGGAATACATATTCAATTTTTTTGATATCTCGGGGGAAATTGGTTCAAAAACGGAAAATGTAAAATATTGCAAAAATAAATTATTCAGTTTTTTGGCTGACACAACCTTATTTATGAAGGGATCCGCAATGTTTTTGCTAATAATTGTTTCTATTTAACTAATAAATGAGAATACATATTCAATTTTTTTGATATCTCGGGGAAAATTGGTTCAAAAACGGAAAATGTAAAATATTGCAAAAATAAATGATTCAGTTTTTTGGCTGACACAACCTTATTTATGAAGGGATCCGCAATGTTTTTGCTAATAATTGTTTCTATTTAACTAACAAATGAGAATACAATTTTAATTTTCCGGATATCTCGGGAGAAATTAGTTTAAAACCGAAAAATGTAAAATATAGCTAAAATAAATGATTCAGTTTTTTGGCTGACACAACCTTATTTATAAAGGGATCCGCAATGTTTTTGCTAATAATTGTTTCTATTTAACTAATAAATGAGAATACATAATCAATTTTTTTGATATCTCGGGGGAAATTGGTTCAAAAACGGAAAATGTAAAATATTGCAAAAATAAATGATTCAGTTTTTTGGCTGACACAACCTTATTTATAAACGGATCCGCAATGTTTTTGATAATAATTGTTTCTATTTAACTAATAAATGGGAATACATATTCAATTTTTTTGATATCTCGGGGGAAATTGGTTCAAAAACGGAAAATGTAAAATATAGCAAAAATAAATGATTCAGTTTTTTGGCTGACACAACCTTATTTATGAAGGGATCCGCAATGTTTTTGCTAATAATTGTTTCTATTTAACTAATAAATGGGAATACATATTCAATTTTTTTGATATCTCGGGGGAAATTGGTTCAAAAACGGAAAATGTAAAATATTGCAAAAATAAATGATTCAGTTTTTTTTGGCTGACACAACCTTATTTATTAACGGATCCGCAATGTTTTTGCTAATAAGTGTTTCTATTTAACTAATAAATTGGAATATATATTCAATTTTTCGGATATCTCGGGGGAAATTGGTTCAAAAACGGAAAATGTAAAATATAGCAAAAATAAATGATTCAGTTTTTTGGCTGACACAACCTTATTTATGAAGGGATCCGCAATGTTTTTGCTAATAATTGTTTCTATTTAACTAATAAATGGGAATACATATTCAATTTTTTTGATATCTCGGGGGAAATTGGTTCAAAAACGGAAAATGTAAAATATTGCAAAAATAAATTATTCAGTTTTTTGGCTGACACAACCTTATTTATGAAGGGATCCGCAATGTTTTTGCTAATAATTGTTTCTATTTAACTAATAAATGAGAATACATATTCAATTTTTTTGATATCTCGGGGAAAATTGGTTCAAAAACGGAAAATGTAAAATATTGCAAAAATAAATGATTCAGTTTTTTGGCTGACACAACCTTATTTATGAAGGGATCCGCAATGTTTTTGCTAATAATTGTTTTTATTTAACTAATAAATGAGAATACATATTCAATTTTTTTGATATCTCGGGGGAAATTGGTTCAAAAACGGAAAATGTAAAATATTGCAAAAATAAATAAACACAACCTTGTTTACTGTCAGATTCCTAATGTTAACTAATAATTACTCACACACAAGATTTTTTTTATAACACATTAAAAAATTATCAATTTATTCGCATTAAATTTTATTTTTAGAAAATACCTGTTGTTTAAGCTTTAAAACGGTTTATTAAATTTTTTAATGAAACTTTGGAATACCCTGAATCGAAATTTTCACAGTGATTATGAAAAATCCCACAAGAAGATTAATATTCGGCGTTTTTAATCTTACCTAATCTTTTTTTATTACAATAATGCTTAAGTTGGCCAACTTTGCCGCCTTAATACTAATTATTTTTTTAACTTATTTTTGTAATAATGCTAACATTTGCATACCTGAATATCCCCACCTTTAAAATTTCCACTTCCACACACATTATGCAAAATTATTATATATTACTGTTAATTTATAATTAACATTAAAACCTCAGTTTATTAGATTCAGAAAAACACGCTGAGTTTACAGCATACGCCAGTTTTAATTTAAAGTCAGTAGTTTTGTTATTATTAATTAGTTTACAAAAATACGTACAAAATAGTAATAAACGCTTTCGTTCGTTAATAATTACTTAATTTAAATAATAAAAAACCTAAATTATGTTAGGTAAACTTATTTGTCACCTAAATTTATCAATTATAATTTGATTTGTTAATTATTATTTTATTTAGTTTAGGATAGAATAAGTTTATAAGTTCGGTCTTTTTTATTCTCAAAAGGTTTTATTTTTTTGCAGTCGTAAAATATGTTATCATGACAGCCGTACTCCCTCCGTATTGAAAATTTATGGCTTTCTTACTGACCTTGAAATAATATATATATTTGAAACCAAAAAATGCTAAAAATTGTTTACTATAAACTATCAAATAATATTTTTTTATTAATAAGTTTTATAACTTCAGTGTAAAATTCTCTCGGAATCTTAACCCTTGATTAGTTAATTATTAAACAAACGAAAGCGTCTATAACTATTTTGTACGTAAACTAATTATTAATAACAAAACTACTGGCTTTTAATTATATCTGGCGTATATTGCTGTAAATTTTCTTTTCTAAATCTAATAAACTGATTATGTTTTAATTTTAATTATGAATTAACAGTAAATTATAAGGTTTTATTTTATTGCTGGAACAGTAAAACCTATTGCTATTATATTCTTGTCGGTCATTCTTATTTAAATCTCTAATGAATAAACGCAAATTTTAGTTTAGATTACTATCAAGCATATATGAGGCTATGAGAGCAACAGTTTCCTAACCCACTAGCATATCTAATGGAGCTAAATGGTATTTTTTAGAAGTTATGGTATTTTTCAGAAGTTAATTTTTTTTTTCTACAATATGTTTGCAGTTTTTAATTTTTAATAATTTAATTAGTTGTTGCCTAATCTTAGAAAACTTTAACATTTTACTGCAAAAATGTTAGTTTCCCTATTTTGAAATTTTTGTGGTTTAGGCCACTATTGCTCTCATAGCCTCATATCAGATACCAAATGGTCGCATGAATGTGCATTTGTATAGCAAAGAACAGGTAAAATCTTTGTTAAAATCATCATTGCAGCCTATTACAGTATATTTTGATGCAACAGGTTCTGTTGTAAGACCAATGCCTCTAGAAATTGGTAAAAGAATATACTACTACGTTGGCGTAGTAAATATTGAAAACAAAATTATTCCTCTGTTAGAGTTTATTACATCAAAACATAATTACACCACAATTTCTAGTTTTTTTTTATTTTTTAGACAGTTTTGTGAAAAAGACTGTTATAAAAAATGGCCTTGTTTCCAAAGTTTTGTTGTAGATTGGAGTTTTAGTAGTATAATGGCTGCATGTTTAGCATTTAATGGTTATACACTGTTTCGATATTTGCAATTAATGTATAGTTATGTAAACAGTAACTTTGACATGTCAAACACTGTATTAATTTTTAATTGTTGTGCTCATTTTATGAAAATGGTTTCTAACAGATTGACTAAAATGGGTGTTAAAAAATCTGTAAAACCTACTATATTAAAATTCATTGCACTGCTAGTTAATTGCAACTGCTTCCAGGAGCTTTGCAAACGCTACAAGCAATTATTGATTATACTGTTGTCTCCAAATAAGAGTCAACAACTTGAGCAAGCAATGATAACAATAACAAACATGGATGATATGCAGTTAGAAGATGGAGAAAAATCCGATTTATTGGAAAAAGATGACGTTGAATACAAAGAACGTAATATTTTTGAAACTTATTTTTATAAACATTTTTACAGAATTCATACCGAAGTTGAAAATGATATTGATTTGCAACAATCTGGCAATAAAAATATATTTTATTGTAATGAATTTGCAAATTATATTTTACAACACTATATGCCGTTTGTTCCATTGTGGACATTCATAATAAAAAAATGTCGATTTTCGAATGCAAAAGTAGAATGTTGGATGAAGATTTTGAAAAAAGATGTCTTAGAAGGAAACACAAATCTAAAGGTTGGCAGATTTATTGAAAAACTTCAAACCAAGATAGCCGCAGACATCAAAGATGTTACATTAAATATTTCAAAATCATTGAAAAAGAAGAAAGTTATTAAAATAAAAACTATTGAAGACTTTAAGGTGGATGATATTAATGCCACCGAATGTTGGCAAAAAAGAAAAAAAAAAGGTAAAACATATTTTCAACAAGCTAATAAGCTGCTGAGTGAAACGCATTATCCAATTGATATAACAAATAAACCAAAAGAATGTAAAACTTCAGCAAGTGAACATGCAGTTGACACTTCAATACAACTGGTAAACGGATTATATCTCTATCCAGATTATTATTTTAAAAGTGCAACACATGGCTCAATTGGAATATGTAGATACTTTCGTGGAAGTTTCGAATACACAATAAACGTGGAGAATTATTCAACACTGCAAAACAGCAAAAATATACCTAATAAGAAAAAATGGCTCACGGATTATATTATAGATGCCGCTGCTTCCCTTCTGATATCCGGAAAATTAAAATTTTATTTCTATTTGATAGTTAAATAGAAACAATCATTAGCAAAAACATTGCGGATCCCTTCATAAATAAGGTTGTGTCAGCCAAAAAACTGAATCATTTATTTTTGCAATATTTTACATTTTCCGTTTTTAAACCAATTTCCCCCGAGATATCAAAAAAATTGAATATGTATTCCCATTTATTAGTTAAATAGAAACAATTATTAGCAAAAACATTGCGGATCCCTTCATAAATAAGGTTGTGTCAGCCAAAAAACTGAATCATTTATTTTTGCTATATTTTACATTTTCCGTTTTTGAACCAATTTCCCCCGAGATATCAAAAAAATTGAATATGTATTCCCATTTATTAGTTTAATAGAAACAATTATTAGCAAAAACATTGCGGATCCCTTCATAAATAAGGTTGTGTCAGCCAAAAAACTGAATCATTTATTTTTGCAATATTTTACATTTTCCGTTTTTGAACCATTTTCCCCCGAGATATCAAAAAAATTGAATATGTATTCCCATTTATTAGTTAAATAGAAACAATTATTAGCAAAAACATTGCGGATCCCTTCATAAATAAGGTTGTGTCAGCCAAAAAACTGAATAATTTATTTTTGCTATATTTTACATTTTCCGTTTTTGAACCAATTTCCCCCGAGATAGCAAAAAAATTGAATATGTATTCCCATTTATTAGTTAAATAGAAACAATTATTATCAAAAACATTGCGGATCCGTTCATAAATAAGGTTGTGTCAGCCAAAAAACTGAATCATTTATTTTTGCAATATTTTACATTTTCCGTTTTTGAACCAATTTCCCCTGAGATATCCGAAAATTTGAATATATATTCCAATTTATTAGTTAAATAGAAACACTTATTAGCAAAAACATTGCAGATCCGTTAATAAATAAGGTTGTGTCAGCCAAAAAAAACTGAATCATTTATTTTTGCAATATTTTACATTTTCCGTTTTTGAACCAATTTCCCCCGAGATATCAAAATAATTGAATATGTATTCCCATTTACTAGTTAAATAGAAACAATTATTAGCAAAAACATTGCGGATCCCTTCATAAATAAGGTTGTGTCAGCCAAAAAACTGAATCATTTATTTTTGCAATATTTTACATTTTCCGTTTTTGAACCAATTTCCCCCGAGATATCAAAAAAATTGAATATGTATTCCCATTTATTAGTTAAATAGAAACAATTATTAGCAAAAACATTGCGGATCCCTTCATAAATAAGGTTGTGTCAGCCAAAAAACTGAATCATTTATTTTTGCAATATTTTACATTTTCCGTTTTTGAACCAATTTCCCCCGAGATATCAAAAAAATTGAATATGTATTCTCATTTATTAGTTAAATAGAAACAATTATTAGCAAAAACATTGCGGATCCCTTCATAAATAAGGTTGTGTCAGCCAAAAAACTGAATCATTTATTTTTGCAATATTTTACATTTTCCGTTTTTGAACCAATTTCCCCCGAGATATCAAAAAAATTGAATATGTATTTCCATTTATTAGTTAAATAGAAACAATTATTAACAAAAACATTGCGGATCCCTTCATAAATAAGGTTGTGTCAGCCAAAAAACTGAATCATTTATTTTTGCAATATTTTACATTTTCCGTTTTTGAACCAATTTCCCTTGAGATATCCGAAAAATTGAATATATATTCCAATTTATTAGTTAAATAGAAACACTTATTAGCAAAAACATTGCGGATCCGTTTATAAATAAGGTTGTGTCAGCCAAAAAAAACTGAATCATTTATTTTTGCAATATTTTACATTTTCCGTTTTTGAACCAATTTCCCCCGAGATATCAAAAAAATTGAATATGTGTTCCCATTTATTAGTTAAATAGAAACAATTATTAGCAAAAACATTGCGGATCCCTTCATAAATAAGGTTGTGTCAGCCAAAAAACTGAATCATTTATTTTTGCAATATTTTACATTTTCCGTTTTTGAACCAATTTCCCCCGAGATATCAAAAAAATTGAATATGTATTCCCATTTATTAGTTAAATAGAAACAATTATTAGCAAAAACATTGCGGATCCCTTCATAAATAAGGTTGTGTCAGCCAAAAAACTGAATCATTTATTTTTGCAATATTTTACATTTTCCGTTTTTGAACCAATTTCCCCCGAGATATCAAAAAAATTGAATATGTATTCTCATTTATTAGTTAAATAGAAACAATTATTAGCAAAAACATTGCGGATCCCTTCATAAATAAGGTTGTGTCAGCCAAAAAACTGAATCATTTATTTTTGCAATATTTTACATTTTCCGTTTTTGAACCAATTTCCCCCGAGATATCAAAAAAATTGAATATGTATTCTCATTTATTAGTTAAATAGAAACAATTATTATCAAAAACATTGCGGATCCGTTCATAAATAAGGTTGTGTCAGCCAAAAAACTGAATCATTTATTTTTGCAATATTTTACATTTTCCGTTTTTGAACCAGTTTCCCCCGAGATATCAAAAAAATTGAATATGTATTTTCATTTATTAGTTAAATAGAAACAATTATTAGCAAAAACATTGCGGATCCCTTCATAAATAAGGTTGTGTCAGCCAAAAAACTGAATCATTTATTTTTGCAATATTTTACATTTTCCGTTTTTGAACCAATTTCCCCTGAGATATCCGAAAATTTGAATATATATTCCAATTTATTAGTTAAATAGAAACACTTATTAGCAAAAACATTGCGGATCCGTTAATAAATAAGGTTGTGTCAGCCAAAAAAAACTGAATAATTTATTTTTGCAATATTTTACATTTTCCGTTTTTGAACCAATTTCCCCCGAGATATCAAAATAATTGAATATGTATTCCCATTTACTAGTTAAATAGAAACAATTATTAGCAAAAACATTGCGGATCCCTTCATAAATAAGGTTGTGTCAGCCAAAAAACTGAATCATTTATTTTTGCAATATTTTACATTTTCCGTTTTTGAACCAATTTCCCCCGAGATATCAAAAAAATTGAATATGTATTCCCATTTATTAGTTAAATAGAAACAATTATTAGCAAAAACATTGCGGATCCCTTCATAAATAAGGTTGTGTCAGCCAAAAAACTGAATCATTTATTTTTGCAATATTTTACATTTTCCGTTTTTGAACCAATTTCCCCCGAGATATCAAAAAAATTGAATATGTATTCTCATTTATTAGTTAAATAGAAACAATTAATAGCAAAAACATTGCGGATCCCTTCATAAATAAGGTTGTGTCAGCCATAAAACTGAATCATTTATTTTTGCAATATTTTACATTTTCCGTTTTTGAACCAATTTCCCCCAAGATATCAAAAAAATTGAATATGTATTTCCATTTATTAGTTAAATAGAAACAATTATTAACAAAAACATTGCGGATCCCTTCATAAATAAGGTTGTGTCAGCCAAAAAACTGAATCATTTATTTTTGCAATATTTTACATTTTCCGTTTTTGAACCAATTTCCCTTGAGATATCCGAAAAATTGAATATATATTCCAATTTATTAGTTAAATAGAAACACTTATTAGCAAAAACATTGCGGATCCGTTTATAAATAAGGTTGTGTCAGCCAAAAAAAACTGAATCATTTATTTTTGCAATATTTTACATTTTCCGTTTTTGAACCAATTTCCCCCGAGATATCAAAAAAATTGAATATGTGTTCCCATTTATTAGTTAAATAGAAACAATTATTAGCAAAAACATTGCGGATCCCTTCATAAATAAGGTTGTGTCAGCCAAAAAACTGAATCATTTATTTTTGCAATATTTTACATTTTCCGTTTTTGAACCAATTTCCCCCGAGATATCAAAAAAATTGAATATGTATTCTCATTTATTAGTTAAATAGAAACAATTATTAGCAAAAACATTGCGGATCCCTTCATAAATAAGGTTGTGTCAGCCAAAAAACTGAATCATTTATTTTAGCTATATTTTACATTTTTCGGTTTTAAACTAATTTCTCCCGAGATATCCGGAAAATTAAAATTGTATTCTCATTTGTTAGTTAAATAGAAACAATTATTAGCAAAAACATTGCGGATCCGTTCATAAATAAGGTTGTGTCAGCCAAAAAACTGAATCATTTATTTTAGCTATATTTTACATTTTTCGGTTTTAAACTAATTTCTCCCGAGATATCCGGAAAATTAAAATTGTATTCTCATTTGTTAGTTAAATAGAAACAATTATTAGCAAAAACATTGCGGATCCGTTCATAAATAAGGTTGTGTCAGCCAAAAAACTGAATAATTTATTTTTCCTATATTTTACATTTTCCGTTTTTAAACAAATCTTTTTCGGATATCCAGAAGTTTAAGGTTTTATTATTATTGGTTAATTAAATATTTATTAGCTTAACCAATGGCCATCCAACCTTAAATTAAATTATTAGTCAAATTAATTAGATTTTTGTTTCATAAATAAGTTTATTTCTATTTGTTAAATAATATGATGCAAATATATGTAAAAACGTTTAAAAGCTACAAATTATTTTTTATGTAAAAATATTGAACGCTGTTTTAATGTTATATTTATAATTTAATAACACCCATTTATATCTACATATTTTGTTGACAACGCAGTTGTTTTAAATTTATTATTTATTTAATTATTGCTAAATAATACTATTTAGTTAAACAACAGAGCAATTTGTTTAAATTATTAAGTTTTATATTGATCTAAAACAAATATAAGAGCGCCGCTAAATTCCAATACTGGTACGCATGTTAATGATTTAGCTGGGCGATGCTTGAGTGAGAGCGCGGATTCACAAATGTGTTTCTTAAACGAATCCGTAGCCGTAGCTAAGTTCAGCCACGTCTTTTGAGCGGGTAGAGGGGCTTTCAAATGATGTTCTGAGAGCCGGTAGTTTGAAATGGCGTTTTTGCCTACTCTTCCAAGTGTTAGTTATTCAGGAATTGAATGTTACTATTACCTGGCGTGTTTTTCCACTTACCAAACAAACAAGAATAACTAACAGTTGTCATTAAGTTAGAAAAAAGAAGTGACGTAACACAATTTACAAATAATGAGCTGGTAGTTTAACATGGTATTCCTGCTTACCCGCCTTAGTGCTAGTTGTCTAGCAATTAAATGTTGCTACTACCTGGCGTGTTCCTGCAGTTACTAAACTTAATTGAATTATTGACAGATGTTGTTAAGTTAAAAGAGAAGATAACATATTCAGCTTCTTGATACTCTAGGGCTGGTGGGTAGAAACAAAGTTTATAAATATTGAAACAGTAGTAGAAACATTCTGTCTACCCGGTCAAGTGTTTGTTATGAAGGAATTAGATGTTATTACCTGTCGCATTTTTGCAGCTCACAGTCATGACAGAATTTCTGACATCTTATTAAATTTAAAAAAAAAATTGATGTAAGCAATTTTTTGATAACAAACACTCGGGCAAGTAGGAAAGAACTCAAATCATAAATTTTGTGCCGGTAATTTAAAAACGTGCTGCCGCCAAGAATTGAATGTTCTTGCAACTAATAAACATGAAAGAATGACTGACATATGTCATTAACTTAAAAAAAAAGCGACGTAACCAGTTTCTTGATGTCAAACACTCAGGCAGGTGGCAGGCACTCAGATAATGTTTTGCAAGTCTTAGACGTGTTCCTGCAGTTACCAAACATTAAAAAAATGACTGGCAACTGTCATTAAGTTAACAAGAGGAAGATGGCGTAACTAACTTCTTGATCATTAACACTCGGGTGCACAGATCATACAATAGAAGATAAGTCAATTCCCTATAAATATTTCGCCACGAGTTTTAGCGCCTCTTCGGTCCTGGGAAGAAACATTAAGTTTGTAAAACGGACGCCTAGCGGCGCTGAGTTACGTTGCTTGCCATTTTCCCTCTTTATTTTCGGGCTGGGAACTAACAACGGCAGAGTTAAAAATGGCAAATCCTCACAGAATTTGCAAATAAATAAAAATTCTATTAAAATAAATAATAATTCTTTAAAATAAACAAAATATAAATTCTGTAAAAATAAATAATAATACATATTATAGTCCTATAACTGCTATCAGTTATAGAACTGTAATATATATTATTACAAAATGACAAATTTAATTTATATTTGCAAATACCTGGTGGTGACATTGCCTTTGAGGCAATCCCTAAAACTAAACTATAAAACTAATAACAATAATAACTAAAAACCTATTGTATGATCTGTGCTAAAAACTATGGAAACATCGAAGTAAACGCGAATAGGTTATGCCCGTTACGCCGGCATTCATGGCATGATGCGCATGAAATTGTGCGTCTAAATAAACAGCTGTTCGACCTTGACGGAAATAAAATAAAACCATTATTCGAGCCACTGCTTGGATCCTGGGTCAGTGCAGTTCGTGAATTATACGTGTGGCCATATCCGCTATACCTATTGATACCCCCAGCTCGGGTGGATGAGCGGGAACACAGTTTATAAATATTGAGCCGATAATTTAATATGATGTTCCAGCCTACTCGTCCTTCTGCTTTAGATATTAAATTTAGCCACCATTTGTCGTTTTCCTGCAGTTACCAATCATAAAAGAATGACTGACAGTTGTCATTAAGTAAAATCATTAACACTCGAGCACATGGGCGCCGAGTACATGGGGGCACCGGAGCGCGTGCCCCCATTGAAATATTCTATGGGGGCAGCGCCTCCATTGGAGTATTGGCTTATATGCATAAAAAATAATTATTTTGGTTTAATATTTTTAATTTGCATAAAGAGACTGACCATCCATTCATAAATATATATAAGAAATGTGGTCATACAGCCCGAATATCTGAGCACAAGTAACCCTGCCCCTATTGACATTTTCAAAAGTCGGCGCCCATGCTCGGTCAAGTAAGCAATTACCCAGCGGGAACACGGTTTATGAGTATTTTGCAGGTAGTTTAATATGGTGTTCCCGGCCACTCGCCCTAGTGTTAGATCTCCAAGAATTAAATGTTGTTATCACCTGACGTGTTTCTGCAGTTACCAAACATAAGAGAATGACTGACAGTGGTCGTTAAATTAGAAGAAGGAGGTGACGTAACCAACTTTTTGATAACATACACTTGGGAGGGTAGGCGAGGACTGTTCTGAGCCGGTAAGGTTTTAGAAAAGAATTACAAATATAATTAAAGGTAAAGCTATAAATTTGTCGCCATTTTTTAAATAAATTACTAGTACCATAAAAGAATCACCAAAATCTAAACAAAATATTACTAAAATAAATCGCAATCAAAAAATTGAATTGAATCTGATTTTCTTATAAAAAAATTTATATAAAAAAAATGCAAATCCCTAAGTGTGAAAGCAGCTTTAGGCTTTTTAATTGTAACTAGCTTCATTCGTATTAAGTAATTTCATTAACAGTGTTGCCAGCAGTGGCTAAATAATTGAACATGCGCCTAACTTCATTTGTAAAAATAATATCAGGTTTGCCAATAAATGTGAATAAATATATAACCCAAGTTGACAACACTGGTTTTTATTGGTTAGTTTTCACTGTTTTCAGCAATTTCCAGAAAATAATAACAATTTCTACAATCATATCGAATATTTTAATATTAAATACAGGTAGGTTCAATTAATAAATATAAAATATTCATATAATCCACATTAATTTCTTTAGACTAGTATTCTAACCTTATTATATTTATTTTTGCTAAAGTATTTTTATTTCAGTGTAAAATGTTAGAAATAACATGCAATGATCGTCTTGGTAAGAAAGTAAGAGTAAAATGCAATCCAGATGATACAGTAGGCGATTTGAAGAAACTGATTGCGGCTCAGACTGGTACAAAATGGGATAAAATCGTTTTGAAGAAATGGTACACAACATTTAAAGACCACATTCAACTACAGGACTGTATCCTTTTATAATACTTAATTGATTATGATAATAATTTAATGATTATGTTCCTTAATTTTACAACAGATGAAATACACGATGGCATGAATATTGAGCTGTATTATCAATGAAGACATATAAGGGATAATTTTAAGTTTAATTTAATGATATATTTTTTATTCAATTTAATATAGAGTAATCAATAAAATATGGCGTTTTATTATTGTGTTTATTGTAGCAATATGTTAAAGAAATTATTTTTTGATGTATGAAACTCAATTGTTTTTTAATTCATACATTGCAGCCGCATGCATTCAGTGGAAATTATAAGCAGAGAACCCACAATTAAAATTTAATTGAAAAAAAATTGTATGTTGCCAAAGCTGGTTTTAAAACAAAAACACCACAATAAAGTAAAATTTACATTATTATTTTTAACATAACCTCAAATAATTTAATAAAAATGCAAAAATCAGAAAGTTTTGTGGTTGTTAAATTTAATGAATCTAAAGTTAAGATTCATTAAATTTAACAACCACAAAACTTTCTGATTTTTTGACTGTTATGAATTCCAGCATAGGATTTGATAAATAAAATTATAGTTCAAATAAGTGAAAAACTTCTACAAAATTAATCAACTTCCCACATGAATAAAAATTTATTAATAAAAAAACAAATACAATATAAACTTATTGATTCTCTAAAATACTCAATCGTTGCTGAGTTAAAATAGCAACATCAACCATAGCAGCAGGCAATAATAATTCAGCAACTGAATATTTCAAAGATTCTTCAAATGCAATTACAATACTCGTATCAAAAAGCATCATTTTACTTTGCGTTAATGCTAAAATACAATTCCTAATTCTTCCAATAGTTTCACGATCAGTCCTTGGAATTACCTACAAAAAAAACATTAACAAATGCATAACAAAATGAATTAAAATCACCTGATCCAAATTTTGAATGAATCCACCAACACTTTCTTCCTCATTATTAACAGTCGGTGAAATCCATATAAAACCATTATTACCTAGAATAATACTAGCACCTACAGGAAGGTTATAGAATCTAGTTTTGCTTCGCTTTATCAAAGCTGGAAAGACTTTTAATAAAACACCTTGAGATAACTGAAATTTATTATTATTATTAAACAAAAATTTTATTATAATATAATTACCTTTCCATATTTCAAACTTCTAGTATGTAATGATAACGATCCATCAGCAAAAACATTTTGTACTTCAGCACTGATTAAATCGCCTTCTTGTAAGTATTTACGCATCATATGCTCATCTTCGGCTGAACGTCTCCTCTAAATAAATTCTTATTTAAATCAAATTATTAAACTTTATTTTTACCCACCAATTCTCCTCCGGGTAAATTAACAGATGAAAGTAATAAAACAGAATCCATTCGGGAATTTGTTTCAACTTTCCATCTTTTCTGTTGTACTTCCGTTATTCGACCAACAACAACATCACCAATTTCACCATTGTAACGACTCTTTAATGGACGTACTGATATTAATTTGTTTACTTCTTCTTTTAAACCAGCAACAGAAGCTTTCAAACAACCTTCTTCTTCATAAGTTCCATGACCTCTGTAATAAGACTTAATTATTATTTGTGCTATATTTTAAACAATTAAATTACCTCATCAATTCATTTTGTTCGGTAATTACTTCACCAGGTGTGTAAATGTAAGGTATTCGCTGATTTAATGCTACATTTGGGTTAACCCTTTCAGAAGCTAATGTTATGTGTATTTTACAGGACATTATTATGTTTTGTTTGGATTAATAATAATTCATTTATTATTTAACATGCGATTTTAATAGGTTAGGAAATTATTTGTTTTTAATTTTTATTATTGAGATTTGGCAACATCTAACCATGGTAAAAAGCATGAACGCCAACCTGAGAATCATAGATAACCCTAGATAGCATCTAATGTACATCACAGAACATGTACATCGTATGCTCACTTTAATAACAGTTGGTATCATGCTTGATGCTTAAATTGCCGATTGCTGACCACTCATCTACTGCATTTTTATGTACTTGCAAGAATGTTATATGTGTTATACTAGCTGTGTTCCATTTGAGGAAATAGTCGAACTTGGTGGCACTAATTCAATAATTTTTTAATTTATTTGTCAAACGCGTCTTACATTTTTGATTTGTTTTCGAAGTAGAAAACAATCTAGAAATGCCAAGTATTTTCTAGTTCTAGTTTATCAAGAGTGAGACGCTCTTACCCGCAAAATTTAAAAAAATTCAAACGCACCATTGGCTGCGTTCAGTACAACTCATCAGTTGCCAGCGCTGACCTAATAAGCGCTGGAGTGCGTTCCTAAAGTACTTGGGCGAGAGTGAGAGTGACCCAAATGATCACCTTTGTCGTTCCTAAAGTAGGGGTGAAGGGAAAACATTTCACTCTCGCCGGAGTTCATACCGTACCCATGTTACCGTCCTCTATGAGCGGGGGAAATATCACACCCGACCGAAGTTAGTCTGTTTTTTATGTTATCTATGGTTTGTTTACGTCGTTATTATAATTTACATTTTGAAAATGGATATTACAAAAATGTCTATTTGTTCACATGAAATAATAAGAACAGAAACAGGAGCAATTCAATTAATTAATCAAGACCAAGTCATGGTCAAAAATAAAAATAATGCATATTGTTCTGACTGCATTTGCTAATGGAACAACAACAGCTAAAATTTTTCTTCTTTTATTAGCTTGTGCCATATTAACTAATAAATGTTGTTTATATTTGACGCATTGACGTTTGATTTTTGACAGTCTTACCCAATGAAGTTGGCCTTACCTTAATACCCTACCCTAAACACGCCCGACTCGTTCATAAACTCTATTCCCCGTTTGATCATGTGACATCACACTCGCCGAGGTGTCACTCTCCCCTCACTCCGTGTTTAGGAACGCAGCCCTGAGCCCGTCTGAACGGTATATTTTGCCACTGTTGCCAACTGTGTAAACTTTTATCAACTACATAAACATAAAGCTCAGAGTTTTGAACTTAAATAAATGATTTAATTAGTTTATGAAGCCGCTACTTAACGAGATATAATATATTATCAATAAGTAATGCCATCTAAGGCGAAGGTGTACGATAAGATTACTCTGAAGTTGGCTACGAAGTACGGCAATTGATTATCTTTATCATTTTTTACTTCTCTCACCCAAGTTATTACAGCGTTAATATTACGTTGTAATCTCATAGTTACCTATGTTGTTCCTTTTCCCGTTTAAAAACATATATAACTGCTATGTAGTTTAGTTTTGACATGATGAGTTTACTTTTTAAATAAAAGCGCGGATCAAGCAAACCTAGATGTATGATGAGTAAAATGACAAGCGCTGCCAGCAAACGATAGTCATCAAGCGCGTTCAGTACGCATGATGAGTCGTCCTGAACGCGGCCATTGTTTGCAGCACGCCGCTGTCCGCTTGTTCACACGAGCGAAACGAGGGCGGCAGACAACGTAATGCTGGGGGGTTGGCATGTGACGCATATCGCAATTAATGACGTCATCATTAATTAAAAAAATCTGCCGGTGATCTCTTTTCGTACTATAGGACCATCTAGTAATATAAATTCAATACCAAGCTTCAAGTTATTTGCATTTTTAAACGTCAATATGTATTATTAATTACAAATTTATGATTTAAATGGCTCACTTCCCTTCCGTTAGGGGAAATCTATGACGTAGTGCGAGATCGCGAGTGCCAGAATAGGGGTCCTGCAAACGCTCTCTTGCACTTGGTACTTACCATTTTTTTTTCGCTTGCCTGTTAAGGTAACAATAACATGATACAACTTTATTACTATTATTAAAAAAATCATTAAATAAGTGCCGATGGTTGCGTTCAGTACAACTCATCAGTTGATCATCGCGCTGACTCATCAATCAATCAATAAGCGCTGAGCCCGTCTGAACGGTATATTTTGCCACTGTTGCCAACCGTGTAATTTTTTATCAACTACATAAACATAAAGCTTAGAGTTTTGAATTTAAGTAACGCCATCTAAGGTGAAGATGTAGGATAAGATTACTTTGAAGTTGGCAACGAAGTTCGGCAATTGATATATCATTTTTTACTTCTTTAACCCAAGTTATTACAGCGTTAATATTACGTTGTAATCTCATAGGTACCTATGTTGCTTCTTTTCCCGTTTAAAAACATATATATCTGCTATGTAGTTTGGTTTTGACATAATAAATTTACTTTTCAAATAAAAGCGCGGACCAAGCGAACCTAGATGTATGATGAGTAAAATGACAAGCGCTGCCACCAAACGATAGTCATCAAGCGCGTTCAGTACGCATGATGAGTCGTCCTAAACGCGGCCATTGCTTTCCTGCCCTTGATACTTAATATACTATATTTACACATAAATTGCATAACAGTTACAGTGTGCATATACCTTGGCTGCTATTAACTTTAAAACTCAAGTTTTTTTGCTAAACGGCGCAAGCTTTACAATCAATGGCCGCGTTCAGGACGACTCATCATGTGTACTGAACGCACTTGATGACTATTGTTTGCTGGCAGCGCTTGTCATTTTACTCATCATACATCTAGGTTCGCTTGTTCCGCGCTTTTATTTGAAAAATAAATTCATCATGTCAAAACTAAACTACATAGCAGTTATATATGTTTTTAAACGGGAAAAGGAGAAACATAGGTAAATGAGATTGCAACGTAATATTAACGCTGTAATAACTTGAGTGAGAGAAGTAAAAAATGATAAAGATAATCAATTGCCGTACTTTGTTGCCAACTTCAGGGTAATTTTATCCTACACCTTCACCTTAGATGGCATTACTTATTAAAAATATATTATATCAAGCTAAGTAGCGGCTTCATAAACTAATTAAATCATTTATTTATATTCAAAACTTTGAGCTTTATGTTTATGTAGTTGATAAAAGTTTACACGGTTGGCAACAGTGGCAAAATATACCGTTCAGACGGGCTCAGCGCTTAATAGGTCAGCGCTGGCAACTGATGAGTTGTACTGAACGCAGCCATTATATCAAAAGAGCGTTTTTTTTTTATTTTTTTATTTTTTTAATTATTTATTATATACATATTTACATTTTATTTTATTTTGTTATAAAGTGGTTATTCCAGCAGTGCCGCCATCCATCTGTAGAACGATTCGAGGGGCCTGGTATTGGAAATTTCTTTCTGATGTAATTATTTTTATGTTTGATTGTTCATTAAGTATTGTTTTAGTTTAGTTTTGAATTGCAGTATGTCTTCTATATTTAATATTTCTTTGGGAATTTTATTGTAGTCTTGTATTCCTTTAACAGCTAGACTTCGGTTTTTTGTAGTTGTTCTGTTCAGTTCTATGTTAAGATCATTCTTCTTTCTAGTGTTATAGGTGTGCGGTATTTCTTTTCTTCGTTTTATTTTAAATTCTGTTTTGACTTGGCCAAGTTTAATCTTTTGAATAAAGATTATATTTTGCTGTTTAATTTTGTTTTTTATTGTTAGTTGCTGAGATATTTTATGTATATCTTTAGTAGGCGTTAATTTTTCCAGTTGGTAAATAGTTTTTATAGCTTTATTTTGCTGTCTTTGTAATTTTTCTATGTTTCCTTGTTTAGTGTTTGCCCATATTTTCATTAGATAATTTGTTTGTGAATTAAATAATGCATTATAAATTTTTTTTTTTTGTATTTATATTAATTATATTTGTAAGTTTATATAGTGCGCCAATTGCCTTTGTGTTTTTCATAGTTAGATGTTGTATGTGGTTATCCCATTTTAGATTGTTGTTTATTGTTAGTCCTAGATATTTTGTATTCATTACTTCTTTTATGTTTACATTGATAATTTGTAAGGTAATATTGGTTATTCTTTTTTTACGTGTTATTATCATGTAATTTGATTTACTTTCATTAATGGTAAGTAAGTTATTGTAGTACCAGTCATTTATTTAATCTAAATCTTTTTGCATTTCTTTTTGGAGTTTTAATTTATTTTTATCGCTATGTATTAGGCATGTATCATCAGCGTAAATGTATAATTTTCCATGTAATTTAATTTCAAATATATCGTTGATGTACAATATATACAAGAGAGGTGCAAGTACGTCTCCTTGTGGTATCCCAAAATCACTGAACGTTTGTGTACTTAGTACGTTGTTAATTTTTGTTTGTTGATATCTCGTTTTTAAGAAAGTTGATATTAATTGTAGTTCTTTACCTTTCACTCCCATTTGCTTTAGTTTTTTTGTCAATTTTGTTTTGGATATTGTGTCAAATGCTTTCTTCATATCGATGAAAACTACCAAACAATCTTTTTGTAGTTCCAGACTATTTTAAATGTTGTTTATTAGATCTATAGCTGCAGATTCAGTTCCAGTGTATTTTTGAAATGCGTATTGCCTTTCATGTATAATTTTATGATGTTCAATGTGTTTAAGTAGTCTGTTATGTATTACGCTATCTACTATTTTAGCTATTGTGGATACTAAAGCTATTGGTCGGTAATTTTCTGAAAGTTGTTTATTTCCATTTTTGTGTATTGGTTTTATGATTGTGTTTTTTAAACATTTTGGATATTTGCCGTCTTTGATAGTTATATTTATCAGTTTGGTCAAGATTGGTGTGATTTCTTCTTTAATTAGTTTGAAAAATCAAAGTGTTAATTGTTTCCATGTGGTGATAAAAACAAATATCTAGTAAAAACGTGCATCTTCTAACAGTAAAGCAGCAACTCTAGCTATAAAATAGCCCAAAATCACATCAAAGCTAATATTAGAATAAATATGTTTTCACATTGACAGTTTGTTTAAATAGCATTGAACTGTGCTGGGTGAAAAAGTATTCCAACAAAGTAGGCTACGTTAAAGCTAATGATTTGGCGGGCAAAGGGTCAATCCTCAAGATGTGTGGGCCTAAAGCCTGCACCGCACCACTACCAAAAAGCCTCAACACCTTACTATAAGCAAATACATACAACTACCGGGGCCGTAAACAAGCAAAGGAGGCAATGATTGCCTCAAATTTTAAAACGGTTGACTACTACTGCGATTGTCGAAAAGGATTCTGCAAACTATTACATAGATCTTGACAGGGCACTCTTAACTAAGAAAACAGATGCATACTATGAGTATTGTAGACAGTCCGTCAACGTAAAGAAAATACTTTCAAGCGACGTTCTAGCATACATCAACCAAATAACCTGGTTGTGCGCTGGAGTTACTAAAAGAGTTACAAATAGCGTAATAAAGTCTAAGTGCAATGGACATGGTTCCACTTTTTGACTTAATCTATAATCCAAAATAAAGTATAATCTCTGTTGTTTAAAAAATTGAAGTGTTACTTTATAATTGAAATGTTTTTGATTAGCAAGCAATTGCGCTTGAAGTATTTTTTTTTTGGTACATTGGTTACTAAAATGTTTGAGCTTCAATTAACGTTATTAATTTTTATATTGTCCTTGGATTTAGTGAAGTTAATTATAAACAAAGTTTGGTTTTAGAAAATACCTGCTTGAAAGTAGTGTTTATGTTTTTGAAAAGTTGTGGTTTATGCTCTAAAACTTAATATATCTCTATTTTGGTTTTTTAAATATTGAGTTTTATTTTATTTTATGATTAAAACATGCATGCAGTGGCACTGTTAACAAAAAAAAAACGTAAATATAAGCTTCTACTCCGATATAGTAACTACTGGCGGTTGCAAAAATAAAAACATTTAATCTTTTATAACAAACAGTTGGGCGTATGAGTGTATTTTAGATTATGATAAGAAACCCAGTAGTTTAAATTGGAGTAATCTACCCATCCTACTATTGTTTGTTATCAAGAAATTGAATTTTGCTACGCTCTCCTGTAAGCTAGTGTACTTGTACTTGAGCAAGTGTTTGATCAAAAAATTAGATATCATTATGATCATCTGTGACATAGTGATTCATGACGTTTGCAGAAACAAAAATTTCAATTTCTAATAACAAACACTTAGATGGGCTGAGTAATAAAGTTTGGCTTACAATAAGTATGAGACAGAAATGCCACTCAGCTTTAGTTTGTTTGCGAATTCATTGTAGATGTAGAAAAGATGCTATGTATCACGCAGACAGGTGAGATGGTAGGCAGAGAAAAAGTGTGGTTGCTTATGCAGACAACATAGTAACTGTAACAACAAAAGCAAATTAAATATGGTTAGATGCCAAGAAAAATATTCTTAGAAGTAAATGTAAATAAACAAAAATGATGACGTTCAGAGAAGGGGAAGAAAAACGTAAAGTGAAAAATAATGTAAAATCATTTAAATATGTAGAATTTAATTTTTGTACAAAAAAAATGACAAATGAAAGGCAAATTATGGAAAATTAATAAAAGAAAACTTTAATGTATAAGAAAAAAGAAATGATGTTTCGTAGTTTAGTAACAAGAATGTTATTGAATGGAGCGGAAATTTGAAAATGGAAAGAGTTAGAAAAATATTATGAAACTTTGTATAAGTGAGCATGATGTACATTAGATGCTAATGTAAACAGTTGGTATCATTTTTGAAACTAAAATTGCCGGTTTAACTAACTCTTTATCGCATTTTTGTGTACTGTGAGTCAAGTGTAATATTAAACAAATGTTGCCGGTAGTTTTGCATAACTACAAGTCATTTACAAACTTAGTGTGCATACTGTATACCAACACTTTGATTTTTAAAACGTTTCTTTAGCGTAAACTGTATAAAACAAATAAACAACGATAATTTATATTTTTTAGTTAAGAAATGTACTACGGGAAAGCGCCACTTATCTTCATCCAATATGTTTGTAATTACGCTCTGTATATAGGTCATGATTTTATTGAGAAAAACATACTGATCTGGTGGTATACGGAACACCTCTTGATACAATTCTCTTGAAAGGGGGAGGAAGAGTGAGTAAAATCTTCACCCCCATATATTGATTTAAATATAACTTTATGTACACACACATAAATTGTACTCTTTCTTGCATGTATACTTTTGTGCTGTGGGCTGTGATTGAGAAATGTACTCAGAACAACGTAGTACACTACAAGAGCTGAAATGATCCTAGTTATCCGGAGTGTTCCCGCCCGATTGCATCACCGCACATCGCTCAGAGGTTTAATTCTACTTCGCATTGATATGAAATTTTTTGAAGTTAATCATATCTTTAGCTCTTTGTGATGCCTATAGCCTATAATTTGCATCCAGGTGCAATATGTAAATCCAACCTGAAACAATTAGACAGGAAGGTTTATTGACATGAAAGGTGACGAAATTTTAAAAATCAATATTGAAGGAAAGTGATAGTTGGTAGCGTTTGTGACAGTACAGTAAATCTATCATTTTTACTGCTTAGTGCTAAATGTTAATGTAATCAGATAGCAGAATAGGATAAATCTGATTATTTGATTTATTAAACTAAATTGCTGCTAGCAAAGTATAAAAACAGCGTCATCTACCTTGGTTGCTATTAACTATAAAACTCAAGTTTTTCTGCTAGATGGCGCAAGCTTTACAATCAATACGTGAGAAGGGTGTTTGAAAAATCAGAGTGTTGATGTACATAAGCTGTTTTCCATTTGACCAAATAGTCGCACTTGGTGGCACTAATTTTATGGGTGTGACTAATAAGTTGTTCCATTTGTCACAAGCGTTTTAGATGTTCGATGTGTTTTTTCGAGGTAAAAAACGCCATATTTCCTTGTGCGAGACGCTCTTGCCCGCGAAGTTTAAAAAAGATAGTTCAGATTTGAATGATATGGTAATATCATTCTTCATTCATTTCTAATTTTATATTATACATATCCGCCATGGTTTTATACGACCGCTATGTATAAATCATAGATAAGTACAATTCAAAATGTACAATTTAAGCGCGGCGGCCATGCACAAAACAAAACTGACGTTTTAAGCGGGAATAACCGCGGCGCAATGTTCTAGCTCGAATATTCCACATCGAATATAGTCGCACTCGACCTCTAAAGCCTCGTTCATACTCATCCGATTTGCGTTTTGCGATTTTTTTTATTGTAACAAAATATTTCTCGCAAAATCTCGTTCATACTGATCCGATTTTTTTATTGCGATTTTTTCTAGTGTTTAATTTTAGTAACTTTTATATTTATACTAATATTTGATTTAAAAATTAGATCTATAATACCTTTCAAAACTTAAAAATATGTTTTAATTTAATTATACTTGTTTTAAACAATAATTATTTTATTGTATTTAAACATTATTTAAAGTTTAAAAATAAAATTATTTTTTTTTTAGTATTTATATGAACCAATTTTCACCACATATTTAAAACTAATTATTTGTGTAAACATAGTTTTATGTAATTTGTAATAATTAGTAAAATTATATTTTTTTAAAAACATAACCTATATGACATCAACTTTTTAATGAAAACGGCACTTTTATTAAAAATAAAATCGCACAATGTTCAAATTGATTCAACTTTGTACGATTGATAAAAATACAAAATATCATCAAAAATGACTTCCAAAAATACAATAAAAAAAATAAATTTGATCAAAGTTAACCTCGAGAACACATAAACAAATGTAGATATGCTACAAAACGCGTAAAAAAATGTTTATATTTTTGTAATGTTGTTAGAGTTGAATTATTTTAATTTATTTGATGTTTTAATTAATAATTAACATTAGATATTGTCAGTATTGAATAAATAAATTGTTTTTAGCTTTAAATTATTGTACTTAAGTTTGGCAACAGCGCGCGCAACGTCGGTTAAACGAAGAGTATAATGAAGTGAAGTTACAAATACAAACCTAACCACAATCTGACTGTTTCATTACAGAACTGGCGCTTGATTTAATAACTGTAAAATCTCATTTAAATTTAGCAAAACTTTTAATTTACAGTTATTTTAATAATAATACTTAATTACAATTTATTTAATTACATTATTAATAAAAATTCAATGACATGAAGTTAGGTACATTCTTAAAAAAATCGCAAAAAGTTAAAATAATCGCAATTTTTTGGTTTGACAAACGACCATTTTTAATCGCAAAAAAAATGAAAAAATCGGATGAGTATGAACGAGGCTTTACGCACCAGGTGCATGAAACGGTCAAATGGAACATACCTTATAGTGTGTACTATATACATACTTTGTCAAAAATAGTTTGGCCGGTATAATAGGCAACTTAATATACACAAAAAATATGTTGGTTGTGGTTAAACTCATGCCTTTGCCCATTTTAGCATCCTTCAATCACAGAACAACGTCGCTCATGGAATGTGTGAACTACAGTCACATAATTTTTGTGTACACTAAGTTGCTTATTATACCGGCCAAACTATTTTTGACAAACTGTACCTATGTGACAAATATCTGGTAAAACGTGCATACTCTTACGGACAGCAGAGCATCAACTCTAGCTATAAAAAAGCCTAAAAACACATCAAATCTAATATTTAAATAATCGTGTCTTTACATTGAAAGCTTGTGTAGATAGCATTGAATTGTGCGGGTGAAAGTAGGCAATGTTAAAACTAATGGCTCAATACCTTACCAAACGCAAATACATACAACAACCCGCGCTGTAAACAAGCCAAAGAGGCAATGATTGCCCAAACTTTAAAACGACTACTACTTGCGATTGTTCAGAAAGATTCTGCAAAGTATTAAATAGATCTTGACAGGTAAAGAAAATACCTTCAAGAAACGTTTTTGCGTACTTTAACTAAATAGGCTGGTTGTGTGCTGGAGTTACTGAAAGAGCTATTTGTACGCCTAATGAAGCTTAAGTTTAGTGGATGTGGTTCCACCTTCCGAGTTAATCTATAAACCACAATAGAGTGTACTTGTTGTTCAAAAAGTTGTAATGTTACTTTATAATTGAAATGTTTTTGATTAGTTGATTTCTTTGATTTCCTAGTTGTTACTAAAATGTTTGAGCTTTAATTAACGTTAGGAATCTTTATATTGTATTCGGATTTAGTGAAGTTAATTATTACTAAAGTTTGGTATTAGAAAATATCTTTTTGAAAGTGGTGTTTCTGTTCTCGGAAAGTTGTGGTTTATGGTCTAGAGAACTTCTTCTTAGACTAAAGCAATATCTTTCTTATTGGTTTTTAAAAGTTTTTTTTTAGATTTTTGGCATATCAGCCTAAGAAGACTATTAATGTTGGTTTTAAAAATTATTTTGTGATTAAAACTTGCACTATTAAAATAAAAAATAAAAACAGAGATAGCATATCACTATTCTCTTGTAACATAGTGATTCTTTACATTTCAGAGACGAGAGATATCCAAATTTAAATTGAGAACCCTACTTACCCACATAAGTATTTGTCATCAAGAAGTTAGATATCATCATCTTCTCCTGTGACATAGTGATTCATGACGTTTGTAGAAACAAAAAGTTTTAAGTTCTTAATAATAAACACTTAGCTAAGTAGTAAACTTTAGTCTACAAAAGGTGAGATAGAAATGCCCACTTAAGCTTTAGTTTGTTTTCAACATCGTTGCAGATGTAGAAAGTGTGGTTGCTGGCTCATGCAGACTACATAGTAATTGTAGCAAAACAAGCAAATTAAATTAACGTTATGATTAGATGCCTGGAAAAATATTTTTAGACGTAAATGTAAATAAACAAAAATGATGACGTTCAGAAAAGGTAAAAGAAAACGTAAAGTAGAAAATTGAAAAGAAGTAGGGTAAAAACATTTAAATATGTAGAATATGATTTCCGTACAAAAAAAAATTACAAATGAAAGGCAAATACGATAAGTATGAAGAATTAGTGAAAGAAAATTTAAATGTATGAGAATAAAGGAATAATAATTAAGTAAGAAGAATGTTATTGTATGAAGCAGAAATTTGGGAATGAAAAGAATTAAAAAAATTATCAAATAAAAAACACCTATTATAAATTTTTGTATATAGCATCTAATGTACATCATGACGTGCGTTCGTTTGTGTGATATTATCACTTCATATTACTTAAAGTGATAAATATTACTTGAAATGTACGTTCGGCGTGCCATATCACTTGTCACATGGATCACATCAATCACTTCGATCACGTCGCATCAGTAGAAGCGTTCGTTTGACTGATAATTTCACTTTAAATCATTTAAAGTGATTCATATTCGTAAAATTGTACGTGCGGCGTTATCATATCACCTATGAAATGGAAATAATCAAGCTACCAGTCACGTCGCAACTGCACTACCTCTAAACCAAATTCATTTGATCACTTATGAAACAAGCGGCAAATTTAAAATTTATACAAAATTAATAAAAGTTATAAAGTGGAGAATGAGTATTATGAAGTTAAAAATTCAAAAACCAATAAAAATTATATAGTTTAAATTTTTTTTTATTTCAACACCGATGACATTACTTGTGAATTTTTTGATAAATAAAAATTATTTTTTTTAATTAAAAATTTTTTTTTTAAATATTTTGATTTTTTATTTTGTTTAAACAAAAACACATTTTTATATTTTTGACTTTTTTTCAAATCCAAAAAATTTAAATCAAACAATTTTTTTTAATTTTTAATTTTTTAACAAGAACTTTCTCAACCTAGAACATATATACGCTTTTAAATTTGCAAGACTTCAAGGTCGGCTGCTTTTGCAATTGAATAATCACGTCAACGAGTACATTCGATAAAATAAATTTAAAAATATCGTATCGCAGCTAGGGAATACGTTATCTGGCGGCAGATTTGTCAACAAAGCCGTTGTTGAAATTTTGCTATGTTCACATAAGTTACGTCTGCACAGTATTCATACAAATCAATTTTATTGACATATGAATAACGCATGTATTGTTTACATGACATTTAATATAACCTAATAAAAACAAAAATGACGTAAAATAATTAAACATGGTGAATCATATGATAAATAAAACAACTTAAAAAGTAATCCACGCAATCTGAGATAAAGTGAAATTTGTCGTTCTTTGTAACGTATCATTTTAAACCAAAATTAAGTGATATTTGACGTCATCACCAAGTGATCAAAATATCAGTGATATTGCGAAACGAACGCGCCTATGGTCACTTTAATAACAGTTGGTATCATTTTTGATAAAAATTGCAGGTTTAACTAACCCCTTATCTACCACATTTTTGTGTACTGTGAGTCAAGTGTAATGTTACCGATAACTTCATGCATCACTACATGTCATTTACAAACTTAATGTGCATACCGTATACCAACACTTTAATTTTTGAAGCGCCCTTTTATCGTAATCTGTATAAAACAAAACAAGAAATTAATGATAGATTTATATGTTTTTAGTTAAGAAATGTACTACTGCGTAGCGCCACCTATCTTCATCCAATATGTTTGTAATCACGCTCTGTATATAAGTCATGGTTTTATAGATTAGGCATGTTCAACCTTCACCACCCCCCAGGACCCGATGTTCCTGACAGCACAGAACAGGATATGCGAAACGACATCCAACCACCCGTCGCTTCAACCCAGCTTCAGGGAGCAGCCTCCAGAATTGGACGAACACTTTCCGCCGATCTCCGAAGAAGAAATCCAAGAACTGCTCCACATCCCAAAAAGAAGCACCGCACCAGGCCCAGACGGAATACTTAAAAGGGTATTATATAATCTGCCCCCCCTTGCTGTATCATACCTGACCCCCATTTTTAATATATGTATGTACTCTGGTTATTTTCCCTCGCGACTTAAACAGGCCCACATCATTCTCTTACCAAAACCCAAAAAACCTCCGGAAGATCCCGACTCATACAGGCCCATATCGCTTATCGATACCACGTCGAAATTGCTAGAAAGACTCCTCCAGACGCGAATTCAGTCCTTCTGCGACTGCCGGGATTTCCTCCCTAAATCCCAATTTGGATTCAGGAGGGGAATCTCCACCCGTCATGCCATATTCAATCTAATGTCGGACCTATCCTCTTCGATTAACACCAAAAAATGCACCCTTGCCATCTTTCTTGACATTACCCGGGCGTACGATTGCGTTTGGCACGACGGCCTTATTCACAAGCTCAAAACAATGAACATGCCGCCTCACATTATAGCTACTCTCAAGTCGTACCTTACAAACCGGTCAACTCAAACTCGCGTCGATAAGAAACTTTCTTATCCCTTCTCACCCACCGCCGGGGTGCCCCAAGGTTCCGTCCTCTCGCCCACCCTCTTTAACATTTATGTTAGAGATATCCCTCAACCTACTCACCCCCAAACTAAACTACAACAGTACGCGGATGACACCGCGGCCTGGGTAACCCACCACTCTCCCGAGCTTGCCCGCAAGCACCTCCAAACATATCTTTCCACCCTCCAACTGTGGCTCCAGAAATGGAAACTTACCTCCAACCCTAAAAAAACCCAACTAATCCTATTTCACCATCCCAACCTCCACATCTGCCACAGTAACACCCACATCCGTATCAACCTATGGAACCAGGTGATAACTCCGGTCAACAAAATTACCTACCTAGGCATCACCCTCGCGTCCACGGTCAACCCCTCGGTAACAGTCTCTAACATAGGCAATCAGGTCCGACAACGCTTCAACCTCCTCAAGGTCCTCCGCGGTACCTTTAAGTACCAACCCAAAACTTTACTACACACCTACAAAATGTTTATCCGTCCCATTATTGACTACCAAGCCATAACCCTATCTATCGCGCGCCATATCCACATTGCCCCGCTTGCCAGCCTCGAAAGAAAAATTCTCCGGAGAATATTAAACCTCCACCCCCGCCACCCCTCAGCAGCCCTTCCGGCACTCGCTAACATCCCCCCCATCAACACTCGCCTTCAGCAACTCCAAGGCAAATTTGCCATCGCGGCCAACTACCCAACATCACCTAGCCTCGCGGTACTCTCAACACCCCTCGCCCTAGTAAAATTCCCTAGAAAAAAATTTCGGTACCCTCCAGCGGCAATTTTACAACACGCGGACCCGGACAAGCTCGCGCCCCACGTCCTTGACCTCCTGGATAGTATCCCATTCACATACAGGTAATGCAACTCGGCCACGCCCACCTAGGTAACGTTTGGTCTGCATGGGCGGGGCGAAAGCTTCCCTATGCGGGCCGAACTAATAAATATTTTAATTTAATGCGTTATTACCCATAATGTACCACCCTTCACCCATATATGTATTATGCTCTTCCAGGAACCATGCAATGTAACTATGTACCTCAGAATCTATGTTTGTACCTGCACACATTATGCATATTTTCTCTTCCAGGAACTACCTTCTATGTAACTATGTAACTATGTACCTTAGAATCTCTCTATAATATGTATCTATGTATCTATGTATCTATACGAATGTACCAATGCCACCAGGCAACTACACACCAATGTAACCCCTTTTTTTTCTTTATTTTTTAACATGTAACGAATTTCAATGTGGAAAAGATCTTAGATCTAAAACCACAAAAAACCAATGTAATTTTCTTGCCAACAATGTATATTTCCGTCAATAAATGTATTAAATCTGAAATCTGAATCTGATTAGGCATGTGTAAGCGTAAAAAACGTTTGCTAAAAAATTTCAATTTTTCTTGAAAGGGGAGAAGAGTGAGTAAAATCTTTACCCCATATGTGCCCCATATAGGCCATATATTGATTTAAATAAACTGCATTACAGTTAGGTACAGTTAAGTTTTTAGCCGGTTTATTTATCTGTTCTCTGAATTATTGATTAGTTGTGTGCTCAGTAAACTTAAAGATCTCTTGTAAAAAAAATTATGTGTATTTATGCCAGTTTATAAGTCACGTAATTACTGAACAAGTTAAATCAGCAAAATTAGTAATAAACCAAATTTGTAATAAAAATCATGTTTGATTATTTTATTAACAATAAATATCTAGTAGTAGGGGCCACACCTATCTATATTACCAAATGATGATGACAGACATGCCTTAATAATTAATCAAAAGTCAATAAGATATAATCAAAAATATCTGCGCAATTTTAATAAAAATTATGAATAAGAAGCCAATAAGCGTATTTAATCAAAATGATGTCAATAAACGTATCTTGGCCAAAGAAGAAAGAAAGCATTCGGATAATGAAATGTTTAATATATCTGGACGTTATAGGGATGAAGATTATGCAATATATTTGAAAAAAAGGCAACAGTTTTTTGATTCTGCAGAAAATTATAAAAATTTAAATAAAAATACTTTGAGTAGTAATCAGTTGAAGTTGGATATTGATGGAGATTTGCAAATTAGTTATGAATTTTTAAACCAACAAGTAAGGTATTAAAATTATGGTAGATTTAAGAAATTTTTGGTTTGAACTCTGCTAAAAGTAGAACATTTTAATTTATTATTTTGTATTTATTATTAATTATAAGACACATACACTAGTGTTTCAAGATATGCACCCTTCATCAGTGTAGCTTGCATCTCACTGGTCAGAGAAAATTTTTACATATATTCGTTATAGCATTCTTCAATTCCAAAACAGCGTCGCTCATGAAATGTGTGAACCACAGTCAACATAATTTTGTGTACATTAAGTTGCCTATTATACCGGCCAAACTAATTTTGATAAACTGTACCCAAGTGACAAATATCTAGTAAAAAATGCATATTCTTACGGACAGCAGAGCGTCAACTCTAGCTATAAAAAAAGCGTAAAATTACATCAAATATTAGAATAATTGTGTCCTTACATTGACAGCTTGTGTAAATAGCAATAACTTGTGCAGGTGAAATAGTAAATGCATACATCAACCCGCGCTGTAAACAAGCAAAAGAGGCAATGATTGCCTAAACTTTAAAACGGCCGACTACTACTTGCAATTGTTTAGAAGGATTCTGCAAAGTCTTAAATAGATTTTGTCAGGGCGCTTTCAACTATATAATACAACTTAATTTTAAAACTAAATAAACAATTAAAGGTCTTTTCGTATATTTTATGACACTGGAAATGTCACGTTACATAAATCCGATTTTAAAAAAGAATGTTGGTGAAGTTTTATGACATTTAAAAAACCGCGTCCTTAAAAAGTTAAAAACTGTTTAAACTTTGTGTTTTTTGCAGATTTAGTAACACAACAGTTAAGTATAAATAAATTCTTTTTGTTTCTTTCAGCAACCCATCAACAAAGCTTATATACCAGCAGTAAGAACAAGAAAAAGAACATCAAGGCCGATATACGGGGTAAAACCAATTGGTGCTTAATCAAGTTTTACATTTTTGGTTTTAGGAATTACAAAACCCAGTAGAATCTCAGAAAACTATGGAACGTTGGTTGAGACGTTATTTACTCTTGAGCAAATTTATTAGGGTTGTTAGGAAAATGATCATAAAAAACAGATTATTGAAACGATTGGAAATTCTAAAAACTTTGAATGAAGAATCTGTTGAAAAAATTGAGTCAGAAGGATTTTATGTTGTTAATGAATCATATCCGGATTTATTTGAAAAATTTATTAAACAATAAATTATTATTTTGTTTATTTTTATAGTATATACATCAGAGTTTTAATGAAATAAAAAAAAATGTTGCCAGGCTAGTCTTGACTGTAAGGAGGCCCGAGTGCAAAACATTTGTGGTGGCCTGCCGTGCCTTCTGTGACGCTTGCCATGTTACTTGTTTAGTTGGTTCTCCCTTTTGGTCAGTGTTTGTGCTTGTCTTCCGGTTTTAGTTTTGGTTTCTACGCCGTATATGTTTTTGAGTTGGGTTTTGTTTGGTTCCGGGCGCTTAGTCCAACTTCTGTCTTTTTATATGAAATTGTGTAATTTTTGGATTTGGAAAAAAAAAACTTCATATTTTTAGTTGTCCTACGTTGGGCGCCATTTGTTGTCATGCGTTAACAGGGAATGATAAACCCTGCTGGTGGTGGTGGAATCTAGCCAGATACGTGCGGATCTCATCTTTCCCACGGCTGAGGGACAAGGTTGTAGGTGTGGCAACAACCCTAGATATTGCTTCTTGTGTGCAAACTGTCATCGGCTGCTAGATATAGATGCAGTGTCAGGAAGCGGAGTATATAAACGGAGATAGCGTTTTCTTGACTATGTAAAATAGATAGTGTGGGACATTGAGTTATTTCGTAGTCAATTTTTTTTCTTCTACACTACTGTCTTCTTGTCGGTTGTTTGTGTTGTGATCCACTTTTATTAATATGGTTAGGCGTTATTTTTGTATTATGCGACCCATCTCACCTACGTATTTAGCTACATGACAGAACTTCTTTCTAAAAGTAAAACTTGGATGTGCTTTGGCGCATTTAACGCACGCATATAACACGTTGCTTCAAGATGCAGTAACGTTGGTGGCATTGTGCAATCTTTGCGGATTTCCGTTTAAACTCCACAGTGACGCAAAACCAACATACCTTTAGTTTTAGCTAAACATACAGCGTTGAGAAAGTTTTATTGTTTCCTTCCATGCGTGTAGTAGAGGTAAGATTAATTATACCTCAGAGCAATGAGTTTAGTGTGCACCACATCAGTTTTGATGCAGTCGGGTGTATTCCGAATGACATATTTGAACGCCTTTTTATGCCTCTACTTGATTTATTTTCTGAAAATAGTTTAATCGTTTATCGACTTGAACTCTTTGACTTTGGTAATTCCAAAGTTACCTAACGCAATTAACCGGTTGGTGGCGTGTTACCAAAAATAACTGAAGCAGACTTACCGTATTATTTTTTTAAATTTTTTGAGCTCACTAGGTTGAATCCTTCTTCTAGAAGCAGGACTTTAGTAGGCAGCAACGTTGCTTATTATCTTCTGTTTGTTGTAGGAAGTGGCGGACTTGGCAGGCCCCTTAAGAAAGGTCTAGACCAAAATGTTTCAAGTGCAGAGGTAGGCGGTAGTTTCTGAGCTGGAAATTTGTAATTTGAGTGGTTGGATGTTTTGCTTGTACATGGCTGCCGTCCATACGGTTTCTTTTTTTAACAGCGCCTAGATGAAGTCTTTACCAATCTCTGTTAGTCGGTCCTTTTGCTCGTCAATACAAGTGGATTCCTTGTCAACAAGTTTTACAACGTACTTCTCAAGCCTTTTGATGTTATTGGACATACATCTTAGCAACAATGTCAAGGTCTTTGCAGTTGGGTAAAACTGCAGTGGTTCTTGAAGATGTTGTTACGTTGGCTGTTTTTAGTCGACTTTCTCTACCTGTGTGAAGCATTCTTATTGGTAGACTGCTTTAAGCAAGTATTGTTTGTTGCTGGTCTTTGATTGATTGTTTTTGATGTCACTTAGCTATGCCCAGTCACGTGGCATTATGTTACCGGCTGGACTTTGTTGTTGAAGACGGAGGCAGCTGGTCTGGATTTAAAGGATGTCTTGTGGTAGCGTTGGAGGCATTTGTATGGTAAATTGGCATTTTATTTACAAATTAAAAGTTTTTATAACACTCTTACTCAGAGAGCACAATCACACTTACACATAGTGCATCTGACATCCACACAAGATACAATTGCGCAGAACTTAACTTTGCTTTGTTTTTTGAATGTTTTAACACTTGCAGCATAGGAAGATTAAAAACCGGTTATAGTCCGGGGTTTGGCGGCAGTTTCAGAAGTTTTCTAAATTTGTAAGAGCACTAACCAAAAATTTGAGGTTTTCTGCACGGCAAAGCACAAGGTTCGTCTGTAGAGGCGGTTGTTGACAGTAAGCTTCTGCTTCTTGTTGTGGATCTTGTTCTTGTAGGTTAAGTTTACCCTACTTTATTTATAGTATTGTGTGACAAAAACATTTTGGTTGACTACCGGGTGTTCAATGATTGGCGGTTTGATTACGGTTTTTCCATTGTCTGTATTTCTCAGAGCAGAAGTGTTTTGGCATGGTTGTTCTTCTTCTGTCACGTTTTGGGTTTTGACCTTTTATACACGGCCGGTGTAGCAGATTTATGGAAGTCATTTGTGGTGGTGACCGCTGTTTTGACTACAACTTTTTTGACAACTACTAATTGGATGTTGATGGTGTTCAGTATAAGCTCCAAGACTTGGGAGATTGCTTGTTTGCGCTTTTTTTGTTCCTTCAGTTTTTGCAGTTTGATAAACAGGTAGTCTTGTGCCGTTTTCTGAAAACGGACATCAATTAGTCTCATTTTGTTGTTAAGTGTAGTATGAATCTGCTGTCTAGTTTAGTATTTGTACAGCTTTATCTAGTAGATGCAAACGGTATTCCGTTTGGAGGTGGGGATGTTTAGCATAGTTGTTATTTTGTGATGCAAATGCCAAATGTTATGGCAAATTTGGCTTGCCATGTCTACCCGCTTAGGGGTGGTGTAATTGGTGGCCGGTGTTTAGCTGCGGGTGTTGGTGGCGTTTATGGTAATACTGCCCTTTGCCATTATTAAAAACAATGCCGCCGTGTTCAGGAGAAGTGACGTATGAGTGTATGGCCAGATATTCTTACAGTAACGTGTGCTGGTTTTGATGTTGTTTTCTTGGATGTACCTCTGTGTGCTCAATGATTTTGCAGCGTTTTTGTCGCCAAGTCTTACTTTATTATTTGTTCTTTTCAGAATGTTTGTTGCTGTACGTAAAAGCACCATGCTTTTAATCGCGTTAGAGAAGTTTGTGTGATGAGTTGGCATTTTATTCACAAAATAAAAGTTTGTCTAACTCTTTCACTCAGAAAACACATACACACTCACACAGAGTGCAGCTGACTTACCCACACAAGGTGCAGTTTTGCAGTTTTTGTTTTTGTTTGGGGAGCAACGTGGCAGTGCCGGAGCAGCTGTCAATAGCCGTCCTGCAACTCTGGCGGAATGTGCAGGCACAGAGTGCATGTTTGTAGTCTTCCGGATTATCTTGGGAATATGACTACGTGTGGTTGTGTTGACGGCACCAAGGTTTCAGAACAGCCACTGGTAGATGCGCCGGCACTTCTATGTTGATCCAAACACAAACACATAGTTTAAACCTATATCAATAGGTTAACAAATATGACCACAGGTAATTTACAAATTGCACTGACTGACCCAGAAAAATAGCAGTGGTTTAGGTCCAGGTCCAAATATTGATTTTATTTTATCTTTGTCAAAATCAAACAGCTGTTCAAACTTTAAACAAACAATTTCATGCCATAAGTGCCAGATATTATTATTGTTATCCTTAAAGGGAGCTTTGGTTTAACATTGTCAACAAAGCATGTGGCATAAATATTTTTAAGTAGTAAAAAAAATGTATCTTTGTTCCGATCATTTTGATGCATCAGCTTCTTTCAGTTTACAAACTAAATCATTGCACTAAAATTAATTTGCAATTTTTAACTCTGCCGTTGTCAGTGCCAAGCCCGAAAGTAAAAAAGAAGAAAAATGGCGCCTTTATTGACACAAAATTAACTCAGCGTCGCTTTTTCCGTTTTACAAACTTAATGTTTTTCCCAAGCTAAGAAAGGCGTAAAAACTTGTGGCAAATTTTTTATAAAGAATTGATTCATCTTCTATTATATGATCTGTGGTTCAAACTGCACCTTGTGTAGGTGAGTAGTAGCATTCTGAGCAAATGCGTGTATCAAAACGTTTAACGTTTACAAAATGCAAACTCCCAACTCTACTTAAACCTAAACTAACCCAACCAGTAACAATCCTGAGTTAACTCGCCTCGTTTGATGATCAATTTAATGTTAGATGTTTAGATAGCTTATATAATTCTCTTTCTAACGTTAGATCATGCATTCACATACAATTAAAAGTTCCTACAGCCAGACACAAATATTGTGGCCTCTATAATAGGCAAACGGGCAAAGGCATAAGTTTAACCACATTCAACATAATTTTTGTGTATACTAAGTTGCCTATTATAAAGGTCACACTATTCGTGTCTAGCTGTAATCATCAATTGTAAGCTTTTTTTAAAATTTTGTAACAATCTTGTATTTTGTTAATAAAATACCATACTAAACATTTAATAATTTTATGCCATCTTTAGTAATTAATATTTATATCAATAAAGTGTTTGTGGTAAAAACTTAGTTATTGTTTTATTTTGTTATTATTATAGATTACCACTAAGTAAAGGTCTCAACCATTCTTTATAATAAATAAATAAATATTAAGATTTTTTTAAATGTAAAATGACACTTTGCCACTTCCTCAGTCGACGCCTATGACTGTAGTTAGGCTTTTTGTAACTTAGTTAAATACAGATCTGCATACTGGGTTGTCTATACATCAACAACATTGAAAGCGTGTGGTTTTTAGGTTACCAAAAGTACGTATTTATGATTATTCAACGCGTTTCTTTATTAAATTTAGTAAAACTATCGAAAAATTCATTCAAAAGTTTACAAGATATAAAATCTTCACATTTGTGGCCCAACACCAATCCATCATACACCATGAGCACAGATTCTAACCTTCTAAAACCACCAGAGGAGGTTAGAAATATGCAAATATTGGATAAAAACATGTTCATTAAGGAAGTAACAGTACCATACATCAATATTAACACCCAGAAAGTATCAGATATATTACCCATCTTAAAAAAATATTTATTAAAAATCGATCACTGCAAGCCAATCATTAACGAAAATGAAAATAAACTGATACTATTAAACCCAATGAAGATACAAAATTGGGACGATATAGAAGAAACTGATAGACAACTACTTATCAATAAAGAAATCAATTCAAACAACTTCAATACTCGTTCACAACAATTAACGTATGAAAATTACAGTGCTGAAGATATTTTACGAACTGTCTTACCGAAAGATAAAGATGGCAGTGCTAGTTTTACAAAAATTGGTCATATAGTACATATAAATTTACGCGAACATCTTTTGCCATATAAAAATTTAATCGGTCAAGTATTACACGAAAAAGTAACTGCTTGTCGGACAGTTGTTAATAAAATTGATATGATTGACAACACCTATCGCAATTTTAAAATGGAAATATTAGCTGGCGATAATGATTTCATGGCACAATTAAAAGAAAACAAATGTCGATTTGAGTTTGATTTTTCTACAGTTTATTGGAATTCACGATTGTGTACCGAACATGAAAGAATTGTAAATTTAATTGAACCCAATGATGTTTTATTTGATGTATTTGCAGGTGTTGGTCCGTTTTCTGTACCTACAGCTAAAAAGAAAGTAACGGTTTTTGCAAATGATTTAAATCCGGAATCGTTTAAGTGGTTGCAACATAATGCGAAAATTAATAAAATCGGGAATAATTTAAAAATGTACAATAAGGATGGTCGGGATTTTATATTAAATGACGTTAAGGAAAATTTAATTAAATTTATTAATAAGGCGAATGTGCATATAGTTATGAATTTACCGGCTTTAGCTACTGAGTTTTTAAATGCATTTTATAAATTGTATGATTCGAATGAGTTGGGTGAAATTACAAAACCGCCTTTAATTTACGTTTATTGTTTTGCAAAGGGCGAAGATTGTACGAATATTGCTAGAAATTTAGTTATTAAACATATGGGGTACGATATTGATGATAAAATTATTGATGTGTTTAAAGTGCGTACTGTTAGTTGTATGAAGGAGATGATACGTGTTACTATTAAATTAGATAGAGATATTTTGATTGGGAATAAACGGAAATGTGAGGATATTGAATGTGAAGGTGCTAAACGAAGTATTAAATGTAGTTTGATTTTTTTTTTTTATTTATAATTGATTATTTGTAGGTTGTCATGGGGAAGAACAAGTCGAAGAAAAACAGTAATGTGTTTAAAGTAGCCGGGGCTAAGAGTCTGAAATTCAAGTCTAAGGCTAAACCGGTTAAAGGGCAGTTGAAGAATGTATGTAAAAGTTAATTAATATTAGTATGTGATGGTTTAATAATTTTTGTTTTAGATAATTAAAAATGTACAAGAGATTGATAAGGAATTAGTTAATTTACAAGATGAAGTTCGACAGTCGACATCGAAAAAGGAAAAGAAATCTACTGAGAATAAGAAAAAAATTGTAACTAAAAAGGAAACTCAAGCTGATTTTGATAAGATTGAAGAAGATTCAAAAAATGTTGTTAAAGATTTAGATACAATGCAACTATCTACATAGTTTATTTTTTATATTTAGAGTAAATAAAGTACAAATAATTAAACCTTTACTTGTGTTTGATGTGTTCAATTATTATTTTGTTTGAGGTATAGATCAGGCTGACCAGATATACTCCTTTTGAAGTTAGAATACTCTTTACTTTTTTTAATTCAAAATACTATAGATTTTAATTGTTTTAACTTTTCTCAAGTTTCAAATTTTTATCTACTTAGTACCTTGCCCACTTTGGGACGGACGTTTGTCGAAGGGGGGAGGGGGACGATCGCGTCATAAAAAGAGCAGAACCTTGAGGAACACCAGCATTTATGATTTTGGGGTCAGAGTTAAAACCATTAATACGAACTATAATTTTTCTATTGTTAAAGAAAATTACTGATCAGATTTATGATTAATGTCTATACAATAAAGCTTGTTGACAAGATTAAGATGTCCTACCCTATGAAATGCTTTAAAAATGTTTAAACCTACTGCAAAATTTTCTCTAAGTTTGTTTAAAGTAGTATTCCATTTGTGACTAACATGAATCAGAAGATTTGTTGTTGAACGTTTTAATTAAAATCCATATTGAGGATCTGAGATAAGTTATTTTGTTCTAAGTACTTTACAATTAATTTATCTTTGTTCACCAAGAAGTTCATTACGAGAAAAATATATAGCTTCTTGTTCGGATAGTGTTGTAGAAGATGAGTGACTTAACCATTCAGTATTATGTATATTAAAATCTCTTACCAAAATTATTTCAGTTTTTCTATGATTACCTTGAAGAAGCTTGTTAAAATTTTCAGAATTTACCTGTACGGAATAACTAGAACAGGCTCCGTTTTATTTCTGAACAGAATAAATTCAGAATGAGTGTGGCGTATTAGATTTAAGTATGAGTGTTAAGTTTTTAATGGAATTCCATGATTGGCTGTCGTTTAGTCAGTTATTACCTTCACTTAACCAAATAAGTCAATATTGTTATTTTTTGACAGATTATGAATAATTTTAACAGTTTTTAAATATATTTGATAACTCAGTTTGACATGTGTGAAGACATTTTACAGTTTATTGTAGCAATAATTAATAGTTTTGACAACTTGTTTGACTGTTTGTTGAAATATTTGACACTTTATTAACCAGTTCAACAAAAAATATATTTAGTAAAAGGAACAAATCTTTTTTAAATCACTCTTAAATTATTTCTAGTAAATTTACTCTGAATCAATTGCAAAATAACAAAAATAATTAATTTCTAATAAATAATTGCAAGGCGGCTACAAATTAAGTCTCCGGATGATTCCAAATTGATAGAGAATTAATAGCAAAGTGGCAAATTTATTTTAGAATTAATTAATTAAATATTCTTCTTTATTTCATTCATGTTTCAGGATAGAACGTTACTTCCACTTCAATGTCTTAAGTACGCCGCACAGATCGGTCGGCGGGTGGGGATAGAGTCGAGCCAAGCGCTGAAGCGCCCGATCATTCAGTTCAGTGCCGGATCCCGTAGAAGTAGTGTGTGGGGGTCAGTTGATCAGTGCTTGCGATTCAAATTTAACTGTTTATGCTAACTTATTATAGTGAACTATTATGCAGATTAGTGAAATGAACAATTATATTATTACGTATGTGTGCGGTCTGAATATGTAATTTAAAAGCATCGGTTTGATGTAGTGATAGTAAACTATAGTGAAAGGAATATTATCAATGCAGTTTCACATTTATTAACCAGTAAGTCTTTTATTATGTGGTATCAATTAACTTGAGAAACAAAATTTAGACCAATTACAATATTATTTTACAATTAAATTGAAATTAATAATTAATTTCAAGAAATTATAATTTTGTTTGAATTTTAATTAACAAAACATTTAATGCAAATTTTTGATTAAACCATTTGTATAGTAGCTTTATTAATATGATTGTAGTAACTGAGGTAAAGAGGTCGAATGTGAAATTAAAGATTTGCTATGGTCAACTGTTTGCAATGTTTCAATTTATTTTATTGCAAAGATTTGGTCTATTTTAGTACATCTAGTTTACTAAATTGACCATTACAATTGTTTTATATTCGATCTATTTTATTTACAATATTTCTAATAAATAATTTTCCAAAAAATCTTTATTTTTGTACAATTAATTTGATTTTACTTATTTAATTAATTGTTCAAAACAGTTTGCTTCATCTAAAATAATATTTATAAAGCATTTTTTGTTTATTATTTTAGATTTTGTTCTTTTGAATTGTGAAGTCTGCTCTAAAGCTGTTCCAAGGAGAAGGAGGAAAGGCCTCCATTTAAGGAGTAATATGTAAGAATTTTATTTATAATGTTAAATAAAACTAAACATTAATTTTTATTTTTTAATACTTTATTGTAATTGTTTCAGATCCTTTTATGGCAGAAGATGCTGAGTTGTAAGTCATTTGATTTTAATTAATTGGTGATGTTACTGCTGGTAATATCCCACCTCAATTTTTGCTTGTAGGGTGGTTGCTATGATTGTGACTCATTTTTATATAGTAACACTACGCATACGCGGAAGCCTACAAGCTTAAGTTGTTGTATAGATGGTGCTTAGTAATTAGTTAAGGTTGCATTTGTTACCAGATCTGTTTGACCAAATATTGGGGCAGCTAAGGTTTCAAGTAAGTATGGTAGTTTGCTGGCGTCAAACTTCTGAGCATCGAATTCAGTTGGAGTAAACGTGCGGTTGTAGTTGACTGATTAGTGTGCCCCAAACATTGCTTCTAGACGAGTTATCTTCTACTGATTTTCGTCATTATTGTTTGCTAGTTTGGGGTTGTAGGAGGTAGGCTCTTTACCAACGTAAGGAGGTGAGTGGTATTTAGTGCGTTTGTCATCAATTTCTCGATTGGTGGTTGCGTGTGGTGTAACGTAGAGTGTACGCGTCTGTATGAAAGCCCTCTATGATAGGAGCTAATTTTATTTAGATATCCTTCATACTGCTTTAGCATATTGTGGATAACTTTTACAGGTCGGTGCCGTAGGGTAGTTAGATTTTTTCTCTTCTTAAATCGATGCTTTCATTTAGCAGAAACTGACCGTTCTTCGGAATGCTTGCTAGTCTGTTATGGATATGATTGTATTCGTATAGATGTACTGGTATTAGATGATGCATTGCCTTATCAATGTATCTTACATTGCCGAGTCGTTGTGTAATTGCTGTACTGACGTTTTTAATTGCTTGCAATAGTTAGTAGCCAGAATTCAACACGATTGCAAGGTGATGCTTGATTTGGTAGTTAGTTACTTCTAGCTAGTTTGAGTATGGTTTAAATATGGCAATCTCCAGCAGAGATGCCATTTTGTGAGCTAGTTTGGTTAATACTTCTTAGTTGCTTTTCAATTTTAACAATTTCCAAAGTACCAAGGTTTTTAAATTAATTAATTCTTAATTGTTCAAATAATTTTAATTAATATTTCTAAATTTGTTCTAAATTGATTTTGCTTGATGTTCATATCAATTGTAAATATTTTTTAATTTAGTATTACTAATGCAAAAATATTGCATTTTAAATGTAATTTCAGTTTAATATATAGTTTATTTTAAAATTATTCCACTTGGTTTCTTTGAAGCATGCGCAGTTTTAGAATTTCTTTTACTAATAATATTTATACTTAAGTTAACAATGATTCATTTTATTTTAATAAATGTTTCAGGTAATTTATATCATAAATCCAAATGAAAAATCTGTTGGCACTAACGTTGCGCATACCCAATCGTCCTTGCCAATTCGTCCCACATCAATTTGTACCAAATATTTTAAAACGTTTTTAAATTGTAATTCCATTTGATCACTAATTGAACAAAATTTCATTAACAGTTTTAAATATTTTATTATTTATTAAATTTAAATTTCTGGTGTGAATTACAATTATAAATCAAGACATAATTCTGATTTGAATCATCATTCATGACATTTTTAGGTTAAACGAAAGCCCAACGTAGTCACATTAGTGATGACTTTGTAGCCTGACCAAGGTTTAAGGTTTGATTTAGTGTAAGAGTCGACGCCGGCTTAGTGAGTCCCCACCATTCCAGTTGACGCTTGGCACTTTGAAGAATTTGGTCATTCTTGTCAGTGTTATGCTATCTGCAGTTGGTCTAAAAAAGGGTAAACTCCTCATGCTCAGGGACACCTTCTTCTGTTGCTATAGGTGGTTCGACCTTGGTGGCACAGGTTAGATAAGACTGTTAAGAGACTGTTGACATCAATTTGTTTGAATTCATTGACTAACATTGCTTCATCATAAATTAATAGTTTTTAACGTTTGATAATATTTGGTATTGGTTGCGAAATATTTACGTTTTAATAATAATTAGTTAAGTCAATTTTTATATTGTTTTGTGAATATTTTAAAGCATGCGTGTCCTCCATTCCAAGCATTACATGTAAGAGTATTTCTTGGTATAATGTTAATTGATTTTTAATTTTAGATCTAAAATTTAACAAAATAAATTGAGCAAATAATAATAATTTACATGTAATGTTAGGAATTTATATAAAAATTGAATTGGCATCCACGAATGGGTATTACAAATTTGGCGATTATTAAACGGGCACCAAAAGCAATTTTGCATTTGAGCAATCTTATTAAACTCTTTGCTCACATTAATTTAAGTTTTTTTGGATAATTAAATTGTTTTCAGTAATAATATAAAAGTTCTTTCATAATTAGTTGTTATTAGGATTTTTAAAGGAGTTTTATTTTCTTCAAGAAGTGCAATGTATTTTGGCATATTGTCAATGCAATTTATTTCAATGTTTTATTAAAGTTAGGAATACTTTTTTGATAAATTTAAATGTTTTCTTAGTAAAGTCATGTGAAAATAATGTGAGCAAGGATTGTATGTTTTTAAGTTATAAATTTTATTAATAATTAATTCTTTGCATAAGGCATAAGAAGAAGTATTGTATTAATTTTTTCTGTCTCTGTTAAATGTTACTTCAAATGTCAGTCAATAGTAAAGTCGTCAAATTTAACTAAACGCAGCTTTAGTTGTTTAATACTTCAGATTTTTTCTTTAGCTCTATATTCTGGATCGGAAGATGCAACCAAGGCAGTCGGTTCTTCAAATGTTGGCTGTTTTAAGGTACTTACGTGTGCTTGAATGAAGAAAAGCATGTTTGGTCGAGGAAGGTGATTGCTACTGACGATCAATCTTCTTACGACTTTGTATGTTTTACTTCGTTTTAGCTTTGTAAAAACCATTTAACGGCTAATTTTTTAATTATCGACTGTGTTGGAGTTTCAAGGAGTGTTCGAATCGGGGAACACTTTCCATATTCGGCGGATGTTTGTCTTAGAACGACAAACTTTTCTGGACTTGGAAAGTATTCATCGATTGGAAACTCTCAGAGACTAGCTGAACTTCGAGAAAGAAATATAATGCAATTTTTGGGTGGTAGATTAGGACCCGGAGACTCTGGAAGTCTACCGGAAGGGCTAAACTAGAAAAGTAGGGGGAGCCCGTGTAGCCTGTGGCGAGGCGTTGCGGATGGTACCCGCCTTCGGCGGGTATATATATATATACCCGCCTTCGGCGGGTTAATAATAGCCGCCTTCGGCTGCTTATATACAGCATCCATTATAAAAACCACAATTCCAACCAATAATTTTGTCTTGATTGGTGCCCACGCTTATAATCAAAGAAGCAACAAACGTTTATTGTAAACGCACAACTAGATTGAAACAATACAACTACGTACTCATAAAAGTCTGCTTCAATACAATTACAATAATTGTTTTCAAACAGTTTATTTATGCACACAAACAAAGTTTTACTTAAACCCACAAAACATTTTGTTTGTGTGCATAATTAAACGTTTTAAAAACAGTGTCTTTAAACAGACCTTTTACATTAACTATTTTAATCATTTTTTACAACGTTGACCAAGAAAAAAAATCCTTAGAAAGAGGCGCAAAGCGTTTATGTATGTACAAAGCATAAATGTAGTATTATGCTCACATACGAACTAGTGATTATCCGCAGTCTCAAAATCTCTGGACTGTTTTGGAATGATTCCAGATATTCAGCAAAAGCTGATAGTGCGCAAAACAGATACATTTATACTTTGCAAATACAAGCAATGGGCGTCCATTTGTAAGATTCACTCACTCAACGCTGCAAATTTAAGGACGTGAGCAACACTGGTGTTCAACGTGGTACACTTCCTCTTTAGACGCAACAATAGATACTACAAATAGCAGTAAACAAAATCCGCAAATTAAAGAACAGAAACAGTTTTGTCTCAATTGCTTAGTAAATTCCCCTCCCTTAATTTCCCTATTTGTTTAATAAACTATTTACATCAAGTTTTATCTGTAGCTTATAGAAAACGTGAGCAGCACAATTTTTTTAATAAGTTTACAGTAAACGTTTCTTGTTTGCTTATGATTGCCCGCATCAATTGACAAATATTTATTGATTGAGCTTTGACTATAAAAACCACAATTCCGACCATCACACTTTGTCTTAATCACTTATAAACAAAAAAGCAACAAGCGTTTATTGTAAACGCACAACTAACTTTAACGTTGAAAACAAGATGAAACAATACAATTTACTAAAAAAATTGTGACAGTTTTAAACTAAATAATAAAACTTACAACTAAACATGTCCAGTTTTGTTAAATACTGTTACAAACTTGCAGTTTGTTTGTTCTAGCAAACAGCCAAAACATGATTGAATTAATTTATAACACACAATAATAATTATAAATGATTCATTAATAAAATTACTAACAAATTTATAAAGTAATTAATCAACACTTATCTATTCAAATATAAAATCTAAAATAAACATGACAACGCCCACTGAAGCTGCACTTAATTGCGTTTACACTTATTACAATCACTTCTTAAACTTGTAGTATTTTAGATCTTAAACTAAACAGTTTCAATTATAAATATTAAATTAATACTAGAAATAAATACTTACAATGTATCTTAAATCCTTTTAAAATGTACATATAACAATTAATTAAAATTACAAAATTTGAACATTTATAATTACTTAAATTTTATATTAAAGTAAAATGACTACGCCTATGCGTACACAATGCCGCCATCTGTTGCATATGATAACCACTACCTATAATAAAAGTTCAACAAATTATAGTAAGATGGCGCCACCTTAGCAAATAACAAATTAAATTAAGCTTTAAAAGAAATTAAATTAATTCAAATTTAAAATATAAAACTACAATAATGATGTATTTATTTGTTAATAATGTAACGCTATCAAACACAAATGAAGTTTTCAAAAATCGAGTGAAAAGTCGATTTTTTTTTTCGTTTTTTACGCGTTTCGGATGCTTTCAAACACAAATGAAATTTTCAAAAATCGAGTGAAAAGTCGATTTTTTTTTGTTTTTTACGCGTTTCGGATGCTTTCAAACACAAATGAAATTTTCAAAAATCGAGTGAAAAGTCGATTTTTTTTTCGTTTCGGATGCTTTCAAACACAAATGAAATTTTCAAAAATCGAGCAAAAAGTCGATTTTTTTTCGTTTCGGATGCTTTCAAACACAAATGAAATTTTCAAAAATCGAGTGAAAAGTCGATCACAAATGAAATTTTCAAAAATCGAGTGATAAGTCGATTTTTTTTTTTCGTTTCGGATGCTTTCAAACACAAATGAAATTTTCAAAAATCGAGTGAAAAGTCGATTTTTTTTTCGTTTCGGATGCTTTCAAACACAAATGAAATTTTCAAAAATCGAGTGAAAAGTCGATTTTTTTTTTCGTTTCGGATGCTTTCAAACACAAATGAAATTTTCAAAAATCGAGTGAAAAGTCGATTTTTTTTCGTTTCGGATGCTTTCAAACACAAAAGAAATTTTCAAAAATCGAGCAAAAAGTCAATTTTTTTTTCGTTTCGGATGCTTTCAAACACAAATGAAATTTTCAAAAATCGAGTGAAAAGTCGATTTTTTTTTCGTTTCGGATGCTTTCAAACACAAATGAAATTTTCAAAAATCGAGTGAAAAGTCAATTTTTTTTTCGTTTTTTACGCGTTTCGGATGCTTTCAAACACAAATGAAATTTTCAAAAATCGAGTGAAAATTCGATTTTTTATTCGTTTTTTACGCGTTTCGGATGCTTTCAAACACAAATGAAATTTTCAAAAATCGAGTGAAAAGTCGATTTTTTTTTTCGTTTTTTACGCGTTTCGGATGCTTTCAAACACAAATGAAATTTTCAAAAATCGAGTGAAAAGTCGATTTTTTTTTCGTTTTTTACGCGTTTCGGATGCTTTCAAACACAAATGAAATTTTCAAAAATCGAGCAAAAAGTCGATTTTTTTTTCGTTTCGGATGCTTTTAAACACAAATGAAATTTTCAAAAATCGAGTGAAAAGTCGATTTTTTTTTCGTTTCGGATGCTTTCAAACACAAATGAAATTTTCAAAAATCGAGTGAAAAGTCGATTTTTTTTTCGTTTTTTACGCGTTTCGGATGCTTTCAAACACAAATGAAATTTTCAAAAATCGAGTGAAAAGTCGATTTTTTTTCGTTTTTTACGCGTTTCGGATGCTTTCAAACACAAATGAAATTTTCAAAAATCGAGTGAAAAGTCGATTTTTTTTTCGTTTTGGATGCTTTCAAACACAAATGAAATTTTCAAAAATCGAGTGAAAAGTCGATTTTTTTTTTCGTTTTTTACGCGTTTCGGATGCTTTCAAACACAAATGAAATTTTCAAAAATCGAGTGAAAAGTCGATTTTTTTTCGTTTTTTACGCGTTTCGGATGCTTTCAAACACAAATGAAATTTTCAAAAATCGAGTGAAAAGTCGATTTTTTTTTCGTTTTGGATGCTTTCAAACACAAATGAAATTTTCAAAAATCGAGTGAAAAGTCGATTTTTTTTTTCGTTTTTTACGCGTTTCGGATGCTTTCAAACACAAATGAAATTTTCAAAAATCGAGTGAAAAGTCGATTTTTTTTTTCGTTTTGGATGCTTTCAAACACAAATGAAATTTTCAAAAATCGAGTGAAATGTCGATTTTTTTTTCGTTTCGGATGCTTTCAAACACAAATGAAATTTTCAAAAATCGAGCAAAAAGTCGATTTTTTTTTCGTTTCGGATGCTTTCAAACACAAATGAAGTTTTCAAAAATCGAGTGAAAAGTCGATTTTTTTTTTCGTTTTTTACGCGTTTCGGATGCTTTCAAACACAAATGAAATTTTCAAAAATCGAGTGAAAAGTCGATTTTTTTTTTCGTTTTTTACGCGTTTCGGATGCTTTCAAACACAAATGAAATTTTCAAAAATCGAGTGAAAAGTCGATTTTTTTTTCGTTTCGGATGCTTTCAAACACAAATGAAATTTTCAAAAATCGAGCAAAAAGTCGATTTTTTTTTCGTTTCGGATGCTTTCAAACACAAATGAAATTTTCAAAAATCGAGTGAAAAGTCGATCACAAATGAAATTTTCAAAAATCGAGTGATAAGTCGATTTTTTTTTTGTTTCGGATGCTTTCAAACACAAATGAAATTTTCAAAAATCGAGTGAAAAGTCGATTTTTTTTTCGTTTCGGATGCTTTCAAACACAAATGAAATTTTCAAAAATCGAGTGAAAAGTCGATTTTTTTTTTCGTTTCGGATGCTTTCAAACACAAATGAAATTTTCAAAAATCGAGTGAAAAGTCGATTTTTTTTTCGTTTCGGATGCTTTCAAACACAAATGAAATTTTCAAAAATCGAGTGAAAAGTCGATTTTTTTTTTCGTTTCGGATGCTTTCAAACACAAATGAAATTTTCAAAAATCGAGTGAAAAGTCGATTTTTTTTTCGTTTTTTACGCGTTTCGGATGCTTTCAAACACAAATGAAATTTTCAAAAATCGAGTGAAAAGTCGATTTTTTTTTCGTTTCGGATGCTTTCAAACACAAATGAAATTTTCAAAAATCGAGCAAAAAGTCGATTTTTTTTTCGTTTCGGATGCTTTCAAACACAAATGAAATTTTCAAAAATCGAGTGAAAAGTCGATTTTTTTTTCGTTTCGGATGCTTTCAAACACAAATGAAATTTTCAAAAATCGAGTGAAAAGTCGATTTTTTTTTTCGTTTCGGATGCTTTCAAACACAAATGAAATTTTCAAAAATCGAGTGAAAAGTCGATTTTTTTTTGTTTTTTACGCGTTTCGGATGCTTTCAAACACAAATGAAATTTTCAAAAATCGAGTGAAAAGTCGATTTTTTTTTCGTTTTTTACGCGTTTCGGATGCTTTCAAACACAAATGAAATTTTCAAAAATCGAGTGAAAAGTCGATTTTTTTTTTCGTTTCGGATGCTTTCAAACAAATGAAATTTTCAAAAATCGAGTGAAAAGTCGATTTTTTTTTCGTTTCGGATGCTTTCAAACACAAATAAAATTTTCAAAAATCGAGTGAAAAGTCGATTTTTTTTTTCGTTTCGGATGCTTTCAAACACAAATGAAATTTTCAAAAATCGAGTGAAAAGTCGATTTTTTTTCGTTTTTTACGCGTTTCGGATGCTTTCAAACACAAATGAAATTTTCAAAAATCGAGTGAAAAGTCGATTTTTTTTTCGTTTTGGATGCTTTCAAACACAAATGAAATTTTCAAAAATCGAGTGAAAAGTCGATTTTTTTTTTCGTTTCGGATGCTTTCAAACAAATGAAATTTTCAAAAATCGAGTGAAAAGTCGATTTTTTTTTCGTTTCGGATGCTTTCAAACACAAATGAAATTTTCAAAAATCGAGTGAAAAGTCGATTTTTTTTTTCGTTTCGGATGCTTTCAAACACAAATGAAATTTTCAAAAATCGAGTGAAAAGTCGATTTTTTTTTCGTTTTTTACGCGTTTCGGATGCTTTCAAACACAAATGAAATTTTCAAAAATCGAGTGAAAAGTCGATTTTTTTTTCGTTTTGGATGCTTTCAAACACAAATGAAATTTTCAAAAATCGAGTGAAATGTCGATTTTTTTTTCGTTTCGGATGCTTTCAAACACAAATGAAATTTTCAAAAATCGAGCAAAAAGTCGATTTTTTTTTCGTTTCGGATGCTTTCAAACACAAATGAAGTTTTCAAAAATCGAGTGAAAAGTCGATTTTTTTTTTCGTTTTTTACGCGTTTCGGATGCTTTCAAACACAAATGAAATTTTCAAAAATCGAGTGAAAAGTCGATTTTTTTTTTCGTTTTTTACGCGTTTCGGATGCTTTCAAACACAAATGAAATTTTCAAAAATCGAGTGAAAAGTCGATTTTTTTTTCGTTTCGGATGCTTTCAAACACAAATGAAATTTTCAAAAATCGAGCAAAAAGTCGATTTTTTTTTCGTTTCGGATGCTTTCAAACACAAATGAAATTTTCAAAAATCGAGTGAAAAGTCGATCACAAATGAAATTTTCAAAAATCGAGTGATAAGTCGATTTTTTTTTTGTTTCGGATGCTTTCAAACACAAATGAAATTTTCAAAAATCGAGTGAAAAGTCGATTTTTTTTTCGTTTCGGATGCTTTCAAACACAAATGAAATTTTCAAAAATCGAGTGAAAAGTCGATTTTTTTTTTCGTTTCGGATGCTTTCAAACACAAATGAATATTTCAAAAATCGAGTGAAAAGTCAATTTTTTTTTCGTTTTTTACGCGTTTCGGATGCTTTCAAACACAAATGAAATTTTCAAAAATCGAGTGAAAAGTCGATTTTTTTTTCGTTTCGGATGCTTTCAAACACAAATGAAATTTTCAAAAATCGAGCAAAAAGTCGATTTTTTTTTCGTTTCGGATGCTTTCAAACACAAATGAAGTTTTCAAAAATCGAGTGAAAAGTCGATTTTTTTTTTCGTTTTTTACGCGTTTCGGATGCTTTCAAACACAAATGAAATTTTCAAAAATCGAGTGAAAAGTCGATTTTTTTTTTCGTTTTTTACGCGTTTCGGATGCTTTCAAACACAAATGAAATTTTCAAAAATCGAGTGAAAAGTCGATTTTTTTTTCGTTTCGGATGCTTTCAAACACAAATGAAATTTTCAAAAATCGAGCAAAAAGTCGATTTTTTTTTCGTTTCGGATGCTTTCAAACATAAATGAAATTTTCAAAAATCGAGTGAAAAGTCGATCACAAATGAAATTTTCAAAAATCGAGTGATAAGTCGATTTTTTTTTTGTTTCGGATGCTTTCAAACACAAATGAAATTTTCAAAAATCGAGTGAAAAGTCGATTTTTTTTCGTTTCGGATGCTTTCAAACACAAATGAAATTTTCAAAAATCGAGTGAAAAGTCGATTTTTTTTTTCGTTTCGGATGCTTTCAAACACAAATGAAATTTTCAAAAATCGAGTGAAAAGTCGATTTTTTTTTCGTTTTTTACGCGTTTCGGATGCTTTCAAACACAAATGAAATTTTCAAAAATCGAGTGAAAAGTCGATTTTTTTTTCGTTTCGGATGCTTTCAAACACAAATGAAATTTTCAAAAATCGAGCAAAAAGTCGATTTTTTTTTCGTTTCGGATGCTTTCAAACACAAATGAAATTTTCAAAAATCGAGTGAAAAGTCGATTTTTTTTTCGTTTCGGATGCTTTCAAACACAAATGAAATTTTCAAAAATCGAGTGAAAAGTCGATTTTTTTTTTCGTTTCGGATGCTTTCAAACACAAATGAAATTTTCAAAAATCGAGTGAAAAGTCGATTTTTTTTTGTTTTTTACGCGTTTCGGATGCTTTCAAACACAAATGAAATTTTCAAAAATCGAGTGAAAAGTCGATTTTTTTTTCGTTTCGGATGCTTTCAAACACAAATGAAATTTTCAAAAATCGAGTGAAAAGTCGATTTTTTTTTCGTTTCGGATGCTTTCAAACACAAATGAAATTTTCAAAAATCGAGCAAAAAGTCGATTTTTTTTTTGTTTCGGATGCTTTCAAACACAAATGAAGTTTTCAAAAATCGAGTGAAAAGTCGATTTTTTTTTTCGTTTTTTACGCGTTTCGGATGCTTTCAAACACAAATGAAATTTTCAAAAATCGAGTGAAAAGTCGATTTTTTTTTTCGTTTTTTACGCGTTTCGGATGCTTTCAAACACAAATGAAATTTTCAAAAATCGAGTGAAAAGTCGATTTTTTTTTCGTTTCGGATGCTTTCAAACACAAATGAAATTTTCAAAAATCGAGCAAAAAGTCGATTTTTTTTTCGTTTCGGATGCTTTCAAACACAAATGAAATTTTCAAAAATCGAGTGAAAAGTCGATCACAAATGAAATTTTCAAAAATCGAGTGATAAGTCGATTTTTTTTTTGTTTCGGATGCTTTCAAACACAAATGAAATTTTCAAAAATCGAGTGAAAAGTCGATCACAAATGAAATTTTCAAAAATCGAGTGATAAGTCGATTTTTTTTTTGTTTCGGATGCTTTCAAACACAAATGAAATTTTCAAAAATCGAGCAAAAAGTCGATTTTTTTTTTGTTTCGGATGCTTTCAAACACAAATGAAGTTTTCAAAAATCGAGTGAAAAGTCGATTTTTTTTTTCGTTTTTTACGCGTTTCGGATGCTTTCAAACACAAATGAAATTTTCAAAAATCGAGTGAAAAGTCGATTTTTTTTTTCGTTTTTTACGCGTTTCGGATGCTTTCAAACACAAATGAAATTTTCAAAAATCGAGTGAAAAGTCGATTTTTTTTTCGTTTCGGATGCTTTCAAACACAAATGAAATTTTCAAAAATCGAGCAAAAAGTCGATTTTTTTTTCGTTTCGGATGCTTTCAAACACAAATGAAATTTTCAAAAATCGAGTGAAAAGTCGATCACAAATGAAATTTTCAAAAATCGAGTGATAAGTCGATTTTTTTTTTGTTTCGGATGCTTTCAAACACAAATGAAATTTTCAAAAATCGAGTGAAAAGTCGATTTTTTTTTCGTTTCGGATGCTTTCAAACAAATGAAATTTTCAAAAATCGAGTGAAAAGTCGATTTTTTTTTTCGTTTCGGATGCTTTCAAACACAAATGAAATTTTCAAAAATCGAGTGAAAAGTCGATTTTTTTTTCGTTTCGGATGCTTTCAAACACAAATGAAATTTTCAAAAATCGAGTGAAAAGTCGATTTTTTTTTCGTTTCGGATGCTTTCAAACACAAATGAAATTTTCAAAAATCGAGTGAAAAGTCGATTTTTTTTTGTTTTTTACGCGTTTCGGATGCTTTCAAACACAAATGAAATTTTCAAAAATCGAGTGAAAAGTCGATTTTTTTTTCGTTTCGGATGCTTTCAAACACAAATGAAATTTTCAAAAATCGAGTGAAAAGTCGATTTTTTTTTCGTTTCGGATGCTTTCAAACACAAATGAAATTTTCAAAAATCGAGTGAAAAGTCGATTTTTTTTTCGTTTTTTACGCGTTTCGGATGCTTTCAAACACAAATGAAATTTTCAAAAATCGAGTGAAAAGTCGATTTTTTTTTCGTTTTTTACGCGTTTCGGATGCTTTCAAACACAAATGAAATTTTCAAAAATCGAGTGAAAAGTCGATTTTTTTTTCGTTTTTTACGCGTTTCGGATGCTTTCAAACACAAATGAAATTTTCAAAAATCGAGTGAAAAGTCGATTTTTTTTTCGTTTTTTACGCGTTTCGGATGCTTTCAAACACAAATGAAATTTTCAAAAATCGAGTGAAAAGTCGATTTTTTTTTTCGTTTTTTACGCGTTTCGGATGCTTTCAAACACAAATGAAATTTTCAAAAATCGAGTGAAAAGTCGATTTTTTTTTCGTTTCGGATGCTTTCAAACACAAATCAAATTTTCAAAAATCGAGTGAAAAGTCGATTTTTTTTTCGTTTTTTACGCGTTTCGGATGCTTTCAAACACAAATGAAATTTTCAAAAATCGAGTGAAGTCGATTTTTTTTTTCGTTTCGGATGCTTTCAAACAAATGAAATTTTCAAAAATCGAGTGAAAAGTCGATTTTTTTTTCGTTTCGGATGCTTTCAAACACAAATGAAATTTTCAAAAATCGAGTGAAAAGTCGATTTTTTTTTTTCGTTTCGGATGCTTTCAAACACAAATGAAATTTTCAAAAATCGAGTGAAAAGTCGATTTTTTTTTCGTTTTTTACGCGTTTCGGATGCTTTCAAACACAAATGAAATTTTCAAAAATCGAGTGAAAAGTCGATTTTTTTTTTCGTTTTTTACGCGTTTCGGATGCTTTCAAACACAAATGAAATTTTCAAAAATCGAGTGAAAAGTCGATTTTTTTTTCGTTTTTTACGCGTTTCGGATGCTTTCAAACACAAATGAAATTTTCAAAAATCGAGTGAAAAGTCGATTTTTTTTTTCGATTCGGATGCTTTCAAACACAAATGAAATTTTCAAAAATCGAGTGAAAAGTCGATTTTTTTTTTCGTTTCGGATGCTTTCAAACACAAATGAAATTTTCAAAAATTGAGTGAAAAGTCGATTTTTTTTTCGTTTCGGATGCTTTCAAACACAAATGAAATTTTCAAAAATCCAGTGAAAAGTCGATTTTTTTTTTTCGTTTCGGATGCTTTTAAACACAAATGAAATTTTCAAAAATCGAGTGAAAAGTCGATTTTTTTTTCGTTTTTTACGCGTTTCGGATGCTTTCAAACACAAATGAAATTTTCAAAAATCGAGTGAAAAGTCGATTTTTTTTTCGTTTTTTACGCGTTTCGGATGCTTTCAAACACAAATGAAATTTTCAAAAATCGAGTGAAAAGTCGATTTTTTTTTCGTTTCGGATGCTTTCAAACACAAATGAAATTTTCAAAAATCGAGTGAAAAGTCGATTGTTTTTTTCGTTTCGGATGCTTTCAAACACAAATGAAATTTTCAAAAATCGAGTGAAAAGTCGATTTTTTTTTGTTTTTTACGCGTTTCGGATGCTTTCAAACACAAATGAAATTTTCAAAAATCGAGTGAAAAGTCGATTTTTTTTTCGTTTTTTACGCGTTTCGGATGCTTTCAAACACAAATGAAATTTTCAAAAATCGAGTGAAAAGTCGATTTTTTTTCCTTTCGGATGCTGTCAAACACAAATGAAATTTTCAAAAATCGAGTGAAAAGTCGATTTTTTTTTTCGTTTCGGATGCTTTCAAACACAAATGAAATTTTCAAAAATCGAGTGAAAAGTCGATTATTTTTTTCGTTTCGGATGCTTTCAAACACAAATGAAATTTTCAAAAATTGAGTGAAAAGTCGATTTTTTTTTTCGTTTCGGATGCTTTCAAACACAAATGAAATTTTCAAAAATCGAGTGAAAAGTCGATTTTTTTTTCGTTTTTTACGCGTTTCGGATGCTTTCAAACACAAATGAAATTTTCAAAAATCGAGTGAAAAGTCGATTTTTTTTTCGTTTCGGATGCTTTCAAACACAAATGAAATTTTCAAAAATCGAGCAAAAAATCGATTTTTTTTTTCGTTTCGGATGCTTTCAAACACAAATGAAATTTTCAAAAATCGAGTGAAAAGTCGATTTTTTTTTCGTTTCGGATGCTTTCAAACACAAATGAAATTTTCAAAAATCGAGTGAAAAGTCGATGTTTTTTTCGTTTCGGATGCTTTCAAACACAAATGAAATTTTCAAAAATCGAGTGAAAAGTCGATTTTTTTTTTCGTTTTTCACGCGTTTCGGATGCTTTCAAACACAAATGAAATTTTCAAAAATCGAGTGAAAAGTCGATTTTTTTTTCGTTTTGGATGCTTTCAAACACAAATGAAATTTTCAAAAATCGAGCAAAAAGTCGATTTTTTTTTCGTTTTTTACGCGTTTCGGATGCTTTCAAACACAAATGAAATTTTCAAAAATCGAGTGAAAAGTCGATTTTTTTTTCGTTTCGGATGTTTTCAAACACAAATGAAATTTTCAAAAATCGAGCAAAAAGTCGATTTTTTTTTCGTTTCGGATGCTTTCAAACACAAATGAAATTTTCAAAAATCGAGTGAAAAGTCGATTTTTTATTCGTTTTTTACGCGTTTCGGATGCTTTCAAACACAAATGAAATTTTCAAAAATCGAGTGAAAAGTCGATTTTTTTTTTCGTTTTTTACGCGTTTCGGATGCTTTCAAACACAAATAAAATTTTCAAAAATCGAGTGAAAAGTTGTTTTTTTATTCGTTTTTTACGCGTTTCGGATGCTTTCAAACACAAATGAAATTTTCAAAAATCGAGTGAAAAGTCGATTTTTTTTTTCGTTTCGGATGCTTTCAAACACAAATGAAATTTTCAAAAATCGAGTGAAAAGTCAATTTTTTTTTTTCGTTTTTCACGCGTTTCGGATGCTTTCAAACACAAATGAAATTTTCAAAAATTGAGTGAAAAGTCGATTTTTTTTTCGTTTCGGATGCTTTTAAATACAAATGAAATTTTCAAAAATCGAGTGAAAAGTCGATTTTTTTTCGTTTTTTACGCGTTTCGGATGCTTTCAAACACAAATGAAATTTTCAAAAATCGAGTGAAAAGTCGATTTTTTTTTCGTTTTTTACGCGTTTCGAATGCTTTCAAACACAAATGAAATTTTCAAAAATTGAGTGAAAAGTCGATTTTTTTTTCGTTTCGGATGCTTTCAAACACAAATGAAATTTTCAAAAATCGAGTGAAAAGTCGATTTTTTTTTTCGTTTCGGATGTTTTCAAACACAAATGAAATTTTCAAAAATCGAGTGAAAAGTCGATTTTTTTTTCGTTTCGGATGCTTTCAAACACAAATAAAATTTTCAAAAATCGAGCAAAAAGTCGATTTTTTTTTCGTTTCGGATGCTTTCAAACACAAATGAAATTTCCAAAAATCGAGTGAAAAGTCGATTTTTTTTTCGTTTCGGATGCTTTCAAACACAAATGAAATTTTCAAAAATCGAGTGAAAAGTCGATTTTTTTTTTCGTTTCGGATGCTTTCAAACACAAATGAATTTTTCAAAAATCGAGTGAAAAGTCGATTTTTTTTTCGTTTTTTACGCGTTTCGGATGCTTTCAAACACAAATGAAATTTTCAAAAATCGAGTGAAAAGTCGATTTTTTTTTTCGTTTCGGATGCTTTCAAACACAAATGAAATTTTCAAAAATCGAGTGAAAAGTCGATTTTTTTTTCGTTTCGGATGCTTTCAAACACAAATGAAATTTTCAAAAATCGAGCAAAAAGTCGATTTTTTTTTCGTTTCGGATGCTTTCAAACACAAATGAAATTTTCAAAAATCGAGTGAAAAGTCTATTTTTTTTTCGATTCGGATGCTTTCAAACACAAATGAAATTTTCAAAAATCGAGTGAAAAGTCGATTTTTTTTTCGTTTTTTTTTTCGTTTCGGATGCTTTCAAACACAAATGAAATTTTCAAAAATCGAGTGAAAAGTCGATTTTTTTTTCGTTTTGGATGCTTTCAAACACAAATGAAATTTTCAAAAATCGAGTCAAAAGTCGATTTTTTTTTTCGTTTTTTACGCGTTTCGGATGCTTTCAAACACAAATGAAATTTTCAAAAATCGAGCAAAAAGTCGATTTTTTTTTCGTTTCGGATGCTTTCAAACACAAATGAAATTTTCAAAAATCGAGCAAAAAGTCGATTTTTTTTTCGTTTCGGATGCTTTCAAACACAAATAAAATTTTCAAAAATCGAGTCAAAAGTCGATTTTTTTTTTCGATTTTTTACGCGTTTCGGATGCTTTCAAACACAAATGAAATTTTCAAAAATCGAGCAAAAAGTCGATTTTTTTTTTCGTTTCGGATGCTTTCAAACACAAATGAAATTTTCAAAAATCGAGCAAAAAGTCGATTTTCTTTTCGTTTCGGATGCTTTCAAACACAAATGAAATTTTCAAAAATCGAGTGAAAAGTCGATTTTTTTTCGTTTTTTACGCGTTTCGGATGCTTTCAAACACAAATGAAATTTTCAAAAATCGAGTGAAAAGTCGATTTTTTTTTCGTTTCGGATGCTTTCAAACACAAATGAAATTTTCAAAAATCGAGTGAAAGTCGATTATTTTTTCGTTTCGGATGCTTTCAAACACAAATGAAATTTTCAAAAATCGATTGAAAAGTCGATTTTTTTTTCGTTTTTTACGCGTTTCGGATTCTTTCAAACACAAATGAAATTTTCAAAAATTGAGTGAAAAGTCGATTTTTTTTCGTTTCGGATGCTTTCAAACACAAATAAAATTTTCAAAAATCGAGTGAAAAGTCGATTTTTTTTTTGTTTCGGATGTTTTCAAACACAAATGAAATTTTCAAAAATCGAGTGAAAAGTCGATTTTTTTTTCGTTTCGGATGCTTTCAAACACAAATAAAATTTTCAAAAATTGAGCAAAAAGTCGATTTTTTTTTCGTTTCCGATGCTTTCAAACACAAATGAAATTTTCAAAAATCGAGTGAAAAGTCGATTTTTTTTTCGTTTCGGATGCTTTCAAACACAAATGAAATTTTCAAAAATCGAGTGAAAAGTCGATTTTTTTTTTCGTTTCGGATGCTTTCAAACACAAATGAAATTTTCAAAAATCGAGTGAAAAGTCGATTTTTTTTTCGTTTTTTACGCGTTTCGGATGCTTTCAAACACAAATGAAATTTTCAAAAATCGAGTAAAAAGTCGATTTTTTTTTCGTTTCGGATGCTTTCAAACACAAATGAAATTTTCAAAAATCGAGTGAAAAGTCGATTTTTTTTTCGTTTCGGATGCTTTCAAACACAAATAAAATTTTCAAAAATCGAGCAAAAAGTCGATTTATTTTTCGTTTCGGATGCTTTCAAACACAAATGAAATTTTCAAAAATCGAATGAAAAGTCGATTTTTTTTTCGTTTTGGATGCTTTCAAACACAAATAAAATTTTCAAAAATCGAGCAAAAAGTCGATTTTTTTTTCGTTTCGGATGCTTTCAAACACAAATGAAATTTTCAAAAATCGAGTGAAGTCGATTTTTTTTTTCGTTTTTTACGCGTTTCGGATGCTTTCAAACCCAAATGAAATTTTCAAAAATCGAGTGAAAAGTCGATTTTTTTTTTCGTTTTTTACGCGTTTCGGATGCTTTCAAACACAAATGAAATTTTCAAAAATCGAGTGAAAAGTCGATTTTTTTTTCGTTTCGGATGCTTTCAAACACAAATGAAATTTTCAAAAATCGAGGGAAAGTCGATTATTTTTTCGTTTCGGATGCTTTCAAACACAAATGAAATTTTCAAAAATCGAGTGAAAAGTCGATTTTTTTTTCGTTTTTTACGCGTTTCGGATTCTTTCAAACACAAATGAAATTTTCAAAAATTGAGTGAAAAGTCGATTTTTTTTTCGTTTCGGATGCTTTCAAACACAAATAAAATTTTCAAAAATCGAGTGAAAAGTCGATTTTTTTTTTGTTTCGGATGTTTTCAAACACAAATGAAATTTTCAAAAATCGAGTGAAAAGTCGATTTTTTTTTCGTTTTTTACGCGTTTCGGATGCTTTCAAACACAAATGAAATTTTCAAAAATCGAGTGAAAAGTCGATTTTTTTTTCGTTTTTTACGCGTTTCGGATGCTTTCAAACACAAATGAAATTTTCAAAAATCGAGTGAAAAGTCGATTTTTTTTTCGTTTCGGATGCTTTCAAACACAAATGAAATTTTCAAAAATCGAGCAAAAAATCGATTTTTTTTCGTTTCGGATGCTTTCAAACACAAATGAAATTTTCAAAAATCGAGTGAAAAGTCGATTTTTTTTTCGTTTCGGATGCTTTCAAACACAAATGAAATTTTCAAAAATCGAGTGAAAAGTCAATGTTTTTTTCGTTTCGGATGCTTTCAAACACAAATGAAATTTTCAAAAATCGAGTGAAAAGTCGATTTTTTTTTTCGTTTTTCACGCGTTTCGGATGCTTTCAAACACAAATGAAATTTTCAAAAATCGAGTGAAAAGTCGATTTTTTTTTCGTTTTTTACGCGTTTCGGATGCTTTCAAACACAAATGAAATTTTCAAAAATCGAGTGAAAAGTCGATTTTTTTTTCGTTTCGGTTGCTTTCAAACACAAATGAAATTTTCAAAAATCGAGCAAAAAGTCGATTTTTTTTTCTTTCATACACAAATGAAATTTTCAAAAATCGAGTGAAAAGTCGATTTTTTTTTCGTTTCGGATGCTTTCAAACACAAATGAAATTTTCAAAAATCGAGTGAAAAGTCGATTTTTTTTTCGTTTCGGATGCTTTCAAACACAAATGAAATTTTCAAAAATCGAGTGAAAAGTCGATTTTTTTTTCGTTTTTTACGCGTTTCGGAATCTTTCAAACACAAATAAAATTTTCAAAAATCGAGTGAAAAGTCGATTTTTTATTCGTTTTTTACGCGTTTCGGATGCTTTCAAACACAAATGAAATTTTCAAAAATCGAGTGAAAAGTCGATTTTTTTTTTCGTTTTTCACGCGTTTCGGATGCTTTCAAACACAAATGAAATTTTCAAAAATCGAGCAAAAAGTCGATTTTTTTTTCGTTTCGGATGCTTTCAAACACAAATGAAATTTTCAAAAATCGAGAAAAAAGTCGATTTTTTTTTCGTTTCGGATGCTTTCAAACACAAATGAAATTTTCAAAAATCGAGTGAAAAGTCGATTTTTTTTCGTTTTTTACGCGTTTCGGATGCTTTCAAACACAAATGAAATTTTCAAAAATCGAGTGAAAAGTCGATTTTTTTTTTCGTTTCGGATGCTTTCAAACACAAATAAAATTTTCAAAAATCGAGCAAAAAGTCAATTTTTTTTTCGTTTCGGATGCTTTCAAACACAAATAAAATTTTCAAAAATCGAGCAAAAAGTCGATTTTTTTTTCGTTTCGGATGCTTTCAAACACAAATGAAATTTTCAAAAATCGAGTGAAAAGTCGATTTTTTTTTCGTTTTTTTTTTTCGTTTCGGATGCTTTCAACCACAAATAAAATTTTCAAAAATCGAGTGAAAGTCGATTTTTTTTTCGTTTCGGATGCTTTCAAACACAAATGAAATTTTCAAAAATTGAAATTTTCAAAAATCGAGTGAAAAGTCGATTTTTTTTTCGTTTCGGATGCTTTCAAACACAAATGAAATTTTCAAAAATCGAGCAAAAAGTCGATTTTTTTTTCGTTTCGGATGCTTTCAAACACAAATGAAATTTTCAAAAATCGAGTGAAAAGTCGATTTTTTTTTCGTTTTGGATGCTTTCAAACACAAATGAAATTTTCAAAAATCGAGTGAAAAATCGATTTTTTTTCGTTTTTTACGCGTTTCGGATGCTTTCAAACACAAATGAAATTTTCAAAAATCGAGTGAAAAGTCGATTTTTTTTTCGTTTCGGATGCTTTCAAACACAAATGAAATTTTCAAAAATCGAGCAAAAAGTCGATTTTTTTTTCGTTTCGGATGCTTTCAAACACAAATGAAATTTTCAAAAATCGAGTGAAAAGTCGATTTTTTTTTCGTTTTTTACGCGTTTCGGAATCTTTCAAACACAAATAAAATTTTCAAAAATCGAGTGAAAAGTCGATTTTTTATTCGTTTTTTACGCGTTTCGGATGCTTTCAAACACAAATGAAATTTTCAAAAATCGAGTGAAAAGTCGATTTTTTTTTCGTTTCGGATGCTTTCAAACACAAATGAAATTTTCAAAAATCGAGCAAAAATCGATTTTTTTTTTCGTTTCGGATGCTTTCAAACACAAATGAAATTTTCAAAAATCGAGTAAAAAGTCGATTTTTTTTTCGTTTCGGATGCTTTCAAACACAAATGAAATTTTCAAAAATCGAGCAAAAAGTCGATTTTTTTTTCGTTTCGGATGCTTTCAAACACAAATGAAATTTTCAAAAATCGAGCAAAAATCGATTTTTTTTTTCGTTTCGGATGCTTTCAAACACAAATGAAATTTTCAAAAATCGAGTGAAAAGTCGAATTTTTTTTCGTTTCGGATGCTTTCAAACACAAATGAAATTTTCAAAAATCGAGTGAAAAGTCGATTTTTTTTTCGTTTCGGATGCTTTCAAACACAAATGAAATTTTCAAAAATCGAGCAAAAATCGATTTTTTTTTCGTTTCGGATGCTTTCAAACCCAAATGAAATTTTCAAAAATCGAGTGAAAAGTCGAATTTTTTTTCGTTTCGGATGCTTTCAAACACAAATGAAATTTTCAAAAATCGAGTGAAAAGTCGATTTTTTTTTCGTTTCGGATGCTTTCAAACACAAATGAAATTTTCAAAAATCGAGCAAAAATCGATTTTTTTTTTCGTTTCGGATGCTTTCAAACACAAATGAAATTTTCAAAAATCGAGCAAAAAGTCGATTTTTTTTTCGTTTCGGATGCTTTCAAACACAAATGAAATTTTCAAAAATCGAGCAAAAATCGATTTTTTTTTTCGTTTCGGATGCTTTCAAACACAAATGAAATTTTCAAAAATCGAGTAAAAAGTCGATTTTTTTTTCGTTTCGGATGCTTTCAAACACAAATGAAATTTTCAAAAATCGAGCAAAAAGTCGATTTTTTTTTCGTTTCGGATGCTTTCAAACACAAATGAAATTTTCAAAAATCGAGTGAAAAGTCGATTTTTTTTTCGTTTTGGATGCTTTCAAACACAAATAAAATTTTCAAAAATCGAGTGAAAAGTCGATTTTTTTTTCGTTTTTTACGCGTTTCGGAATCTTTCAGACACAAATAAAATTTTCAAAAATCGAGTGAAAAGTCGATTTTTTATTCGTTTTTTACGCGTTTCGGATGCTTTCAAACACAAATGAAATTTTCAAAAATCGAGTGAAAAGTCGATTTTTTTTTTCGTTTTTCACGCGTTTCGGATGCTTTCAAACACAAATGAAATTTTCAAAAATCGAGCAAAAAGTCGATTTTTTTTTCGTTTCGGATGCTTTCAAACACAAATGAAATTTTCAAAAATCGAGAAAAAAGTCGATTTTTTTTTCGTTTCGGATGCTTTCAAACACAAATGAAATTTTCAAAAATCGAGTGAAAAGTCGATTTTTTTTCGTTTTTTACGCGTTTCGGATGCTTTCAAACACAAATGAAATTTTCAAAAATCGAGTGAAAAGTTGATTTTTTTTTTCGTTTCGGATGCTTTCAAACACAAATAAAATTTTCAAAAATCGAGCAAAAAGTCAATTTTTTTTTCGTTTCGGATGCTTTCAAACACAAATAAAATTTTCAAAAATCGAGCAAAAAGTCGATTTTTTTTTTCGTTTCGGATGCTTTCAAACACAAATGAAATTTTCAAAAATCGAGTGAAAAGTCGATTTTTTTTTCGTTTTTTTTTTTCGTTTCGGATGCTTTCAACCACAAATGAAATTTTCAAAAATCGAGTGAAAGTCGATTTTTTTTTCGTTTCGGATGCTTTCAAACACAAATGAAATTTTCAAAAATTGAAATTTTCAAAAATCGAGTGAAAAGTCGATTTTTTTTTCGTTTCGGATGCTTTCAAACACAAATGAAATTTTCAAAAATCGAGCAAAAAGTCGATTTTTTTTTCGTTTCGGATGCTTTCAAACACAAATGAAATTTTCAAAAATCGAGTGAAAAGTCGATTTTTTTTTCGTTTTGGATGCTTTCAAACACAAATGAAATTTTCAAAAATCGAGTGAAAAATCGATTTTTTTTTCGTTTTTTACGCGTTTCGGATGCTTTCAAACACAAATGAAATTTTCAAAAATCGAGTGAAAAGTCGATTTTTTTTTCGTTTCGGATGCTTTCAAACACAAATGAAATTTTCAAAAATCGAGCAAAAAGTCGATTTTTTTTTCGTTTCGGATGCTTTCAAACACAAATGAAATTTTCAAAAATCGAGTGAAAAGTCGATTTTTTTTTCGTTTTTTACGCGTTTCGGATGCTTTCAAACCCAAATGAAATTTTCAAAAATCGAGTGAAAAGTCGAATTTTTTTTCGTTTCGGATGCTTTCAAACACAAATGAAATTTTCAAAAATCGAGTGAAAAGTCGAATTTTTTTTCGTTTCGGATGCTTTCAAACACAAATGAAATTTTCAAAAATCGAGCAAAAAGTCGATTTTTTTTTCGTTTCGGATGCTTTCAAACACAAATGAAATTTTCAAAAATCGAGTGAAAAGTCGATTTTTTTTTCGTTTTGGATGCTTTCAAACACAAATGAAATTTTCAAAAATCGAGTGAAAAGTCGATTTTTTTTTCGTTTTTTACGCGTTTCGGATGCTTTCAAACACAAATGAAATTTTCAAAAATCGAGTGACAAGTCGATTTTTTTTTCGATTCGGATGCTTTCAAACACAAATGAAATTTTCAAAAATCGAGCAGAAAGTCGATTTTTTTTTCGTTTCGGATGCTTTCAAACACAAATGAAATTTTCAAAAATCGAGTGAAAAGTCGAATTTTTTTTCGTTTCGGATGCTTTCAAACACAAATGAAATTTTCAAAAATCGAGTGAAAAGTCGATTTTTTTTTCGTTTCGGATGTTTTCAAACACAAATGAAATTTTCAAAAATCGAGTGAAAAGTCGATGTTTTTTTCGTTTCGGATGCTTTCAAACACAAATGAAATTTTCAAAAATCGAGTGAAAAGTCGATTTTTTTTTCGTTTTTCACGCGTTTCGGATGTTTTCAAACACAAATGAAATTTTCAAAAATCGAGTGAAAAGTCGATTTTTTTACGTTTTTTACGCGTTTCGGATGCTTTCAAACACAAATGAAATTTTCAAAAATCGAGTGAAAAGTCGATGTTTTTTTCGTTTCGGATGCTTTCAAACACAAATGAAATTTTCAAAAATCGAGTGAAAAGTCGATTTTTTTTTCGTTTTTCACGCGTTTCGGATGCTTTCAAACACAAATGAAATTTTCAAAAATCGAGTGAAAAGTCGATTTTTTTTTCGTTTTTTACGCGTTTCGGATGCTTTCAAACACAAATGAAATTTTCAAAAATCGAGTGAAAAGTCGATTTTTTTTTCGTTTTTTACGCGTTTCGGATGCTTTCAAACACAAATGAAATTTTCAAAAATCGAGTGAAAAGTCGATTTTTTTTTCGTTTCGGATGCTTTCAAACACAAATGAAATTTTCAAAAATCGAGCAAAAAATCGATTTTTTTTTCGTTTCGGATGCTTTCAAACACAAATGAAATTTTCAAAAATCGAGTGAAAAGTCGATTTTTTTTTCGTTTCGGATGCTTTCAAACACAAATGAAATTTTCAAAAATCGAGTGAAAAGTCGATGTTTTTTTCGTTTCGGATGCTTTCAAACACAAATGAAATTTTCAAAAATCGAGTGAAAAGTCGATTTTTTTTTTCGTTTTTCACGCGTTTCGGATGCTTTCAAACACAAATGAAATTTTCAAAAATCGAGTGAAAAGTCGATTTTTTTTTCGTTTTTTACGCGTTTCGGATGCTTTCAAACACAAATGAAATTTTCAAAAATCGAGTGAAAAGTCGATTTTTTTTTCGTTTCGGTTGCTTTCAAACACAAATGAAATTTTCAAAAATCGAGCAAAAAGTCGATTTTTTTTTCTTTCAAACACAAATGAAATTTTCAAAAATCGAGTGAAAAGTCGATTTTTTTTTCGTTTCGGATGCTTTCAAACACAAATGAAATTTTCAAAAATCGAGTGAAAAGTCGATTTTTTTTTCGTTTCGGATGCTTTCAAACACAAATGAAATTTTCAAAAATCGAGTGAAAAGTCGATTTTTATTTCGTTTTTTACGCGTTTCGGAATCTTTCAAACACAAATAAAATTTTCAAAAATCGAGTGAAAAGTCGATTTTTTATTCGTTTTTTACGCGTTTCGGATGCTTTCAAACACAAATGAAATTTTCAAAAATCGAGTGAAAAGTCGATTTTTTTTTTCGTTTTTCACGCGTTTCGGATGCTTTCAAACACAAATGAAATTTTCAAAAATCGAGCAAAAAGTCGATTTTTTTTTCGTTTCGGATGCTTTCAAACACAAATGAAATTTTCAAAAATCGAGAAAAAAGTCGATTTTTTTTTCGTTTCGGATGCTTTCAAACACAAATGAAATTTTCAAAAATCGAGTGAAAAGTCGATTTTTTTTCGTTTTTTACGCGTTTCGGATGCTTTCAAACACAAATGAAATTTTCAAAAATCGAGTGAAAAGTCGATTTTTTTTTTCGTTTCGGATGCTTTCAAACACAAATAAAATTTTCAAAAATCGAGCAAAAAGTCAATTTTTTTTTTCGTTTCGGATGCTTTCAAACACAAATAAAATTTTCAAAAATCGAGCAAAAAGTCGATTTTTTTTTTCGTTTCGGATGCTTTCAAACACAAATGAAATTTTCAAAAATCGAGTGAAAAGTCGATTTTTTTTTCGTTTTTTTTTTTTTCGTTTCGGATGCTTTCAAACACAAATGAAATTTTCAAAAATCGAGTGAAAGTCGATTTTTTTTTCGTTTCGGATGCTTTCAAACACAAATGAAATTTTCAAAAATCGAGTGAAAAGTCGATTTTTTTTTTCGTTTTTCACGCGTTTCGGATGCTTTCAAACACAAATGAAATTTTCAAAAATCGAGTGAAAAGTCGATTTTTTTTTCGTTTTTTACGCGTTTCGGATGCTTTCAAACACAAATGAAATTTTCAAAAATCGAGTGAAAAGTCGATTTTTTTTTCGTTTCGGTTGCTTTCAAACACAAATGAAATTTTCAAAAATCGAGCAAAAAGTCGATTTTTTTTTCTTTCAAACACAAATGAAATTTTCAAAAATCGAGTGAAAAGTCGATTTTTTTTTCGTTTCGGATGCTTTCAAACACAAATGAAATTTTCAAAAATCGAGTGAAAAGTCGATTTTTTTTTCGTTTCGGATGCTTTCAAACACAAATGAAATTTTCAAAAATCGAGTGAAAAGTCGATTTTTATTTCGTTTTTTACGCGTTTCGGAATCTTTCAAACACAAATAAAATTTTCAAAAATCGAGTGAAAAGTCGATTTTTTATTCGTTTTTTACGCGTTTCGGATGCTTTCAAACACAAATGAAATTTTCAAAAATCGAGTGAAAAGTCGATTTTTTTTTTCGTTTTTCACGCGTTTCGGATGCTTTCAAACACAAATGAAATTTTCAAAAATCGAGCAAAAAGTCGATTTTTTTTTCGTTTCGGATGCTTTCAAACACAAATGAAATTTTCAAAAATCGAGAAAAAAGTCGATTTTTTTTTCGTTTCGGATGCTTTCAAACACAAATGAAATTTTCAAAAATCGAGTGAAAAGTCGATTTTTTTTTCGTTTTTTACGCGTTTCGGATGCTTTCAAACACAAATGAAATTTTCAAAAATCGAGTGAAAAGTCGATTTTTTTTTTCGTTTCGGATGCTTTCAAACACAAATAAAATTTTCAAAAATCGAGCAAAAAGTCAATTTTTTTTTTCGTTTCGGATGCTTTCAAACACAAATAAAATTTTCAAAAATCGAGCAAAAAGTCGATTTTTTTTTTCGTTTCGGATGCTTTCAAACACAAATGAAATTTTCAAAAATCGAGTGAAAAGTCGATTTTTTTTTCGTTTTTTTTTTTTCGTTTCGGATGCTTTCAACCACAAATGAAATTTTCAAAAATCGAGTGAAAGTCGATTTTTTTTTCGTTTCGGATGCTTTCAAACACAAATGAAATTTTCAAAAATTGAAATTTTCAAAAATCGAGTGAAAAGTCGATTTTTTTTTCGTTTCGGATGCTTTCAAACACAAATGAAATTTTCAAAAATCGAGCAAAAAGTCGATTTTTTTTTCGTTTCGGATGCTTTCAAACACAAATGAAATTTTCAAAAATCGAGTGAAAAGTCGATTTTTTTTTCGTTTTGGATGCTTTCAAACACAAATGAAATTTTCAAAAATCGAGTGAAAAATCGATTTTTTTTTCGTTTTTTACGCGTTTCGGATGCTTTCAAACACAAATGAAATTTTCAAAAATCGAGTGAAAAGTCGATTTTTTTTTCGTTTCGGATGCTTTCAAACACAAATGAAATTTTCAAAAATCGAGCAAAAAGTCGATTTTTTTTTCTTTTCGGATGCTTTCAAACACAAATGAAATTTTCAAAAATCGAGTGAAAAGTCGATTTTTTTTTCGTTTTTTACGCGTTTCGGATGCTTTCAAACCCAAATGAAATTTTCAAAAATCAAGTGAAAAGTCGAATTTTTTTTCGTTTCGGATGCTTTCAAACACAAATGAAATTTTCAAAAATCGAGTGAAAAGTCGATTTTTTTTTCGTTTCGGATGCTTTCAAACACAAATGAAATTTTCAAAAATCGAGCAAAAATCGATTTTTTTTTTCGTTTCGGTTGCTTTCAAACACAAATGAAATTTTCAAAAATCGAGTAAAAAGTCGATTTTTTTTTCGTTTCGGATGCTTTCAAACACAAATGAAATTTTCAAAAATCGAGCAAAAAGTCGATTTTTTTTTCGTTTCGGATGCTTTCAAACACAAATGAAATTTTCAAAAATCGAGTGAAAAGTCGATTTTTTTTTCGTTTTGGATGCTTTCAAACACAAATGAAATTTTCAAAAATCGAGTGAAAAGTCGATTTTTTTTTCGTTTTTTACGCGTTTCGGATGCTTTCAAACACAAATGAAATTTTCAAAAATCGAGTGACAAGTCGATTTTTTTTTCGATTCGGATGCTTTCAAACACAAATGAAATTTTCAAAAATCGAGCAAAAAGTCGATTTTTTTTTCGTTTCGGATGCTTTCAAACACAAATGAAATTTTCAAAAATCGAGCAAAAAATCGATTTTTTTTTCGTTTCGGATGCTTTCAAACACAAATGAAATTTTCAAAAATCGAGTGAAAAGTCGAATTTTTTTTCGTTTCGGATGCTTTCAAACACAAATGAAATTTTCAAAAATCGAGTGAAAAGTCGATTTTTTTTTCGTTTTTTACGCGTTTCGGATGCTTTCAAACACAAATGAAATTTTCAAAAATCGAGTGAAAAGTCGATTTTTTTTTCGTTTCGGATGCTTTCAAACACAAATGAAATTTTCAAAAATCGACCAAAAAATCGATTTTTTTTTCGTTTCGGATGCTTTCAAACACAAATGAAATTTTCAAAAATCGAGTGAAAAGTCGATTTTTTTTTCGTTTCAGATGCTTTCAAACACAAATGAAATTTTCAAAAATCGAGTGAAAAGTCGATTTTTTTTTCGTTTTTTACGCGTTTCGGATGCTTTCAAACACAAATGAAATTTTCAAAAATCGAGTGAAAAGTCGATTTTTTTTTCGTTTCGGATGCTTTCAAACACAAATGAAATTTTCAAAAATCGAGCAAAAAATCGATTTTTTTTTCGTTTTGGATGCTTTCAAACACAAATGAAATTTTCAAAAATCGAGTAAAAAGTCGATTTTTTTTTCGTTTCGGATGCTTTCAAACACAAATGAAATTTTCAAAAATCTAGTGAAAAGTCGATTTTTTTTTCGTTTTGGATGCTTTCAAACACAAATGAAATTTTCAAAAATCGAGTGAAAAGTCGATTTTTTTTTCGTTTCGGATGCTTTCAAACACAAATGAAATTTTCAAAAATTGAAATTTTCAAAAATCGAGTGAAAAGTCGATTTTTTTTTCGTTTCGGATGCTTTCAAACACAAATGAAATTTTCAAAAATCGAGCAAAAAGTCGATTTTTTTTTCGTTTCGGATGCTTTCAAACACAAATGAAATTTTCAAAAATCGAGTGAAAAGTCGATTTTTTTTTCGTTTTTTACGCGTTTCGGATGCTTTCAAACCCAAATGAAATTTTCAAAAATCGAGTGAAAAGTCGAATTTTTTTTCGTTTCGGATGCTTTTAAACACAAATGAAATTTTCAAAAATCGAGTGAAAAGTCGATTTTTTTTTCGTTTCGGATGCTTTCAAACACAAATGAAATTTTCAAAAATCGAGCTAAAATCGATTTTTTTTTTCGTTTCGGATGCTTTCAAACACAAATGAAATTTTCAAAAATCGAGTGAAAAGTCGATTTTTTTTTTCGTTTCGGATGCTTTCAAACACAAATGAAATTTTCAAAAATCGAGCAAAAAGTCGATTTTTTTTTCGTTTCGGATGCTTTCAAACACAAATGAAATTTTCAAAAATCGAGTGAAAAGTCGATTTTTTTTTCGTTTTTTACGCGTTTCGGATGCTTTCAAACACAAATGAAATTTTTAAAAATCGAGTGAAAAGCCGATTTTTTTTTCGATTCGGATGCTTTCAAACACAAATGAAATTTTCAAAAATCGAGCAAAAAGTCGATTTTTTTTTCGTTTCGGATGCTTTCAAACACAAATGAAATTTTCAAAAATCGAGCAAAAAATCGATTTTTTTTTCGTTTCGGATGCTTTCAAACACAAATGAAATTTTCAAAAATCGAGTGAAAAGTCGATTTTTTTTTCGTTTCGGATGCTTTCAAACACAAATGAAATTTTCAAAAATCGAGCAAAAAGTCGATTTTTTTTCGTTTCGGATGCTTTCAAACACAAATAAAATTTTCAAAAATCGAGCAAAAAGTCGATTTTTTTTTCGTTTCGGATGCTTTCAAACACAAATGAAATTTTCAAAAATCGAGTGAAAAGTCGATTTTTTTTTCGTTTCGGATGCTTTCAAACACAAATGAAATTTTCAAAAATCGAGCAAAAAGTCGATTTTTTTTCGTTTCGGATGCTTTCAAACACAAATAAAATTTTCAAAAATCGAGCAAAAAGTCGATTTTTTTTTCGTTTCGGATGCTTTCAAACACAAATGAAATTTTCAAAAATCGAGAGAAAAGTCGATTTTTTTTTCGTTTTTTTTTTTCGTTTCGGATGCTTTCAAACACAAATGAAATTTTCAAAAATCGAGTGAAAGTCGATTTTTTTTTCGTTTCGGATGCTTTCAAACACAAATGAAATTTTCAAAAATTGAAATTTTCAAAAATCGAGTGAAAAGTCGATTTTTTTCTCGTTTCGGATGCTTTCAAACACAAATGAAATTTTCAAAAATCGAGCAAAAAGTCGATTTTTTTTTCGTTTCGGATGCTTTCAAACACAAATGAAATTTTCAAAAATCGAGTGAAAAGTCGATTTTTTTTTCGTTTTGGATGCTTTCAAACACAAATGAAATTTTCAAAAATCGAGTGAAAAGTCGATTTTTTTTTCGTTTTTTACGCGTTTCGGATGCTTTCAAACACAAATGAAATTTTCAAAAATCGAGTGAAAAGTCGATTTTTTTTTCGTTTCGGATGCTTTCAAACACAAATGAAATTTTCAAAAATCGAGCAAAAAATCGATTTTTTTTTCGTTTCGGATGCTTTCAAACACAAATGAAATTTTCAAAAATCGAGTGAAAAGTCGATTTTTTTTTCGTTTTTTACGCGTTTCGGATGCTTTCAAACCCAAATGAAATTTTCAAAAATCGAGTGAAAAGTCGATTTTTTTTTCGTTTTTTACGCGTTTCGGATGCTTTCAAACACAAATGAAATTTTCAAAAATCGAGTGAAAAGTCGATTTTTTTTTCGTTTCGGATGCTTTCAAACACAAATGAAATTTTCAAAAATCGAGCAAAAAGTCGATTTTTTTTTTTTCGTTTCGGATGCTTTCAAACACAAATGAAATTTTCAAAAATCGAGCAAAAAGTCGATTTTTTTTTCGTTTCGGATGCTTTCAAACACAAATGAATTTTTCAAAAATCGAGCAAAAAGTCGATTTTTTTATCGTTTCGGATGCTTTCAAACACAAATGAAATTTTCAAAAATCGAGTAAAAAGTCGATTTTTTTTTCGTTTTTTACGCGTTTCGGATGCTTTCAAACACAAATGAAATTTTCAAAAATCGAGTGAAAAGTCGATTTTTTTTTCGTTTCGGATGCTTTCAAACACAAATGAAATTTTCAAAAATCGAGTGAAAAGTCGATTTTTTTTTCGTTTTTTACGCGTTTCGGATGCTTTCAAACACAAATGAAATTTTTAAAAATCGAGTGAAAAGTCGATTTTTTTTTCGTTTCGGATGCTTTCAAACACAAATGAAATTTTCAAAAATCGAGCAAAAAGTCGATTTTTTTTTCGTTTCGGATGCTTTCAAACACAAATGAAATTTTCAAAAATCGAGTGAAAAGTCGATTTTTTTTTTCGTTTCGGATGCTTTCAAACACAAATGAATTTTTCAAAAATCGAGCAAAAAGTCGATTTTTTTTTCGTTTCGGATGCTTTCAAACACAAATAAAATTTTCAAAAATCGAGTAAAAATCGATTTTTTTTTCGTTTTTTACGCGTTTCGGATGCTTTCAAACACAAATGAAATTTTCAAAAATCGAGTGAAAAGTCGATTTTTTTTTCGTTTCGGATGCTTTCAAACACAAATGAAATTTTCAAAAATCGAGTGAAAAGTCGTTTTTTTTTTCGTTTCGGATGCTTTCAAACACAAATGAAATTTTCAAAAATCGAGCAAAAAGTCGATTTTTTTTTTCGTTTCGGATGCTTTCAAACACAAAAGAAATTTTCAAAAAACGAGCAAAAAGTCGATTTTTTTTCGTTTCGGATGCTTTCAAACACAAATGAAATTTTCAAAAATCGAGCAAAAAGTCGATTTTTTTTTCGTTTCGGATGCTTTCAAACACAAATGAAATTTTCAAAAATCGAGTGAAAAGTCGATTTTTTTTTCGTTTTTTACGCATTTCGGATGCTTTCAAACACAAATGAAATTTTCAAAAATCGAGTGAAAAGTCGATTTTTTTTTCCTTTCGGATGCTTTCAAACACAAATGATATTTTCAAAAATCGAGTGAAAAGTCGATTTTTTTTTTCGTTTCGGATGATTTCAAACACAAATGAAATTTTCAAAAATCGAGTGAAAAGTCGATTTTTTTTTCGTTTTTTACGCGTTTCGGATGCTTTCAAACACAAATGAAATTTTCAAAAATCGAGTAAAAAGTCGATTTTTTTTTTCGTTTCGGATGCTTTCAAACACAAATGAAATTTTCAAAAATCGAGCAAAAAGTCGATTTTTTTTTCGTTTCGGATGCTTTCAAACACAAATGAAATTTTCAAAAATCGAGCAAAAAATCGATTTTTTTTTCGTTTCGGATGCTTTCAAACACAAATGAAATTTTCAAAAATCGAGTGAAAAGTTGATTTTTTTTTCGTTTCGGATGCTTTCAAACACAAATGAAATTTTCAAAAATCGAGTGAAAAGTCGATTTTTTTTTCGTTTTTTACGCGTTTCGGATGCTTTCAAACACAAATAAAATTTTCAAAAATCGAGTGAAAAGTCGATTTTTTATTCGTTTTTTACGCGTTTCGGATGCTTTCAAACACAAATGAAATTTTCAAAAGTCGAGCAAAAATCGATTTTTTTTTCGTTTTTTTTTTCGTTTCGGATGCTTTCAAACACAAATGAAATTTTCAAAAATCGAGTGAAAGTCGATTTTTTTTTCGTTTCGGATGCTTTCAAACACAAATGAAATTTTCAAAAATTGAAATTTTCAAAAATCGAGTGAAAAGTCGATTTTTTTCTCGTTTCGGATGCTTTCAAACACAAATGAAATTTTCAAAAATCGAGCAAAAAGTCGATTTTTTTTTCGTTTCGGATGCTTTCAAACACAAATGAATTTTTCAAAAATTGAGCAAAAAGTCGATTTTTTTTCCTTTCGGATGCTTTCAAACACAAATGAAATTTTCAAAAATCGAGTGAAAAGTCGATTTTTTTTTTCGTTTCGGATGATTTCAAACACAAATGAAATTTTCAAAAATCGAGTGAAAAGTCGATTTTTTTTTCGTTTTTTACGCGTTTCGGATGCTTTCAAACACAAATGAAATTTTCAAAAATTGAGTAAAAAGTCGATTTTTTTTTCGTTTCGGATGCTTTCAAACACAAATGAAATTTTCAAAAATCGAGCAAAAAGTCGATTTTTTTTTCGTTTCGGATGCTTTCAAACACAAATGAAATTTTCAAAAACCGAGTGAAAAGTTGATTTTTTTTTCGTTTCGGATGCTTTCAAACACAAATGAAATTTTCAAAAATCGAGTGAAAAGTTGATTTTTTTTTCGTTTCGGATGCTTTCAAACACAAATGAAATTTTCAAAAATCGAGTGAAAAGTCGATTTTTTTTTCGTTTTTTACGCGTTTCGGATGCTTTCAAACACAAATAAAATTTTCAAAAATCGAGTGAAAAGTCGATTTTTTATTCGTTTTTTACGCGTTTCGGATGCTTTCAAACACAAATGAAATTTTCAAAAATCGAGCAAAAAGTCGATTTTTTTTTCGTTTCGGATGCTTTCAAACACAAATGAAATTTTCAAAAATCGAGTGAAAAGTCGATTTTTTTTTCGTTTTTTACGCGTTTCGGATGCTTTCAAACACAAATAAAATTTTCAAAAATCGAGTGAAAAGTCGATTTTTTATTCGTTTTTTACGCGTTTCGGATGCTTTCGAACACAAATGAAATTTTCAAAAATCGAGCAAAAATCGATTTTTTTTTTCGTTTCGGATGCTTTCAAACACATGAAATTTTCAAAAATCGAGTGAAAAGTCGATTTTTTTTTCGTTTCGGATGCTTTCAAACACAAATGAAATTTTCAAAAATCGAGCAAAAAGTCGATTTTTTTTTCGTTTCGGATGCTTTCAAACACAAATGAAATTTTCAAAAATCGAGTGAAAAGTCGATTTTTTTTCGTTTTTTACGCGTTTCGGATGCTTTCAAACACAAATGAAATTTTCAAAAATTGAAATTTTCAAAAATCGAGCAAAAAGTCGATTTTTTTTCGTTTCGGATGCTTTCAAACACAAATGAAATTTTCAAAAATCGAGTGAAAAGTCGATTTTTTTTCGTTTTTTACGCGTTTCGGATGCTTTCAAACACAAATGAAATTTTCAAAAATCGAGCAAAAAGTCGATTTTTTTTTCGTTTCGGATGCTTTCAAACACAAATAAAATTTTCAAAAATCGAGCAAAAAGTCGATTTTTTTTTCGTTTCGGATGCTTTCAAACACAAATGAAATTTTCAAAAATCGAGTGAAAAGTCGATTTTTTTTTCGTTTTTTTTTTCGTTTCGGATGCTTTCAAACACAAATGAAATTTTCAAAAATCGAGTGAAAGTCGATTTTTTTTTCGTTTCGGATGCTTTCAAACACAAATGAAATTTTCAAAAATTGAAATTTTCAAAAATCGAGTGAAAAGTCGATTTTTTTTTCGTTTCGGATGCTTTCAAACACAAATGAAATTTTCAAAAATCGAGCAAAAAGTCGATTTTTTTTTCGTTTCGGATGCTTTCAAACACAAATGAAATTTTCAAAAATCGAGTGAAAAGTCGATTTTTTTTTTCGTTTTGGATGCTTTCAAACACAAATGAAATTTTCAAAAATCGAGTGAAAAGTCGATTTTTTTTTCGTTTTTTACGCGTTTCGGATGCTTTCAAACACAAATGAAATTTTCAAAAATCGAGTGAAATGTCGATTTTATTTTCGTTTCGGATGCTTTCAAACACAAATGAAATTTTCAAAAATCGAGCAAAAAGTCGATTTTTTTTTCGTTTCGGATGCTTTCAAACACAAATGTAATTTTCAAAAATCGAGCAAAAAATCGATTTTTTTTTTCGTTTCGGATGCTTTCAAACACAAATGAAATTTTCAAAAATCGAGCAAAAAGTCGATTTTTTTTTTCGTTTCGGATGCTTTCAAACACAAATGAAATTTTTAAAAATCGAGTAAAAAGTCGATTTTTTTTTTGTTTTTTACGCGTTTCGGATGCTTTCAAACACAAATGAAATTTTCAAAAATCGAGTGAAAAGTCGATTTTTTTTTCGTTTCGGATGCTTTCAAACACAAATGAAATTTTCAAAAATCGAGTGAAAAGTCGATTTTTTTTTCGTTTCGGATGCTTTCAAACACAAATGAAATTTTCAAAAATCGAGTGAAAAGTCGATTTTTTTTTCGTTTCGGATGCTTTCAAACACAAATAAAATTTTCAAAAATCGAGTGAAAAGTCGATTTTTTATTCGTTTTTTACGCGTTTCGGATGCTTTCGAACACAAATGAAATTTTCAAAAATCGAGCAAAAATCGATTTTTTTTTTCGTTTCGGATGCTTTCAAACACATATGAAATTTTCAAAAATCGAGTGAAAAGTCGATTTTTTTTTCGTTTCGGATGCTTTCAAACACAAATGAAATTTTCAAAAATCGAGCAAAAAGTCGATTTTTTTTTCGTTTCGGATGCTTTCAAACACAAATGAAATTTTCAAAAATCGAGTGAAAAGTCGATTTTTTTTTTGTTTCGGATGCTTTCAAACACAAATGAAATTTTCAAAAATCGAGTGAAAAGTCGATTTTTTTTCGTTTTTTACGCGTTTCGGATGCTTTCAAACACAAATAAAATTTTCAAAAATCGAGTGAAAAGTCGATTTTTTATTCGTTTTTTACGCGTTTCGGATGCTTTCAAACACAAATGAAATTTTCAAAAATCGAGCAAAAATCGATTTTTTTTTTCGTTTCGGATGCTTTCAAACACAAATGAAATTTTCAAAAATCGAGTGAAAAGTCGATTTTTTTTTCGTTTCGGATGCTTTCAAACACAAATAAAATTTTCAAAAATCGAGTGAAAAGTCAATTTTTTATTCGTTTTTTACGCGTTTCGGATGCTTTCAAACACAAATGAAATTTTCAAAAATCGAGCAGAAATCGATTTTTTTTTCGTTTCGGATGCTTTCAAACACAAATGAAATTTTCAAAAATCGAGTGAAAAGTCGATTTTTTTTTCGTTTCGGATGCTTTCAAACACAAATGAAATTTTCAAAAATCGAGCAAAAAGTCGATTTTTTTTTCGTTTCGGATGCTTTCAAACAAATGAAATTTTCAAAAATCGAGTGAAAAGTCGATTTTTTTTTCGTTTTTTACGCGTTTCGGATGCTTTCAAACACAAATAAAATTTTCAAAAATCGAGTGAAAAGTCGATTTTTTAATCGTTTTTTACGCGTTTCGGATGCTTTCAAACACAAATGAAATTTTCAAAAATCGAGCAAAAATCGATTTTTTTTTTTCGTTTCGGATGCTTTCAAACACAAATGAAATTTTCAAAAATCGAGTGAAAAGTCGATTTTTTTTTCGTTTCGGATGCTTTCAAACACAAATGAAATTTTCAAAAATCGAGCAAAAAGTCGATTTTTTTTTCGTTTCGGATGCTTTCAAACACAAATGAAATTTTTAAAAATCGAGCAAAAAGTCGATTTTTTTTTCGTTTCGGATGCTTTCAAACACAAATGAAATTTTCAAAAATCGAGTGAAAAGTCGATTTTTTTTTCGTTTTTTTTTTTTCGTTTCGGATGCTTTCAAACACAAATGAAATTTTCAAAAATCGAGTGAAAAGTCGATTTTTTTTTCGTTTTGGATGCTTTCAAACACAAATGAAATTTTCAAAAATCGAGCAAAAAGTCGATTTTTTTTTCGTTTCGGATGCTTTCAAACACAAATGAAATTTTCAAAAATCGAGTGAAGTCGATTTTTTTTTCGTTTCGGATGCTTTCAAACACAAATGAAATTTTCAAAAATCGAGCAAAAAATCGATTTTTTTTTCGTTTCGGATGCTTTCAAACACAAATGAAATTTTCAAAAATCGAGTGAAAGTCGATTTTTTTTTCGTTTCGGATGCTTTCAAACACAAATGAAATTTTCAAAAATTGTAATTTTCAAAAATCGAGTGAAAAGTCGATTTTTTTTCGTTTCGGATGCTTTCAAACACAAATGAAATTTTCAAAAATCGAGCAAAAAGTCGATTTTTTTTTCGTTTCGGATGCTTTCAAACACAAATGAAATTTTCAAAAATCGAGTGAATAGTCGATTTTTTTTTCGTTTCGGATGCTTTCAAACACAAATGAAATTTTCAAAAATCGAGCAAAAAATCGATTTTTTTTTCGTTTCGGATGCTTTCAAACACAAATGAAATTTTCAAAAATCGAGTGAAAAGTCGATTTTTTTTTCGTTTTGGATGCTTTCAAACACAAATGAAATTTTCAAAAATCGAGTGAAAAGTCGATTTTTTTTTCGTTTTTTACGCGTTTCGGATGCTTTCAAACACAAATGAAATTTTCAAAAATCGAGTGAAAAGTCGATTTTTTTTTCGTTTCGGATGCTTTCAAACACAAATGAAATTTTCAAAAATCGAGCAAAAAATCGATTTTTTTTTCGTTTCGGATGCTTTCAAACACAAATGAAATTTTCAAAAATCGAGTGAAAAGTCGATTTTTTTTTCGTTTTGGATGCTTTCAAACACAAATGAAATTTTCAAAAATCGAGTGAAAAGTCGATTTTTTTTTCGTTTTTTACGCGTTTCGGATGCTTTCAAACACAAATGAAATTTTCAAAAATCGAGTGAAAAGTCGATTTTTTTTTCGTTTCGGATGCTTTCAAACACAAATGAAATTTTCAAAAATCGAGCAAAAAATCGATTTTTTTTTCGTTTCGGATGCTTTCAAACACAAATGAAATTTTCAAAAATCGAGTGAAAAGTCGATTTTTTTTTCGTTTCGGATGCTTTCAAACTCAAATGAAATTTTCAAAAATCGAGTGAAAAGTCGATGTTTTTTTCGTTTCGGATGCTTTCAAACACAAATGAAATTTTCAAAAATCGAGTGAAAAGTCGATTTTTTTTTTGTTTTTTAGGCGTTTCGGATGCTTTCAAACACAAATGAAATTTTCAAAAATCGAGTGAAAAGTCGATTTTTTTTTCGTTTTTTACGCGTTTCGGATGCTTTCAAACACAAATGAAATTTTCAAAAATCGAGTGAAAAGTCGATTTTTTTTTCGTTTCGGATGCTTTCAAACACAAATGAAATTTTCAAAAATCGAGCAAAAAGTCGATTTTTTTTTCGTTTCGGATGCTTTCAAACACAAATGAAATTTTCAAAAATCGAGCTAAAAATCGATTTTTTTTTCGTTTCGGATGCTTTCAAACACAAATGAAATTTTCAAAAATCGAGTGAAAAGTCGATTTTTTTTTTCGTTTCGGATGCTTTCAAACACAAATGAAATTTTCAAAAATCGAGTGAAAAGTCGATTTTTTTTTCGTTTTTTACGCTTTTCGGATGCTTTCAAACACAAATGAAATTTTCAAAAATCGAGCAAAAATCGATTTTTTTTTTCGTTTCGGATGCTTTCAAACACAAATGAAATTTTCAAAAATCGAGTGAAAAGTCGATTTTTTTTTCGTTTCGGATGCTTTCAAACACAAATGAAATTTTCAAAAATCGAGCAAAAAGTCGATTTTTTTTTCGTTTCGGATGCTTTCAAACACAAATGAAATTTTCAAAAATCGAGCAAAAAGTCGATTTTTTTTCGTTTCGGATGCTTTCAAACACAAATGAAATTTTCAAAAATCGAGTGAAAAGTCTATTTTTTTTTCGATTCGGATGCTTTCAAACACAAATGAAATTTTCAAAAATCGAGTGAAAAGTCGATTTTTTTTTCGTTTTTTTTTTTTCGTTTCGGATGCTTTCAAACACAAATGAAATTTTCAAAAATCGAGTGAAAAGTCGATTTTTTTTTCGTTTTGGATGCTTTCAAACACAAATGAAATTTTCAAAAATCGAGCAAAAAGTCGATTTTTTTTTCGTTTCGGATGCTTTCAAACACAAATGAAATTTTCAAAAATCGAGTCAAAAGTCGATTTTTTTTTTCGTTTTTTACGCGTTTCGGATGCTTTCAAACACAAATGAAATTTTCAAAAATCGAGCAAAAAGTCGATTTTTTTTTCGTTTCGGATGCTTTCAAACACAAATGAAATTTTCAAAAATCGAGCAAAAAGTCGATTTTTTTTCGTTTCGGATGCTTTCAAACACAATTGAAATTTTCAAAAATCGAGTGAAAAGTCGATTTTTTTTCGTTTTTTACGCGTTTCGGATGCTTTCAAACACAAATGAAATTTTCAAAAATCGAGCAAAAAGTCGATTTTTTTTTCGTTTCGGATGCTTTCAAACACAAATAAAATTTTCAAAAATCGAGCAAAAAGTCGATTTTTTTTTCGTTTCGGATGCTTTCAAACACAAATGAAATTTTCAAAAATCGAGTGAAAAGTCGATTTTTTTTCGTTTTTTTTCTCGTTTCGGATGCTTTCAAACACAAATGAAATTTTCAAAAATCGAGTGAAAGTCGATTTTTTTTTCGTTTCGGATGCTTTCAAACACAAATGAAATTTTCAAAAATCGAGTGAAAAGTCGATTTTTTTTTCGTTTTTTACGCGTTTCGGATGCTTTCAAACACAAATGAAATTTTCAAAAATCGAGTGAAAAGTCGATTTTTTTTTCGTTTCGGATGCTTTCAAACACAAATGAAATTTTCAAAAATCGAGCAAAAAATCGATTTTTTTTTCGTTTCGGATGCTTTCAAACACAAATGAAATTTTCAAAAATCGAGTGAAAAGTCGATTTTTTTTTCGTTTCGGATGCTTTCAAACTCAAATGAAATTTTCAAAAATCGAGTGAAAAGTCGATGTTTTTTTCGTTTCGGATGCTTTCAAACACAAATGAAATTTTCAAAAATCGAGTGAAAAGTCGATTTTTTTTTTGTTTTTTAGGCGTTTCGGATGCTTTCAAACACAAATGAAATTTTCAAAAATCGAGTGAAAAGTCGATTTTTTTTCGTTTTTTACGCGTTTCGGATGCTTTCAAACACAAATGAAATTTTCAAAAATCGAGTGAAAAGTCGATTTTTTTTTCGTTTCGGATGCTTTCAAACACAAATGAAATTTTCAAAAATCGAGCAAAAAGTCGATTTTTTTTTCGTTTCGGATGCTTTCAAACACAAATGAAATTTTCAAAAATCGAGCTAAAAATCGATTTTTTTTTCGTTTCGGATGCTTTCAAACACAAATGAAATTTTCAAAAATCGAGTGAAAAGTCGATTTTTTTTTTCGTTTCGGATGCTTTCAAACACAAATGAAATTTTCAAAAATCGAGTGAAAAGTCGATTTTTTTTTTCGTTTTTTACGCTTTTCGGATGCTTTCAAACACAAATGAAATTTTCAAAAATCGAGCAAAAATCGATTTTTTTTTTCGTTTCGGATGCTTTCAAACACAAATGAAATTTTCAAAAATCGAGTGAAAAGTCGATTTTTTTTTCGTTTCGGATGCTTTCAAACACAAATGAAATTTTCAAAAATCGAGCAAAAAGTCGATTTTTTTTTTGTTTCGGATGCTTTCAAACACAAATGAAATTTTCAAAAATCGAGCAAAAAGTCGATTTTTTTTCGTTTCGGATGCTTTCAAACACAAATGAAATTTTCAAAAATCGAGTGAAAAGTCTATTTTTTTTTCGATTCGGATGCTTTCAAACACAAATGAAATTTTCAAAAATCGAGTGAAAAGTCGATTTTTTTTTCGTTTTTTTTTTTTCGTTTCGGATGCTTTCAAACACAAATGAAATTTTCAAAAATCGAGTGAAAAGTCGATTTTTTTTTCGTTTTGGATGCTTTCAAACACAAATGAAATTTTCAAAAATCGAGCAAAAAGTCGATTTTTTTTTCGTTTCGGATGCTTTCAAACACAAATGAAATTTTCAAAAATCGAGTCAAAAGTCGATTTTTTTTTTCGTTTTTTACGCGTTTCGGATGCTTTCAAACACAAATGAAATTTTCAAAAATCGAGCAAAAAGTCGATTTTTTTTTCGTTTCGGATGCTTTCAAACACAAATGAAATTTTCAAAAATCGAGCAAAAAGTCGATTTTTTTTCGTTTCGGATGCTTTCAAACACAATTGAAATTTTCAAAAATCGAGTGAAAAGTCGATTTTTTTTCGTTTTTTACGCGTTTCGGATGCTTTCAAACACAAATGAAATTTTCAAAAATCGAGCAAAAAGTCGATTTTTTTTTCGTTTCGGATGCTTTCAAACACAAATAAAATTTTCAAAAATCGAGCAAAAAGTCGATTTTTTTTTCGTTTCGGATGCTTTCAAACACAAATGAAATTTTCAAAAATCGAGTGAAAAGTCGATTTTTTTTCGTTTTTTTTCTCGTTTCGGATGCTTTCAAACACAAATGAAATTTTCAAAAATCGAGTGGAAGTCGATTTTTTTTTCGTTTCGGATGCTTTCAAACACAAATGAAATTTTCAAAAATTGTAATTTTCAAAAATCGAGTGAAAAGTCGATTTTTTTTTCGTTTCGGATGCTTTCAAACACAAATGAAATTTTCAAAAATCGAGCAAAAAATCGATTTTTTTTTTCGTTTCGGATGCTTTCAAACACAAATGAAATTTTCAAAAATCGAACAAAAAGTCGATTTTTTTTTTCGTTTCGGATGCTTTCAAACACAAATGAATTTTTCAAAAATCGAGTGAAAAGTCGATTTTTTTTTCGTTTTTTACGCGTTTCGGATGCTTTCAAACACAAATGAAATTTTCAAAAATCGAGTGAAAGTCGATTTTTTTTTCGTTTCGGATGCTTTCAAACACAAATGAAATTTTCAGAAATCGAGCAAAAAGTCGATTTTTTTTTCGTTTCGGATGCTTTCAAACACAAATGAAATTTTCAAAAATCGAGTGAAAAGTCGATTTTTTTTTCGTTTTTTACGCGTTTCGGATGCTTTCAAACCCAAATGAAATTTTCAAAAATCGAGTGAAAAGTCGATTTTTTTTTCGTTTTTTACGCGTTTCGGATGCTTTCAAACACAAATGAAATTTTCAAAAATCGAGCAAAAAGTCGATTTTTTTTTCGTTTCGGATGCTTTCAAACACAAATGAAATTTTCAAAAATCGAGCAAAAAATCGATTTTTTTTTTTCGTTTCGGATGCTTTCAAACACAAATAAAATTTTCAAAAATCGAGCAAAAAGTCGATTTTTTTTTCGTTTCGGATGCTTTCAAACACAAATGAAATTTTCAAAAATCGAGCAAAAAGTCGATTTTTTTTTCGTTTCGGATGCTTTCAAACACAAATGAAATTTTCAAAAATCGAGCTAAAAATCGATTTTTTTTTCGTTTCGGATGCTTTCAAACACAAATGAAATTTTCAAAAATCGAGTGAAAAGTCGATTTTTTTTTCGTTTCGGATGCTTTCAAACACAAATGAAATTTTCAAAAATCGAGTGAAAAGTCGATTTTTTTTTCGTTTTTTACGCGTTTCGGATGCTTTCAAACACAAATGAAATTTTCAAAAATCGAGCAAAAATCGATTTTTTTTTTCGTTTCGGATGCTTTCAAACACAAATGAAATTTTCAAAAATCGAGTGAAAAGTCGATTTTTTTTTCGTTTCGGATGCTTTCAAACACAAATGAAATTTTCAAAAATCGAGCAAAAAGTCGATTTTTTTTTCGTTTCGGATGCTTTCAAACACAAATGAAATTTTCAAAAATCGAGCAAAAAGTCGATTTTTTTTCGTTTCGGATGCTTTCAAACACAAATGAAATTTTCAAAAATCGAGTGAAAAGTCTATTTTTTTTTCGATTCGGATGCTTTCAAACACAAATGAAATTTTCAAAAATCGAGTGAAAAGTCGATTTTTTTTTCGTTTTTTTTTTTTCGTTTCGGATGCTTTCAAACACAAATGAAATTTTCAAAAATCGAGTGAAAAGTCGATTTTTTTTTCGTTTTGGATGCTTTCAAACACAAATGAAATTTTCAAAAATCGAGCAAAAAGTCGATTTTTTTTTCGTTTCGGATGCTTTCAAACACAAATGAAATTTTCAAAAATCGAGTCAAAAGTCGATTTTTTTTTTCGTTTTTTACGCGTTTCGGATGCTTTCAAACACAAATGAAATTTTCAAAAATCGAGCAAAAAGTCGATTTTTTTTTCGTTTCGGATGCTTTCAAACACAAATGAAATTTTCAAAAATCGAGCAAAAAGTCGATTTTTTTTCGTTTCGGATGCTTTCAAACACAATTGAAATTTTCAAAAATCGAGTGAAAAGTCGATTTTTTTTCGTTTTTTACGCGTTTCGGATGCTTTCAAACACAAATGAAATTTTCAAAAATCGAGCAAAAAGTCGATTTTTTTTTCGTTTCGGATGCTTTCAAACACAAATAAAATTTTCAAAAATCGAGCAAAAAGTCGATTTTTTTTTCGTTTCGGATGCTTTCAAACACAAATGAAATTTTCAAAAATCGAGCAAAAAGTTGATTTTTTTTTCGTTTCGGATGCTTTCAAACACAAATGAAATTTTCAAAAATCGAGTGAAAAGTCGATTTTTTTTTCGTTTCGGATGCTTTCAAACACAAATGAAATTTTTAAAAATCGAGCAAAAAGTCGATTTTTTTTTCGTTTCGGATGCTTTCAAACACAAATAAAATTTTCAAAAATCGAGTGAAAAGTCGATTTTTTTTTTTCGTTTTTTACGCGTTACGGATGCTTTCAAACACAAATGAAATTTTCAAAAATTGAGTGAAAAGTCGATTTTTTTTTCGTTTCGGATGCTTTCAAACACAAATAAAATTTTCAAAAATCGAGTGAAAAGTCGATTTTTTTTTCGTTTTTTACGCGTTTCGGATGCTTTCAAACACAAATGAAATTTTCAAAAATCGAGTGAAAAGTCGATTTTTTTTTTGTTTTTTACGCGTTTCGGGTGCTTTCAAACACAAATGAAATTTTCAAAAATCGAGTAAAAAGTCGATTTTTTTTTCGTTTCGGATGCTTTCAAACACAAATGAAATTTTCAAAAATTGAGTGAAAAGTCGATTTTTTTTTTCGTTTTTCACGCGTTTCGGATGCTTTCAAACACAAATGAAATTTTCAAAAATTGAGTGAAAAGTCGATTTTTTTTTCGTTTCGGATGCTTTCAAACACAAATGAAATTTTCAAAAATCGAGTGAAAAGTCGATTTTTTTTCGTTTTTTACGCGTTTCGGATGCTTTCAAACACAAATGAAATTTTCAAAAATCGAGTGAAATGTCTATTTTTTTTCGTTTTTTACGCGTTTCGGATGCTTTCAAACACAAATGAAATTTTCAAAAATCGAGCAAAAAGTCGATTTTTTTTTTTCGTTTCGGATGCTTTCAAACAAATGAAATTTTCAAAAATCGAGCAAAAAGTCGATTTTTTTTTCGTTTCGGATGCTTTCAAACACAAATGAAATTTTCAAAAATCGAGCAAAAAGTCGATTTTTTTTTCGTTTCGGATGCTTTCAAACACAAATGAAATTTTCAAAAATCGAGCAAAAAGTCGATTTTTTTTTCGTTTCGGATGCTTTCAAACACAAATGAAATTTTCAAAAATCGAGTGAAAAGTCGATTTTTTTTTCGTTTCGGATGCTTTCAAACACAAATGAAATTTTCAAAAATCGAGTGAAAAGTCGATTTTTTTTTCGTTTTTTACGCGTTTCGGGTGCTTTCAAACAAATGAAATTTTCAAAAATCGAGTGAAAAGTCGATTTTTTTTTTCGTTTTTTACGCGTTTCGGATGCTTTCAAACACAAATAAAATTTTCAAAAATCGAGTGAAAAGTCGATTTTTTTTTCGTTTCGGATGCTTTCAAACACAAATGAAATTTTCAAAAATCGAGTGAAAAGTCGATTTTTTTTTCGTTTTTTACGCGTTTCGGGTGCTTTCAAACAAATGAAATTTTCAAAAATCGAGTGAAAAGTCGATTTTTTTTTCGTTTCGGATGCTTTCAAACACAAATGAAATTTTCAAAAATCAAGCAAAAAGTCGATTTTTTTTTCGTTTTTTACGCGTTTCGGATGCTTTCAAACAAATGAAATTTTCAAAAATCGAGTGAAAAGTCGATTTTTTTTTCGTTTCGGATGCTTTCAAACACAAATGAAATTTTCAAAAATCGAGTAAAAAGTCGATTTTTTTTTCGTTTTTTACGCGTTTCGGATGCTTTCAAACACAAATGAAATTTTCAAAAATCGAGTGAAAAGTCGATTTTTTTTTCGTTTCGGATGCTTTCAAACACAAATGAAATTTTCAAAAATCGAGCAAAAAGTCGATTTTTTTTTCGTTTCGGATGCTTTCAAACACAAATAAAATTTTCAAAAATCGAGTGAAAAGTCGATTTTTTTTTCGTTTCGGATGCTTTCAAACAAATGAATTTTTCAAAAATCGAGCAAAAAGTCGATTTTTTTTTTGTTTCGGATGCTTTCAAACACAAATGAAATTTTCAAAAATCGAGTGAAAAGTCGATTTTTTTTTTCGTTTTTTACGCGTTTCGGGTGCTTTCAAACACAAATGAAATTTTCAAAAATCGAGTGAAGTCGATTTTTTTTTCGTTTCGGATGCTTTCAAACACAAATGAAATTTTCAAAAATCGAGCAAAAAGTCGATTTTTTTTTCGTTTCGGATGCTTTCAAACACAAATGAAATTTTCAAAAATCGAGTGAAAAGTCGATTTTTTTTTTCGTTTCGGATGCTTTCAAACACAAATGAATTTTTCAAAAATCGAGCAAAAAGTCGATTTTTTTTTCGTTTCGGATGCTTTCAAACACAAATGAAATTTTCAAAAATCGAGTAAAAAGTCGATTTTTTTTTCGTTTTTTACGCGTTTCGGATGCTTTCAAACACAAATGAAATTTTCAAAAATCGAGTGAAAAGTCGTTTTTTTTTTCGTTTCGGATGCTTTCAAACACAAATGAAATTTTCAAAAATCGAGCAAAAAGTTGATTTTTTTTTCGTTTCGGATGCTTTCAAACACAAATGAAATTTTCAAAAATCGAGTGAAAAGTCGATTTTTTTTTCGTTTCGGATGCTTTCAAACACAAATGAAATTTTTAAAAATCGAGCAAAAAGTCGATTTTTTTTTCGTTTCGGATGCTTTCAAACACAAATAAAATTTTCAAAAATCGAGTGAAAAGTCGATTTTTTTTTTCGTTTTTTACGCGTTACGGATGCTTTCAAACACAAATGAAATTTTCAAAAATCGAGTGAAAAGTCGATTTTTTTTTCGTTTCGGATGCTTTCAAACACAAATAAAATTTTCAAAAATCGAGTGAAAAGTCGATTTTTTTTTCGTTTTTTACGCGTTTCGGATGCTTTCAAACACAAATGAAATTTTCAAAAATCGAGTGAAAAGTCGATTTTTTTTTGTTTTTTACGCGTTTCGGGTGCTTTCAAACACAAATGAAATTTTCAAAAATCGAGTAAAAAGTCGATTTTTTTTTCGTTTCGGATGCTTTCAAACACAAATGAAATTTTCAAAAATTGAGTGAAAAGTTGATTTTTTTTTTCGTTTTTCACGCGTTTCGGATGCTTTCAAACACAAATGAAATTTTCAAAAATTGAGTGAAAAGTCGATTTTTTTTTCGTTTCGGATGCTTTCAAACACAAATGAAATTTTCAAAAATCGAGTGAAAAGTCGATTTTTTTTCGTTTTTTACGCGTTTCGGATGCTTTCAAACACAAATGAAATTTTCAAAAATCGAGTGAAATGTCTATTTTTTTTCGTTTTTTACGCGTTTCGGATGCTTTCAAACACAAATGAAATTTTCAAAAATCGAGCAAAAAGTCGATTTTTTTTTTTTCGTTTCGGATGCTTTCAAACACAAATGAATTTTTCAAAAATCGAGCAAAAAGTCGATTTTTTTTTCGTTTCGGATGCTTTCAAACACAAATGAAATTTTCAAAAATCGAGTGAAAAGTCGATTTTTTTTTCGTTTCGGATGCTTTCAAACACAAATGAAATTTTCAAAAATCGAGTGAAAAGTCGATTTTTTTTTCGTTTCGGATGCTTTCAAACACAAATAAAAATTTCAAAAATCGAGCAAAAAGTCGATTTTTTTTTTTCGTTTCGGATGCTTTTAAACACAAATGAAATTTTCAAAAATCGAGTGAAGAGTCGATTTTTTTTTCGTTTTTTTTTTTCGTTTCGGATGCTTTCAAACACAAATGAAATTTTCAAAAATCGAGTAAAAAGTCGATTTTTTTTTCGTTTCGGATGCTTTCAAACACAAATGAAATTTTCAAAAATCGAGTGAAAAGTCTATTTTTTTTTCGTTTTTTACGCGTTTCGGGTGCTTTCAAACAAATGAAATTTTCAAAAATCGAGTGAAAAGTCGATTTTTTTTTCGTTTCGGAAGCTTTCAAACACAAATGAAATTTTCAAAAATCGAGTGAAAAGTCGATTTTTTTTTTGTTTCGGATGCTTTCAAACACAAATGAAATTTTCAAAAATCGAGTGAAAAGTCGATTTTTTTTTCGTTTCGGATGCTTTCAAACACAAATGAAATTTTCAAAAATCGAGTGAAAAGTCTATTTTTTTTTCGTTTTTTACGCGTTTCGGGTGCTTTCAAACAAATGAAATTTTCAAAAATCGAGTGAAAAGTCGATTTTTTTTTCGTTTCGGATGCTTTTAAACACAAATGAAATTTTCAAAAATCGAGCAAAAAGTCGATTTTTTTTTCGGTTCGGAAGCTTTCAAACACAAATGAAATTTTCAAAAATCGAGTGAAAAGTCGATTTTTTTTTCGTTTCGGATGCTTTCAAACACAAATGAAATTTTCAAAAATCGATCAAAAAGTCGATTTATTTTTCGTTTCGGAAGCTTTCAAACACAAATGAAATTTTCAAAAATCGAGTGAAAAGTCGATTTTTTTTTCGTTTCAGATGCTTTCAATCACAAATGAAATTTTCAAAAATCGAGTGAAAAGTCGATTTTTTTTTTCGTTTCGGATGCTTTCAAACACAAATGAAATTTTCAAAAATCGAGTGAAAAGTCGATTTTTTTTTTCGTTTTTCACGCGTTTCGGATGCTTTCAAACACAAATGAAATTTTCAAAAATTGAGTGAAAAGTCGATTTTTTTTTCGTTTCGGATGCTTTCAAACACAAATGATATTTTCAAAAATCGAGTGAAAAGTCGATTTTTTTTCGTTTTTTACGCGTTTCGGATGCTTTCAAACACAAATGAAATTTTCAAAAATCGAGTGAAATGTCGATTTTTTTTTTCGTTTTTTACGCGTTTCGGATGCTTTCAAACACAAATGAAATTTTCAAAAATCGAGCAAAAAGTCGATTTTTTTTTTTCGTTTCGGATGCTTTCAAACACAAATGAAATTTTCAAAAATTGAGTGAAAAGTCGATTTTTTTTTCGTTTCGGATGCTTTCAAACACAAATGAAATTTTCAAAAATCGAGCAAAAAGTCGATTTTTTTTTTCGTTTCGGAAGCTTTCAAACACAAATGAAATTTTCAAAAATCGAGTGAAAAGTCGATTTTTTTTTCGTTTCGGATGCTTTCAAACACAAATGAAATTTTCAAAAATTGAGTGAAAAGTCGATTTTTTTTTCGTTTCGGATGCTTTCAAACACAAATGAAATTTTCAAAAATCGAGTAAAAAGTCGATTTTTTTTTTCGTTTTTCACGCGTTTCGGATGCTTTCAAACACAAATGAAATTTTCAAAAATTGAGTGAAAAGTCGATTTTTTTTTCGTTTCGGATGCTTTCAAACACAAATGAAATTTTCAAAAATCGAGTGAAAAGTCGATTTTTTTTTTCGTTTTTTACGCGTTTCGGATGCTTTCAAACACAAATGAAATTTTCAAAAATCGAGTGAAATGTCGATTTTTTTTTCGTTTTTTACGCGTGTTATGATACAGTAAATGCTGAGCCATCACAACAAAACATATAAATACGACGACGCTTCCCAGAGGAGCCAGTCCAACATATAGTAGTAACAAGTACACCTAAAATCGGTAACTAGACTTCGCTGCAAATCGCGAGCTACTATGACCAATTAATAATTAATATTTAATCATTATAATTAACCATTATAATCAACTTCAATTGTATTAGAATAGATCAAACCATGTAAAGTTTGATGATTTAAATAAAAAGTAATTAATAGTTTTAAAAAGTCTCATTCCAACCCGTGGAATTTAACTGGCGCTGCGGACAGGATTATCTGCAACGTATTAAATATCGACGGTTCGTGTTAACGATTAAAGCAGATAACGAATATTAGAAATTAAAGACTTTAAACTTTAAGTGAACCTAACCTGGATTACTTCACTCAAACTTGAATTAATACCAGATGGATACCACCTTAATACTATTAATGTGAGTACAGATTTTCAATAATTGTCAATTGTCAAAATCCTATGACAGATATCGATAGTCTATCCCTATTAATAAGTTCCTTAAACATTATGCCTTATACTGTGAAAGACGTGACAAACGTGTATCAGGACACCATTCCGAATTTTGATGGTGATTCCAACGTTTTAAATGCTTACATATCAGCTTGTGAGTTTCTAGTCAATACATTTTTGACAGAACCTAATGCAAGTATACAAGCTTTATTATTAAGAATATTTCAAGGAAAATTGAAAGGTAAAGCCTTGAAAGCCATAAGTTGTAACGAAGAGACCACAACTTGGCAAGATCTAAAAATTCTTTTATTAAATCATTTCGGTGATCAACGTTCTGAGTCATGTTTATTTAATGACTTAGCCATGATTAGACCCAATAAAAATGAGGGATCTTATAATTACGGTACACGAATAAAAGAAATATTACAACTTCTTCTTACTCAAGTGAAATTAAGAGACAACAATGCTAATAGTAGAGCATTAAAAAATTTGAATTATAAGAAAACGGCACTACAAATTTATTTGCAAGGATTATTAGAAATTGATCATGTAACAGGAATAATGGTTCAAGTGAAGCAACCAGCCGACCTTGAGACAGCTATGAGTCACGTGATAGAAGTGGAGAATTTCAATTACCGTGCAGGAAGAACAAATAATTTACAACGTACTAATATGAAAACATCATTAGATAAAGCACGTAACCAAAGTAAACAACAGGGTTATCAAATGAATAACAGATTCACACCAGTAGCGCAACCTTATTTAATGCCATTTCAGAATAATCAAAATGTGCCATCATTTGCGCCCGAATCAAATCAGTTTAACAGGAATCATGTTTTTACATCTCCGTTTAATCAAAATAAATCATTTACAAATAATAATATGAATCAAAGATTCCCAACAACGATGCCTCTACCGCAAGCGACACATAAAACAATGCCCAAGCCTACGCCTATGGAAGTAGATTCCAGCGCGCAGAAAAGACCGGTATCAACTTTCATTCATCAAAATAAACGCCCTCGCTGGACACCTGGTCAACGATTATATTATCAGGATGACGACGAGCCAGACAATACGCTAGACAGTACGCAAATGTATGAAAACGTAAATACAGAAGAATTTGCTGATTACTGTGAATATAATGACGACCTCGATGAAGATGTCAACAACGCAGAGGAAAATTTTCAGTTCATTTGCCTTACAACCAAGAAAAAATGATGAATAATCAAAACAACGATAACACAGCTGTAATTAATTTAAATAATATTAATTGTAATTTGCCCTACATAACATGTTCTGGACTTAAATTTTTAATTGATACAGGATCAACCAAAACATTAATAAATTCTAAATTATTTAAACAACTAGAAGAATATGCTGTGAAAATACCATTTATTATTAAAACGGCTCACGCTACTACTAAGCACAATGATGCAATTATTGCGGAAATACCACCAATATTTTGTTCTAATATTGAACATACGTTTTTTAAATTTGATTTCAGTAAGAAATTTGACGGTTTAATTGGAATCGATTTATTAAGCAAACTAAATGCAATATTGGATATTCGTAATAAAGTTCTTAAAACTCCAAACGCAAACATACCTATTCATCTTGAAAAAGAAAGACTAACTTTTGAACCATTACAAGCAAAAGTGATTAAAATACCTGTAAATATAGAAAGCGGAACTATTTACATACCTCCATTTGAATTTCGCCCAGGAATTAAAGTTAAAGAATCAATAACTGAAGCAAACAATTACGAAGCATTAGTAATTGCAGTAAACTATACAGAAGATCTTAGAAACATTAACATTAGTGATTCATTACAAACTCATTTAATAAGCGAAATTGAAGAAAATTGTATTTTTGAGAAAATGGATATAGATAATGATGATGATGAGCAAAATAATAATAACAATTTAGAAGATTTACAAATACAAAATATTAATAAAAACTTAAACATAGATAAAATGAACATCGAAGAAGAAGCTTCTATTAGAGTATTTGCAAACAAATATAAACATGTATTTCATGTAGACGGTCAAAAATTAACTTTTACACATCATGTTAAACATAAACTAAATTTAAAAAACGAAATACCTATTTATGTTAAAATGTACAGACAACCGATAGAAACAAAAAAAGAAATTAAAAAACAAGTTCTGGAATTATTGGATCAAGATATAATTCAAGAAAGCATTTCTCCTTGGAGCTGTCCAGTAAATATAGTCACAAGAACTACTAATGGAAAAATTAAGAAAAGAATGGTAATCGACTATCGACGATTAAATGATCAAATGATAGAAGATAAATATCCAATTCCTAATATTGCTGATATATTGGATAAATTGGGTAAATGTCATTACTTTAGTAGTATTGACCTAGCATCCGGTTATCATCAAGTAGAAATGGATCCTAATGACACACAGAAAACTGCATTTTCAACTGAACAAGGTCATTTTGAATTTAAAAGAATGCCCTTCGGATTAAAGAACGCACCTGCAACTTTTCAACGATTAATGGATACAATTTTAAAAGGATTATTGGAAGATGTTTGCATGGTATATTTGGACGATATAATAATTTATTCAGTTTCACTCCAGGAACACATGTCAAAATTAGATAAAGTTTTTAAAAGATTAGAAGATGCAAATTTTAAAGTCAATATAGGAAAATGTGAATTTCTTCGAAAAGAGCTAAAGTATTTAGGTCACCTAATTACAGAAGATGGAGTAAGACCTAATCCAGAAAAGATTAATGCAATTGATAAATACCCTTTACCAAGAACTCAAAAAGAAATTAAATCATTTCTAGGACTAGTGGGTTATTATCGAAAATTTATAAAAAAATTTGCTGAAATAACTAAACCACTTACCAACTGTTTAAAAAAGGGATCACAAATTGTCATAGACAAAAAATTCACAGAAGCATTTGAAAAATGTAAAATTTTGTTAATGAATGAGCCAATACTTCAATACCCTGACTTCACAAAAGAATTTATAGTTACTACTGACGCATCAAATGTAGCTATAGGAGCAGTTTTGTCCCAAGGAATAATTGGACAAGATAAACCAGTAAGTTATGCTTCAAGAACATTAAGCAAAACTGAACAAAAATATTCAACAATCGAAAAAGAACTCTTAGGAATAATATACGCTGTCAAATACTTCCGACCATATATATATGGTAGACACTTCAAAATTTACACCGATCACAGACCTCTAGTATGGCTATGGAAATTAAAAGAACCCAATTCTAAATTAATAAGATGGAAACTAAGATTAGAAGAATACGATTTCGAAGTTATCTATAAAAAAGGAAAATATAATACAAATGCTGACGCTTTGTCAAGAGTTACTCAAGAACAATTAAATGCTATAGAAGATGATATAATATCTATGCTTCCTAATCCAGACCCCGAAACTCAAGAATTACTAGACGAAATAATAAGAGACTTAGATATTAATGAAGAACCAACATTACCAAACACAACCTTTTTTAGAGAAGAACAACCTATCTCCAAAGGGAAAGATTTAAAAATGTTACGAAAAGAATTACAAGAAACTGATCTTTCTGAAAGAAGATTAACTCCAATGTTAATACCAGACGAAGATGATAATACAATTCATTCTAATCAAGAATCCGAACCTACAATCGGAATAACTATCTTAAATGAAATAATAAATGACAAAAAAAATCAATGTTTTATCAGCTCTACAACAACAAATTCAAAAATAGATTTATTTAATGAAAATGGAAATAAAATTATTAAAGCTAAAATATCGACAGATAATATTGAAGAAGAAATTATAAAGTTTATGAAAGAATATCTGATTGGACCAGGAAAACATTACTTATATTTCGAACAAGAAAAACTTTACCCTGAGTTTTGTAAAATATATACGCAAATCTTTAATGACAGAGGACCAAAGTTAATTAAATGTACAAAAAAGGTTATTGTAATAAGCAATGAAGCCGACCAAATGGAATTATTAGAATTACATCATTCTGGTAAAACAAACCATAGAGGAATAGAAGAAACCTTGTCACATTTAAAAAAAAGATATTACTGGAAAGATATGAGAAAAATGGCAACAGACCACATTAAAAGTTGTTTAATTTGCAATAAAAGTAAATATGACCGACACCCTAATCAACCGCCTCTACAACTTACTAATACGCCTGATAAACCTTTTCAAAAATTATTTATGGATACTTTTACAATATCAAACTCAAAGTTTTTAACCATAATTGATACATTCTCTAGACTTGGTCAAGCAATACCTATATGTTCTACCAACTCGATAGATATAGCTAACGCTCTGCTAGAATACTTTAAGTATTATGGAACACCACAAGAAATAAGCTGCGATAGCGGAAAAGAATTCAAAAATGATTTGATTATGAAATTATTAGAAGTTCATAAAATTAATGCTCATTTTGGAACACCTTCCAACCCTAGTTCTCAAGGAAACATCGAAAGATTTCATTCAACAATAATTGAACAAATAAGATGTCTTGAACAAAGAAAAAAAGAACCTATAGAACAACAAATGAGATTAGCTGTTATAGCCTATAATAACACAATATCTAAACCAACAGGCTTTACGCCGCTTGAATTAGTTTTTGGTCACACCGCTTTAAGAGATCCAATGGATTTACTTTATTCAAAAGATTATTACCATCAATACTTAGTAGATCACAAAGATCGATTACAACATTTATAAATCAATTCAAACTAAAGATATACTACATAAAGAAAAATGTGTAGAAAAATCTAAAGAAAAAGTTAAGGAAAAACCTTTCAAAATAAACGAATTAGTATATGTAAGAAATAATGGCCGAAATAAATTAACCAATCCCTATTCAGGTCCTTATAAAATCACAAAAATTAATGATGATTCAACTGTAGAAATCAAAACAAAAACAAGAATGAAAAGATTTCATACAAGAAATTTGAAACATTCTATTGTTTCAGACTCTTCGGATGTTATATCCCTAACATCAGAAGCGACATTACCCTAGAACCAATCACTGACAACTCAGGTCTTCTTCCTATAAAGTTAGGAGAAGCTCAAATAAAATCAAACATATGGAAAATAACAACTATATACCACCTTGAGCATCTTATTCAAGAAATTCAAGATCTTAATAAAAATTGTATTGATTGGATAACCATAGTAAAAAAGGGAACACATGGAAATCACTACAGCACAGAAATGTCAAATTACTTATCTATATTAACTGTAAAAAGATACAAAATGTTAAGACAACTTAATCAAATTGTACCTCAGTCAAATTCACGAATAACTAAAAGAGCAATTGACGTGCTAGGCCAGATAATAAAGAAAATTACTGGAAATTTGGATAATGAAGATGCAGAAAAATACGATAAAGCAATTGAGCACATAATTCAATCACAATCTAAAACTCAATTAATATTAGACAAACAAATTTCTTTATCAATCAAAGCAATTGAAGAATTCAATAAAACTATATTCGAACTAAGAAGTAATCAGTTACTATTGAACTCAAGAATGCTACAAATTAACGAAGCTATGAAAAACTATACTTTCTACCAGTTAGAAGAAGCACATAGAATTACTATCTATGCTACCTTCAATCAACTTATATTTCTGATAGAAAATGCAAATAATATTCTGTCTACGCTAATAAATGCCGTAACTTTTGCCAAACTAAATGTATATCACCCATCAATAATGGATACCAATAATCTAATGTTTGAATTAAATAAACTAAGTCAAACACTAAAAACAGAAAAATTGTTACAAGAACCAACAGCAGAAAATATTTATTTGATTGAAAAAATAATCACAGTAAAAGCTTATACTAAAGAAAATTCAATCATATTTATCCTAGAAATTCCTTTAGTAGAAATTTCTCAATATTCATATTATCAATTATATCCTTTACCAATTCGAAACTATAACAATTCTTTCCATTATATTATACCAAATCATCCATTTTTGGCAATTGATCGTGAAAAATTTGTATCTCTCACTGAATCCTGCCAAGAAATATCAACTATGCAGTATCTGTGCCAAGCTTCAAGCAGTCTACAGATCACTCAAGATTCACCATGTGAAGTTCAGTTATTATCCTATACAAATCATTATCAAAAATGTGTGCATAACTATGAAACAATTCAAGAACCGTGGATAAGAAAAATTTACGAAAATCTATGGATGATCGTTTCACCCTTCGATCAGAAGATTGAGAAAAGATGCAACAAACAGAACGAACTGGACGTAATCAATGGTACCTACCTTGTAAAAGTGACATCAGGATGTTCTTTGTACATAAAGAATCTTACATTAACCAGTTATCAAGAAAAGAAAATTGCTAGTATACCAAATATACCCAAACTAGTTTTTTCACAAGAGAAAGCTCAACCAGCACAATGGAAAACGCACTTAGCAAAACTAAATAAAATGCATATAACAAACATAAGTGGAATCAATGACGATCTAATCAAACTTCAAAAGGTCCTTCAAATCCTGAAGAATTCAAATACACTTTACAAACAACCTCCAACAATTTGGACAATCTTCATTTATGGATTTCTAATCATTGGAGCAATTATATTGATACTAAGATATGCCAAAACTAAAAGACTTTTATCAGTTTCAGAAAATAATCCTGAAAATGTAAGTCTCACGGACCAAGACACAAATAATCATGGGACCCACCCCTGGATTCCTTAAGTCAACCCAGAGGATGTCTCCGCATTTAGGCCGATGGTGTTATGATACAGTAAATGCTGAGCCATCACAACAAAACATATAAATACGACGACGCTTCCCAGAGGAGCCAGTCCAACATATAGTAGTAACAAGTACACCTAAAATCGGTAACTAGACTTCGCTGCAAATCGCGAGCTACTATGACCAATTAATAATTAATATTTAATCATTATAATTAAGCATTATAATCAACTTCAATTGTATTAGAATAGATCAAACCATGTAAAGTTTGATGATTTAAATAAAAAGTAATTAATAGTTTTAAAAAGTCTCATTCCAACCCGTGGAATTTAACTCGCGTTTCGGATGCTTTCAAACACAAATGAAATTTTCAAAAATCGAGCAAAAAGTCGATTTTTTTTTTCGTTTCGGATGCTTTCAAACACAAATGAAATTTTCAAAAATCGAGCAAAAAGTCGATTTTTTTTTCGTTTCGGATGCTTTCAAACACAAATGAAATTTTCAAAAATCGAGCAAAAAGTCGATTTTTTTTTCGTTTCGGATGCTTTCAAACACAAATGAAATTTTCAAAAATCGAGTGATAAGTCGATTTTTTTTTCGTTTTTTACGCGTTTCGGATGCTTTCAAACACAAATGAAATTTTCAAAAATCGAGTGAAAAGTCGATTTTTTTTTCGTTTCGGATGCTTTCAAACACAAATGAAATTTTCAAAAATCGAGTGAAAAGTCGATTTTTTTTTCGTTTTTTACGCGTTTCGGGTGCTTTCAAACAAATGAAATTTTCAAAAATCGAGTAAAAGTCGATTTTTTTTTCGTTTCGGATGCTTTCAAACACAAATGAAATTTTCAAAAATCGAGCAAAAAGTCGATTTTTTTTCGTTTTTTACGCGTTTCGGATGCTTTCAAACAAATGAAATTTTCAAAAATCGAGTGAAAAGTCGATTTTTTTTTTCGTTTCGGATGCTTTCAAACACAAATGAAATTTTCAAAAATCGAGCAAAAAGTCGATTTTTTTTTCGTTTCGGATGCTTTCAAACACAAATAAAATTTTCAAAAATCGAGTGAAAAGTCGATTTTTTTTTTCGTTTTTTACGCGTTACGGATGCTTTCAAACACAAATGAAATTTTCAAAAATCGAGTGAAAAGTCGATTTTTTTTTCGTTTCGGATGCTTTCAAACACAAATGAAATTTTCAAAAATCGAGTGAAAAGTCGATTTTTTTTTTTTCGTTTTTTACGCGTTTCGGGTGCTTTCAAACACAAATGAAATTTTCAAAAATCGAGTGAAAAGTCGATTTTTTTTTCGTTTCGGATGCTTTCAAACACAAATGAAATTTTCAAAAATCGAGCAAAAAGTCGATTTTTTTTTTCGTTTCGGATGCTTTCAAACACAAATAAAATTTTCAAAAATCGAGTGAAAAGTCGATTTTTTTTTTCGTTTTTTACGCGTTACGGATGCTTTCAAACACAAATGAAATTTTCAAAAATCGAGTGAAAAGTCGATTTTTTTTTTCGTTTTTTACGCGTTTCGGATGCTTTCAAACACAAATGAAATTTTCAAAAATCGAATGATTGTCGATTTTTTTTTCGTTTTTTACGCGTTTCGGATGCTTTCAAACACAAATGAAATTTTCAAAAATCGAGTGGAAAGTCGATTTTTTTTTCGTTTCGGATGCATTCAAACACAAATGAAATTTTCAAAAATCGAGCAAAAAGTCGATTTTTTTTTCGTTTCGGATGCTTTCAAACACAAATAAAATTTTCAAAAATCGAGTGAAAAGTCGATTTTTTTTTCGTTTTTTACGCGTTACGGATGCTTTCAAACACAAATGAAATTTTCAAAAATCGAGTGAAAAGTCGATTTTTTTTTTCGTTTTTCACGCGTTTCGGATGCTTTCAAACACAAATGAAATTTTCAAAAATTGAGTGAAAAGTCGATTTTTTTTTCGTTTCGGATGCTTTCAAACACAAATGAAATTTTCAAAAATCGAGTGAAAAGTCGATTTTTTTTTCGTTTCGGAAGCTTTCAAACACAAATGAAATTTTCAAAAATCGAGTGAAAAGTCGATTTTTTTTTCGTTTCGGATGCTTTCAAACACAAATGAAATTTTCAAAAATCGAGTGAAAAGTCGATTTTTTTTCGTTTCGGATGCTTTCAAACAAATGAAATTTTCAAAAATCGAGCAAAAAGTCGATTTTTTTTTCGTTTTTTACGCGTTTCGGATGCTTTCAAACAAATGAAATTTTCAAAAATCGAGTGAAAAGTCGATTTTTTTTTGTTTCGGATGCTTTCAAACAAAAATGAAATTTTCAAAAATCGAGCAAAAAGTCGATTTTTTTTTTCGTTTCGGATGCTTTCAAACACAAATAAAATTTTCAAAAATCGAGT